>CM077456.1:25956173-27156173 GCA_039654765.1 Mylopharyngodon piceus
GACAGGAGAGCTGTCAGTAAGTTACAAAGTAACTTGTGTTGCTTATTTGAAAAAGTAACTACGATATTTTGTTGTAAATTTAAAAGTAATGCATTACTTTACTCGTTACTTTAAGAATGTAATCTGATTACATACCTCAAGTTACTTGTAATGCGTTACCCCCAACACTGATGTACTGTACATTGTTAGTTTGTTAAATTTAGTTAACAAAACCGTAAAGTGTTACCAACAATAGCACTGTCCATTGTCATCTTAGCTACAACACTTCAAAACAATCATTTAAATATGTTTTAAACACAATAAACAGCCCATGTCCCCGTAATTCTACTTCCTGATGAAAATTGTATTTGTCACTGGTGAAAATGAAGACCTAGAAAAAGCGATTAGTGGATAGAGAGATCATACACCCAGCACACAAACAACATCATTCTTACCCAGAGTTCTCTCTGTTCCAGACAAATGTTGTGTTAGGGAGGGGGGGAAATAATAATTTTCAATTTGTTGCTCATAAGAAAACAGAGAGTAGAAGAGCAGGAGAGAGAGAGAAATTGAGAGAGATTTAGGCCAGATGTTAGTTAACGGAAGAAGTGGGACAGGAGAGTGTTTGTTTGTTGCTCTCTATCTGTGTCAGAAGCCCATCAGGTCCCGGACCAACGGATTGGATGAATTCTCGACCTCTCTGAGGGGATGTCCGACCCACCAACAGTCTCATTCAGGACAGACGTAGCAGTGAGAAAAGAGGGTATTTATCAGACTTCTGCAGTAGTCAGGTCACATATCCTACTCTCCAGTCTGTACCTAAGTTTAGCCCTCATAGATCTAACAGGTTGGAATGGGCAGCACACATAATCTAATGAATGTACCATTATATAGAAATCTGATATTAGTGTTAAATTAATAGCCTACTTGTTCAAACTTCATATAACTGATTTAGATCACAAATTAATTAAAGTGGCCATTAGACAGGCTAATTCAGAAGAGTTAAATAATGTAGCCATGATCTCAGGATATAAGTTAAAAGTGCTAGTAGAGAAGTTAGATTGTGTAGTAACAGTGATTTAGAGCCAATAGCAAATTCCCATGTCCCCAATCATGTTTTCTCAACTTCACTTTGAAATAAAGGTTACATATAGGCTATATTTCTAAATTAGAGTGTTAGTATATACATTTTCTTATTCTCTGACACAAAATTCAATTTATTGTGATACACATATTTTTTTAAATGTGTAAAACCATTAAATTAGTTTGTCCCTCAAACTCCAGTCCACTCTGTTACATTGGTGCTTCTTGCTCTTTGAAATCTTAAGCGTATGACCTAAATCACATGACTTGCCAGAAGTGACATCATTTCCTTGGAGGGAAAGAACAACTTCAAGAACAAAGTAAGTGTCAGTCATAAGCTTTTATCTCTTTTCCTCATTTTTAAAAGACGTGTCTTGTAGCGTAAAACATAACATGTCCACCCTGTCAGTTTATACTGGACTTGAAAATGTTTAAATTGGATTTTACACATTGCAGTGTAACAATGTCATGTAACAGGGTGGACAAATGCCATAGAATGTGAATGTGAAATTTGAAATATTTGGTCAGGATTGTTAGGTTATACTAGCCTGACACCTGACCTTGACCAATTTGTTTTTATGATAGACAGACCAGACATTCTCCGGTGAAACGACAGACTTCTCTCTAGTGATGTACACCAGATTCTACAATCATCTAGTCAGTTTAAACCCCACTCTTTTCTTACAATCGACTGCAAGCTCGTATTCAGATCTGCCTCCATCCAATCAACAACCAAATGATAGAATCAAGTCCTGTACATCTCAACTTTAATGTATTTTTGAATAAATTAAGGAGTGTCAATGACCCTAATGTATTTAATGTGATAGGAGAAGTGCTATTTTAGAGTCGTGAAAAGAGTGCGAAACAGCTGACAGAGCAGGTATAGGGTTATGCGCTATCAGTTGATTTCTCACAGGCCTTTCGCCAGTGACTCTGCGATATCTCTCACAGTAGGGCCATATGGTTCTCTCCACCTTCTGTCCCAGCCAAACCTCTGGTAACCTTCAGATTTCAAGTGCTGCCAAGCCGCTGTCCTCTGAGAGATCGCTGTCTGGGTTACCGTCTCTCTTACCTGTCACTGTCTTTCTCTCTTCGGACTGAGGAATACCCTGGTGGAGTCGCGTACCTGTTCTGACATTAACGTTGGTGCATATATCATTACTCTCTTTTTCTCCTGTCAGTCTTATCGAAAACTTTTTGTTTATCCTTTGTGACAGCTTGGTCTGGTTTTGAAATCAGTTTCCTATATGGGTTAAAACACTCGAGTGAGCGCATGGCTGTATGGGACTAGAGCCAGGCAGAGGACGGTTTAGGTAAATAACAGGCAGTTCTAAGCTTCTTTGAAGATCACATCCTTAATCCCTTGGCTGGTGATTTATGAAGGGAGAGGTAAATGTGTGCGCATGCATATGGGTTCACGGTCAGGACGCTGCACGGATATTGAGAGGTAGACGCTTCACCGCGAGGTCAGCAGTGCTGATTTCATCAAAAGCATGGCTGAACCTCGAGGATTCTTTCAGTTGAATGTGACAGGATGGCTGATTTATTTTCAAGTCAAATATGCTTCACATCTGTCTATGAAAATAAATCACAAAAGCGGCATATTTTTGGATTTTAGCTCTAATATACAAAAAAACTAGTTAAATAGTAAATATAAGTAAAAACAGCTACTAAATAGTTACAAAAAATTCACAGCAGAACCATTACGCATTTCCGAGAAGCTCAGTGCTATTTGGTTAATGAATGAATCTGGTTCACTCATTGGTTGAGTGAATGATTCAATGACTCAATTGCTTCGTTCCTGTCGTTTTGAATGAATGGGTTCAAAATGCTTAATTGGAGTGTAAATGCAGTTATGCCACCTCTGAGTTGTGTAGATACATCTAAATGCCATTTCAGATGCAGCTTCTGTGCAAAGATGGATTTTGTTGATACTGATTTGACTGTTAGAAGCACTATAGTGCCTTATTATTCTAATTGAATTGATTGACCAGTGGAACCCTCAAAGCAATTTAATGGAAATGGAAAAGTTAATTAATTTCACTGCATTACACCAACTGTTATTTTACTCAGAAAGTTCTAAAAACTTTACTGACAGAAAGTTCTAAAAACTTTACTGACAGAAAGTTCTAAAAACTTTCTGTCAGTAATTTTTGGGGCAAAATCATTTGAGGTTTTCTTGTGCAACCAAATATGTTGTTTTCCATCCTTAGCACAGTTAGCTAATTAGCTAAAGCACTTAGTTGGGTGTTTTAAACAAAACAAAATATAAAAAGATCATTTTGCTATTTGCTTGTGATACAGGTATGTAAATTTCATAAAAGTTTCGTGTAACGAGTTATGTAGTTCAGGGAAGAAGGAGGCGGGAACCGGCGAACATTTCCAAAATAAACAAAATGAAAGTAAAAGCGGCAGTCCCTCATGGACAACTGCCACACACATAAACAAAACATAACAAAAAATAGTCCAGGCCTGGTCCTCTCTCGTCCTTCACTGTCGTCGCTCCTCCTTTTATGCTCCCGGAGCTACTCGAGAAACTCGAGACTGGTGCAGCGCGCAGCTGACGCTCATTAACACTCGCACCACCGGCCTCGCCTTGTTCTAACGGCCTTCAGCCTTGTCCTGCTTGCCACATACCCCCATTACCCCTCACAGGCCAGGGGGTACCCTCAAGACTGTGCTCTACTACCCCCCTCCCCGGGGACCTGTCACGGCGGCCGCAGCCCCTTGGGGTGAGGCCTGTCACTGGATAGCCCTCATTGGACGGCTCGACACTCCTCCGCCACCTGGTGGACGATGACGGCTCCTCCAGGTTCGAGCAGCTGGCAGCGAGTCCCCCATTCCCTGCTCCTCTCCATCATGGTGGACAGCAGCAGGCTCCGGCAAACGGCGGAGACTCCTCCGCTCCCTCGCAGACGGCTGCCGCCCCTCCACAACCCAGGCGGCCGGCAGCGAGTTCATCCATCCCCCCAGCAACTCACTCCAGCTCGCCGCCTCGAGAGTCAATGGCAGCTGACTCTGCTCAGTCCTGCTCGATGGAACTGCGGATTCCCTGCAGCAGCGAGGGCTCTTTGACAGTGCGTTTCTCCTTACTCCCAGGTTTCGGCACCAGTGTAACGAGGTATAGTTCAGGAAAGAAGGAGGCGGGAACCGGCGAACATTCAAAATAGTCCAGGCCTGGTCCTCTCTCGTCCTTCACTGTCATCGCTCCTCCATTTATGCTCCCGGAGCTCCTCCGTGAGAAACTCGAGACCGGTGCGGTGTGCAGCTGACGCTCATTAACACTCGCACCACTGGCCTCGCCCCGTTCTCACGGCCCTCGGCCTCATCCTGCTTGCCACATTTCATTGTATAATTAAAGCAGCCACTTCACTTTTGAAGTCACTGTTACCATAAACAAGTATGTAAGAAAGCTGTATCGATTACAATCAAATTTGTTTGTGGCTTAGAACACTTTATTGAGCATTTTTGAAATACCTATATGGAGAAAATGTGACAAAAACGTTCCGTAACCAAGTCTTCTTAAAAATGGGGTCAGAACTCTTTGTGTTATGTGACTATAAGTAATGTTGCACCTATATGTCTACTCTCATTAGTGTGTTAGTAGAGTATTAGTAGACTGGTAAGGTTAGAATAAGTTGACATGTACTTGCAAAGTTACTTATAGTAAGTAGAATGTCTGTTGGGAGACATTACAATAAAGAGTTAGCAGAAATTAAGCAGACAGTCTACTAATACTCTAATGACAGTTAGTTGACATATAGTTGCAAAATTGCTTATAGTCAACAGAATGTTCAAAAGGGACCATCAAAATAAAGTGTTACTGAGCTACAGAAATAGAAAAAAAGACACGTCTGATATCTATCTGAACATTACAAATACTGAAACCGTATTTCCTAATGGTTGCACTTCCTTTACTTCCTGAAGTGCTGCTCGGTCAGATTGCATCATTAGGTTGAGTGTTACTATCTGATGGAGGTCTTGAGGATGATGTTGTCAACACTAATCACTGATTGGAGTGTGTTCGCAGTGGATTTTCCTCTGTTGCCATAGGTGATTGATTGCTTAAGTTTTGTTTGTATGTGATTACCAGAGCTACATCATATTCTCAATTTTACTATTGTGAAAATGTGTTTGCTGTTTCCTACAGTTATGAATGATTAAGTGACTAACTAGCATCCTCACAATTAAAAGTGACACAAGATCCTATTTAACCATTTACAAACTATTAGGCTGTCAAATCATTGGATGTTTAAACAAAATATTTTAAGACAGGCATAGCAATTCAGGATGTGTGAAACAATATACAATAGGTTTACATGCATCCAACATCAAAAACAATTTAGTGTGTTTTGTGGCCTCAGTATAAAAATGTAGACTTGCTGCATAACTACTCTATCAGCTCAGAATAGGCATCATTCTGTCCTTCCAAAAAAAAAAAAAAAAAAAAAAAAAAAACATTCTATGGCAAGTCAGTTCACTGCAGAATGTTTGTCATTTATTAATCATGAGAGCCTAGTTGTGCCCACAGCCATCCACTGAGCTAAAACACCAAGATATGATCTGCAGTAAAATCAGTGCCGAGGGTTCCTGGTGTCCTGTGTTTGTCTGGGCATGAATCCATTGTTGGAGCGGCTGAAGCTCTGGGCAGATGGTTGGCATCAACATACAGCCACTGTTTCAGCATAACTTTCCCCCACGTGTCCTCACGCCATCAGATCAGGCTATGATGCTCTCAGAGAGGACAGAGGAAGAGTGAGAGAGAAGATTAAGGAATATAAAAATGCAAAGATCATAAAATATGATCTAATTGGAATTTTGCCCTCACTGTGATTATATAAGGGGTTACACTTTATTTCTATAGTCCACTTTAGATATTCTACTAACTATAAGTAACTACATGTCAACTAAGACTATTAGGTTAGGGTTAGATGTTAGGATTAGTAGAATAATTTGACATGTACTTGCAAAGTTACTTATAGTCAGTAGAATATCTGTTGTAGGACCATAAAGTGTTACCTAATGTAGTTCTTAGACTCGTGTAGCCAGACCTTTGACTTTCTGAATTAAGTCTGGTCCAGTTTGCCGCTTATTCTGGCTGGCCACTTATGTTCGATTAACAAATGGTGAGTTTTTGCATTCCACTGCACTGTTTTTCTTTTTTTTTAAATTGTTTTTCTAGGTGAACATGGACTAGACTGACTTTTTCATTGTCTCACAACAGAGTGTCAAGAAGTTTTTAAGTCTCAAAAACATGCATTCTTGTCCATTCCGATGCATCTCATGTCTTTTTTTTTTTAATGCAACAAAGATTGTGATGGTCTTTTCCTCCCTATTGTGAAGTATATCTGGGTGAAACAGCTTCTCGAACAAGAACAAATGTAGGGCAGGACTTGATTTTGTCCATGGAGATTGTATGGTTGTGGTTTGTTATTGCAGTGATCTTATGTGAGTGACAGGTTGTCCTGCCCTCACACCAGTAAACACATCATCAGAGAAGAGAAGAGATGACGCTGCAAATAAAATTCGCATTGTGAATAAAACTAGTTGACCAATAAGATAAGAACCGGCTCTCTTGTCTCTGTACTCTTGTGTTTGGTGTTGTTTTATAATCACCACAGTGAATACAAACATTTTTAATGTTTCACTTCCTTTACTCTCCATGATAAGCGTGGGTGTCAGGAATATAAAGTTGAGTAGTCCTTTGTGAACCAGGGTAACCGGATTATTTCTGATTTCTATAAGCTCCACTTTCTATCAGAGAGTGAAACTGCCTGTTGACTCAGCCCATCTGCCATTTTTTTTTTTTTTTACATGTTGGTCTGAAAAGATGAATCATATGCGAAAATCGCACCAAATATTTGTGTTGAAAATTCATATTGGTGTCAACAGGCCTTTAGACAGTAAAAAGCTGTCACAGTTAGCTTTAACATTTATGGGTGTGTAAACCTGAAAACAAAAACCACTCATAGGAAAATTAATCGGACCTTGCATCTCAATTCACTATCCACCCTAAATGGTATCTTAAATTAGTGCCCCAAAGCATAGTATGAAATGAGTATTCCATACTGTTCCCAGTAGACTTTTTGCAGATCCATGCACACTCTAACTTAATTTCCCTGTGAACTGATAAAAACTTGGGCATGGGTTGAAATGTATAAGCGAAATATATGTATGTTCCCCTCAACAAAAACCCAATAAGATTTTCCCATCAGTTTTTGGAAATAAGCTTGATGACCAACAAAAGTTAATGATTCTTACACATTTTGTTCATCATGATAATCTTCATAAATGAAAACAACTTTCATGAATTTTGAAGCCTAAATACAGTCGGCTGAAGTAAAATGTAGGCTATAAACGTCTTGACTTAAATGTCACCATCACTAAGCTTTCAACTTTTCAACTCTTTTAGTCTATTAAATAAATAAATAAATAATTTCCCTAAAAGTTTGAGTTTGATTAGTTTGCAAGAGCGCGATTATAAGCACAACAAGTCTGTGAAAGAGTAATAGTGAGTAGAAGAGTTTACCCGTTCGGTGTGACAATCTCTGTAGTCCCATCTAGGCCCCGTTTACACTAGTGCATTTTTTGTTTTAAAACAGCGTTTTAAAATCAAAACGATCCTCGTCTACACTGCCGTTTCCACAGCATTTCAGAAACAATCTCCTTCTACACTACATGACCGAAAACACGTCATATGACCGTTCATGCACACTGGGCATGCGTGTAGAAGTGTAAACAGTTAGTGGCTGCTAAAAATGAAAATAAAGCCAGCAAAGATTGCAGTTCAGTCTCCATGTTATTGTTTACATGGTCGTCAAGGATACGTAGAGTGAACGTGGGCAGCCACGCCATCGTTTTCAAAAGTCTCCGTTTTGGTCCGTTTACACTGAAACGCAACCCTGGTGTTTTCATACTAAAACGGGCTCTGCAGCGTTTTTGAAAGTCTCCTCGAAAATGCCGGAGTAGTAGCAAAAGTTATGTGTTTTAAAACGAAAACGCACTTTAAACGTAAACAGGGCCTTAGTCACTTATTAGTCAGGATGATGGAACCAGATTTATAGCACATCCTAGTGTTTGTTGCAGTCTAATCCATATTTCTGAACACTGAACTTTTTTTGGCAGGTGACTGTGTGATTAAGTTGAAATCGGCTGTGGGCAGGATTTGCACATAAGTGGTTTGTGGAAAGATATCACGTAGGCGACAGTAGCAGCACTAAATACACTGAAATGGACTGCAAGCACTTGAAAGAAAAATCAGAAGGGTTTTAAAGACTCTGCTGTTGCTGAAAACCATTTATTTTAAAGCCTTCATTCAATATATCTTTAGATGATCAATATATGTTCCTCTTTATTATCTAAGTCATCTACTGAAGGCTTCAGCCAGAGAAGAACGGTGGATAGTTTATGAAGACTGATGGCGTCCAACACAAGCAATGGCATATTGGATGACGAAGCTCAGCTGCATTAACGTCAGCGCCCATCCCCCACTGACCCCAGAACAGTGCTGACATCTCATAGCGTGACTGTCTACACAAGGTCGACATAAAGGGGCACTGACGTCAGATCAGTTACACGCTGCTGCTCAACCTTATCGTTGTGACTTCCAGTCTGAGGTGAGAAAGTATACAGTGTTTGATTGGTCAGTAGAGGTTACCAGGTTCAGTGTAGTTTGTCAAAGTGTACAGAAGATTGTGGATGAAATAATTCTTGTACATTTCCTTTCTGCCATCAAGGGTTTTTTATTCTTTACTTTATCTTCTTCATCCTCTGCTGTATAAATTCCTGGTTTAACCATCATGGCAGCTATTGATTTTTGTTGTGAGTCAAATTTTATTTAACCTGATAATAGTGTTTGTGGCAAGGTTGTCAAAGTTTCTTAGGTTTCAAATGATAAAACAAAAAATACATTGAAGACAAAAAATATTTGTAGATAAAATGGCATTAACCCTTAAATGCGTGAATATTTTGCTAATCATTATTATATATTTGGGTCTTTAGCGACTCGGATCTATATCTAACACAGTTGATCTCTAACTTCTGCAATAGTATAAAACTCTCCTAATATGTTAATAACAATTACAAAAGAACAAAATAAAGCATTTTTCATTACATTTTGTAACTTGGAAGGGTTCAGTTTGAGCAGATGTTTTTTTTACCATCATCACTGTCCTCATCAGAGTTCATTTCTCCAGTACATTCAGCATCTGGCTCATATTGGCCATCTCATTTTTCACAAAACTATCATTATCAACATCTTCAAAATCAATATTTTGATCTCTGACAGCTTCTTCACCAGATCCACCATAGTGGCAGTGACACTACATTTGATTGCATTCAGTAAATCGCAGAGCCATTTCAGGTTTTGCTAATGATACTTGTTATTCTTTTGTTTTCTGCCTGCAGTGATTATGAGTTGAACACCAAGTCATCATTGTGTATCCGACATTGCTACCTTTAGAAATAAAGGTGAATTGCACTTATTGAGTAATCAGAGATTCAATTATTATTGCGTAGAAAAAATATATAACACTTACATACCTCGGGTCGCTAGAGACCCTATACATTTTTACAAAAACAAATTAATTAAAAAAACAGACATTATTTTATCATTTTTTTCTTGTTATATTGTTTATAATGAATAGATTGTGGAATACTAAGAAGGTTGATGTATAAATGTAAAGAAATTAATGAAGGGGACAGTAGTGAATGACGAGTCAATAAAAACCTGAGGTATGTGTTTAAGGGTTAATCAAAGAACTGAAAAACAATTATTACGTTTTTTACAAAAATATTAAGCAGCACAATTGTTTTCAACATTGAAAATAATGTTGAAATCAGCACCAAATAAGCATATTAGAATGAAGCATCATGTGACACTGAAGACTGGAGTAATAATGCTGAAAATACAACTTTGCATCACAGGAATAAATTACATTTCACAATATTTCTGTTTATGGTGAGCTGTGGTGCTCATGTGAGCAATTTAAATTTGAATCTGGCTTGCAACATTTTCTTGTTTTCTCTGCCATATTTCCTGTCATCTCTGTACGATCCCATCGACATAGACCATGAAATCCACAATTAAAATTTTAATGGTAAACATAAGCATTCAACCACTTGACTATAGCCTCCTTTCATACATGGAGGTTTGGTACTAAAATTAGAATTAATACATGATACGGTTGCAGTCAATCAGGATTACTCCTCTCACTGAAAGCATGTTCTCCGTTTCTCTATGCTCCTCTGTGTATTTAACTGGTCAGTATTTATTAATGGGAAGGGAGGCTGATGCTTGGATTACAGCATGTGTGACTAAATGTAATGGCTCTGTAATAAAGGGAGTGTCAATCTTGCTGTCATTACTGTCATTAAAGCTACTCTTGGATATCTGCCTTGTACAGAAAGCAAACATCTGGCAAACAAAGAACCAGTGCAGTGCACACACACACACACACACACACACACACACACACACACTGAACTCCATCATATGTCAGAGTGTATTGTACTTCCTCCCAGTCTATTTTTAGAAGCCAGTAATCCAGTACATATTAGTCTAAATCTCATGGCATGCTCTGTGCTGCACAAGGACGCACTACGGTCTGATTCGTGTTTTTCATTGACCCTTTGTATCAGATTTTATGCATTAAACCTGCTTTAACCATGGCCTGAGCTGTACATCTGTTCAATCCTGAGTGCAGGTTTATATTCCAGTAAAATTCCAGTAAAGGATGTGGATACTACCCTAATCTCCGTCAAAATGGTCTAGTGGCTTAAATAACATTCCTGGAGTGCATTAGTGCATGAACGTTTGCATGTATGGCTGTTGTTGTGCCCTGTGGACTTTTTGAAAATAAAACTCTTTTCACACGCTCACTAGTTGCGGTATTTAATTTGTCAGCTAACAATGTACAATAGTGGATATATACGTCACGAGAGAATTCTGTCCTTTTTCTGAACTAACAAATGTAATTTCCACCACATTTCATATTATATATTGTGTGTGATGACATTCTGTGATGGAAATGACGTTAACCTTATGTTGTGTTCGGGTCATTTTGACCCAGAGAGAATTTTCTTTTTTCTGAGAATGTTACTTAAAGGGGAAAAAAATCATTTATTTTCATTTACCATTCATCTATTATGCAAAATTCACTTTTATATGGTGTTTGAACATAAATGTGTTGTACAAAACCACCCTATAATGGTAAAAATCCACCCACTCTTTTTTTAAAATCCACATAAATCAGTGTCTCAGAATAACCTGTTTGCAGTTTCTATGCAATGTGACATCACAAATGCACAGGCCCCGCCCACGACTGCTGACAGACTCTACCTTATTAGCATAGACCCCGCCCTCAGTGAGCTGTATACAGTCCACCATGTTTATCTCCTCGCCAGAGCATTTAACAGCAGCATTCAAGTAAGAAATGTATTCTTATTAAAGTTATTCAATCAAGAGCAGTGAGTGATTCTATGTTTTTCTTTTGTTGTTTAATTCGTATTAACATCAAGTACAGCAGTAGGTACTGTATATTACGCTGCTGTTACTTTAATACACAGATCTAATATACACATGTGATTTCTTTACTTACTGTTTACGTTCACAGACTTAACCGACTGTTTATGTGAACTTTGTGTGTTTTTGACATAAACTTATGTGTATTTGACAGATTCAGCGCAGTGAAAGAGAACTTCGTTTGATACTCACAGGACGCGCTGTCTGACAGCCAGCTTTCTGTGCGTGTGCTTCAGATGTGAGCGCTCAGAAAACCATATATCAGAAGTTTAAACTGATGTGGCTCTTAAACAAGATCGCGAGAGAGATGATAATGAAAACCAAACAGATGTTTTAGTTTTTGGCAGAGTATCTGATGCACGAGCTGTAAAGGCTCCACCCTCTTCTGGAAAGCAGGTTGGGGAGCAGCAGCTCATTTGCATTTAAAGACACATGCACTTATACAGCATGTTTTTCCTTCTACTCAAAAATGGGCATTTACTACATGGTATAATAAATGATCTGTGGTGTATTTTGATCTGAAACTTCACAGACACATTCTGGGGACACCTGAGACTTATATTACATCTTGTAAAAAGGAGCATAATAGGTCCCCTTAAATGTTATCGCATTGGACTAAAATGTACTGACTTCGCTCACACAGGGTATAACGACTTCCCAACATTTTTTGGATAATTTTCCCCCCATCTTGTTACACTTGTAATGTTCCTGGTCAAAAATGTCCGGCCTACAAAAAATAGCTTATAAATTGCTCGTTATGCTATATTATCACCAAATAATGGATTCAATCTTTTTGTCAACTTGTTTTCTTTCAGTTAGGACAGGATTTGTATTTATTTTTGAAACTGACTGATTGTAAGCCTCATTGATCTGTACTGTATGTCAGAGATCATTCAGTGTCTTACAGTGAGGAAGAGTCCGTGCTCAGTTCAGACACCTTTGCATTGTTGATCACCTGACTGGACGGAGGTATCAGCTAGCAGCAAGTCAGCAGGATGGAGGACTTTGTGTGTGTGTATGTTTAGGCCAGAACTAGGAGTCATTGTGCTTACTGGATGCCTCTGAAATCCTGCCTGTGTGACTTTTATTTCACCTTCAGAACTGTTGCTATTATTCAGCTTTTTATGTCCTGTCTCACTCATTATTATAATTATGCCTGATAGAAATTTCTAAATCTATTAAAAATGAAGAAACAATGAATAATTTTAATAGCAAAGAGGTTAGTCCATCATGTAAAGAGGTTAGCGAATCATAAAGGTCCTTTACGTATTTAAGTCTTAAAGGGGTCCTATTACGCGTTTTACATTTTCAACTTTTTGTTTTTTTGTGTAATGTTGCTGTTTGAGCATGAAAAAGGTCTGCAAAGTTACAAAGCACAAATTCACTCCAAAGGGAGTTATTCTCTATATCACTGTTTCTGAACTACCTGAAACACCTCAATTGTAGTCTTGAGTTTTCCTCTGGGAACGAACATGTCACAATATTCCTCATTTAAATAATTTCCACCCAAGGCATACGCAGATAAAGTCGTGAGGCTTGGTTGAGTTGCGTTAGTAGTGTTTTAAAGCTTGCGGTTATGGTAATGGGTGTGACATTTTTGAAAAACGCGCAAAGTGGTTGACCAATCACAGCACACTGATGCAGCCGACCAATCAGAACACTTTGCGGTTTTCGGAAGGAGGGGCTTCATAGAGACAGGAACTAAACAGAGCGTTACTGAAAGACTGGGAAGAAAGGTGCTGCAACAATGTAAAATATGTGAAAAATTATGTTTTTTGAACATTCAAGCATGAAAACCTATTCTAGAAGACACCCAAAACAAAATAAAGACTTAATAGGCATAATAGGTCCTATTGAAAAACAGAACACGAGCAGATTAATTCTAAGGGTCAGTAAAATGGTGGAAAACTATCCTGTGGGACAAAATTAGCTGTTTTTAGTGCAAGAAACCTTGCATAAGTAACTAAAAGTCTTTTTATAAATAAGGAGAAAGAAACTCCCTTAAGTGCATCTTAAACACAGACAATAAAAAGCTCATGTTCACACGAATGTGGAGGAAAGCAGAGCTGCTTTTCAAACTCAACTCTATTCATTAGAGATATCCATGGCAACCAGCTGCAATCTGCAGCCTTGATCTACATGATGAGAAAGAATTCCTGCCCAGAGCAGATGACTTCCGCTGTCTCCCTCTGCAAGAGTTGTGCTTTCAGAGAATCCTGCAAAAGATATTATCCAAACGATACGTTTGAACGGATCCAAATGATCAAATACAATACACACACACACACACAAAGGAAACAACAGACTCATAATATATCTAATATCTCACATTAATGATAATATAAATAAAACAGAACATATAAAATAAAAAAGGTAACATTATTTCATTAGGTAAAGTAAAACTTTTAACTCGAGTTTGCTCATAAAAAGTACAACTGCATTTTAAAAACATTAATTTTTATCTTTTACTGCATATACACAGGGAAGTGAACAAATACACGTTTAACATATTAAAACATTTGTGTATGATCACTTCTTTTAATCCTTTTATTAACAGAATGCAGATTTTATGAAGAAAACCATTAAGTCCAATACAGGTCATTTTGACCCCCTTTATGCATTCATGTAGGTTTTTTTTTTTTTTTTTTTTTTTTTTGGTTTGTACATTCTAGGGATAAGTACACTTAAAATATACTTGTAAACTTTGAAGTATACACTACAAGTGCAGATTCAATACAATTAAGCACGCTTCTTTTTTTGCCAGGGTACTGTTTGAAATGTATATTGTTGCATTATGTGCCATTTTTAAAATAGTACACAGTATACATTGCCCAGTATGCAGTTAGCAGTATGCTATTATTTCATTTTAAACATAGCCACAGACTCATTCCCCCTCTGTTTTTCTGGCAGAGCATGCTGGGTAGTTGAGTTCATGTGAGGCTACACGGTGACCGTTGCTGGCCTACTTCACCTGACAACAATGGGGAGAGGGAAGAGGCTACAAATCTCATAATCCACCATGACTCTGAACCTGGGATGATTAAAAAACCAAGCCTGAATAATGCACTCTGCTTTAAATATACAATCACAACCCAAATACTCCTAATGGGCTCACCAGAGAGACAGCGAGGGGAAAAAATAATAAATAAAAAAAAAAAAACCCCAGAAGAAATGAAACTAGAGCAAACATTTTGGCAGAGCTAAATCTGCTCGGGCTGGATAGAGAAGGACAGACCCGAGCAGCTTTGTCTTTAAACATCACTTTAGTTATTCTCATATGCTGCGACATATGAGAAACATGATGACTGGCAAGATAACATGATTATAATAAGATGCATAGTAAGAATTTTGAAGTTTTTTTTTTTTGTTTTTTTGTTTTCTGTTAATGCACACTATAATTTTTTTTTTTAAAGAAATTAATACTTTTCTTCAGCAGAGATGTTTTAAATTCATCAAAAGTGACAGTAAAGACATTTATAATGTTACAAACATTTCAAATTATTTTGAACTTTCTACTAGTTTCCACAAAAATATTAAGCAGCACAACTGTTTTCAACATTGATAACAATAAGAAATGTTTCTTGGGCAGCAAATCAGCATATTAGAATGATTTTTGAAGGATCATGTGACACTGAAGACTGGACTAATGATGCTGAAAATTCAGCTTTGCCAACATAAGAATAAATTACATTTTAAACATTTGTTTTAAATTGTAATAATATTTGACAATATTATTGTTTTAAATGTATTTTTGATCAAATAATTGCAGCCTTGGTAAGCATGACTTCTTTCATAAAGATTAAAAAATCTTACTTTAAACCCTTTGACATTTGGCAACCTGGACTGACCTTTCAATGTCATAAAGAGATCAAATGATCTTATATTTGAAAGAAAGTCACCTGCTATTTGTGTTCTCATTTTTCTTTAATCTCCCCCAAAATAAGCTGTGATAGCATTCACTCTTTTGAGCTATCTCTGAAGCCCGAGTGTCTGTGATGCCTTATCTGTCATGTCAGGTGATATTTTTGAATTAGTAGCTCTGCACCCCTCATTCTTGAGGCTTAAAGACATGTTGGTGATAAGTCTTACTGCCCTTCAGAGTTATGCTTACAAAGAATGCCTGGCATGTGCCGCTCTGTGGAACAGAAATCAGCTTAACGCTGAATAACAGACTTTTGCATTAATATGTGCCTCTCTGATCCCATAGCGAGAGAGAGAGAGAGAGAGAGAGAGAGAGAGAGAGAGAGAGAGAGAGAGAGAGAGAGAGAGAGAGAGAGAGAGAGAGAGAGAGAGCTAAGGTGAATTGGGAAATTTTTGGAGTTTAAATCATGTGTACCATATTTGGGACTTTAAAAAAGCATTTGCACAAACTGATGACTAAACTGAGTTGGTTGACCATTGACATATTAGGCTCCCCTGGCAAAATATTTTTATTAAGCCAATCCATATTAGATATTAATCCAAATTCCAGTGCTTTACTTGAGTCCCGCACATTATCTGTGTGGCCTTTTTACAGAAACTTAAATCTGGGAAAAATCACAATGCCCAGATCCAACAACAGAATAAAAACGTACATGCCTCTGAGCAAAGTATGGAAGCTTATGAAAGCCTGTTTCTGCCACTGAACAAAAAAATAAAAAAGGTAATTGCAACGTTTTATCTCAGAATTCAGATTTTTTTTTCTCACAATTGCGAGTTTACATCTCGCAAATCTTACTTCTTTTCTCACATTTGCGAGATATAAACAAGCGATTGCGAGTTATAATGTCAGAATTGTGAGATATAAACAATGCTATCTCACGACTAATTCGTACGTATTTTAATTCGTACAAATTTCATACGACCTCACTCGTACGAATTTATCCACAAGTTTCATACGCCCCATGAGGCCTTGCGTCAAAAGTGGGAGTGTCTTCCGGTTAGAAGTAAACAAGCTGGACGTGACACTCATTCATTCAACAGTTGACAGTCATTCAAGATTTAGCGATGCAAACTTGCTAACGTTTGGCTTTTACTTAAAGATTTAAGATTCCAGCATCAATATTTGAACAATGTTTTACAATAAAAAATGTTACAGTAACAGTAATTTATTAATTTATGTCAGGAGTGCACATCAATCATGTTAAATCTAACTGATATTTATACTGACATAAAAAGAAAACACATACCTATTCAGTTGCACCTGCTTCCATTTATTTACAATCACAAGAATGCACAAAACAACTCCATTAAGGCTTTTATGTCCAAAGGCTTACACATTTAGAAATATATTGATAACATACCCTATGTTTACGTCACTTTTCTGAGCATTTCTATTAATTTTCCTCTAAATTATGCGATGATTGCAATCCGAGGACGTTTGTGCGATCTCTCCCGTCTATCTATCCTGATCCTTTCAGCCAGAGCAACAAAGGGAGCTCATGAGAGGAAAACAGGAGTTATGAGTTATACGAGTTAACCGGAGTGTGTGAATCTGTGAAAGATATGCATATGCATTTGTCTGGTATCAACAAAGGCACAGGGAAGAGACAGATAAAACATTAAACCAAATAAATACACGATTATAATCATATAAGAATTGTCTACGTTCCTCAAGCAGTCTCTGGTATTTTCCATAAACGTAAGTAGCCTTTAGCATCGCATATATGACAGTGGAAACGCGACTGGCTCTGGCACGCACGACACCAGTAGGAGTAAAACATCACATCATAAGACTTTGGTGCTAGCATCAGTGACAGGTGAAGAACAGACAGCGGGTTGTTCATGTGTTGCAGGGCCAGGATGCTCTTGTAGTCATACAGCAGCACTTTTGTGGAAGGTCAGTAAAGTAAAGGACAATTAAGGGCACGAAAACTGTTTATTGTATTGAGATATTATTAAATAATAAATGTACTAAACTGAAATGTTGTCCCTGAGTGCCATAACGACATCTCTCATAAAGGTTTGCAACTTTACAAAGTAAACAATGATCCGAAAAACACTTAGCCTCTTCGCTAATTAGCACACAAAATACCATTGGTATGCTACTTCCGCCGCCTCACCGGAAGTTGTACCCACGTTCTTCTTTACAGTAGCGCCCCGCGGAAACAGGTGGATAAGATTCGTCTAAACCCCAGTGACGGGTAAGTTTAGGGGCAGGGTTAGGGATAGGTCATTCGTACAAATTCATGCGAATTTGGCAACTCGTAAAATATGTACGATTTAGCAAAAAACGTACGAATTTGTATGAGTGAGGTCGTACAAATTCGAATTAGCAACCTCGTAAAATATGTAGGAATTGCCGTGAGATCGAGTTGGATATAAACTCGCAGTTGCGAGAAATAAAGTCAGAATTGGTAAATATAAACTTACAATTCTGACTTTTTTCTTACAATTCTGACTTTTTCTTGCAATTGCGAGTTTATATCTGGCAATTCTGACTTCCGACTTCAGAACTGTGAGATATAATCTCTTCCTTGCGAGTTATAAAGTCAAATTCTGAGGAAAAAAAGACTCACTTTATATGAATATATATATATATATATATAGTTTATATCTTGCAATTCTGACTTTATAATGCCCAGTTGCGAGTTTATATCACAAATCTGACTTTATATCTCGCAATTCTGACTTTGTAACTCGCACTTGTGAGTTTATATAACAAATCTGACTTTATAACTCGCAATTCTGACTTTATAACACCCAATTGCAAGTTTATATCACAAATCTGACTTTATAACTCGCAATTCTGACTTTATAACACCTAACTGCAAGTTTATATCAGAAATCTGACTTTATAACTCGCAATTCTGACTTTATAACACCTAACTGCAAGTTTATATCAGAAATCTGACTTTATAAATCGCAATTCTGACTTTGTAACTTGCACTTGTGAGTTTATATCTCGCAATTCTGACTTTATAACACCCAATTGCAAGTTTATATCACAAATCTGACTTTATAACTCGCAATTCTGACTTTATAACACCTAACTGCAAGTTTATATCAGAAATCTGACTTTATAAATCGCAATTCTGACTTTGTAACTTGCACTTGTGAGTTTATATCTCGCAATTCTGACTTTATAAATCGCAATTCTGACTTTATAACACCCAACTGCGAGTTTATATCACAAATCTGACTTTATAACTCAATTGCAAGTTTATATCACGAAATTCTGAGAAAATCGCAATTTTGACTTTATAACACCCAATTGCAAGTTTATATCACAAATCTGACTTTATAAATCGCAATTCTGACTTTATAACACCCAATTGCGAGTTTATATCACAAATCTGACTTTATAAATCGCAATTCTGACTTTATAACACCCAATTGCGAGTTTATATCACAAATCTGACTTTATAAATCGCAATTCTGACTTTATAACACCCAGTTGCAAGTTTATATCACAAATCTGACTTTATAAATCGCAATTCTGACTTTATAACACCCAACTGCGAGTTTATATCACAAATCTGACTTTATAACTCAATTGCAAGTTTATATCACGAAATTCTGAGAAAACAAAGACTTTGCGAGAAAAATGTCAGAATTGTGAGATAAAAAGTCGCAATTACCTTTTTTTTATTTTGTTCAGTGCCTTTTTATTCAGTGAAAACTGAATAAAAAGGCAATTGCGATTTTTTGTCTCACAATTCTGACTTTTTCTCCTCAGAACTGCATGATAGAATCTCCCAATTGTGACTTATAAAGTCAGAATCTTTTTTTCTTCAGAATTGGACTTTATAACTCGCAATTGTGAGTTTATATCGTGAGTTAATTTCAACAATCCTCATTAAAGATCAGGGCATATAAGGAGGTCATCATCCAGGAGGTAAACAGGACAGATCTGACAATTTGTCAATATATATATTCATTTGAGTCCTGCATGTTATCCGTGTGACCTTTTTACAGAAATCAGGGCAAAATTGCAATGCCCAGATCCCACAACATAATAAAAACCTCCATGCCTTTGAGCAAACAATTGAGGGACTGAATGGATTCACCCCTAGCAACCAGTGACAGGGCTATCTCCCTCCCAGTGCATGCTGGGTAACAGTTTTGGGCACATTCAGGTGTCAGCAGATCTCTGTTGTTGGACGTCAGTGCCGATATTTCATGGCATGACAGCACGTCCCTTCACACAGCAACCTCCAAAGGCCGACGTCAGCTGGACATGACGAGATGTGTCACACCGCATGACCAGCGCAGTCTGGAGACGGGGACAAAGCCTGCATCATAATGTTTCGGGGCACACAGAGATGATAAACCCCATGGTCAGGCTGGAAGCCTACAGTGTGATCGTTTGATTGATGTGTCAGTCAAAGCCGAGGTTGACAAGAGAGCATTTCAGCTCAGATATCCTGTCGTCTGCAGTATAATTTCCATTGGGAAGGGTTACTGGCTGCTGGTTGTTAAGGCTTTGGGCTGGTAGTTCAAATGTAGCAGCTTTAATCTGCGTTAGGCATGTTGACGGCAGAGTTACTAAGAGAATGCTGTCATCGCCGTACCCTTGAGCGGGGCACTTAAAGTGAGGTTGCTCCAGGAGAACCGTTCTTGCAAAGTGTGCTGTAAATGGCTTTGGATGAAAAGCCTCTGCTAAATGACAAAAAATGTTCTGGAGTTCCTGAGAAACATTGTGGAACCGTCTATGTCCACCACTTTAAAATTTAATTCATTTATTGGGCAATCATAGGAGTGTTCCCAATAAAGTAGGAAAAACCTTTTCAAAATTGAATTTAAAACACGTGCCAGTTCATAGAAATGTTCTTATTGTATTTATGTTGTTTTTGATATTGTTTTTTATAACATTTTTGCTTTTATACCATTGAAAAAAAGTTTAAATTAAATTTTAATTACTTGAATGTCATATGGTCTAACCATCAAATTTCCATATTTTCTTTACACATTGAATACATGTGAGTATACTACATCAAACATTTTACAACCTAAAAATACTGATATTTTAAACCCCTTAAACCCTTTATTGACCTTAACACACATCATGGGGGTATATATATATTCACCCCCCACCACCACCACTACCACTAAAAAATTGTATACTTGTGTTTCCTATGATAAGCTGAGCCGGTCTGAGACCGCCATGCCTTTGGGGGTCTTTGGTAAACCCGTTTCCATGCACGTCTCTGGCCGTTTAGGTTTGGGAACATGTAACAGCATTAGTGGTGAGTCCTTGTCACCCTGATGTCTCTGTTGGGTATCAATCAGACAAGCGGGGGAGGGCCTGGCATGTGTGTTTAATGTATGTGGTAGCTGATGGATCACCCTTGTGTCACTGCGTTAGTCTTCTGGCGTCGCCTCTTCCAGCGGTTCTCCATAACAAACCAGCACTGGCCTTCTTCTCCTCTCACAGAACGAGATAATCGACATGGCCACAGATGGATACGGAGCACACACATTTATACACACGTGATGTGCAACTATAATAACATTGATTGGCATAAGTGTAGCCTTTGGGTGTCTGAGCACCATTAAAACTATTACAGATATGGTCTACATCAATACGCAAAAGTAATATTTCAGACAACAGATGAAAGACTAAATCCAGATTAGCTCTGAATTAGTGATCATTAATATATTTTGGTAACACTTTACAGTAAGGTTATATTCATTAACATGAGTTAAGGCATTCATTATCATTAACTAACAATAAACTTTTTCTACAACATTGATTAATCTTGGTTAATGTTAATTTATGACTATATTGCTGTTGATTTACGTTAGCGTTAACTAATGGTAACATTTGCAACTTTAAAAATGTATTAGAAATGAATGAATGAATTTCTTTCTCCCGAAGAACAGAAAAGAATACGGAGCCCCGCACATGACATGCAAGAAAAAAAATTAAATCGTGCACACGATTTACTAATGCGTTCCCTTGATTTACTAAATCGTGCGCATGATTTATAAATCGAGGGAACTAAATAGTAAATCGTGCATGTTTTAGTAAATCGAGGGAACGAAATAGTAAATCGTGCGCACGTTTTAGCCTACTATTTTTTTCCTGCATGTCATGTCTGGGGCTCTGTAAAAGAAAGATTTGTTGAGTGTTGAAGATTTTTTTGTCCAAATTATGCGAGTGAATGGGGACCAAAACAACACAGGACTTTACTGATTTTCATTGTTGTCAGGAGTGCGTGTAGTAAATATCCACAAAGACACAAGTGACACAGAATGAACAATAACAATCAACTTTTAATGAGAACAAAGATAACTCAGGCACTACACTTGAATATAACATTATCGAGAGACAAAGAACAGAGGAGAATTGAGGGCTTAAATACACAAAGGAAGATCATCAACCGCACAGGGAACAGGCGAGATCTAATTTAAAACCAAGACAACTAATGGATGACTCGAACACATGCAAATACAGACAATGAAAACTAAGACTAAACAAGACAGAGAAATTAAACATGACTATGAAATTTGTATGGGCAAACAAAACAACAGAGGACCTTGCTGACTTCATTGTATGGGAAAACAAAACAAAACTAAAACAAAACAAAACAAAACAAAACAAAACACAGGACCTTACTGACTTTCATTGTGTGGGCAAAAAAACAAAACAAAACAACAACACAGGGCCTTATTGATGTTCATTATCTGGGCAAACAAAACAGACAAAACAATACAACACAGGACCTTACTGACTTTCATTGTGTGGGCAAACAAAAACACAGGACCTTGCTGACTTCATTGTATGGGAAAACAAAACAAAACTAAAACAAAACACAAAACACAGGACCTTACTGACTTTCATTGTCTGGGCAAACAAAACAAAACAAAACAAAAAACAACAACACGACCTTGCTAACTTCATTGTATGGGTAAACTAAACTAAACTAAACTAAAACAAAACAAAATAAAACAAAACAAAACAACACAGGACCTTGCTGACTTCATTGTATGGGAAAACTAAACTAAACTAAACTAAATAAAACAAAACAATACAACACAGGACCTTGCTGACTTCATTGTGTGGGCAAACAAAACTAAACTAAAACAAAACAATACAACACAGGCCCTTACTGACTTCCATTGTATAGGTAAACAAAATAAAACAAAACAACACAGGACCTTGCTGACTTCATTGTATGGGAAAACTAAACTAAACTAAATAAACTAAACTAAGACAAAACAAAAAATAAAATAAAATAAAATAAAATAAAATAAAATAAAATAAAACAACACAGGACCTTGCTGACTTCATTGTATTGGGAAAACAAAACTAAACTAAACTAAAACAAAACAAAACTAAACAAAACACAGGACCTTACTGACTTTCATTGTGTCGGCAAAAAAACAAAACAAAACAAAAAACCCCACAGGGCCTTACTGATGTTCATTGTACAGGCAAACAAAACTAAACTAAACTAAAACAAAACAAACAAAGCAATACAACACAGGACCTTACTGAATTTCATTGTGTGGGCAAATAAAACAAAACTAAAACAAAGCAATACAACGCAGGACCTTACTGACTTTCATTGTATGGGCAAACAAAACACAACACAACAAAACAAAATATTGTTTTGTTTTGTTTACTGGCTTTTATTGTATGGGCAAAACAAAAAAAATGCGTATTTGGAACGGGCATGTTGAGTAAATGATAACATAATTTTCATTTTATTTCTGAGTTCCAAACGTGTAAGAATTTATTTCTACTAAGGAACAGAAAATAAAAATGTTTTGAAGATTATGTAAGTAAATGGGGTCCAAAACAACAGTGGACCTTACTGACTGATTTGGAATTTTCATTTTACTTTTGAGTGTCGCCTGACATGACTATTCTGTTAATCACTGTGCGGTGGGTTTTTACTTAAAGAAACCATAGCAATATACTGTCTGTTTAATTTTAAAGGTCAGACATTAAGTGGAAAAAGGTCATAAAAATGAGATGTGGACTGTTTTGTCACAAACTAAAATAAATAAAATGATTTTAAGCATAATTTGACTATTAAGCATGAATCTGTACTTGTATTTTGACTTTTATAATGTACCTTGACATAAAAAAAAAATCATCTGGGAATTGTATTATTTTATCTTAATAAAGAGAATTCTCACCATTAGTTTGCTGTTACTCTATCTCTCACTTCTCAGCACAAGAAAATGCATTTGATGTTGCGATATGTGCTGATAATATGAAGCTGTCTCAAACACTCCTGTTTGGAGTGAGCTGTCACAAAGAGACTCAACAGGAGTTACTGTGCCTTCATAAATCCAGTCTTGTGTGCTGGTCGGGGGCTATTATCTTATTGATTGTTTATTTTCATTAGGGCTTGGTCAGGGAGGGGACCAAGAAATCACCCATAAATCCTTGCATAAGAGGTTGTAATTCAAAGGCTTTGCAGCCCCTCCACCCTCTGAAAGGCCAGCTGTCACCTGAGGTCTGCTTCGGAGAGCAACAGGGATATTTGGTCAGTTTATTTGCTTGGGTTTAAGCTGCCATAACAAGACGTTTCTTGTTTAAGCTGAAAAAAAAGCTCAAAAATCTATCACCTCATTGAATCTCACCTTGGATTGGAAATGTAACCCAATAAAACATGATTTACAGTGGCTGCTTTAACCCCAGCCATCCATCCTCAGAGATGGAGAGGCTTTGACAACTACATCACTAGCTACGTTTACATGGACACCTTTTGTTTCATCAATCGGAATGAATTCATTCTAAATGATGAATCCAAACATAGTGTTTACATGAACACTAAATAAAGTGTTCGGGCTGATATGCGTGATTATATGTCACAAGCTTCATATCAGAATTGATTTTTTGACATGCGCACATTGCACAAATATACAGAGTTTCCCACTGAGCATACTGTTCTCCTGCATTGCGTCTTTTCTTTGATTTAAAGAGCAGACTTGATATTTATCTATTTTAGGTCCTAATTAGGAGAAGACAAGCACATGAAACTTTGTGCCATGCTGCTTATATTTATCAAGCAGTAAAAACACCCATTCCTGCATCCAAAACAAGGCGTCTGTGGATGGAAGTCTGAAACAAGGACTGGTGGGACGTTGTCCTGCTCCACTTCACAGACGATGAGTGGAAGGAAAATTTTAGAATGACACGACAGTCATTTATGACACTTCATTCAACAACAACATGTCCTCGCGTTCCTCACGTCATTACAACATTTCTACGTCATTGCATATGCTCAGAATGTTCCCGTTTCAGTTTTCAATCCGATCCAGTGTTTACATGCCCTCTCGATCAAGGTTTAAACCACCTCTTACAATCCAAATGAAATTTTAATTGGATTTGGCCAATTCATTCTGATTGATGTGGTTACATGTGACTTTTTTTATTCTGAATGTGCTAGTAGTCTGATTACAATCAGATTATTAGGGTCCATGTAAACGCAGCTACTGATATGTTCAACAGTTTAGCAGTTTAGCTCATTTTAGCTAGTGTATTTAAAATAGCATTTGGTATGAAAATGGCAAAAAGGGACATCAATCGATCCATCCATCGATCCATTGAACGATTGATCGATCGATCAATCAATCAATCAATCAATCAATCAATCTCACCCAAGAAGCTGGTATATGCTATTTACATAGGACAAGCAGTTTAATAATTTTATTTTTTATTTAATTTTACTTAATTTTATATTTAGAATTCATATTTGTTATGCTATCTGTTATTGTGTTCTTTTGCTATTGTTATTATGACTTACTGTACTGTTATGTTGTTTTATATGGTATTTATTTCACTTGAGGTTATGTAAATAATGTTTTGTTGATGATAATAATGAAGAATATTTCAATTCAAAAACCTTTTCTAATTATCTTTTTTGTTTACCATAACTATAATTGAATCAGCAGTTTTTTAAAAACATGTATAAACAAAATTTTTGTTATCAGCTGAATTTTATTTTCTTGCATGGTGCATTATGCAATATCCACTGTGTAGAGTAAGTGCACTAGATGGACCTTTTTGGCATAGTTTTTCTGTGAAAACATTAGCTAGATGGATGTCTTCGTTGTGCTGCTGTATTGAGTCTTTTGTGCATGAAATGCCTTTCTAAAAAACATGTCTCTCAAGTTAAAAGAAGTTTTTTAAACAATTATAGACCCTGCCTAAATACCAAAGTATACTTCGACTATCCCTGCAACATAATTTTCGTCATCTGGAGGGTCCGTAGACATCCGCACACATTGTCCACATGCAGCCCAATTTTTGTGACCGTGCAGACAGTCTGCATACAAGAGCACATGCGCAAGGTGAATGTTGAGACAGAAGAGTCCACTAGGTGGCAATACATTCAGTTGTGATGTACTGTGCAGTAGTCGAAGAAGAGTGCGTATAGAAAAAATGGTAAACAAAGCAGCATATCCTTCTTCATCGTTTTTATTTTGGTTCTTGTTCCAAACTTTGGCTGCATCCAAAACTGCATAGTGAGCAAAAAACAGTATTTGACAAAAAAAAAAAAAAAAAAGTTTGTCCGAATTCACAGTACGCATAAAAGAGCAGGCAAAAATCACCTGGATGACCTACTACTTCCGGCGAGATTCTGAAGTGTGCATATGATAGACACTTTACTATCCCATGAGGCCACAGGAGAGGATTTGTGAATGGCAGTGAAGCGACGCAACTGACGTTGGTAGGTCACATGATAATGACAGCATGGCAAATTTAGTACGTCTGGATTACATTCATACTACACACACTCATACTACATAGAACATCATGAAATAAAAACTTATTCAAAATAAGTACCTACTCAAGAGAGTATGCGATTTCGGATGCAGCTTTTGCATGCAATGGCGGATCACTTTTCTTCTTCTATCCTTCAGAGCGAATGTCCTGTAAATGACATGACTCAGTGCTGCCCTCTGACGTCTGGTAGAGTATAAAAAAGCTGTTGTACTGCGAATGTGTCGAATGCGTCCATCCGTGCTCTTCCACGGTTGAGTATACTTTGAAAGCTGTACGCGAGACAGATAGGAACGCGGAAAATGAAGTATAACCGGGCCTTAAGGAGCCATTTACACAGATCTTCATAGTTAAAACATGAGATGCAGGTCAGTGGAATGGAAAAAAAGCAAAATCTTTAACTTGAGCGCCGCGTTCTTAGAACGCTGTTTCAGGCACGAGGGGCTGCAACATACGTGAGACACAAGCGCAAAGGTCAAACACATCTGTCTAGCGCATTTTTACATGTGAAAAAAAGAAAAAAAATATTGAAAATCAAAGCAGTGGAATGCAAATGCGTGTTTTGTGTGTGAGTGACCCCTAACTGTTTATATTCTGTCCAATCAAATATTTTTGACTTGTTCTAAAGGTTTATGATGGTAAAGTGCTGAAAATCTCATACACATATACACACGACACACATGCGTGTACCCAAACTTACACAAACAAGGGTTAAAATGTGTAATCTTGGAGAGCATGTAGATCTTACATTAAGAAAGAAAAAGGAAACCATGCAGTAGAGAATGAGTGAGTGGTTGTGAATCGTGACGTATCAAGTTGTGACGTCTTAATTAATAATCCACTTAGAAGCACAGCTCAGTCGGGATTAACCCGTGCTGAGTCTTTTCTTGGCACCACAGATATTGACTACCTGTCCTCACATGCCCAGGTGGTGCAGTGATAGTAAAGTGTGCTTGGGCACGAGACAGCTCAAGGGCTAATACGATTGGGTAACATAACAGCAACAACACTGAGTAAGTCATTAAGGTCTGTCTCTTTGACTTCTTAAGGGCTTTCTTTACAGTGTTTCTGCCAGGATTGTTTCTGAACCATGAAACCTCTCGCTCCTATCTTTACATACGGAGGTCAGAAAGGTCATAGAGGATAACAATAGCGCACAGGAACATGGTAATCAGACACCAGTGTGGAAACCAAAGCAGACCTTTCTATAGGAGATTGTGTCATACATCTCTATCTATAGTCAGGAACAAGGCCTGGTTGAACAAAGTCCCTTAAATTAAGAAAGCCTTTTGTTTATAATTATAACTAAGGGTTTTCTTAGTTTAAAGAGTTTCATGCAACAAGAAGACAGAATTTCCATTTTAGGGTGAACTATCCCATTAAATAAGGACATGTAGAAGAACTGATCAATTATGAATATTTCAGGTCATGGTTACAGATATTTTGATTAAAGCAATTACAAATGAATGAGCTCCATAAAACCTCTGATAGTATTAGGAGTGTGATAAGCGGTTTTTAATGAGCGTATGATGTTCTAATGCAGATGAGTCCATTTCAATTCCCATTTATTGTAGATAAAGCAGGCAGAGTGAGAGTGAGAGAGAATCATGTGACCAGCTGTATTATGACGGCATGTGCAGAGGATTAGAGCAGGAAGACGGGCTTGAACAGCTGCAGTGGGACTGAATGACGACCGCTCTTCCAGGTCTCCCTTTAGAGATGCTGGGAGATACAGAGCAAAAGGAGGCTCTCGCTGTGTTGCGCTTTCATTTGTGCAGTTGTTCATTTGTTCAGACACTCAGTCACTATGATATTCCACTGCAATGTAATTACAACAAAAACAGGAAGTCTCCAAGGAGAACTGCTGACACAAGGGGCTTGCAGAAACTTGAAGGGATTTAATATGTCAGGCTTTATGGAAATTAACCCGCCTTTCACAATGGCTTCTCGAGAGGGGTAAATCTGTTGTACATTTCTGTGACATGCATGTTGGGTGGAAAAGCAATATTCAGAGTAAAATTACACGGGAAAATGAGCAAAAAAGAAAAAAAAGACAGCAGCTTCAAATTTATGTCATAATCAAGCACACATTTAATATATAAGCAAGTGCAGTTTAGTCATTTAATGTCAACATAGAATCAAACTTCCCACCTATTTACTTTTGAAATACAAATTATTTGAAAGACAAAAGCTTTTCACCAAAATAACTTGCTTAACTTCCTAAAAATGCCTTAGCCTTTTTAAAAAGTGTTGCTAATAATTAATGCATTATTTAAGGGACAATTCATGTTAAAGTTAAAAACATTATGGAAATAATAACAAACAAATATATATAGGATGGAACCATGTCCAAAACCCCTCACAGAACATGGTTTCATGTCCAAAACATATGGTAGTACCCTAACCCTAGTAGTTAGTATACCACTTAGTAGGTTGTGGATTTGAAAAAAAACAGAAAAGACCTTAGAGACCACCTAGTAACACTAGCACCCACCAAAAGATCTAACTCTGATAGTTTTAGGAGTGTGAAATGTAGAGTTGCAAATGATTTGATCTTATCATCCAATCAAGGTTGTCTCTCTATTAGTGTTACTGGATCTTAGTGCTGCATTTGATACTATTGACCACAACATTCTTTTGAATAGACTGGGAAATTGCGTTGGCATTACTTGAATTGCATTGGCATGGTTCAGATCATACTTATATGACAATTTGTAGCAATATATGAAGAGTAAAGGAATGAAGTTCAGTACGGAGTACCGCAAGGCTCAGTACTAGGACCGTTGCTTTTCACATAGTAACACAATGGCACCCACCAGAACACCCTTTAAATACCCATGAAAGCATTCAGTTGTACAGTAACATCCAGAACAATATAGCAACACTAAATCCACTCAGAACACCTTGACAACCACCTACCAAACCACTCAGATTATTTTAGAAACTATCTAGCATCACCAACACCTCTCTGATTTTCCTAGCAACCATCTGAACACCCTATTGTGTTCAGCAGAAGAAAGAAACTCATACAGGTTTGGAACTGGGTGCATAAATAATGACAAAATTTTCATTCTTTAGTGAACTATCCCTTTAACAGACCTTTATTTAATATAAATACTTACAAATGTCATTAAACTTTCAATTCATACGATCATGCACTTCTTGAAAATCTACAAATGTCAATACATTTAATTTCCACGGAGCCTTGCACATGACATGCAGGAAAAAAATAGTAGGCTATATCGTGTGCACGTTTTACTAAGTCGTTCCCTCGATTTATAAATCTACGCACAATTTACTAATACGTTCCCTCGAAATAAATCGTGCGCACGATTTAGTAAATCGAGGGAACGAATTAGTAAATCGTGAGCACGATATACTTTTTTTTTCTTTTTTTTTTTCTGCATGTCATGTGCGGAGCTCCATAAATTTCAGTTCATATATTACCTGTACATTTACAGGTATACAAATGCAAAATGTACTTGTGTTCATGTTCTATTCCAAAACACTCTTGCTGCTATTGAGGTGGAATACGGATAAAGTTAAGGACAAGTTTGGTGGTATGGGTAGGTTTAAGGCTTTGTAAAAAGGTCAACAGTGTACAGGGGTCAGTTTAATTACTATTATAAGGGAATACGGTTCAAACTGTTTATATTACATTGTTTTGATAAATGAACAAGTATTTTCTTGAAAAATGGATTTGTTTATTCCTGTTGATGTATGATTCAAAGATCAAATATCCTAAGGATATAGTATACTAAGTGTTGAGGTAATAAAAACATGTTTTGCACCCAAGTTACCATTACAAAAACAATGTGTTGTTGTTATGTCTTTAGCAAGCATTTAGCATTTAGCTAACCACACTTTACACAAGCGTTTCAATATAAGTCCAGTGCCCATAAAGGTACTAAATGATTAGTAAACATTTATAAACATTTATAGATAATGAATAGTTTCAAGCATTGATATCCTAATGCCTCAGTGAAGGTGTCTCCCCACCCACTCACATGTTTTCTGTCCTTAGCCAATCAAACACTTAGCTACTTTTTACTATTCAAGAAGCATGAATGGTACAGTGAAATGATAATAAGGGAAGTGATATAACTGAATTAGTCACATTCTGAACCAGACTCTGATCCATCTTCAGAAAGATCTGTCTGGGATAAATTATATACCTTATTAGTATTACTGAATCAGCCTACAAATCATCCTTTACTCAGAGCAGCCTTGGGTTTATCTAAACTAGTAAACAGATAATTACATAAGTAGCTTACTGGTTAGCAGCCAAAGTGACTGTTTGTGTTAAAGCACAAACAGTAAAAAATCCAAATGTCATTTTTCACACATACTGAATTATGACAGTGAACTATACATTTTGCTTAATGAATGAACTAATGATTTTTTTTTTTTTTTTTTTTTTTTTAAATTGGAACATTTTAGTCACAATCATTACTTTTTGAAATTTCAGTAAAAATATTTTTAAAACTTGCACAGCTTATTCTCTTGGTTTCTGTTCATTATTAAATGTGCCTGCTGGATTATCCTTACCTTCCAGTGGAAAGCTGACATTATGCAATTTTGAGACATAGTAGGTGTCTTTAACTGGTTTACACTTGTGCAGTAAATCCAGCTTTGCTAGAGATCTTCAGCACTCTTAAGAGGCTCAGGTGCATGTTGTCTAATGAGCACAATCCTGAACAATATCAAGGATTTCCTTTTTGATTGGTTTGGCAAAACAACTAACCAATCGCATCTTACACAACCTAGGACTTGACGGGAGCGTCAATGTCATCTCAAAGTCTCCTAAAAGAGGTAATGCCTTTGATCCCTACATCTTACACAGGAAGATTATGTTAACCCACTGTGAAAAGATGGAGTCTTTAAAGGATGTACTTTGAATGAAGGCCCTGGTGTTGGAGGATGGTGTTGGCTGGAAAAGGCCCACAGGCTTAAGCTTCTCCAAGACATTCTAATCCCCTTGGGCTTGTACCAGTGTTTTGGCAGGTGACTTAAGGCCCGGCCATTGTGCTCCAACGAGATTTGTGGGATTCTAATGAGATTTTACTAGGAAGAGTTGGCAACTGTTTGTTGGAACGAAAGCCAGCTGTCAAAGAAAATGATCTAAAACAGATGGAGTGAGTCTTTAAACAATTTTTAATAATTGGCAAATGGAGCTGCCTGATTCACTTAACTGACCCATCACCTTCTTTGTCCTCTTCCTTCTGCTGAGTTTGTTTTATGGAATATGTTCAAAATTAAATGACCACACACATATCTAGGGATCAGAACATCACATCACATCCCACCATTTGAGTTAGTTTAGTTTAGTTTTTTTTTTTTTTTTTTTTTTTTTTTTAAACTCAGGTCAATAAGCAATGCCTGAGCAGCCACTCATACCACTGTAGCAACCACCTAGCAACACTATAGCCACAATCATAGTACCCTAGCAATATCATAACAATGTTACAGAACACCTGAGCAACCACTTAGCAACACTATATCGATGTCCAAAACACTCTAACAACACTCTACAAACCACTGTAGCAACCACCTAACAACATTACAGCAATGACTGGGAACACCCAAGCAACCACCTAGCAACAGTACAACCACCACTAGAGTACCCTAGCACCATCATATCAACCTCTCTATAACAGACCTCTCCCAAATATCACTATAGCACACGCTAGAACACCCTAGCAACCAATTAGCAATACCAAAACAACCTTTCGGAAGACATTGGTAATCACCTAGCAACACTATAGCAGCAACTAGAACAGCCTAGCAACACCCAAGAAACCACTCAGAACACCTGAGCAACCACCTAACAACACTATAGCAATGACCAAAACACCCTAACAATCCCCTAAAACCACTCAGAACACCTTAGCAACCAACAAGGAACACTATACACCAAAACAGCCTAACCATGCCCAAGAAACAACTTAGAAGACCTTAGCAACAGCAAATGACACCCTCGCAACCACCAAGTAACACTATACAATGGTAAAAAAAACTCAACAATGCCCTACAAACCACTCTGCCTTAGTAACAACCTACAATGTTATAGCAATGACAGAGAACACCCTAGCAACCACCTATAAACACTACAGCAACCAACAGAGCACCCAAATAACATCATATCAACCTCACAGAATGCCTTAGTAACCACCCAGTATCACTATTGCACAGTGCTCAAGAAAGCACTCAGATCTCCTTAGCAACCACCTACCAACACCATAGCAAGGACCAGAACACCTTAGCAACACCCTAAAAACCACTTAGTATACCTTAGTGACCAACAAGCAATACCAGAACAACCTCTAGCAATCACATGGCAACAATATAACAACAACCAGAACAGGTAGTAATGTCACAGAAACCACTCGAAATACCAGAATGGCTTAGCAACACCCCAAAAAAACACCTAAAACTTAGCAACACCAAACAGCACTCTAGCAACCACATTGAAACCACTCAGAACACCTGAGCAACCCCTAAGCAACACTATAACAATGACCAAAATACCCTAACAGCACCCTACAAACCCCTCAGAACACCTTAGCAACCACCTAGCAACATTATAGCATTCACCAGAACAGCCTAGCAGTGCCCCTGAAACCCCTCAGAAGACCTTAGCACAGGGGTGTCCAAACTTGGTCCTGGAGGGCCACTGTCCTGCAGTGTTTAGCTCCAACTTGCCTCAAAACACCTGCCTGGAAGTTTCTAGGATGCCTAGTAAGACTTTGATTGGCTGGTTCAGGTGTGTTTAATAAACAAACTCCATCTGCGCGGTTAATAAACAAACTACAGCTGGTCCAAAACGTAGCAGCTAGAGTTCTTACTAGAACCAGGAAGTATGACCGTATTAGCCCGGTTCTGTCAACACTGCATTAGCTCCCTATTAAACATTGCATACATTTTAAAATCTTTAAAATCTAAATAGTTTATCTCCCCAGTACTTGAGTGAGTTCTTAACACATTATAGTCCTTTGCGTCTATTGCGGTCTTAAAATTCTGGCCAGTTGATAGTACCTAGAACAGGGTTGTCCTTCAGAGTTTATCTCCAACTTGCCTCAACACACCTGCCTGGAAGCTTCTAGTATGCCTAGTAGACCTTGATTAGCTGGTTCAGGTGTGTTTAGTTGGGCTTGAAGCTGAACTCTGCAGGATGGTGGCCCTCCAGGAGCAGGATTGGACACCCTTGACCTAGAATATCAAAATCAACTGCAGGCGGTAGATCCTTTTCCTATTAGCACCCAAACTCTGAAACAGTCTTCCTAGCATTGTTAGGGAAGCAGACACACTCTGTCAGTTTAAATCTAGACTAATAACGCATCTCTTTAACCTGGCACATAACACATTATCACATTTCTATAACTCATATCCCTTAAAGGATTGTTAGGCTGCATAAATTAGGTCAACCAGAACCAGGAACACTTCCCATAACCCCCGATGTACTTGTTACATCGTAAGAAGAATGGAATCTATGCTAATATAAGTCTGTCTGTCTCATCCTTATCCCGGGGTTACCGTAGTCAGCCGGATCCAGGTTGTATCCAGATCAGATGGTGGACCCTGCACCTAGACACGACCTCATCACAGCCATGAATCATCAAAGACCGTGTCTACTAGACAGTCCCTTGTGAAGTCCTCGTCGACACGACAGCCATTGGCACAGATCCTCAGCAAAGACCACAAGAACCAGACAAGTCCTCTGCACAGACCTATGACCAGCTTCGTCTCCATACTGGCATGATGAATCCGATCTTCAAGCGGAAGGAACTGGATGAAATATTTCGAATGCTACCGATCCACAATCTGATTTCTGACTTGTGATTGAACCGAAATGAATCAACACTGAATTGATTTCAACTGAATAATGACTGTTTATTATTGTCCTTTTAGAGCTGCTTTACAGCAGAATTGAATTCTGTTCACGTCATTGAATCGTTATTTTCCTGTTTATCACAGAAACGATCTCTATTGTGTAAAGTGCTATATAAATAAAGGTGACTTGACTTGTTTAATTGGGATTGGAGCTGAACTCTGCAGGACAATGGCCCTCCAGGGGCAGGACTGGACACCCCTGTCTTAGCAACACCAAATGACACTCTAGCAACCACCATAACACTCTTTCTTCAGGTGTAAAAATCTTGTTAGTATTCACAGTAAGAAGACACAACAGAACAGTCTTTCTTAGAAGGCTTCACCTGGGGCAACCTGGGATTAAGTGCCCTGCTCAAGGACACAATGGTGCTAGCTTATGATTTGCCCCGTCTGGCCTTAGAATCCACAACCTTTGGGGTTCTAGTCCAGCTCTTTAACCACTAAGCCACCCCAAGTGGAACTATTTTTACCACATAGGTAATAAAATACTGCCTTTTTTTCTCTGTGTAGTAACAAGCATGTCACAGTGTATTCTTTTGAGCACATTGTTTATTGCGGGGACTTCATACATGTCTTGTAAACACAAAAGTGTCTGTGTTGTTCTCGCTGTTGTGTTTTGGTAGCTGTTCTTGCTGACTGTGACTTTGTGATTCCGATGACTTTGCCGGAAATCCCTGTGACTGACGGCTGATGACAGCATCTCAGACCAGACAGGCTTTTGGATGCCTCAGTCGATAGTTTGGGCACACTGACACGTTTGAACTCTATTGCGGATGCCGTGAATTGTTTTGGATATAATGCCAGGATACTTGCATGGGCTCAAGTATTCCCATCTAATGAGTCCCTGATGGCCATCAGGCGCCTGGATCATAAGTGGACATCCATTGGGTTTGTTGCCTGAAGCACCTTAGAACCTTATACAAAGATGACTGTGGGTTTTAACAATTGCAGAGCACTTTTATATTAGAGTTTATTTGCAAGAATCTAGCAGTATATCCTAAATTGATATACAGTTATCATGTATTCCTCAGTGTCATCAGTATAATACTAATGCACAAGGACGCTCCCGTCAAGGTTTGCATTGACGCTCTTTTGCCTTAATCTTTTATTAAGCTTCATAGATGGGGGGGTGGGGGGTCTTGGGGGGGGGGGTGTTATAAGCATCAGCATTCCCTAACCTGCTTTAGAGAATTACAGCTTGTGCCAGTATATTGAGCTTGAATTATTCAAAACGCTTTCTAAGCATTGCACAGTGCTAAGTCTGACTGAGAGCTAAAAATAAACCAACAATCCTTTGAATTGCTTAAATGTTCCACATTTGAAATGTTAATACGTAGCTAATTTATTTGCTTTGGGACATGATGTATATATAGTCTAACAGACTAATGTATGAATAATAAATAGTAAAATTAATATATTTCTAAAAATATTTTAAGGCACACTTAAAGGGATAGCTCACCCAAAAAATTACATTCTGTCTTTAATTACTCACCCTCATGTCGTTCCAAACCTGTAAGACTTTCGTTCATCTTCGGAACACAAATTAAGATATTTTTGATGAAATCTGAGAACTTTCTGTCCCTCCATAGACAGCTATATAACTACCAATTTGACGCTTCAAAAACTTCATAAAGAGATCGTAAAACTAATCCATATGAATTGAGTGGTTTACTCCAAATTTTGTGAAGAGACTTGATCACTTTTTATGATGAACAGATTTAATTTAGGCTTTTATTCACATATAAACACTCACATCAGTTGTGGTAGACAGAAGCTCAAACGAATCTGCTTGACGCGCGAGAACAAACCTCATGTGGAAGCTCAAATGTGCCGCATAACACACGACAATAAACCTCACTGGTTCTTCCGGAGGCTCAAACATGCTGCGTAACACGAGAATGAACCTCATTGGTTCACACGTCAAGCAAACCTGCTTGAGCTTCTGTTTACCACAACTGATGTGTAAGTTGATGAATGTTTATATGTAAATAAAGGCCTAAATTCAGTCTGTTCATCATATAAAACAATCGTTTCTCTTCAGAAAACTAAACCACTCAATTCATATGGATTAGTTTTACGATCTCTTTATGAACTTTTTGAAGCGTCAAAGTGGTAGTTGCGTAGCTGTTACTGGAGGGACAGAAAGCTCTCAGATTTCATCAAAAAGATCTTCATTTGTGTTCCGAAGATGAACGAAAGTCTAACGATTTTGGAACGACATGAGAATTTTCATTTTTGGGTGAACTAACCCTTTAAAAATGTATGAATTTGATACAAATTATCAAACCAAATGGCATCTGCAAACAAATTATGCTAGAGCTTTTCTCAGAACTTATTTTTCTTAGCCAATTTGCAATGACATTTTGCAGTGTTTTCCAACTGTTTTCTTGGAAAAGTTCAGTTTAGTGGCTGAAGTCACTTCCCCGATCATCACATTAACTATGAACATGTCCACAAAGCTATATATTATATTATATTATATTATATTATATTGTATTATGACCCACAAGGTCAAGCGGTTTTAAAAATCAATAAACTTTATTTTAATTAATTAATTTATATTATAATAATTTATATATTATATTAACATGTATTTTTTGACCCTGACAAACTTTTTTTGGTAAATGTGTTGCTTAAAGTGTGTTTGTGCTTTTGTTCTTTAAAATGAATTTCACTTGGATACTTGGTTGGATATTTTGTTATCCGATGCACTTAAGTGTTAATATACTTTTTAAGTATAACAATATATTTTATCATTTAGCTGAGCAAAGTTTTAAAAACAATGTCATTTGAGTTATTTTATCATATTTAATTACTCTATCTGCCATATTGCAGGATTGATTTCCCTTAATGCATCAAAGAAGTTTTGTAGGACTTTTAGGACTTTTTCAGAGTGGGGAAGGAACTAATGAGAGAAGAAGGGTAGGAGGGGACAAAGTGAAACTGCACAAGACACACACACACACACAGCAATAGCCTCCACTGATGTCCTGTCAGGTTGGACCTTCGCTGTTTGTGTTGTGTCAAAGAGGAATCTCAGGTCCCTGATGAATTCCAAATTGATCTGTCAGGATGCTTGGGCCCTAGATTTCCCCCCATCCTCTCTGGTGAAGAGTCATCTTGGCACTTTTGTGAGTCTCAGGCCTCTCCCAGTCTGTCAGCAGTGAGAAATCCCGGTTTGATGTCACCAGCTGCAGTGTTCAGCACTTTCTCTGTGACCTTGGCACAGGGGCCACCGTGACTTCTGCAGGGACCAGACCTCTGCTGTAAAGCGATGTTGTATGCAGGGCACCGGACTGGGAGGAAGCCGCTGTCATTGTGTCAGCATGACTGAAGCTGGACAGGTAGAATTATGGCGCCCGGATCAAATTTAAGCACTGTGTTGCTGAACCGGTCAAAAAAAAAACATGCAAGCATTTCAACTGACAGGAAGTTGATTCATGGGGAAGATGACAAGGATGCCAATCCCTTAGGAAAATGGCTCTTTTTGCTGATGCATTAAACTAAAATTCTGAATTCCCCCCAAATCATAAAGCAATGCAAATCACACAGCTTTTTAGTCATGAATTCCATCATTTATTATTAGAATTTTTTTTCATCTTACATAGTTGCTAACATCATTTTTTTGAGAAATAGAAGCACCAGGGGAAATGAATCTCAACCCCTTTATTCACTGATTTCTGATCAACTGTGTTTTCTATGTACTTTAAATGTAATATCATACTTTTGATGAATGCAAAATATGTATGAATGTTTTTTTTTTTGTTTGTTTTACCACTCTTCCATTCCCCAACATCTCACATTAAAGGGATAGGACGTTCTTTGAAGAGTTTGTGGAATTCATATCTCACGATAAGGATTACAATATACTATAATATGTATATATCTATGTACATATATGGCACTTGAATACATAAAAGCAATTTATCCTTTTCACACAAATGAAAGCAATGGGCGCTTTGGTGTCAAAAAATAAATAAATAAATCCAATACATTAATAAATAAAATAAATAAATACAAAAAATAGACAGTTAAGCGTTATGCAGCATTGGCCAGTTCACCGGCTACCGATCTGCAAGTCGGCTTAAATATAACGGAACGATAACTTACGTTAAGGTCAGTGGTGCAAGCACAGGCAACCAAATCATTAAAGATGCCAATCTATCTAAGCCAAAAGAGAGATATGATTCATATAGTACGGATAAACATATGTGAACTGCAGTCTAACTAGTTGCGGTGAGTAAACTGAAACATAATCATATGTGCGATCTAAAACCAGAATGAGAATACAATATAATGAAACAAAAGACCTTCACAGCACGATTCGGGTTCGTTTTGGCTTCTTTAAATCCATATTAGTGCAAAACATATTTCGGGTTCAGCTGATCATGTGAACGAAGAAATAAACAAATGTCGAAAACATAAGCTATCCATTCTGACCTATAAAAAAGTTGCATCAGTGCCCTTCAGTAACTGATAAGAAACAAACGTTTGGTCCGTTTGTTCTGGTTGTCCATAACAGACAAATAAAATCCATCTACCCCACCATGAACCAGGTGAGATGAACAGTTCATAACATAACTTGTCTTCTGTATATAATCTAATACAGTGGTCCTCAGTTCTGGTCCTGGAGTTTCTGTGCATTTTAGATACCAAAAATGAAAATTCTGTCATCATTTACTCACCCTGATATCGTTCTGTGGAACACAAAAGAAGATATTATGGAGAAAAAAAATCTCAGTGGTGTTAATGGAGTAATGAAAAGTTAATGTTGACTTTCATTGTATGGACTAAGCATTCTTCAAAACATCTTCCTTTGTGTTCCACAGAACGACATGAGGGTGAGTAAATGGACAGAATTTTGATTTTTGGGTGAACTATTCCTTTTGAGTAGAGGCTCCAAGACTTGAAATGGGTGTTTCAGATGAGGGAAACATCCAAAACGTGCGACATGGAGTCTTCCTGGTCCTGGATTGAGCACCACCGCTCTGATGAACTACATGAAGGGAGCATTAGACGTAGGCAGAGTCACTCGACTGGGTGCGGCCGAAATTAGGCATGCTCATCCGCGGCAAGTCCTTGTTTCTGATCTCATATATGGACTTCCTCCTGGCCTGCACCCCCCTCACCGCCGTTTTAATTTTCCTCCAGCCCAGGTGATTGAGTTCTGCCAGGTTGAGCACCACGCAAATCCCACTAACTGCAAACATGAAGACGAGGAACACGGTTTTCTCCGTGGGTCTCGAAACGTAGCATTCGACGTCTTTGATGCAAGGGTACCGATCGCACTCGTACACGGCCGGCACGTTGAATCCATACAAGAAATACTGCCCCACCAAGAAGCCGATCTCCAGCGCGTTCCTGAAAACCACCTGAATGATGTAAAACCTGGAGATGCCCTCTTGTCTTCTCATTTTAGATTTGGTAGTTCTCATGGCTGAACTGGGGATCTCTTTCACTTCCAAACAGTCGGGCTCGGATTCTTTGGTGGAGTTTTCAGTGTTCTGAAGTACTCCGTTCACGATGGTGTTTTTGATCTTTTTGCTGTCGTCTCGTCTCATTGAGTCGTCTTTGTCGAGGGACAGGTAGACCATGGAGTATCTCCGCTCTTTCTGTTTGGCCGACTGATGCACCGAGTATGTGATGAAGCACAGACTGGGGGTGCATACCATGATGATTTGGAACACCCAGTATCTGATGTGAGATATTGGGAATGCTTTGTCATAGCAAGCTTGGTTACAGCCCGGCTGTAATGTGTTGCACACGAACATGGACTGCTCATCGTCGTACACGGTCTCTCCAACTATCGCCACGATTAGAATCCGGAAGATCACCACCACTGTCAGTAGGATCCTAAAGACAAAGAAAAAAATATTTTGAGTTCATAGTGTATCTGCTCCAGTATTCACAGTCAATATTTAAAAATATTTCATTGAAAAAATCCTGTTAAATTTACTATTAAAAACTGGCAGTCCTAATCATATTTCATGAACAGATATAATGTTAATATGCCGTTCTACTGATATGCTGTTATCTGATGATAATAAAATATTCCAATAACTAAATTTGTACAACGTATTGTTCTTTGCATATACTGATGTGATATGTAGTACACACTGTTAAACAGATGACCACAGAACGAATTACATTTCATTAAATGGGAACCTCCCGGAACAAACAGCCACACTGTAAAAAATTATTTTCATGATTTGTTAACACAAATTTTTTTCTTTTGTCAAATCAACTTCAATAATTAATGTGGTTCAGATAACATATATATTTTTTTTAAGTTTATGTTGATTAAACTAATCGCCTTCATTGTATTAACTCAAATTTTTAATTTCAATGAACTCAAAATTTTCAGGTAACTTCATTTTTCTTTTTTTGCAGTGCAGTTAATAATACATTTACTATACATTTACCCACACAAAACATCATCAAGGCACTAAAATAAGATATGTACAATAACCAAATACCATAAAATGTGACATAAAACACTCTGAATGTACATGACTGATTAGAAAAAAAGTATTTTAATGAAATATAATCAAATGTTACGTGTCAAGCACTGATTTCTGGGAACGTCTTTTTACTGATTTCCACACTTTGTTATCGTGCCGAATAACACAGACTGTGACCGTTAAAAACATCACTTTATAGCATTTTACAGTAAAATTAGATGTAATGTCTGTTAAATCTAACATTGTTTTTATTGTATATAATATGGTAACTTACAGTTAACCAGTTAACAGGTTTTTACTGTATCGTTTTACATTCATTGGCTGTGCAGATTGACGCGGGGAGCTGTCCAGTGCTGAAACTCTCTCCACAGGCAAACGCGCGCTTCCAGCCAGGGCGCGCACAACATTTCTTTGAAAGCAAATACGATCTGACATGGAACAGTAATCTAACCGATGGCACTAAAGCTTCGTTTTTCAAAATGTGCAGTAACAACAGCAACAAAAGCATTATCTTAATTCTTCGAACACATTTCTGTCCTTTGCAGTGGGCACATTAAGTTCCAGTGGCCATTCGCCCTTATTCAGAAGGGTCACTGCGTAATGACTTCAATATATTTTTTTAATGTACTAAGCAATCAATAAACATTTTCCACTTATCCCCTCACCTCCCGATCATAGTAGAGTGCTGTTGGACAGCCGCCTCCAGGAGACGCTCGAGAATTGTCCATTCCCCCATGGCTGTTCATTCGGAGACGATATAACACAGTGGACCGTGTAAAATCAAATGCGAGCTACTGTTCCGCGTCTATCGCTCTAAAGGCGAGTGTAGTATCGGGCGAATGCATTGATTAGTCGCTGCTGTCCACCCTGTCGTCCACGCCTCGCTCCGGAGCGCGCGCTCGTCTGGGGTCCTGATTAGTCTAAAGCCCTCCTATTTTCTGTCTCGCGAGCAGGACGATAGGTCGCTCTGAGCCTAAACGGAGGGGAGTATAATGTTTGGCTCGTGCTAATCCCGCTTTAAGTAGACTGCCCACTCCTCCTCCCCCCTGCGTCACGCGCAGACAGGTTGTTGGAGAGAAATCAGAACAGCAGGATTTCTCCGTTTCATTATTCTCCGAATATGCCAGAAATGCACTGATTAATCCGTAATAAAATCATTGGTGATAAACTCAAATCACAGGGGATGTCTGTCTCCGGCGACACGCACACCCTCTAGCGTGACAGGATGGGAGTCCGAAGCAGATTAGAGTTTAGAGTTAGTGTTTGTGTGTGCGCGCGCGCGATAATAAACAGGGCGCAAATCGTGGGGGGTAATTATAAGGCTTGAAACCCCACAAAGAGAGAAAGTCAAAAGGTAAGTAAAGGTTTCCGCACGACAAACACTGCAAATATATATCACTTTATTATATATTTACCTATCTCAAAATAAGAACTTAAAAAGGCGTTTTGATGAAGTTTATCTAGAGGCGCCAAATTACAACTGGTGTTGCGCGAGACCGATTGCGCCCCGAAAATTACCTTTATACATTACTTATTTTAGCAAATATTTTAATTTAAAATTCCTTTAAAATAGTCGACCGCCCTTAAAGGGTCAGTTCACCCAAAAATGAAATGTCTGTCATTAAGTAGGCCTACTTCCAAACCAATAAGAAATTCGTTCATCTTCAGAACACAAATTAAGATATTTTTTGATGAAATCCAAGAGGTTTTTTTTTTTATTTATATATATATTTCCAATAGAAAGCAGGTACTACATTCAAGGTCTAGAGAAATAGTAAAGACATGGTTAAAATAGTCAACGTGACTACAGTGGTTCAACCTTAATGTTATGAAGCGACGAGAATACTTTTTGTGCGCAAAAACAAAACAAAAATAACAACTTTATTGAACAATTTTTTCCTCTTCCCTGTCAAGTCTCCTATGCATTTGGCGCAGTTAATGCAGTGCAGAGCTTCCGTGTTTACATCCGAACGCCGGCTCAGTATTGTATTGTTAGTAGGCTATTGTTGACGCAGGAGCCGGCCAATAATAATTTGGTAATTTCGTTGCTTTCTATGGGAGATAGAAAAAAAAACCTCTTGGATTTTATCAAAAATATCTTAATTTGTGTTCCGAAGATGAACGAAGGTCTTGCGGGTTTGGAACGACATGAGGGTGGGTAATTAATGACAGATTTTTTATTTCTGGGTGAACTAACCCTTTAAAGTCATTGTATATTTTCGCAAAAAAAAAAAAAAAATGTTTATAAATTCATAAATGAAAATGATAGCCTACTATGTTTTTACTACGAGATTACAAGCAGGTCTTATTTTTCTTCCTAACTGCTGATTGAGTTGGTTAATCTAAACTCTTCACATCAAGCACAGTTCCTTAAACCCCACTTGCACTCTCCTGCAGGTGATCAAACATCTATTTGTGGTAATGCCTGTGGTGAACTTACAGTGGTGAGTAATCGCTTTAGGACTACCCACAAGGATGGAGAGATAAAAACAATGAATGACAACATAGGATATCCCTCCTTGAATTCAACTAAGAGTTGAGGCTGTAAAAATGTTTGTATATATTTATAGCGAGCAATGTTTGCATATAGCAATGTTTGCATATATTTATAGGGTAGGTAAGATAAAAATAAATATTCGCATAAGCCTGAAGAGGGCATCTTGACAATGAGCTACGTTCTCCTCTGATCTCACTTCGCCTCCTAGAGAGTGGCAGCTATTTTTAAACTGGGTGCTAATTGAAGTCGCAAATATGAGTCCATCACAGCTAGCTTTTATGCAGTCCTGTATTAGCTGTATTAACGAACAATGCATGTCTTGTAGTAGCCTAAATGACAAAGATTATTTCAAAATGCTTTTGGAGAGAAAGATGATTTCTTCACAAATTTCCTGGTCTTGTTTATTTAAAAACCAATAAATATTCACATACAAATTTTGTTCTGAACCAGTAAATAACTACAAACAAATTGCACTTTGGTGTAAACATACTGTACAAGGAAAAATAAAGGCAAAATCTGCCTGCATGCATAACAGGCGGAGGTAATGTTGAGAATTTCTGTTCTTTGCATCCATAATCAGCAGTGTAACATGGCACTTAGAAGCACTTCCTGTGGACGATGGATGGGCCAGCCTCATCGTATTCCTGCTTGCTGATCCACATTTGCTGAAAGGTGGACAGGGAAGCCAGAATGGAGCCACCGATCCAGACGGAGTACTTGCGCTCAGGGGGAGCGATGATCTGTGAGATAGAAGACACATGATGATTACAAATCAAACATCAATAAAATAAGCCAGGAAAGCTGAATGACTGAATAAATATTCTACCTTGATCTTCATGGTGCTGGGGGCCAGAGCAGTGATCTCCTTCTGCATACGATCAGCAATACCTGGGTACATGGTGGTGCCACCAGACAGGACATTGTTGGCATACAAGTCCTTACGGATGTCGATGTCGCACTTCATGATGCTGTTGTAGGTGGTCTCATGGATACCAGCAGACTCCATACCTTTGGTAGGCAAAAGAAAATAAAAATAAGATAAAAAATAATTTTTTATTTAGGCCTATTGTAATAAAGCTAAATATAATATATATAAAACACTAATCAAATGTTGTATTTGTATTTGTAGGTAATGCACTGTGAACTAACATGAACAATGAACAGCTAACTAACATTAGCTAGCTAACTAACATCCCTAATTAACATTAACAAAGATTAATAAATACTGTAACAAATGTATTGCTCATTGTTAATTCATGTTAGTTAATAATACATTAAATAATGTTAACAAATAAGACCTTATTGTAAAGTGTTACCATAAAATATTACTAAAATAACTTGTAGTCTAGCTTCATTTTTGCTAGCAGCATGCAAATCTTTGGATGTGTCTAGGGGTACGTTTACACAAAAACAGAAAAGATTAAAAATGTTGTATTATGATGTCAGTCCAGTAGTTGGCGATGTCACTTTGTAAACAAACACTACGTGCTAACAAACACTACGCACTAGCTAACATTAGCTAGCTAACTAACATCCCTAACTAACATCAACAAAGATTAATAAATACATTTGTTACAGTATTTATTAATCTTTGTTAATGTTAGCTTGTTAATGTAATGTAATGTTAACATTAGTTAATGCACTTTGAACTAACATACAAACAATGAACAGCTAGCTAGCTAGCTAACTATCATCCCTAACTAACATTAACAAAGATTAATAAATACAGTAACAATTGTCTTGCTCATTGTTAGTTCATGTTAGTTAATACATTAAATAATGTTAACAAATGATACCTTATTGTAAAGTGTTACCATATATTATTACTAAAATAACTTGTAGGATGTTTGTAGCTTCATTTTTGCTAGCATCATGCAAATCTTTGCATGTAACTTGGGGGTATGTTTACACAACAATAATGTACTAAAAATGGAAACAAAAACAATTAAAAAATGTTACACTTTGAAACCCGTTGCGTTTTCATGCCCCCAAATCACCGTTGTCATGTAAATAAATGACCAAGATGCATAAAATGTTTTCAGTTTTTAGTTGAAAATGTGTCATTTAAACGGCCCCTTAGAAACTGGTAAAATTTATATGAAATCACCCACCAATGAAGGAAGGCTGGAAGAGGGTCTCGGGGCAACGGAAACGTTCATTTCCGATAGTGATGACCTGGCCATCAGGCAACTCGTAGGACTTCTCCAGGGAAGAGGAGGAAGCAGCAGTGGCCATTTCATTCTCAAAGTCCAGAGCGACGTAGCACAGCTTCTCCTTGATGTCACGCACGATCTCACGCTCAGCTGTGATAATAAAATTCCAGTGTTAACAATATAGACTAGTAGGATATATGGTTTGATCACTCAGTCAATGAGACGATATAGTTTATTCATACCAGTGGTCACAAAAGAGTAGCCACGCTCAGTCAGGATCTTCATCAGGTAGTCAGTCAGATCGCGACCGGCCAGATCCAGACGCATAATGGCGTGGGGCAGAGCATAACCCTCGTAGATGGGGACATTGTGGGTCACACCATCTCCAGAGTCCAGCACAATACCTACACACAACAAAATATGTTTAAGGTTCTAGAGAAACCTAAAGAAATGAAGTACATGTATTCACAAACAACACTCACCAGTGGTACGGCCAGAGGCATATAGTGACAGCACAGCCTGGATGGCCACATACATGGCAGGGACGTTGAAGGTCTCAAACATGATCTACAAATGAATAGAATCCATACATTTGTAATATTTGCAACAACAGGTATTGAGTTCATTTTTGGCTGAACTGTCCTTTTAAGTTTGTGGGGTCATTGAATGTGCACTGTTTGGGGATGTTCAAGCAAGTTTACCTGTGTCATCTTTTCTCTGTTGGCTTTGGGGTTAAGAGGAGCCTCAGTGAGCAGTGTGGGATGTTCCTCAGGGGCCACACGCAGCTCATTGTAGAAGGTGTGGTGCCAGATCTTCTCCATATCATCCCAGTTGGTGATAATACCGTGCTCGATTGGGTACTTCAAGGTCAGGATACCTCTCTTGCTCTGGGCCTCATCACCCACGTAGGAGTCTTTCTGTCCCATACCTACCATGACACCCTGTTAGAGAAGAGAAGATATCTATAAGTTAGTACATACTGTATAATACATTTATGCATTTGGTAGACGCTTTTATCTGAAGCAATTTACATTTAACCTAAAGTATATTTGTTTCTATCAGTTCTTGCATTCTCTGGGAACTGAACCCATGACTTTGCCATCTAGTGCCATGCTCTACTGTTTGAGCTAAATATCATGATTGTACCTGGTGGCGAGGACGACCAACGATGGAGGGGAAAACAGCACGAGGCGCATCATCTCCGGCAAAGCCAGCCTTCACCAGGCCGGAGCCATTGTCGCACACAAGAGCGGTGGTCTCATCGTCGTCACACATGGTGTCAGCTGGGGTTCTATATGAGGATCAGATACATGTCTGAACATACTGCAGACATCCAAGTCATTTCGTTTGCATTCCTGTCAGGTTTACGCTTTCCCATCAGAAAAGACCACCAACCCATCTAAAATTCTTCTCCATACACTCATAAAATAAAGGTTCTTTATTGGCATCTATGATTCCATGAACCTTTAACATCCATGGAATCTTTCCACTGCAGAAAAGGTTCTCAATAGTGGAAAAAAGTTCTTTAGATTATTAAAAATGTTCTTCAGAGTAAAAACAGTTCAGTACCAGTTTTAGTTAAGTACCTCATGAAATGTTGACATGCTCATCTTTGACTTTCCTCATGACAAAGTTTCAAAAGAACATTAATAACATTTTTGAAACTCAAAGCAAAGTATTCTTAACTGGCAACTCTTAAGCTCCTGAAATATTTGTTTAGCTCAACAGTCAATTATTTTCATTATAATTCCAGCGATGTTGCACCAGAACTGGCCTAGTTTAAATCCTAGCGTTCAGAAGATCATCCCATTAAATGAAGTCTGACATTTCTGAAAGCTTTAGCTGTACTTACCAGATCAGCACCAGGAGCTGGTTCCCTTGGAGAGTGAATGGTAGACACCGCCTTGAGCCGCAGCCAATTTATACTCCACGAATGGCCCGGCGCCCGCTGGACTTCCCTCTCCTTATTTGGTAGCCCGAGCGCCATTGAGAGTGGAGTGGCCATGAATGGAAGGGCGCGGAGAGGAGAGACCCCCGCGAGGCATTCGGTCCTACGCCCATGTATGGGAAGAGACGCGGGGAGGCGTGTGATGGTATTCCACGATTTTCAGCACGTCATTATTAATCACTGTGGACACTGTCATCCCTAAAATCTGCATGTTACACACTAAATAAATGATAAGGCAAGAAGATATTTTTCTCTTTAAACAATAGATAATCCACCGTTCACACGTAATGATGTCCCTTTTTTATCGATTAAAATTATAAGATTTTAATTTAGGAAGGAAATATGAATGTGTCGGCGTTTCTGAGGAAAACAAGAGCTTTGAAAATAGGAGAACAGGGAATAAACAAAAGAAAAAGAACACATTTGATTGAAAACATCAGATTAGGTTGTATTTATGCTCTTCACGGAAAATATTGCTGTTATTGCTTAATATCTACACTCTAAAAAAAAATGCTGGATTAAAAACAACCCAAGTTGGGTTGAAAATGGACAAACCCAGCAATTGGGTTGTTTTAATCCAGTGATTGGGTTGTTTTAACCCATGGTTGGGTTAAATGTTTGCCCAACCTGCTGGGTAGTTTCATTTAACTCAGCTGTTGTTTAAAAATACTATATTGTTTGCTTAAAATGAACCCAAAATATGTTGGAAATTAACATTTATTAATATGTTTAATAAACGAACATTTATTAATAAGTTTAATGAATAAACATTTATTAAATTGATAATTAATAAATGTTCACCTCTTGATTATTATTGTTGCCTCTAGTAATTATGCTTCTGATTTTGGGTTGATATTGGATTCATTTTAAGCCTGCCATATAGTAATTTTTAAACAACAGTTGGGTTAAATAAAACTGCCCAGCATATTAGGCTAACATTTAACCCAACCGCTGGGTTAAAATAACCCAATCGATGGGTTTGTCCATTTTCTACCCAACTTGGGTTGTTTTTAACCCAGCATTTTCTTTTTCTTTCTTTCTTTCTTTCTTTCTTTCTTTCTTTCTTTCTTTCTTTCTTTCTGTCTGTCTGTCTGTCTATCTATCTATCTATCTATCTATCTATCCATCCATCTAGATATCATAATCTTTATATAATACACAGTTTAATATCACTACATTAGGCTAAATAACGTGAATGACTGGACTTTGAAATTAAATCATATGTTAGTCTTTGAATGGAATTTGAAGAATAATAGTATATCTATATAGAGGGGACTGACAATAAAAATGTATTAGGGAGAATTATCATTTGTGCAAATTCAATTTGAGTGAAATCCTAAAATCACAATAAAGACAGGATGCCCAAAATGCAATTGTTCTCTTTTGTCATCCATCCCCCATTCAGGCCAACCCTTTCATCTGACGTGTCCCTGCCATTTGTCTCCATTTATAACATAGCTGAAGTGTTTGAGCTATAGCAAGATAAAAGGCAGAGTGCAAAACTCTGTCTGCTTTATTAGGTGCATAGAACTGGCACTGTATATCAAATATACTTAATGAGACTTTATTTGGCTTGAGAGTCATCACCCTGTTAAAGGCAATGATTAAGATGAATTTCATTCAGAGGGACCTGCTCTGTTTCTGATAGGCTGGTTTCATAGGAGAGGTCCTTTGCAAACCTCATCAGCACCTTTAAAAATCCATGTCAAAGACTCACACCCTTAGGTTAGCAGAGTTATAATGATGAATAGAGGATTTTTAAATAGGGATTGTGGAAGTCACATAAGCGACCACTGTCGGTGTTCACTGTATTCAAGTGTTTAACACAAAATTGCAAGGTTGTGGCATTATCACCCTTCTGAGTTCACCTCCTCTCTCCTGTATCAACATTTCGCCTCATTTCTGGATTTATAGGGGTGAAAAGAAAGTATGTTGCAGTGTCTGGATTTCCATTGTTCAATATTCGTTTGCTCTACAGTGTCTTTATCAGTAATGAGCTTTCCCTCTCATAATGTTAAACTCATGTGACTACTGAGTGATCTAACGTGCTGCTTTTTACATAATCCCCAACATTCTCTGTCTGAGCATCTGTCAGCCGGCAGGGGCTTAAGGTTTCCTCTATTTGAACTCGTGGTTGTGTTAAGGGTGATTTGGCTGCTACAAAAATAACCTTGATATTTGCTTGAACCACACGTGTGCAAATATTTGCAACAAGCTCCCAAAAATGTTCATAATCATCAAGAATATTCTTCATATTTGTGTTGCTATGTAAGTGAAGTGTAGCCAGAAAATAAATTCAGTCTTCACAACTTGCTTTCCTCTGCAATACACTCCTTTGAACTTACAGTAAACTTTAATCCCTTTTAGAAGCAAAACAGCCTGTAAGGAGCCAGCAGTTGTGCTTAATCTACTTGCTGTTTCTCCCGCAGCTCTTCCTTCCAATAATCCACACTTCAAAACTGTGTTTAACATTCACGTAGAGGGCATCTCCTCATGGTTTTCCAAAATTACAGTAATCTTTTGTTCACAGTGTTGCTTGCTAATCTTAAAAGGGTATGCAAATGGTTTCCGTGACATCTCTCTTTTGAAATGTACATGAATCTCCTTTGCCCTTTAAGGACCTCTTGTGCTTATTAGTTACTTAATAAGGAAAGCTGAAGGTCATAAGTCTTCAGATGAGCTGAGGTTTCCGTTGAGCAGAGAAACATTATTATTCTAGGGTCACATTCTCTGGATAGTAACGCCGTCTGGTCTTGTCACAGGATATGTTGCTTGTTTCCAGCTAGATCTTTCTGTGGCTCTCTGAAACTCAATGCATTTCATCCTCTGATTTGTTGAATGCATTCATCACACAGCACATTCATGATTTCAGAAAAGGCTTAATCAGATATCCAATATTATGTACTGAGCAATGTTCTAACATTGTCGCTCACATTTTATAAATAGCTGATTACATAATTATGATGTGTTGTGTATGTTGTGAACTTATAACCTCTCTCATCATATGCCCACAGAACTGACATTCAGTATGTATTTATATTTGTTAGACATTCAAAGGTACAACCCCAAGTCAGGAAAAGTAAATAAAATACATTTGCTGCCAGTTATAATACTCAAAATAAGATCTTCAAATAGTATTGGTCTATCAGCGATCAGTAACCAGTGACAATACATAAAGGCCATAAATGTAGTTTGATGGATGGGGGATTGAGCGGTCAAACGTAATCTCGAATAAAGGCTGGGTGAGAGCCAGACATTTCATAGTGGAGTGTGGAATGCTGAATCCACACCCTCTCTATGATCTCGTTCTATGTGTGGAGAGCTGAACTCATGCCAGCTTCACAGGAATAACCTGTCACCACCCTCTCTCTCTTCTTCTTCTCTCTTGTATAGATACACTTACTGTGTTTTCCTCATGTAAACATGCATTCCGAATGTGTCTCTCTACATTTGGTAAACAAAACATGACATTTATCAGTTTTTCAGAACTGTCAACCCATGGCGAAGTTCTTTTTCGGTCTTCGCTTAGGGGTAAAAACTGTTAACGAACATAACAACACTGCTGAGAGTGGCGTTTGGAGGAATATGTAAATGTGCTGCGCTCTTTCCTCTCAATAACAAAATAAGGTGAGAAAACAGCAGTTAAGAAAGCATCTGATCATAGCGCTGTGGAAATGTTTGCACCAGCTCTGCAATTTGGCACTCCAACCAGGTCGTGTGACGTTTATTTATTTTATACAATAGATTGCTTTAAAACAAGCAGCTTTACAGTAACATGAAAAAACAGTGTCAGTGTCTCTTTCAAGTAGAATTACAACTACATTTTTTACTATAAAGCAGCTCTCCAATGTGTTCATGTTTTTACTCATGGACGTCCGACCTTGACGGACTGAACAGAAGAAATGAACTGGAGAAGATTTTTATGTCAAAGAAGGTGGAGCCTCAGAGCCACACCTCTTAAGAAAAATGGTTCTAAACACTACCAAATTAGGGTTTTTCAGCTTGTAACCCTTTTTGGTGCTAAATCGAACCGTTTTTAAAAGGTTCCATAAAGAACCATGCTTTGAAAGTGCTATATAGGACCTTAATGGTGTTATAAATAACCTTTTTATTAATAGTTTATTTTATATTAGTATCTTTACAGTTACAGTGCGTCTCTTCTATTTGTTTATGTAAAACAATTATGTTCATGAAGGCCAAAATTAGCAAAAATGGACAGTATGTAAGCCCTTTACAATGTTAAAAGGAAAAAGTGATATAAAGTCATGGGATAGATTTAATGTTTTTTTGTGACTGGGTATGTTTATGCATAAAGTAATAATTTTTAAAAAATCTAACAACATGGATCGTAAATTAAGTATCTCTGTTACTTAGTGGAGAAGAGGAGAGAAGTATCCTTAACTGAATAGAGCTGCTCACACTTACATGTTCTGTTAAACTAAAAAGAGAAAAAGAAATGACTGGTAGGAAACCAGTAACAACATGAAAGTTAAAATTTACAGGCATTTTAAGAAAGAAATAATTTACTTGTTGAGAGTGTGTTAACAGTCTATGTAATTGAATGGCTAATCTCCAGAAAATCAATAACGAGGTGGCTTTGACAGTTACAGATTTGAAAAACAAAAAGGCGGGAAAAAAAGAACCCTAAACTCTAACACAAAGAATCATTTCAACATATAAAGGGTTCTTCAAGATGATACAGTTCTAAATAGAACTGTTACTACGTGTAAAGAACCTTTAAAGAACCATCTTTTTTTAAAGAGTGTACCTATTACGTAATTCACCACGGACCAATGGGAGTTTGAAGGAGTTTACCAGCCGAAGCAAACTTTTACAGAAAGTTGTTTCGGACTCCAAACAAACATTGTTTTGGACTGATTTTGTTCAAAATGACGTCACAGCAGTTCATTCTTCGATGTCACTTGACGTATATCGGGGCTTCAAAGGTGCAGTCACATTTACTGTTGTTCAGGGGCGAAATAAAGTTATTTCAAAAGGATTCCAAGTGATCAGGAATTTTGCGTAAATGGTTCTAAAGACTCAAATTGGGTGAACTCTTACTTTCTCAATTCGATTTCATATCACATGAAGACTTGTGATCAATAGAAAATCGCTACACAACCTTTTAGCCGAATTAAAAGAACTTTTTGCAGCATTCCAGGAAAGTGGAGTGGATTGTATATGTTTACATTTGGGGTTTATTATTACTTGTTAAAGGTTGAATTTATGTTTTAAAAAATGTTATCTTATCACAACCGTTGTAACGTCCAAAGAAATTTTACGTGTTCAAAGTTTAGTGTGACCGTTCCTTGAGAGTGAAGGATTTCCCTATGCAGATTTTGCAGTGGGTTCAAGTTGGTCATGAAGATTCACTGTGTTCACCAACAGAAAGCTTCTTGATTTGAAAGCGACTGGGCCTTTTTTGTCAAAATTTCACTAATATGAATGCACCTTAAGAGAATTAAGATATCAATACATGGAATATCTACACTATATGCTTGTCCTTCTAGGTTTGGAGACTCCAGTTTTCTTTTGTGTGTGGTCCAGTGGTCCTGGGATTGTTTTGAAACACCCTTGTGGCTAAAATCTTATTTCTAGTGTTGATTCATCTGCTGTCATTTGTGAAGGACTTAAAAAGGGATGGAACAACTGTTTCATAGACATTGGCTCCCTGGTGCTTCCTATTGCTTTCAGTTTGAGAAGGTTTGTATGTGTATGTTTAGGGGGAGGGTCACTTGTGGAACAGCTGCTGGGGTGTTTGACAGCTCACACTCCCCTCCTTAACACACACACGCATACACGCACACATACACCTGTCTGCCCAGAGCAGAGAGTACCATGCACAGTAAAACCTACGACTTAAGAGGTGCCAAGATTACTGTTTGATTACAGGTCAGCAAAATGGTGACAAATTTTCCCTAGGAAGTGTTTAGACCACACAGACAATGGTTGTGCCCCCTTAAAAGGCAGTTACAGAGGAAACCTTTCAGAATTCACAACCATGCCAACCTTTGCATATGACTGAAGATGATAAAACCATAAATTAGATTTTTCTCATGCTTATGTTCTGAAGTAAATGTGAACCGTGTTTGACTCATCCAAACTGATCGCTGCCACATTAGGGTGTTCTAGGTAGTTTCAAGTTGCAATGTCTTTGCTTCTTTGTTAGCACATTGCTTTGTAGTTCCTATGGTGTTCTGGGTGCTTGAAGTAACTTGCCATTTTGAGTGATTGTTGGTTGTTCCTACAATCTTAAAAATAAAGGTTTTAAAAGGGGTTTTTCACAGCGATGCCATAGAAGAACGATTTTTGGTTCCTCAAAGAAGCTTTCAGTGAACAGGTCTTAAAAGAACCATTTTTTCATAGTGTGAAGAACATTTTAATAATCCAAAGAACCTTTTTTCTACTATAAAGAACTTTTTGTGCAATGGAAATATACCGTAGGTGTTAAAGGTTCTTCATGGAACCATCAATGTCAATAAAGAACCTTTTTTATAAGCTTGGGTGGTGGAAACAACTTTGCTAACATGTTGAGTGGCTGTTAACATGTTGCTATGTGATTCCTAGGGTCTTCTGTGTGGTTGCAACAACTTTGATAACATTTTGAATAGTTTTTAGCATGTTGCTAAATGCAATTCCTAGGGTGTTTTGGGTGGTTGAAACAACTTTGCTAACATTTTGAGTGGTTGTTAGCATGTTGCTAGGGGTTGTGACACAGCTAACATGTTCTGAATGGTTTCAGTGCAGTTCCTAGGGTGTTCTTGATGGTTATAATGGTTTTGCTAAAATATTTTGAGTGGTTGTTAGCATGTAGCATGTAACCTGTCCAATAGACCTTATAGCCCTGTCCCTTTTCAGCGCTGTGCTCGTTGGTTTCTGTCTTCCAGTTTGTATTTCCACAGCATGAAGGTAAGATCTCACGGATTTATGAATGAACCTATATTTTTAAGATCTTCCCAGTCTACTGACATTTGTTATGACATCCGCTTCAAACATTACAATGCTCAAGATAATTTTCGTTAACTCTACAATAGGTAAATCCACTTCACCAGCTACTTACTCTTTGACAGTGATGCCACAGAAATCTACAAAACTACCGCAAAAATGGAAGTTCAAAGACAAAATTCTAAAGATGGCTGCTCGCTTGTTTCTCTGGCGCATAAGGTCAATAGACATGAATATCGCAACATAACATATTCCGAATGATTTTTAGCACATTGCTATGCTTTCTGTTCTATGTGGTTGCAACGACTTTGCTATCATGTTTTGAGCGGTTGTTAGCACATTCATATGGCGTTAGTACATTCATAACTCATAGGGCGCTCTGCGTCTTTCAAACGACTTTGCTAATATGTTCTGAGAGGTTGTTAGAACATTGGTCTGTGGTCCTTAGAATGTTCTGGGTTGTTGCTAGAGAATTGCTTAGTGGTTTTAGGGTATTCTGGGTTGCTATATGTGTATTTAAAGCACAAAGCAAAAAAGATGCCACCCCAAGGTCTCTATGATATTGGTCCCTTGGTTGGTTCCTAATAAGTCTAAGGAAATTTTTCACTCATTTAGCATCCGCTAGGCAAAAGTCTATTCATTTAGAAAAATATAATAGCACACCTCTCATCAAGCTGGTGATTTGAGACCTATTCATGTCCATAGCACAAAAAGTTTGAGCCAACATTGTGGCAAATAGTTATTTAGGGGAATGTGTATTAATTATATATTTCATATAAACAATAGTAATAGTGATGCTTCCCTTAGCAAGCATCAGTAAATATCAAATGCCTCAAGTACTATTACATATCCATTAATATCAACCAACATCAACAAAGCTCATAGATCCAAACAACAGTATGACCTCCCAGTCTTGAATACCTGACCCACTATGGTCGTCAGTGAAGTTGAGGAGCTGAGTCACATTAAGTCAATTCTTGTGGTGTAAGGTTTCTGTGCTTTGAGGAGGGGACGGCCTTGAAACCAGAACCTCTGCTGCTGAAGTGAAAGACCCTGGCCCAGCCTGTCCAAAATATCCTGGCTTCCTACCCTCAGAGATGCCTCTCATTCTCACCCCAGCTCCAAAGATCGGATCCTGCATCATCACACACTTAACCTTCTATTATTACCACTAACACAAACACACAGCAGAGGACCAGCAGACAGACCCTGGGGGCTACAGCTGAGAGAGACCCTTGTGGCTTCAGACCAATGGAATGCCTATGGGTGTAACTTCATCCCAGGCTTGGCTGATGGGGCAATCTTCAGGATAGGGACAAGGTCACCGTGAATGTGAAGTGGGGTTATGGGAAGAGCACCTTTATATGGTGCCTATCTAGAGTGGAGATAAGTCTCTTTGGCTGGCAGCACAGAGAGAATATTATAACATGACTAATGGCATGCTTGTCACTCATTTCTTACTGGCTTCGTAATTACTGGATCAGGAATTGACAAATAACGATGTGAACCAATGGTGTTATAGACATGATTGATGACCTCAAATATCCAGCGTTAGCGTCAGTTCTGGCAGGTCACGTCAGTCAAGCTCGCATCAGCTGACTCCCAGGTGACTCGCATCAACCTATAGGAATACGACGCCTATCACAGCATCCATATATAAGCTCCTCAGTATTATCAGCAGCTATTGCATTTCTCAGGAGCTAATTACCCTCCTCCATCCCCAGCTCCTCCTCTCGTCAGTCAGGATTTGGCTTTATGATTCCCCTGAATCAGACTAATTCTTGAAATATGTGTACATTAAATTATTGACATTAATGATATCTGCACATGTTGGTTCTGTTCTGTTTACCCTAGGGGGGTTATTGCTGCTCTCCCTGCTCTTATCCATGCTAGGCTGCATGGATGCGCAGTGAGTTCTTGCCCAGAACCGAACCATACCGCCAATACAAACTCTATGCAATTATCATCATATTTGACGATAGTGGTCCTGACAGAATGCCTGGTTTGTTGATGAGATGTTTGCTATTACTTTTCTTATGGTTGTCAAATGGCAGATGATAGAAGAGGCAAAAAAATTCTATAGACATACACTGAGGGAGGGATATGAGCCATTCTAGGGGTTCATAGCATCATAAATAAGGGATGGGATTTTTTTTGACTTGGGTTGCTTACTACGTTCTAAAAACAAATTCTAAATACATTTAGAACACATTAGCAAATGCATAGGCTAAAGCAACACCCTATAGCAATCACACAGAACATGCTAGTAACATTGATGTGTAGCCAAGTATGGTGTCCCATAATCATAATTTGTGCTCTGCATTTCACCCATCTAAGTGCACACACAAAGCAGTGCAGGGGTCTCCAAACTCGGTCCTGGAGGGCCAGCTCCAACACACCTGCTTGAAAGTTTCTTGTATGCCTAGTGAGACCTTGTTTAATTGGGGTTGAAGCTAAACTTTGCAGGACAGCGGCCCTCCAGGACCAAGTTTGGAGACCTCTGGAGCAGTGAGTAGTGAACACACTCCATTTTTGCTGCAGCACCCGTGGAGCAATTGCGGGTTAGGTGCCGTGGGTTGTGGGTATATTCATTCACTCCCCCCACCTACATTTCTTGCCGGTACCGAGACTTGAACCCACAACCTTCAAGTTACAAGTCCGACTCTCTAACCATTAGCCCACAACTGCACTCAAACACTCAAAACACCTTAGCCCAACTCACATTTTTATTAAATGTCATTATAAAAGGCTACATTTAACTAATTTGCAGTTTTATTGTTTATATCAAAGAAGGGCCTCTGATCTGTAAGTGTCCTTGCATGACTGGGCCTACTTAAAGAAAATTAAACCGCTGGAATCCTGTCGCCTGCAGGGAGTTTGACATCGTCACCGCTTCTTAAACCGAGTGTGGCAGAGCCCCGCTGAGAGGTGTGCTCGGCTGACATCTTTTACAGGCTCATAATAAAAACATACAGCACTCTGCCTCACTGTCTGAGGTTATTTTGGAACAGTCTTATTGACACTGAGCTGCCATTGTTGGAATGAAAAAGGGATAGAGGGATTTGAAAGGAGATCCTCATATCACAGAGAGAGCGGTTAAACTTGCACGCACAAATGGGCAAACACTACAGGAAAATGAGAACATCTGAGCTCAAGGGATTTTAGCTGAATAGAGAATTTAACAAAACTCAGATTTAAAGCAAGGGACTTTTTTTGAATTAAGAAGCTCTGAAGTTAGCAACATTGAACCTTGCCTAAAAAGTTTCAACTTCCCATTTTGATAAGATTCAAAATGTACAGCTTGTTCATGTTTCACTGCAGACATCTGTATCAAAGCATCATACCTCCAGACACTGCCTGATAAGGTAACATTTTTAAGGTTTTGGACAGCCAGTCCAGAGTGCTCAGATATAGTACTATGGGATACATTACACATGTTCAAACCATTCCATACAGTCTCAGTCCTGTAGGACATTGTGATTTGCTCTGCTACAGCTGAAGACATTGACTCTAATTACAGAACATTTAAATGGTAATTATCAGATCTAAACAATGGTAGCACTTTATTTTAGTCCTGTTCCCCATATACATACTATCTACTTATTAAAGTACTTGCAATAACTGGGTAATAACTAGGTACTAACCCTGAACCTACCCCTAAACCTAACCTTAACCCACGTAGTTCCCTTATATTACCAGTACTTTCTTAGGTAAGGACATTGTAAGTACATAAGTGCATATGCTGTAAAATAAAGTGCATCCTAAACAATAGACGGATTAATATTTTTTTTGTCTATACTGCTTGGTCAAGTTAGAAGGGTGCCAACAGTTCTCAACACATGAGGTTCACCATATTCAGCTGCTGACTTCAATCACAGAAGAGAACAAAAGACCCAGCTGGCTATCACTTGTTGTTTCATCTTAAATGGATCCTAACCTTTCACTCATGCACAAATGGTCATATGAGACAAGACACCCAATAGGTGACAATGTGAATTGCAAAAATAATTGTGTTTCACTTCATCTGTGCCTCACATTACTGATTGGCAAGATCCCATCTAACAGAGAACGTTCTCAGAACTTTGAATGTTCTGGCAAGGTTGTCTCAAAGATATGAACATTCTTCCAGTAACGTTAATAGAATGTTCGTTCAAAGTTATCTGGTCTTTGATAATGTTCTAAAAAAAACATTTTCATAACTTAATGGGAACGTTAGCAAAACATAGCTGGGATTTGCCACTTGCAGTCGGGGGAGAAGCTAAAAAAAACGTCAAGTGGGACGCTTTCTGCTTCCCACTGTGTTTGATTTCTTTAGACAAAGTGTATAGATGTAATATTTGCCGGACAAACATATGTTTGAATTTTTAATGTAGCAATAAAAAAACAGTTTTCATTGAATAGGTTATACTACACAGTGTGTAAAGATTTTTTATTTTTATGGCATATGTTACAGTGACACGTTTGATGTGGTCTTAAGTCGGACAAAATTTCTAACCAACATGCACTGCTTCAAGTCATACACCTATCACTCTGTGCAGTGGAGCATGAAGATGAACACACTTATCAGACTGTTTCTCTCTCCCCATCTGCTATTGGTCAGACAAACAGATAGCCACACCCCAACCTCACACAATTAGTTAAGCTATTGTTGCTCTGTTAGTGGAATCAACTATGGGAAGTGAATAATTTCTGTGAATCAGTTCAATCTGTTTGTTTCTTATATTTAAAGAAAAGTTTCAAAAATTGATTCAGTGATTCTTTCACCATCATGTTGTCCCTGGCTGGCATATTCCAATAAAGCCAAATGTAGGCACATATTACTGTTTTGCATTTTATTTTATTTCTGTTTATTATTAATAATAAAGGTGTTTATATGTGTCCTAAAGTTCAGCTTGTTGTAGCTCACAAAACATAAAAGCATTTTAAAACCTACATAATGTGCATTTACATTAAACTTATAGTTGTTAACTCCAGAACTGCTTGGATTCAGGCCGATTCCTGAACGGTTTTGTGAAAATTAAAAGATTAATTCACAAATAGACCTACTTTTGGTTGTCTTTGCATATTCAAGTGGGATACTAGAAGGTATTTTAGTTTACACACTTTAGCATTAACCTATACACTTTTAAGTATATCGGACATGAACAAAACAGTTCAGTTGCATAAGAGTTGAACACGAAAATCTAAATTTAAAAACAAAAACACACTGATCATACCAAATTCTGAATCAGCATAGTGGGTATTAGTGAAGCCATTTGTTGTTGCACTAATGACCTGCCAGTTGTGAGTTGCATGTTAAATGTTCATCCGCTTGGCAGGACAATATCCACTCGTTGGTCTGGGTCACGCATTAAAGAGTAAGAAAGCAATACATAACTATGAAATTATGTCGCTTGAACAAGCATTTGTGGATATATTTGACGGAATAAACAAAATCCCTTTGTCTCGCCACAAAACATCATTAGCCGACATTTAACAATGTATTTGACCTAAATGACTCGATGATCCTATCAAAGTAGTCATGGCAGATAGAGACTTTTCATTGGATTAGACTTTGTGTTAACCTCCTCAAGAGAAATGTAAATGATGAGAACAAAGCATAATCTGAGGGTGACCTAGAATGTAACTTGAATACTGATAAGTGTGAACTAGCCCACAACAGATTTATGACATGACATGTGATATAGAAAGTATCTTGTGAAGGATTAGGTTGGTTGATTGTTGAATGAAGAAAGATGAAGATGTCTCATGAGTGGAAAAAAAAACAAACAAACAAAAAAACTTCTGGCTATGCAAAAACTCATCTGAACCCTTACAGATATCCATAAGATGTGAACCCTAAAACATTTTTTGTTGTCGTTTTGTTTGTTTTTTAATAAAAAAGCTTAGCAAAACCAATCAGAGATTAATAAAGGCCTACCATTAAAACTTGGCATAACAGAGAGGTCAGTGCGTCCAGTGAGGTGAATTTGTTCCCAGGTAGAGCAGACACTTATTAAACTTGAATAAGGTACACGGAGTGATTTCCTGTTACCAACCAGGCATTATTTTGATTGGACTTTGGTTTGCTGAGGTAAATAAATAAATAAACACTCCTAATTCCAGGAAATATTTGGTTAGATTGCAAAAATGAAATAAATCATAGGATTTTTTCCACCCAGTTTCCTACTTAAATTCTGAACTCTCAACTCACATGACCTGTACGTTACTGAAGGAAACTACGGATTCAAGGAAAGAAGTTTACAAAGTATAATAAAGTATGTATCTATATGTATATAAAGTCATGTATAAAAAGTGATTATAGGCCTATGGCTATTATATAGGATATACATTTATTTAAGCCATAGGCCTACTGTGGTAATCTGTTTGGTAGGTAGCTTGGTAAAAGTCATAAGGATGTATCATTTCCCTGCAATAGACATTTGCGGGCCGCCATACGTGCCAATTACTTTTATAAATTGTTAAGAGTGAGAAAGCACATTACACCATCTAGTGGATAAAGATGGAACTACTGCAAATGACATCACACTATGAACACCATTCTGTAATTACTAAATAAAAAGTAATGACTGAACAAAAACAAGACTTTGCAAGTTTGTAAAATTAAAAATAGATGGGGTTTTTTCCAGTGCTGCAAATGGCTTCACTCAATTTATTGTTAAATAAAAATAAAAAAATAAAAAAAGACACCCACACTATGAGTTGGATAACCACCTAAATTTCAATGTTTTATTTTAATTCCTTTCTTATTCAAACTTCTACACATCAACTTTATCAAAAGTATATGGCTTTATGACAAGCTGTAAAATTATATAAAAATTTAGCAATAAAATAAAATTAAGAACATTAACATAACATCAACATAAAAAACAACAACATGCCATTAAACATTATTAACAATAATTCTGGGTTCAAAATCCAGGCTGTTTCTGAATTTGTAAAGACAAATCAAGACAGAAGTTACTTCAACAATCTACATCGAAAACATCTGATTCACAGTGAAATCCCTTTTGCTTGGGTCATAGAGCTGGATAGATTACTTACAAATAACTGTAATCAGTTACTGATTCCAAATTACATGACAAAAAATAGTTAGTAACGAAATCCATTACATTACACATTTAAGGTAATGTAATCTGACTACTTTTTAATTACTTTTAGATTACTTTTGACCAAACTCATTTATCACATTGATTTGAATAGGATAATCTGGTACCATATTGATATAAAAAAAAACAAAGAGAAAGAAAATATATTCCATTCTTGATCAACATAAAGTGTATTAAATATTACATTAAGTCAGGGTTTCCCAGACTGGGGTTCATGAGTTTAATGAAAAGCTATTACATAATTAAATCATACAAATTTAACATTTAAAATAAATAATTTTAAAATAGAAAGTAATCAAAATAAAACACTTACTAAAAATATATATATATATATATATATATATATATATATATATATATATATATATATATATATATATGTTTAGCTGACAAAAAAGTTGGGGAATCCCTGCATTGCATGTTAATATGAAATGACATGAATTTGTACATTTTAATGTGTTTAAAAAACAAAAGCCTTCCAAAGACACTAAATGACTCAGTGAGTAATTAAAATAATAATTAATGTGTTCACCAGGAGTTGATTAGATATGCAATGCGGCAATGTTGAGAAAACACTTCTTAAAAGTGAAATGATTTCTGTAAATCCAGTGATCAAATGCTGTGTGGGTCTCAGTTTTCAGTGATATTCACATGACTAGTGGCTGGTCTGTGTGTGCAGTTCCACAAACCTGGAAGACCTTCTGAACGTATATAAGCAGTAGGCTTTTTTAGAAAGAAAAATTTAAAAGAAAAAAAAAAAAAATAGTGGGGAGAATCAATGAATTATGAATAATTTACTGGCATTGTGGGAATAACATGTAATCATGTAATCAATAAAAAATGAACTGTAGTCTGATTAGGAGTATTTTAAAATGTAATATAATCTAATTACAAGTACTTAATTTTTGGAATCTGATTATGTAATCCAGATTACATGTAATCAGTTACTACCCAGCTCTTTTTTTGGGGGGGCTACCCTTGAGGTAACCCTTCTACCTGTGGGACAGCATGTGTGTTTTCAGATGATGGGGCAGCGTGAAGGTCTTCTGACACAGTGTGCACTGGAATGGCCTCTGGCCGGTGTGTGTAACACTGTGTCTCTTCAGTTTAGATGGCGCATTGAAGACTTTTAAGCAAATGTCACACTGGTGGGATTTCTTTATTTTCTTTTCAGGGTATCTGTTTGCACATTTATGTGCATATAATGCTGTTACCGTGGGGAAACACTGACTACAGTCAGGACAAATGGGTAAGTCATGTGGAGGGTCGGTAAAGCATTTACCTGGATCCTGAAAGTCCAAATGCCCCACATCAACTTCTTCTCCGAGTTTGGGAATGTTAGGTTTCTGTTGATACTCATGTGAATGGGGCACGTACGAATCAGGGACATATTTAACAACGTCTAAGTCCACAAAGGCAGAATCTTCAGTATCATCCATGTGATGTGCCCATTTTTCCTCAGTTCTTGATTCGGTAGGAAAATGACAGAGAGATGAGTCAGTTTTGGGTGGACAGTCACTCACCCTGCCGAAAGGCACAATGTCAGATGGCTTTTTCTCAACAAGCCCCGAGATGTCAGTTTTATGTGTCAGTTCCCAAACAGATTTGTTGTTGCACTGGAAAACAACCTCTGACTTGATCTGAACATTCTCTAGGAGACTAGTGCCGTTTGAGAAAAACACACCTGAATCACTGCAGTCACCATTCATTGTTTGAGATGGCATATTATCTGTGACCATATTTTGATCTTTGTACGCTGGAGAAAAGTCTTCAGCTCCATCTTGTAAGGAGATTTGAACATCTTGGTCTTTACAAATCGCAGTATTACCAAAAGAAACCATATGCTCTTGTTCCAAATGACCTGAAGTTATGTCCTGACCCTTTTTTTTGTGGATCTTCTGGTGGCACTGCAAATAAGACAGCTCTCTAAATGATTTTGAGCACATGTGGCACTTAAATGGTCTGAAATCTGTGTGGCTCAAAATATGTCTAGAGAGCTTGGAAGGATATGGAAAGTTCTTCAGACAGATGCAGCACTGATGCGCACCTTTACGTTGGCGCTTAAGGCTGGAGAATGCGATCTGTGCCTCAGTATTTATCAATGTGTCAGAGCTCTCAATCTGTACAGTACTTGACTCTGTCAAGGGGACATTTTGGTTAAGCTTGCTTTTGCATTCAAGCATTTCATACCTTTTGGTGTCTATAGAGTCAAATATCTGAGGTAAAGACACATTACCGCCATCCGGTTTGCAGTTATTTGTAGCATCTAAAGCTCCAGGTGTTGAACATTCGGTACCATATTTCTGCGACACTCCATGCAACCTAGAAGGGTTGTTTCTTTCTCCTGTATGTATCTTGAGGTGTTTATGAAGACAACCGGCCTCCTTGAATGACTTTCTGCAGATCGTGCAAGTATAAGGCTTATTGTCGGAATGAATGAACAGATGTCGAGTTAGTTTAGAAGGGTAACTGAATATCTTGAAGCATATTTTACACTGATATCCAGTTTTCTTTTTGAGTTGAAGTGGACACATGAGATGAGAAGACGTGGATACTGGAGGGATCCTTTTTTCAGCAGTTGTGACTACATCTGGTGATGAAGATCTCAACCCTGGTTTAAAACACCTACCTTGAATATCACTTGAAGCATCTACTATGGTAGTTACCACACCTCCCTCAGAATTCTGCTGGACTGTTTTCTCTCTTACCTGCATATCACTCAAAATAGAGTTGCATTCCAGTCTAAATTCTTCCTTACACTTGTGATCTTTCAAGTGGTGTTTTTGTCGGAAATCTTTAAAGCACACAGAGCATTTGAAAGGCTTTTGATCTGTATGAATCAGAATGTGACGCCTGAGTTTTGATGGCGCTTTAAAGCATTTTAAACATACAGGGCACCAATGTCCCTTTTTATTTGTTGAACCACTTTCTAAAACATTTTTGCTAATTTCAACACCCGTGGTACCTGAATTAGTATCGATTAAGTCTACTGCAGCTGGCTTTTGATTATCTGTTGAATTGGTATCGCTTTGGCCAGTAAGATGTTTTGGAGAGTAAGATCTAACTGTTCCACTAAGGCCAAAACACATCGAGTGTTTTAAGCTTGAATTAGACACTTGATTACAGGGCACACTGTTGTTTCTCTGGCTCTGGAGTGATGGTGTCCTCCGCTTCACAGGGTTAGTATGAGTTCTAAGGTGTGATTTTAGATGATAGAGATACTTGAAACCACGGCAGCATATGGAACACTGAAAAGGTCTCAGATCCGTGTGAATAAGGCAATGCCTTTTTAGTTTGGATGGAGCACCAAATCGTTTGTGACAGATAGGGCAAACTCTTTTCTTTCCACTACAATTCTCAGTGACACTTTGCAACACCTTCGCATTTACATCCTTGTCCTCATTTTGTGTTGTGATACTGGGTTCTTGTTTCTCCTCAAATTCTTGGTTTTCTTCCATCCTTTGACCCTCTGAAGTTTTAGAAGAATATGCAAAACTTGAATTGGTATCGCTTTGGGCAATTACATGTTTTGGAGAGTAAGATTTAACTGTTCCACCAAGGCCATTACACACCGAGTGTTTTAAGCTTGAATTAGACACTTGATTACAGGGCACACTGTTGTTTCTCTGGCTCTGGAGTGATGGTGTCCTCCGCTTCACAGGGTTAGTGTGAGTTCTGAGGTGTGCTTTTAGATGATAGACATACTTGAAACCACGGCAGCATATGGAACACTGAAAAGGTCTAAGATCCGTGTGAATAAGGAAATGCCTTTTTAGTTTGGATGGAGCACCAAATCGTTTATGACACACGGGGCAAACTCTTTTCTTTCCATTACAATTCTCAGTGACACTTTGCAACACCTTCGCATTTGCATCCTTGCCCTCATTTTGTGTTGTGATACTGGGTTCTTGTTTCTCCTCAAATTCTTGGTTTTCCTCCATCCTTTGACCCTCTGACGTTTTGGAAGAATATGAAAAACTTGAATTGGTATCGCTTTGGGCAGTTAGATGGTTTGGAGAGTAAGATCTAACTGTTCCACCAAAGCCATTACACACTGAGTGTTTTAAGCTTGAATTAGACACTTGATTACAGGGCACACTGTTGTTTCTCTGGCTCTGGAGTGATGGTGTCCTCGGCTTCACAGGGTTAGTGTGAGTTCTAAGGTGTGATTTTAGATGATAGAGATACTTGAAACCACGGCAGCATATGGTACACTGAAAAGGTCTAAGATCCATGTGAATAAGGAAATGCCTTTTTAGTTTGGATGGAGCACCAAATCGTTTATGACACACGGGGCAAACTCTTTTCTTTCCATTACAATTCTCAGTGACACTTTGCAACACCTTCGCATTTACGTCCTTGTCCTCATTTTGTGTTGTGATACTGGGTTCTTGTTTCTCCTCAAATTCTTGGTTTTCCTCCATCCTTTGACCCTCTGAAGTTTTGGAAGAATATGCAAAACTTGTTCCAGTGTGAAGGTCAAAACCTCCCTCATTTAGAAGGGAAACTTGCATCTGAGTTGGCATCTGGTTTGAAAAGTTAAGCATTCTCTTCATGCACTGCAAAGACAGATCAATGTTATGAACTGGTTCTTAAGCACATATTCCTTCAAATACATTTGTTCTCAAAGGTACAAAGTCATTTGTATGTTTTTGTCAGCCTTGTATTTATCTATTTTGGATGTCCTGGGGTCCATTCTTCATACCTCGCTTACTACATATGAGATGATTTGACAAATGCCAGATCTTATAATTGTGATAACTGAACACTTGCTAATTTGGTTCTTCAAACAAATTTGTGGATCTGATTAAAATATCTGGATTAAGTTGTCTGAAAATACTGCACGTTCTTGTGTTCCTTGAAAAGGGGAGATACTTGAAACTCAAAACCACGATCAGCAATGTAGCGATTTGGCTGGCGGCAAGACAGCAATGTAATGACATCATATAATTAAAAAAGACACCTGATGAAAAAATTTCTGGACCTCTACAAGGAAACAGCCAAGCGACCAAAATGACATAAAAGTTATAATAGATAAATGAAATGTGCATCGTTGTTGTTGTTTTTTTTTAATGTGATTCCCATATATATTAATTTTTAGTATTTGTACAGGCTTCACATTTTTATTTCAATGTTGTAATTAACAATACATTTATTTTTTTGTCTTTGAAGCAGATTTGTTATGTGACAGCATTAATTAAAGTTTCTTAAGGGTCAAAATCAAGTTATCTGCATCTCCTGCGCTGCATCAAGCCACTCCCATAATATCTGTCACCACTCAAATTAATCCATGGCTCAGATTAACTGTACAGCATGTGTAAGACTCCAATAAAATTATAAATTCCATAACAAATAAACCTCTCAATCAGTCAAACTGGCTGTGTCTATAGTATTATACTACACAACATTTTATTATTATTTTCAAATTAATTTAATGTTATTATTATTATTTTAAATTATTATTGCCCCGGTTCAGTAAGGAACTAAATAAAGTAGCAGTGGCTGGGATATATTTTAAGTATCAACACCGCTAAAAAGATGCAATCTAATCCTGTTTACACGAAATAAGCCTGCTCCTGAGCAGAATGAAGCTTACAGACCTGTTGCTATGATAGCAAGTCCAGGATGAGCGTCGAAGAACCAAACAATCCAAGATGATGCCAAATCGTCAACAATCAAACTAACTAAATTAGCGACGTACGAAGAACGGACCCCAGGTCTGGGACATCTAGTTTGCAAGGAAAGACTTTCCATTACATGTAGGTTTTGTTTTTTCTCAATTAGTAATAAGATTTAAACATGGTGTACATTTTTTTTCAAGGATGCCTCAGAAATTATTTTGTGAGTGCACCCTCTATAAAATATTTTTCAAACTTTATGTAGTCATTACATAATGGAAATTCAAAAAGTACACCACAAAGTACATTACCTCATGCAAATTAATGGGTGTAATTGGTCAGAAACGGTTTTATTTTTAAAGGGTTAGTTAACCCAAAAAATGAAAATTCTGCCATTAACTACTCACCCTCATCTCGTTCCAAACCCGTAATGAGACTCGATCGCTTTATATGATGAACAGATTTAATTTAGGCGTTTATTCACATTCACATTCACATGCATTTTTCTAACGACATGAGAGTGAGTAATTAATGACAGAATTTCCATTTTTGGGTGAACTATCCCTTTAAGTAATCAAGTAAAAATTTAAGTTTAAAAGCTATATACTGATTAAATTTGTTGGCAATCCTTAAACAAGAGTTTATAAAACAATGTACATTTATAAATGTACGTACACACACGCTCGCGCAGCCAGCAGTAATTACTAATAGGTAAAATTTTGCAGGGGCGACGTTAAAACGAAGTGGACACGGGTTAAACCTTAAGTATGAATTAAGCAACATTTTAGCAATTACTTACCCTTACCTGCAAGAATTTCGTGATGTTAAAACGAGAGAAGGTTGCTTATCTTGCTATCTGTCACGTTTCTGCTCGACAGCTGACAACCACAACATGCTTTCCGCCATATAAATACAGCCGTCAGGAAACAATCCATTTGCAATGGTTCCGTCCTCGCGCTATGGGCTCAGACACGCTGCTGGTTACAGTTAGGCTATTATTAATTTATTTGTGTGAACTTTTTATGTCCAACTAATACCAAGTTACCACAGTTTTATCTTAAAAGCAATTCATAACATATAGCTTTAACCTATTATACTGATAAAGGGTTATAATAATAATAATAATAATAATAATAATAATTATTATTATTATAAATACATGCATACATACATAACTAAATATGAAAATTATTTTGGGCAACCAGATTCACTATTGTATCCCATATCGCAATAATAACTTTCACATTTGCAGTTTTACAGAACACTTTGCCTGAGAAGGCTTTGTCAGTTAGCCTACTTAAGGTAGTGTTTTCCATCACTGCTTTCAAATGATTTTAGGCCTATTTTATTTTAAATAAAATGTGTTAGTTACAATCTTGATATTACAGACAACGAATTCTTACAGACAGAGCTTCACCACTAGATGACAGTGTTAAGCTGTATGGCAGGATGAAGGCGCAGACATGGTTTGTTAGACGTGGTTAGTTCAGCTACGTGTAACCCTGTATAAGGTGGGTTTAGTTAAATAAATACCGTTGTATAACAATATCCATCTCAGACGGAATGCAATTTAAAGCATTAAAAACATTTTTTTTTTTTTTTTAAATTTTAAAATAATTACTCGTGGGCACAACAAACCACTGTGTAATTTCTGCAGTTTGCCTAAATGTAAATTCTTAATTCGAAAGGCGTGTCATTTGCTGTAGCCTAAAATATCCTTAATATATAAAACATAGGCTATATAAATATTGTTTTTTTTGTTTTGTTTTGTTTTGTTTAAATTCAGTAGGCCTATGTTATAATGAAATACTGCTTTAAAATATATCCTGTTTTTAAATCACCCTGAAAATAAAGGGGAGTACATATTTCAAAGAAGTCACGCGCAAGAGGAGCACAGTTTGTGCAACCACCCCATCACCGCGCGCTTGTCCATGCAATTAGCCCTTATCTGTAAGCAGTTTAATTTTCTGCGACATGGCGCGAGCGGCTCGGGCCTGATGGATGTGACATTAACGGGAGATGAAGCTGGGGAGATTGGACGCTGCAGTCACATAGTGGCATTTGTCACTGCCCCGGTCATGCAGATTGCGCCAGCACCGGCCACTGACTAAGATTAATGACGACGGCTCTCAGTCTTTGTTTCTCTCTGTGCTTGTGTCGAGCTCGAGCCTAAATACCATTCACACAAACCCGGGCTTTATGATAAGACCTCATACATACAGACTGTACGAGTACCATTAAAACCCTGCGTCATTAGCTATCTCCAGGTAATTACATTAAAATACAATGTATTTCATTTATTAATGTAAATTCCAGTCATGTTGTTAGTGGTGCTTGCTAAGGAAACCAACAGCATTATGCTCATACTTACGATAGGGGATTTTTCAAAATGGTTGTGCTATAGGCCTACTTTTATAAGCGCCTGGCAAATGGACCCTGGCTGCATGCGATGACGCATTTCCGCAAAAAAATAATATCGTGATTTCTTTTTTTTTTTTCTTTTTTTTAAATTTCATGTAGGCTACATTTATAAAACTGTTTTGCGTTATGCTAATCTGGCATTATATTACAGAAAACTAGTGAACACTGCTGCAATTCTACTGCAGCTTCTATAAATTTTACATTTTAGGGCTGTCTCTTTATTTTGGAAAGTGCGCTAGGGTATTTTTTTTTTTTTTTTTTTTTTTTGGAGCAAATGGGAATATAGGAATTATTTTTGCTATTTACCTCTATAGAAATCTACCCTTCAATTTCTCGTTCCAAACCAAAATGTAAAAACAGTCCATAATAAAATTAATATAATCCAAGGGATCCAAAAGGACCTGAATGTCATAGAAACTCTGAGATGGGTCAGTAACCAACCTAGAAACCACCAAGAACATCCTAGCAACCACCCAGCCCACCCTTGTAACCACACAGCAACATGCCGACAACCATTCCGAGCACCACAGCATTGTGGTGGTGAGTTTTGCAGATTTTCTTCAGAAAATGTAAAAAAATAAATAAATAAATCTAGTTTTCATATTATTATTAATTTGCATAGCTTTTTCGTCTTGTTTTTACTCTAACCTGAACACACATACACACACAGCATAGTAGCACCTGCAGACCTATATCATTTTCGAAGTGGCAAAAGCAAGTTGATAAATAGGGACCAAGGGATGTCTACCGATTAAACAAATATGCAATTCTTGGAATCTCTTACAAAAACGCTGCGTAGAATCATGAAAGGAATTCCTAAGAAGTGTACGAGACCTCCACGTATCCCCTCGGTTGTAATAAGGGAGAGAGCGGTAACCCCAAACTGGCTGCTCGGCTGCACAGAAAATGGTTTTCCTTGACAAATGAGGTGATGCGGACCAGGCTCAGATGGATGGGGGTTTGGGCTGGTTGTATCAGGGCTCTTGGGATGCTGGGTATTTACTCAGTCATTCATCATCCTCTGGCACATCCACTTATACAGGATCTGCACCGCACACCCATACTGATGTAATTCTCCACATGGAGAGCCGAATTACCATAGCCTGTCCTCAGTATGTGTGTGTACGGATATATTATTGTGAAGTGTGCCGTGGAACAATTTTCTGGATGTGTGCTTGTGCGCTTTTATGTATCTGTGAACATCAAACTGTAGCAACACACTCTCTAATGGCAATTATTTAACGTTTTGGTAAAATGGGGGGTAATTCGTGTGAATTCGCACACTGTAAAAAAAAATATTTTCATGATTTGATATCATAACATTTTTTCTTTACTTAAATCAACTTAGATAATTAATGTAGTTCAGATAACATAATATTTTGAGTTTCTGTTGATTAAACCAATCGCCTTCATTGAATTAACTCAAATTTTTAATTTCAATGAAGTCAAAATTTTAAGGCAACCAGGTAACTTACTTTTTTAAGTTAAACCAACAATTCTTTTTTACAGAGTGATCTCATTCATACATTTTCATATGATCTGCTTATGATCATCTGATGTTTAGGTTTATGGGTGCTTACTTTTTTATCGAAGAATCATGCGGTTCCATACAAATCACAACAAACAAAAAATCACCACCTCGGTAACCCAGCTAACAGATCGTTCCCACAACTTTCAGTAATGTTTTGTGTAAATGTTTAGATAAACGTTCTTTAAATATCATTTATAGAACATTCTTGTAACATTGATTTGATGTTGACAGAGTCATCTTTATGATGTTGTTTTTACTTGATGAACGTTCTCATAATGTTGAGAGAATGTTCTGAGAACAACATTTTTGGAACAATATGTTATTTGGACTTGGTGAATGTTAATGTAAGTCTTCTTGGAATATTACAAATAAACGGTCAAAGAATTTTATATTGTGAGTAAAAATAAGGTTAGGAGAATGTTGTACTAACATTATTGTAACCTTTTAAATAACGTTCTAATCAGGTCAAGAAAACTGGACATTTTATCGTTTTAGAAACATTGCAAATCCCTGTTCCCACAACGTTTTTAAAGCATTTGTTAGCTATATGATATATGTTTTCTCATGAGATCGGTGGTGTTGGTCAGGAGTTGTAAGTATGAAGCACACGAGACTGGATTAGTGAATTTCATCCATCTTGTTTACTCTTCACTTCGGTTTTCACACACAATACGTCATTACACAGCACTTCAAAATAGTATAGTACAATTCACTCATGAACACAACAATCCGATTGTTCCATGTGTGTAATTAATCTAATATGTGTCCATGACAGTATAAATTGATTCAACGGCCATGATTTTATTTTTGAACAGGCAACCGCCAGAAACTAAGTTCTTAATGAGCCCATCCCTTGGTGCTTATTTAATTTGAACAGCTTTGAACCTGGACTCCAGTCATCTATGAACTAACATTGTCATTCAGTCCTCAGAGCGGTTCTGAAATGACAGAAGCTCACATCGCCCAAATGTTGAGGATCGACCTGCCCACGGTGTCTTGCTGTCTGTCTGTATCGAGGGACGGCATCTCTCTAACTCCCTTCCCTATTTGCTTATGCACCTCTCGCAATGCCGAACATCACTGCCCGGACACCATATCCCATCATCCTCCTGATGCTAGCTCGTTCTCAGCATGGGCTCCGACCAAGGCGCTCATGCGTGAGTGACATTTGCTCCAGCAGAGCATTGGAGTTTCAATCAAACCACATGGGTCCTGGGTGTAGTTTGTTCTTCAATACAGTATGGAGTGAAAAGACAATATTTACCCCCACACGGAAATCCCATGTGGATTCACCCTCGGCCGGTTCTTGTGTGCCAACTGTCTGCCCCGGAATCCCAGGGTGCACCGGGAACAGGCTGGTAATGTGGCAGAGGGTGATGATGCAAGCAGCTCAGAGCTCCCTGGGGGACATGAATGTTGATTAAACATGTGCTCAGCCTTGGCTATTGAGCAATGGGACGTGGAACAAATGTCAAACGTTTGTTAATTTCTCTGCAGCGGAGGACTTATCAGTAGAGGGGGTGGAACCCACACCAATGAGGCATGACCCCAATGAGAAACCGATTGGCCAGCTAGACAAGATCAATCTTCCAGAATCAATTTTGAGGAAAGAACAATGTTTCTTGTCGGCGTGTACGCATGTGCAGCGGCGGTAAGTGTTTCTTTGTAGTATTTGTTGGTAGATGCAGTCATCCAAATTGCAGAGTAATACTTATGACCTGTCCATACATAATAAATTAAACAAACAGGCTCTGCAATTCTCCAGAAAAGGAGAAATCGGACATAAAAAGAAGGAGAAGTTCTTATAGAAATGTACTTTTTGTATTCCTGGTTTCATATGGTTCCCAATTTTAATAAAAGTTTAAATGTAACTAACTCTAAAATGTAATGTGGTGTAACTCAGGTAGAAGGTAAAACCATATTTTATACTGTAAGTGTACACATGCTTTATTTTCAAAAAGGTTTTTAAATATATATTTTCAAGATTTCAAGTTTTATTCACAAATATCATTAATTATTATTTAATAAATATCTTTAAGTTTTTTGGGTAATTGCATTATTTTCCACATGTTCGTTGCACTACATGACAGCGATTTAGCAGACTTTTTTTTTCCAAAGAATAATATTTTTTTAACAGTTTATTTTTAATGATAAAAGTTTATGCCAAACTGCCCAATAAGGTTTCCCTTAAAGAATGTCATTCTTTTAATGAGTCTATTTTCTTCATTATATTATCATTATAATATCAGGACAATTGACAATTTTCACTTTATGTCCTAAAAACATTAATTAAAACCAAATTAAAAACATTTTCATCATAAATAAGTCATGTTTTTGCATGTATTTGTAGTTATCAGGTTTAGTTGCACCACATGACATTGTTGGTCGCATCATGTGGACAAAATTTTTGGACAATTCTTTTTTCAAATAATAATAATTTTTTTTTTTACAAAACTGCTTCACTTTATTCTTTTTTCTAAGAAATAACAACAAAAATAATAAAAAGATAATGGCAAACCACTTAATACAGTTTTTCATCAAGAATTTCACTCTCTTAATTAATTTTTTTCATCATTTTTGACTTTATGCCCTAAATCAGTGGTTTTCAAACTTTTTTAAGAGCGACCTTTTTTCTTTTTAAATTGATGCGACCCAACCATTTACATGCAATTAAGTCAAGCCATAAGAATACTAATATATATATATATATATTTGAAGCAGGGCGAGGGTGAGGCCGAGAGCCGTGGGAGAGGAACAATTCCCACGGAGGAGCTCCAGAAGGATAAAAGAAGGAGTGATGACAGTGAAAGGTCTGGGACTTTACATTGTGGTTTTCTTTACGTTTATGTGGCAGTTAGCTATGAGGCGGCTGACGCTTACTTTTGTTTTCTTGTTTATGTTTATTTTGCTATTAAAGTTAGGCTTGCCGGTTCCCACCTCCTTCTTCCGTGAGTCTTGAACTTTGTTACATAGATCTTAAATCATCCTGGTGACCCATTTTTTAAGTCTCGTGACACACCCGAGGGTCGCGACCCAAGGTTTGAAAACCTGTGCCCTAAATATTACAATTAATATTAATTAATAAAGTAAAAACATTTTCATCATAAAATAGATTAAATCATTGCATATATGAATTTAGATCCGGAAAAAAAAACATCATTAACCCCATGTTCACTAACAGAAGAGTATCTGTATTAATCTGGCTTGTTGGATTTTGATGAGGCACAAACTAAGGGAGCTGCACATTTGTGGGGATGCAGAATTACATGCAGTTTTGCAACCTCCGTCCGTCATTCAAACTCACCTCGTTGCTGGGGATACGGCTTAAATTGTATCATCACTCTATGTCGAGGCATTTGACGTTAGGTGTGTCAACTCACGGCATTCCACAAAACAACTGAGGGGCTTGCTGATGGTTTAACCTACATGGAGTACCCTCAAAATATCTCCCCTGATAAAACCAGTTGAACTCTTTTGTTTAGAGCAGGATGTTAAGAGAGAGAGAGAGAGAGAGGATGCAGATGAATGAAAGTGAGAGGGTAAAACAAAGAAGAGTAACTGCGAAGAGCAGTGAAACAGGAGGGTTTTACATTTATACATTCTCACATCTGTGGATTGCCAGCCGTCCATTTGTCTTACTGCACTGTGCTCTGACAATGAACCACCGGTTTCTTTTATTTCCTCCAGTCCAATCTAATGAGCATCTTCTGTGCGCAGGGATGGAGGTTCTCTCCTTTGTGAGGGCCGGACAGGTGTCTAACTGAATGATGAATGTCCTTGCATCCTTCCATAATTGGCTTCTCTCTGTTTGGCCTCAGTCTGGCTGCATGTCTGCCGGGCGGCCACCTCCATCTGTCAATCAAGTTTGCCCCGTTGCCGACTGGCTGGCCCTCTGATAGCTATGCTAATGCAGCCGCTGGCTTCTGATTGGCTGCTGCTTGGCTGGCCTAGGCTAATCCATTATGGCCCTGACAGTAGTAATCTCCCCCCCAACACCGGGTCCCGTGTGCTAAACGTTATTTGACCGTTCCTGTCACGTTCCTGCTGGCAAACGGACAGCGAAGGTGATGGATGACCCTGCTCAGAGCGCGCTCGTTCATCACCCCCTCTGACTTGTTTGTGTGGCACTGAAAAAATTAGGCACTGTGATTTTTTCAAGATTACTTTTTCATTAAGAAATGCTTTGCCCAAACAAGGTTTGGAAAGCAACGTATGGAATCGGTCAGCTGATTTTCACCGTTAACTAATCTCATTTAAGAACCGCAACTATCATTTCGGCTGACGATTCTGACTGGTTGTTGCACTGCGTGAACCTGTGACCGTGTTTATGCGGCGGAGTAATTGCGACAGATCGTCGTGATAGATGTAATCAGTGTCTAGTGTCTGAAGTTGACATAAGTAAATATACAGTCATGGGACTGTGACTCTCGCCCATTAACTCCAATGGTTTGTTTTCTTACCTCACTCAGCGACTGCGGAGGGTCTTCGCACACGCTCCGGCCTGAAAAGAGATTTGCTGAGAGGACCATATTTGTTGTTGCTAACGCTAACATGGCTGCCGACAGCTCGAGATGTGAGGTCCAATGAAATCATTGCCGAAGCTGGCCTCAAATCTTGTCGTCTTGACCAAGTAAACCACGGTTTTACAGAGATTCCCTTGGGAAAGAAAAATCACAAAAATGATTACTTCTCATTTCAACTGTTTTTTCACAGACTGTAATGAGATTAAATAGAAAACAAATTAGACTTTTGCGTAGGTCTCTTGCTAATTAGATTTTTCTCCTGAGATAAAGATCCCATTCATCTCGAGTTTTAGAGGAGATCTTGATATCTCACACTGCGCAAAAAAAAAAAAAAAGAAATTGTATAAGTTGAGTAGTACAAAAACATACAACCAAAAACTAAACATTGTAATAGGAAAAAAGCAGTCATAAAAGTTGTACCTATTTGTATGAGCCAAGTCGTACGATATCTTACAATTTCACTTTATTGAATTATTATTATTATGAGTTGTCATGAGTGTATAATGAACATTTCCTGTCAGACTATTCCCAGACCAAACTATACCCTTATGAAAAATGTATACATGTTTGCACTGAATATGCACATGTAGTGTATTCAAATCTAACTCAAGTATATATTTTAAAATCTCTACTTACAGATAATATATTAATGAAATATTCTAAAGAGAGTAAACTTTCATGACTATGATTCTAAACACATGTAACTTTTAAAAAGTGCACACTGTAGGCCTAATAATGTCAAATTAAAGGGTTAGTTCACCCAAAAATGAAAATTCTGTCATTAATTACTCACCCTCATGTCGTTCCAAACCCGTAAGTCTTTCGTTCATCTTCGGAACACAAATGAACATCTTTTTAATGAAATCTGAGCGCATTCTGTCCCTCCATTGACAGCCTATGCAACTACCACTTTCAAGCCCCAGAAAGGTAGTAAAGACATCATTAAAGTAATCCATATCTGCTTTACCACCGTCGGGCCGAACGGTTCTGAGAATGGTAAGGAACGCTTCCAGTTGTGTTTCCACCTGGTATGACACGGCATGATTACAAACCGTTCTTGGCCCAGAATTCTTGGCACCATTATCTAATCATGCTGGTAGAATCCACGAAGTGACATCGCCACTCAGGATTGGTCACTTGTCTATTGCCTGGCTACCAGTTTCTCTGTAGCTGGCTAAGCGCTCTATTTGAGCGACGTAAACACAAATTAATAATACAATTAAAATAAATATCTGATCATCCTCCATAACGTGGTTGTTATACTCAGGCCCCGTTTACACCAGTGCGTTTTTGTTTTAAAACGCATAACTTTTGTCGTTTACACTACTCCGGCGTTTTCGACCGTCGAAAACTGAGACTTTTGAAAACGCTGCAGAGTCCGTTTTAGTTTTGCGTTTCAGTGTAAATGGACCAAAACTGAGACTTTTGAAGATGATGGCGTGGCTGCCCACGTTCGCTCTGCGTATCCTTGACGACCGTGTAAACAATAACATGGAGACTGAACTGCAATCTTTGCTGGCTTTGTTGTCATTTTTAGTAGCCATTGTGCAGTTAAACTCAGCATTTTTTTAATACTGCAGCTATGCACAAGAGGCAACTGTTTACACTTGTAAGCGCATGCCCAGTGTGCATGAACGGTCATGTGACATACGTTTTCGGTCGTGTAGTGTAGATGGAGATCGTTTCTGAAATGCTGGTGAAATGCCAGTGTAGACGAGGATCGTTTTCTTTTTAAAACGCCATTTTAAAACAAAAACGCACTAGTGTAAACGGGGCCACATATCATCAGTAAACCGTTGCGTTACCAAGGCAACAACTGACGCTTTTGTATTACATTTCAAAGAGCGGCCATTATCAGCCTCACAGTGGAAAATGAAACCTTAACCGTACCAGCTGGCCCTGATCGGCACGGAATGGAACGGTTATGCAATGAGAACAGTTCGGCCCGACGGTGGAAAAGCGGCTCATGTGACTCCAGTGGTCTAACCTCAATTTTTACAAAGCGACACGAGTGCTTTTTGAGAAAAAAATTACCACTTAATATTATTTACAAAATATTAATCTCCAACGCGCTTCAGGCAACGTCTGCTCTCGTGTCAACACAACACGCATGCGTCATCTATCTATCACGTTAATCGAGTTAATGTTATAACTATGTCAACCTTTGCGTCATTTGTGTCCTTTTTATTTATGTAATTAATTTATATAAGGTATTTAATACAAAGAGTAGCATCTGAGACAAAGTTGATACATCAAGGAAATTTATTAAGCCTCCTGAATGAAAGAGCAAAATCTGAGAAATAAAATATTCCTCTCAGAGGGCTTTGGTTCTGTAATGTTATTTTAAAACCACTCATCACTGTAAAAACAAATCTGCAGTGTATATAAGTGTTCACTCTTCTTATTGCTCACTTTCAGAAGAACTTGTTTACATCATTAATACATTTAAAGGGCATCTCATATATCTGTCTTGGCCTACTATGTAAACAGTCAAACAGTCAGAAGTGTTTTGTTTAAAATATCTTCATATAGCCACAGGCTGGTTTAAACTTCATTTGATGACACTGTCACTAACATTTTTTTCACAATATAACATTTTCAGCTTTCATTTCTCTAAAAAAATGTCTTTACTAGTTTTCTAGGGAAACTCTTGAGATATAAATCAACAGCCTCTCGTTTGAGCAAAACCAAAGATGAAAAGAGCAATGATAAATTCGTACAAAATAGACTGAAGAGGATCCATGCCGTCTGAAAAAATGCCTGTTTTGTCATGGCAGGTTCTATAAAAGATCTCTCTTTCTTCGTTTTTTAGGGGTCAGCACGTGAGATTTATGTGATGAGACTGGTCTGTGTGCACTTCCTCCCTTCTCTGGCCTTGTCAGATCTGGTTGCAGACAGAGGGCAAAAACATTTGTCATCCGTGTGAGATTCTCACCACAGGCTTTCATCTGCTTTAACATAATATGGATGCATGGGCATAGCATTTGTGTGCTGGCTGATGTAAAAACATTATTTGCCATTAACCATCGGACAAAAATGATTTGGATGTTTTTGCTTATAGTCTAATAATAAGTGTGAGGCAGTAATAATGTATGTAGAGGGTTGTCTTAGTTGACATAAAATTATAAGCACCGTGATGTAACACTATAGTTCATCTGAAGAGTTTTTAAGCATAATTTTCTGATACTTGTGTAATTATTATTATGACCTCTTTTTTGAGGATCGTGTTTGGGTGAGCTTTAGCTGTGCTGGTTTTATAATCAAAGTCACATTTGAGTCATGCATCACGGTTCATCCTTTCACCCACAATTCATCATCTCATTCTGACCGATATACGATATCTAATTTATTTATATTTTTCTGATACTTGTGTAATTATTATTATGACCTCATTTTCGAGGATACTTTGAAGATTTGTACTTTAAAAAATGTAAAAAAATAAAATAAATAATAATAATAAAAAAACAGTGCTGGACTACATGAATTAGCTGTAAGAAAAGATGAAAATAAAGTTAAATTAAATTAAATAGAATACAGTAGAATAAAAATGTTATCAAATGGTGACCAGTTACAGTTCTTACAGATGAATATCAAATCAAATCAAATCAAATAAAATAAAATGCATTTGTCACAATCCTGGGGTATTTAAGTGAACAAGATAAGCTAAAATAAAAAATAAAATAAAATAAAATAAAATAAAAATTAAAAAAAAATAATTTATTTTATTAAAATTGAATTGCATTTGTCACAATGCTGGGCTATTTAAATGAACAAGAAAGCTAACAGACAGACAGACAAACAAACAAACAAACAAACAATAAATAAATTGTGACAAGAATAAAAATTAAATTAAATATAAAATTAAAAATAAAATAGAAAATAAAATGCATTTGTCACAGTGTTGGTCTATTTAACTGAACAAGAAAGCTAAAATAAAAGAAAAAATAAAACTCATTTATTTTATTAAAATTGAATTGCATTTGTCACAATGCTGGGCTATTTAAGTGAACAAGAAAGATAAAAGACAAAATAAAAATAAATAAATAAATAAAATAAATTGAATTGAATTAAATAAAAAAAATTGAATTAAATGATGACCAGTTAAAGTACTTACAGATGAAAATACAATAACACAAAATAATAAAATAAATTGAATTGAACTGAGTTAAATGCTGGCCAGTTACAGTACTTGCAGAATAGAATAGAATAGAATAGAATAAAATAAAATAAAATAAAATAAAATAAAATGCATATGTCTTAATGCTGGGCTATTTAAGAGACCATGAAAGCTAAAATAAAATAAAAATTAAACTCATTTATTTTATTAAAATTGAATTGCACTGGTCACAATACTGGGCTATTTAAGTGAACAAGAAAGCTAAAAGACAAAATAAAAAAATAAAAATAAAATAAAACAAATTTTGTTGAATTTAATTCATTTAATTGAATTAACTGATGACCAGTACTTTACATATGAAAATAAAATAACACACAATAATAAAATAAAATAAACTGAATTGAACTGAATTAAATGGTGACCAGTTACAGTACTTGCAGATTAAAATAAAATAAAATAAAATAAAATAAAATAAAATGGTTACCAGTTACAGTACATAAAATTTACACTTTCATATTTTTGACTAAACCCTTAATGTTGGGGCAAAACTACGTGAAACTGTCCATGTTTAATTTGTCAAATACCCCTTCACAGCAATTAAATATGTAATTTTAAAATTTCATCCATTGTTACTGTTTTTACTTTATGTTTTCCACTGGGATTTCTGGGTTACTGTAAAGGGTGGGAACAGCAGAGTATTCCAGTGGGAAGACAATTCCTGGAGGACAGGTCCTTCTCACTAAGAAATCTGACTCAGGTGTCAACTGGAGTCATGTCCCCTGGCCAAACCGTAGTCGTCCCCTCCCCAACCCCCACCCAGGGCCCACTTTACCTCTGCCTGCCCCTCTGTCTGTCAGCTAAACCCGCTCCACTGAGGCCTTAATGCAGAACCAGATGTGCTGGCTGAGTCCTGAAACATTCTCTTCCCACTGACATCTTAACCTGAAAGGTGTGTGTGTGTGTGTGTGTGTGTGTGTGTGTGTGTGTGTGGGAGAGAGAGGTCAAACTTTAGCCTGGCCTCTAAGTGAGTGTAGATTACTTTTGAAGGTTGTGTTTATTGCTTCAGCACTGATTGTGTATTTTGTTGTATGTTTTTATCCTGTACAAGAAGAACCACAAAAAGTTTAAAGTTTTGTTTAGTTTTCATTCCATTTAGTTTCAATAAGGCACTACAATCCCAATCACAAAGCAAATGTCTCTGATATTCATTATTTTGATCATAATGGGACGTGCATGTTTTGACCGCATTTCTTACGCGTTGTGTTTGGGTGAGCTGTAGCCGTATTGGTTTTATAATCAAAGTCACATTTGAGTCATGCATCTCGGTTCACCCTTTCACCCACAATTCATCATCTCATTCCGACCGATATACGATATCTAATTTATCAACACATGCCCAATCTAAGCAGCCCCACACATGTGCGAGCAATTAGGCTATAGAACAGTTGCTAACACAAACACCTTCTGATAGATGACACTCTAAATGTAAGGCCAAACCATGGCAAACATGACTCAAGGAACTAAAGTATCAATCAGATGAGCAGTGGCCTTTACTGTCACCTCCATTGATTAAACACATTGTTTGGAGAATCTGAAATGTGTTGCCATACTGAAGTCTGTAGACGACTGTGGTGTTTACTGTATAGGTTCAGAGGGGTGACAATTCCTCTCACAAATGATACACTATGTCACAAAAAAAGAGTATTAGGAACATATTTCAGACCAAATATAAGGAGTCGCAGTCAATGGATGTCTATATTTAAACCATATGTAGAAATATTTTGTCTCTTATCAATGATAGCATCCAAGGGTTTGCCAGAGAAAGATTACATTGCTCAGGAGACTTAATGGAGTTCTCATTTGTGTTTTATTTGTGTATCAACTTTACTATCAACCTTAGGAGAAATAAAAAAGACTGAGAAAAATGCTGACATGCACTACAGTAAGAGTTATAGAGCCATAAATAATTACCATAGCCCTAATAAATGAGTTTTCTCAGGAAAAAATATTTGAGTTCTTATTGAAATTGAAGCTTTTGAATGCAGGCATGTGCACATTTGAGCACATTGTTAAGATCTGAAATACAATTCTAGAGGAGATATGTAATGATTGGAATCTTTTTCTAAGAAGAAAAAACTTGACAAGCAGGAGACTTAAAACTAAAGTATCAATTTGATCTTAATTTTTATCTAGGAGAAACAATTTACTATGTAACTTTTCTTTTTTTGAAATTAACAAAACTTAAATAATGAATCAATACATCATCAGTACTTCCTCCAAAATGTGTTATACCCTTATTCACTATGATAAGCTTATTTTAAGTGTTTATATTTTAGATATGGCAGGATGGTTTTTTTTTTTTGTTTGTTTGTTTGTTTTGGCGGGAAATTGCGCATATATATGGAAGCTTGTTTCCGCCACTAAATAAAAAATAAAAAACGTAATTGCGACTTTTTATCTCACAATTGCGAGTTTACCTCTCGCAATTCTGACTTATCTCAGTTGCGAGATATAAACTCAATTCTGACTTCTTTTCTCAGAAGTGCGAGAAATAAACTTGCCATGGCGAGTTATAAAGTCCAATTTTGAGGAAAAAAAGATGGACGAAAATTGCAAGTTTATATCTCACTATTATGACTTTTTGTAACTCACAATTCTGACTTTATAACTTGCAATTGCGTGCTATAAAGTCAGAATTGCAAGATATAATCTCACAATTCTGAGGAAAAAAGTTTATATCTCGCAATTCTGACTTTATAACATGCAATTGCGACTTTGTATCTGACAAATTTTGATTTTATAACTCGCAATTGAATATTTTATATCACACAATTCTGAGAAAAAAAAAAGTCTAAGATAAAAAGTTGCATTTATACCTTTTTTATTTTATATTCACTGGTGGAAACAAGCTTCCATACACATGCGTCACTTGCCCGTGCTTGTCTCGACATATCCATAAATAGAGAAAAGTTGCTCCCACTATGGTGTGGGAGAGGCATAGGTTAGTTGTCACAACAAGTGGGAAAGGTTGACATGGAGCAGCTAAATCTCTAAAAAAGGCCGAACAGAGGAGAGTCTGCTGCCAAAAAGAAAACGCGTCAGAGCTCGTAATAAAACGAGAATCAACATTGGCTTGGCTTTCAGAGATGCGACTGGGAGATGCCGTTTTTATTAGGCTACTCAGCAGGTGAGTAAGGTATTTTATTGAACAGAGAAATAGCCATAATTAGCTCTCTAACAGAGTTCATTGTAAAGCATTATCTATTGTGAAGAGTCATTTCATTATGGTTGTTGTAGCGCTGTGTTGAATTTATTTTCAAGGAAGTGTCTAGTAATAGGTATAGCTACAACATCTTCATCTAGTCAGCTTGAGATCCTTTCCATCTCTTAAGCCTATTAGTGAATGTTTTATGAACAGTAGGATAACCTCTCTTTGTTTTTTAACTGCTAGAGGGCCAAAAGTTACATAGTTTACATATAAATAGATCTTATGTGATTTTTCTTCTACACTATTGTTTAAATGTTTGGGGTTGGTAATATTTTTTAAAAATACAGTAAAAAAGTAGCTAATATTGTGAAATACTCCAATTTAAAATAACTTTTCTATTTTAAAATATTTTAAAATGTGTCTTTTTTCCTTTGATGGTACAGCTGTATTTTCAGCATCATTACTCCAGTCTTCAGTGTCACATGATCTTTCAGAAATCATTTTAATATGCTGATTTGCTGCTCAAGAAACATTATCATCAATGTTGAAATCAGTTGTGCTGCATATCTATGTGGAAACTATTTGGTGAATAAAAAGTTAAGAAGAACAATATTTATTTTAAAAACATTAAAAATGTTTTGTAAAATTATAAATGTCTTTACTGTCACTTATGATCAATTTAATGCATCCTTGCTGAATAAAAGTATTAATCAGTTTTAATAAATTTCAATACATAAATAGGCCCCAAATTTTTGAATGGTAGTGTGTAGATGTTGCAGAACACTGGACGTTTTTATGAAATAATCTACACTATAACAAAACAGTTCAAAATAAACATCAAAATGGCTGAAATAAAAGCACAACAGACACTAACTACAGTGTGCAAGGCTGTCAGATCCAAGAAGGAAAAGTGGAGATAAAGTTGTCAGGTGAAAAAACCTGGACCGACATGTGTCACTTTAATTCCACCGCATCTGGCCGATGGTTGAGGTCCACTGTCCAGCATGACTGTCCAAATTGAGTTCCTTCTGATCTTAATAAAATTGAAAATCCTTCAGCTCCACAGCTGGGGACACTCTGCAGCGTACAATCCTGAATCTGACATTTTTTTTCTGGGGGACACTTCACTTTATGGCTTGTTCGCCCTCGTGCAATGAATTTAATGGAGTTTCTGATCGGTGGACATCATAAATGACATCATTTTAATGATGCTATGATGTTATTTAACCATTTGTCGCCAGCTCATATCCTTCAGTCAGCAAAAGCTTAGTCTGTTTTCCTTCTTGAACATAAGAAGACCTGGTTTTGCTCATCATATAGGGAGCCATTTAACGTTGATCAGCCTCCCAGGACTTGAAAGAGAGAATGCACAGAACTCCAGGCATGTGGAACAATCAGTGTTAGAAGCAAGATAGCTCTCCCGCTGGCCCCGTTCTCAACTTTGACCCCTGACCTCTTGGCACACGCACCGCTGTAAATAAAGCTGAAGAGAGGCCTCCCCACCTAATTTCCTTTGGCCTCAAATTTAAACACCAATCCCGCTGACTGTTCTGTAACCAGGGGATAAACATCTCCTCACGTGGACCAGGTTCTCAACACGACCACTCTAGAAATCCAGAGAGACGAGATATACACAATAGAAATTGTGTTTGACAACTTGGATTCAGCGGGTCTGGACGGGTCCTTGGCTGTAGTCAAACTGAGATCTAAGCTATATTGTCGAAATGAGGAGGGCTGTACAGAATTGCTACTGCCATGACAGGCTGATTCATAAAATCATAATTGCAATAATTCAGTAATAGACTGTGATTACATGGTTTAAGAAGTTATTGCACCTAGTTGCACCAGTTGTGATTACTTTATGGCATGATGACACGCTATTAGAGGCTATCGCTTTTGTTTCAGTCACTTCAGCTCAGTTTTTACAGCAAGGATCCAAATCAGTGGGAAACCAGCCAGAGAAAAAAAGTCACCACAAATCTGTGTGCCAAAATAAAGGAGAGGAAAATATTAAGGTTTAGTAACTTAAATTAAGAATTGTTAAAAGCATAACGCTTTTTTTTTTTTAATATCTTAATTTATTTTATTATTTAACAATTAGGTCTATAATTGTACTTATTAATTCATTCATATTAAGTCCGTTTTGTATTTTTATGCCGCTTCACAATAGACTTTTTCCAAACACTATTTTATAACAGAACGGCGTCTTCTTTTTACGTCGCTGATCAGTGAATAAATATTATTAGCTGGGTGTGAATTGTGCTCCATTTTATGTTGTATCTTTTTACGTGATGTTGCTCAGTGTGGGAAGGATGACCCATATTTCATTAAGCTGTGCTCTTGTTTCCGGCAGCTTTCACAACGAATTTATCTCTGACCAAGATATACACACTCAGCATTTGAGTTATCTGTATGAACACTAGCTGTGCTTGAGATAATAATACAGCTTTAAACTTGTTTTTATTTTGTAGATGTGTGGTTTTATGTTACAGAAACGCAAAACTTAAAGAATGTTTTGCCCGACTATTTGGAGTGCCATTTTTCTTAGCTAGGGATTAGCTATTTAGCTAATTTTAGGCTGTCATATATATATATATATATATATATATATATATATATATATATATGTTGGGTTTAATAGAAAGTTATGATGCTTTATGAGGTAAAACTCGTTTTATAATAGGCCTGCAGTCGCCAAATATGAAGTATCGTCCTTGTTTCCCATTGTAACAGAAATATGCGTGTAGGCCTATATATTTTATGTCGTCTTGAACGAATTGTGCAGTAAAACTAAGCTTTTTTTAGGCTTGTTTTCAAACATAGCTAGGCTATAGCTTATGTGGATATTTTCGGAAGTCGAAATAAAATAAAAAGTAAAAAAAAAATAAATAAATAAATAAATGAAAGGAACGAGAAACAAAACGGATTGGAAGGTCTTATTAAAATAATTCCATTATCGAAAGGAATGAGATGAAACGCAAGGGCATTGGGCGTCGCGTTATTGCAGGTATTGTTGTGCCTGTGGCTTCTCCTCCAGCAGCGTAATTCTCCTCATCAATACTGCAGTGAGATCGTTACGCAGCTGACATTGATAAATGACCACCAAACTACAGCATTTTCTCACCAGTACTGCAGGCTAGAGAAACGCAAACTGGAGGTCGAAATAAGCAAAGAAACGTCTGTAGGAGCAGTCTTAGCTAAGATATCAAACAGCATGAGGAAAACCATTTGAAAATGTCACGGTGAAATTGCGTTTAAAAGATGCTGGAGATGAAGAAGTGCGCGGGGTTTGTGTTTCTGAAAAATTACACGCCGCCCAGTCGCCTGATTTGGAAATATTGAATTAATGTGATTTATTTCCTCACAGATTGCCTCAAACATTTTACAAAAGACCTCTGCACACATTTTACACCTTCTTAGATGATTTTAGGAAGCTATACGGTTATCAAACTGCAATTTTACACGTTCTGATCCCCTTTCAGTACATTATTTATATAGTAAATTTTTTTAATGAGTTTTTAGTCATCTCTGTTATGATTGTTTGATACATCCGTCTGATATTTGCACGTTTAAAATGATTTTTGAAATGACCGGTTTCGTTTGCGTCTCATTTTTCTTTTCTTTCTTTTTTAACGATTACTTAAATAAATTGCAGCACAGTTGCATTTTATTTACAAAATAAAAATTTCTATATGTATTTACAGCCGAATTTAATTTTAACTGCACGTCGAAATGAAATAACACGACAACATTCAAAGCAAGAGATTTAACATTTTGAAAATGAAGCATTTATTACAAGAATTCGACTTTTGACTGTGTAGAAATATTGTACTGCTTTAAAAGACTCCTAAAAGGAAAAATGGACAGAGCGGGAGGATCGATCAAACTTATCAGTACATCAACAAACATATAACCGACTTTTTCCATAGAGAAAAGCAAGAGCGAGAACGGACCCAAAATGTACAACAATGTCCCATCTCCATTTTTAAAGGATCTCGACTGAATGCCTATTTGACATTGATGTGTTTTACAAATAACATTTACATAATTATGTACAATGGAACATCTCTAGTGGTTTAAAAACTCCTCCAGGCATACTTAGCCTTATGAGAGCACTGTTGCTCACCAATTGGACAAATAAACGCACAACTCATTTCCTCAGTGATGCTTTTCAAAACACTTCATGTGGGGAAGACTTTGTGGTTTCAGATACTGGAATTTGTGTCAGATGTGTGCCACAATGATCCCTTCGAGTGGTTTCTTTTCCCTCAAACTTTGAGGAATCATAAATGCAAAGGTCTAAAACTATAGTCAATGACACAAACCCGAACATTGAACATTTCCCAAAAGAAAAAAAAAAATAACCTCATCATACACTCACATTTCAGTTCTCGAGGGCTCTTAGCATCTTTTACTATATTCCACATTTAATATGAGCATGTGCACTTGTGCGCGAGGAGGTATGGAATATTCGCATCTGGGGCGGCCACGGTTGAGCAAAAGTGCACAAATGGTGTGGCCCCCCTTGCTTCTTGATGGCATAACAAGAATAAATAAATAATTTAAAAAGAAAAGATCTCCAATTGTCTTTTCAGAAGTCTCTTTTGGCACAAATGCTTCAAGTCTGTTTTTGTTAAGGTGGTGCTCCTTTGGAAGGTCCTTTGGCTGGAGATCTGATGGCCAGATGATGAGGGGGTCCGTGGGAGATTTGGGAGGTGAAGAGGTGACTGGAAGAGGGGCGTGAGCAGGTGAGGACGAATATGATGACGTGACTCCTCATGCCTCCGGCCGGCACTGGGACTATTCCTGAGGCCACCATCAAAACCTAGAACATAGAGGAAAAATCAATATTCCGAGATTTATTCACCCACATCCACACTGTGGGAAAAGATACATTAAAGGAATATTCTGGGCAGATGTTGATTACCAGAAAAAAATGTTTAGTCTAAAAAATAGGCTAAAATCTGGATTTCATTGAAGCACTTATAATGGAAGTTAATGGGGCCAAAGCTTAAACTTTAAAATATGTTTTCATTATACATTTCAGTAGCCACAAGATGTAAACAATATGCAAGTTAACATGATTTTAGTGTGAAAAAAATAAAGTTATATCCAATTTTACAACGTAATGTCTAAAACCTCAAAATGACCATAAAAATGACTAAACAACACTATAAAACACCCCCCCCCCCCAATTCAACTTAAAAACAAACATTCAATTGGCTGTACAAGTCATTTCAACTCATTTTTAGAAATCTTGCAGGTAAATCTTATATAACTTAAGGTCCATGTTATATTAGGTGGCCTTACACTGTAAAAAAATATTTTCATGATTTTGTTATCACAACATTTTTTTTTTTTGGTCAAATCAACTTCAGTAATTAATGTGGTTCAGATAACATAACATTTTGAGTTTCTGTTGATTAAACCAATCACCTTCATTGTATTAACTCAAATTTTTTTATTTCAATGAACTCAAAATTTAAAGGCAACTTACTTTTTTTAAGTTAAACCAACAATTATTTTTTTTTACAGTGTATGTACTTGCATCAAAAAATTAGTACAATGTACTTATTGTGTCCATATTGTATTACAAAACACTTTTGCTGCTATTGAGGTGGGATACAGGTAAGGTTAGGGACAGGTTTGGTGGTACGGGTAGGTTTAAGGATGGGTCAACAGTGCAATTATAAATGTAATTACAGAAATTAATTACAGCTGTAATTACATGCATGTATTTTTCAAATATAGGTACAGTGTAAAAACATGTATGTAGACAATAAGTGCATTGTATCAAATGATTAATTTAAATGTAAGTACATAGTAGTTAAGGCCACCTAAAGTGGGACCTAACTTAAAAAATGAAATTAAAATTGGTTAATTTATTTTGATGAGTTAAAGTAATGGAAAAACATATGTCGCTATGACTTATTGATCATATATATTTTTTAACAGTGTATTTAATCAGCTTTACAGCTCAAATAATACACAAGTTATAATAGAAAAATGAATATATGTGCTTTTATAAAATTATAAACTTCAGATTTCAGGCCAAATTCACTTTAATTGAAATTCTTGTTTTTTTTTGTTTTTGTGGTAATAAACATTACACCACAAATGCTCCCAATTAAACTTAACTTGTACCCAACTCTGAATATTCTTTTAAATAAACATACACCTGCCTCTAAGATCATAAATGTGCCTCAATCCGCTTTATGCAGGAAAACAGATCTTCATAATGATCCCAACGATCCACCAGCATATGGTGTTTAACCAGAGCGAATTAAGGACGGGGAAACATTCCTCTAAATGACGCAATTACAGTAACGACTCGATGATAATTCAATAAAAAAAAGGTAGGATTAAATAGTCTGGAAATTATTTAGTCTGCGTGTTTCTGGCTCCTGCAAGCTGGAGCTCATGATATCTCTATGTGTCTGTGGCTTTGGTGGGGGGTGTTAACCTCCGCTCACCTCCCCTCTCTTCTCCCTTCATTAGCAGAGGCTGAGGTTGTTATTTGAGAGGAAAGGGCTGTGTTGGCACGATTGGAGAACTGGATGCGGTGCCTATTTACATATAAAGAGCTCTATTAATCAAGGTAAGTGTCATTATGGAGGGGCTCATTGGGCAGCACAGTGTGGGTATTAAATAAAATTCTCCATGCCAGGCCGCCCGCGGCGAGCGATACGTCTTGATTTGTGGACTGTCAGAGACAGGCAGCGAAGATGGAGCCGGGGAAGGAAGGTGCGCGAGTGCGTGCGTGCGAGGGGGGGGGGGGGGGGGGGGGGTCGTCGGAGAGAGAATTGCCACCATAATCAGATTTCGCACGCCGAGTGAAAGGAGAAAGAGCGGGGATGTTCTAAGTACCAAAGCGTTTCCTTACGTTTATGGTTTGGGAAGCTGGGAAGCGTTTACATGTAGTGCCACTGTCCATCCATACCCATGTTCATACCCATACCTCCCATGGGACCTGTGAGACGGAGAAACAAAATTAAAAAAACAATAAAACACATGCAAATGCACAGGAACATTTTTATAACAGCACTAAAAGTGAGTTATGTGCAATTATTATCAAAGTGCAACTTACCACCAGGCCGAAGACCCATGTGTTGCTGGCCGTCTAGCACAAAGCCGCCCATAGGCTGACCATCGGGGCTGTAAGTGGTTCCTTGACTTACTAAACACACAAAGACACAATATATATGTGATATATGCACACACTGCTTATATGGTAATAGTAAAGATAAACCTGCACTTTACCTGCTCTGTTAGACTGATCAATCATGGGCTGCACGATTCTTCTTCGAGCATTGATAAACCTGTCAAAGAGAAGACATTTACTAAATCTATTTATATAACTGACCGCACACAGTATATTTTACTCTTATTTAAACACTCAGGACTTTTACTACTGTGAGCTTTTTGCTATGATTTACTGCAAAATATCCCTTAATGCAGTGCAATTTCTCCTGGGCCTTTGGGTTAATGGACCTGTCAGGAGTCCACAAAAAAAGCTAATGTACTGTTAAAGCACCAGACCAAAGAAATTCTCTAATTTATAATGTAAACAAGCAGAGGTTTTCTTAATAAAGAGATTTTAACACCTTTTACAAATTACGTTTGAGAAACATTCCGTTTAATGGTGAATTTTATAGTTGCGGACAATAAAAACAAATAGATTTATTTGATTTGTGGTATATTTTTCCTTTCCTCAGCACTCTAAAGTTAATGTCTGTTTTTAAGACTTGGTTTAATTGCGCTTCTTGCTGCAATATATTAGTGAATCAAGTAAAGGGGTCAGTGCTCAATAAATATTCAATTGATATAGCATTGGCCTGGCAGCCTGAGGGTATGATTAGCCTAACTGCTTTTCAGACACTAATATGCTTCAGCAGCCCGTAACTGAGAGGTAGGAAATGCCCCTGACATGCACTGGGGGAAGGAATTACTCATAGACAATGAGTCTTAGCCAAATGTTTGTGAACACCTTATTTTGTTGTGGTAAACACATGCTAGTGTATGTTACAAATCTTACAGTTCCATTTTTTAAATAAAAAAGAATGATAATACTTAATATTCGGCATGACTTTTTTATTATACAAAAACTTTTCTTTATGACTGTATTACTAAAACAAATGAGCTTTTGTTGACATTTTATCACAGTATGTGTGGAAAATTAAAGTAGAATTGAACTGAAATCAAACAGAATTGAATTGTCTACGTTATATGGCTTAAATACATGCCAAATTTAAATATTTTAATTTTAGTATTTTAATAATAAATATTATTTATCATGGAAGAGGAAAGAAGAAAAAATGGAAGAAAAAAATCTAAATTAAAACTTAATTTTTAAGTAAAAATTGAAATAAAAAATGTATCAGTAAAGTAAAAATATGTTGAAGTTAAAAAAAAATTTAAATAAATGAAGTAAAAAAAAAAGTTTCCTGCTTAAGAATAGTGCTAATTGAAGTAGTGTATGCTATCCAAAATTAAAATGTTATTATGAGAGTATATGTGGTAAATTAAAGTAAATAAATTAAAGTATAGAAATTATACAGTTTAAATGCATACAGAATTTAAAAAAAAAATGTCATGAAAGAGGGAAAAAAATCTATATTTATAACTTAATAAAATATTTCTGATGTCTATTGGTAATTATTATAGATATCAAAGTTGCCTTGTTAAGAATAGTGTTGATTGTAGCAGCGTGGAAGTATGCTACCCCCAAAATATCCCATTCTCAGTCTGTAATCCTCCATATCATACGTACACTTCCTTTTCACATTCTCAAAATGTGAATGAGTATCACATTTGTGTAATCCAATAACATCTTTTACAAGCAAGATGGTTCCTGAACAAACATTCAGGAGCACTCTGGTGACCGAAAGCATTCCTGAATCCTAACATAACATTTGACAACTTTTATAAAAGCCCCTCGGAGCCCCTCGGCAAACCTCATCATTGCTCCTATTCTTACTTTTAATTGTCTCATAGGGGCTTTGAACACCGTCTAATAATAGTGTGAGAAATCAGGATCACCGGACTTGAAATGGAAATGTTACAGAGATCCCCAACCCTGACTTCTAAGTGCTGAGAGGTCAATCTGGCAAGTCAAAAGTCAAAGGTCAAAGGTTACTCACCAGTTATTCACTTGTAAGATGGTGAGGCCTGTGTCCTGTGCTAGCTGCTTCTTCTGCTCTTCAGATGGGTAGGGGTGCTGCAAGACGGAAACAACAAGAACAATTAGATTAATGTGTAAGAAACCTCTGCAGTTAATAACATTGCTGTCCGATGATCCATAAAGCAATAATGAATGGAACATGTAAATGTCTTCATTTTTTAAAAGTTGTGTATTTCTCCCTGCAGTCTCCATTAATAAAGTAAATCAAAATGACCTTACTTTTCCCTAAAAACCAATCTGTTTAAATGACTAATGACTTTGAGCATCAAATGTGAGACTGCGGGCAAAAACGTGGATCCCATATGACTCTTTCAGGAAATTACATCATTATGTATGATAGACTACCCATATGCAGCCCTGAGTTGGAGAATTTCTCTGCGTCTTATTGGCTGAACGCTCGTGGTTTTGTTTGACATTATTTGACATTACTTGACAAATGATCGAGTGGGTGTGAAAGAGAGACAATGGAGAGTTTTGTTTAGGGTTGAATAGGGCTTGGCCCTTGGTGGCCCCGCAGTGGCCCCTGGCCCCTGATCCTCTTGCTCTCACTGTGAGTGCAGAGGGAGGGCAGCAGATGGCAGGCAGGGGTGAATGTATAGACAGTCCAGGGTCGTGGGTGTGCACCAATTTTGGCACTGTCATGGCCTCACCTCCCGTGGTCACTGGTGAGGGATGAGTCCTGTTCCATGTCTCGCTCTCTCTCTCTCACACACTGACGGAGATTTCCCTGCTCACCTCCTGGCTTGCTAGCTGTCATTGTGCTGATGAATGACTGTAAGCCCTGCCCCCTTTCTACACAACCCAGTGACGGTCGAATGCAAGCTGGGCTCTGGGATCCATCTTTAAACTCTTATCAAAAACCTCTCGGCAGGTTGCGCTGTGATTGTTTGCTAAGGTTTAGTGAGGAACCTACGATCAAGCTAGCCGACGAGCTCGCTTTCAAAGAATCGCTCATATTTGCATGAATTGCACTTATGTCTATTAAGAAGCCCCCTCCTCATCCCCATTTGCATCCCAAAGGAGATCTCTCTATCTCGTTCCAGTGAAACTAACAGTTATAACTGTAATGTTCCACTGAATCTTAATGTTCCACCTTTCTTTAAGATTGACAGCACAGGGGGTCTTTATCGTGGACCTCTGAATAGGTCACAAAAGATGGAGGCTTAGACCATATGTAAGAGCCCCCCCAGCCCAAACGCCGCACACTGGCTCAAAGTAGAACCCGACAAAACGTAATCCTGCAGCTTTCATTCAGCCCCGACCCCAAATGAATGCATGATCGCCTGGGTGTTGCAATGGGGGCCATTCAGAGGCCAAAGTCCCCTCTAACACTTTTTTTTTTTTTTTTGTCAGAGGACACATCCTGCAATGGGAAACACTTTTGCTTCACAAATTGCTCTGAAAAGGAGCTGGGAACAGAGAGAGGATAATTCAATTAGGCTCTCCTTTTTTATCTCTAAACTCTAAAGGTGGGTAAAAGGGAAAGGATTACTATGTGTACAGGACCTGTGTAGCCCTTAGAAAGCTCAGGAATTCTGAAAGAGAATGGAAAACAGGAAGACGCAAGAGAATGGTGGGAATTTAAGGAGGTGGACCGGTGAAAATGTGCAGAGATTCAAGAGGGTTGAGAATGCCACAAATCAGCCCTAAACCGGCAAGTTTGGCTGAAACGTACTCACCCCGAGGCGAATACGACCCTCGGTTTTGACAAGCGAAATGGATGGGAGGGCCGAGAGACAGATAATAACACACACTGCTAGTTTTAATGCAGTTTGGATGCAGGCCGCTGAGCTGAGAACAGTGGAATTGAACTAATTCGCCAAGAGACACATCAAACAGTCTGGACCATTTTAGGAAGACCTCCGACTTCCGACGGGGAGATCTGAGCGAGTCTTACCGTAAGATGCTGGAAGAGCCACGCCCGCATGATGTTGGTCGCCACTTTAGGAAAGATTCCTCTCTTCTTCTGCCGTTTCTTGTCCTGGTCGTCCTCGTCCCCTGTTCCCGGAGATGCCAAGCTGTTATCCAAGCCATCTCCTGATAAACAACAGCGTGAAAGCAGGGCGAGAGAGAAAAAGCAAAAGAAGAAAGTCACTTTAATGAGATAAAACATCACCTCCAGTTGTTTATTCAGACCGATCACCAGTGCCACTCACAAACGCGATGTGAAAGAGCCACGCAGGGGGGCTTGTTTTGATTAGCAACAGTAACACAAGGACCGCAGCGAGCAGAAGTATCCATGCAGTGAGAGGGAACGCTAATCAACAGAGCGAGATTTCTCCCGCTCTCTCTCGCTGTCTCAATGTCAGAGATCTCGAGGAAAGCTCTGCACCAACCCTAGTGCTATTAATTCAATGTGAGTTCTGTCTTTGACAAGGGGTAATGAATGTCCAGGCTCCATGCTTGAATCGGGAATGGAGACTTGGCACTGCAAAGAGAATATCTGATCTGCATTAGCACTCAAAATAAAGTCGAAAAACATAGGAAAAACATAAATAAAGCAACGCCTGTTAGTGGTTGTTGAGAAACCCGTATTCAGCTTCAGAATTTATGTTAGTAATTGGTTTACAGTGCAGGGACAGAGCATACAATGCTAAACCGCTAATTTACAGTTTACAGTAGCCACATTGCAAAATGTGACTAAGTTTAGGCCATGTACACACACTGCAGCTATTGTAGTTATTTTTGTAGTAATTACTGGAAATTGAATTTTTGACCACAGTGTTCTTAGAACCATGTACTACTATTAAACTATGTTGCTTGTTAATTATTTGAATATATATATATATATATATATATATATATACACACACATACATACACACACTATACTGTATATTGTATATACTATATATAGTATACTATACTCATACTGTAGCTATAGCTATATATATATAGTTTGAATATATATCATTTTCTTGATATTTTTAAATTTTACAACTATTAGTTGTATGTATGTATATACTGTATATGTATGTGTATATGTATATATATATACACACACACACACACATACACACACAACTTAAAGTAAATATTAATCGTATTTTTGCATAAATGATATTTAATTAATTAAAAGTTATATATACAATACCTCACCTATTTACCCTTGCACTTATTTACCTCACCTGTTTACTCTCATATTTTTGATATTTTTAATATTTTACAACTATTAGATGTTTGTGTATATATACACACATGCAACTAATAGTACATATTAAACATATTTTGCATAAATAATATTTCATTAATTAACAGTTATATATACAATACCTCACCTATTTACTCTTGCAAAATGTTTCATAACTAAGAAAGCACTTAAGAAAAGTGGCTATAACAAAATTGCAAATCAAACAGAAATTTGTGCTGAAATGACTACTCAACTACTTTAAACTATTGAGGCGGCTATTATTTTTATTTGTTTACATGATGTCAAATGAGAGAAGTTGAAACTTTCATAAAAATCCAACTTGTAATTGAGAGTTTGATGATACATGAGCGTTTTTTACTAGTCGGAAACGGTATTATATTATAAGCTCAACTGATGCTCAACAAACAATGCTTTTTGAACTGTGAGCTCTCTGATAACATCAAGCTTGCTTTCATTCCATTACCATCCAATCTAGTTTAAGATCAGAGCCAGGCAGGAGGCCGCTTTTAAACTAAGGTTTCCGTCTTGTCCTCCTCCCCACCCTCCTTTCTCTCTTTCTTTCCATCCCTCTTTCCCTCTTCCATTAACTGTGCATCAGGCAAGATGATTTACTTTTAACAGTCATGCTTATTTTTCTTGCCCTGAGGGTAGAGATGCCTTGAAAGCCTGCCCGGAGGGTGTGTGAATAATGTATCTGAGGGACTCCTCCCCGGAGGCGGGACAGGAACCCTACTTTTCTTAAGATTGGCCCTGCTGTGTCTCCTTGTTTTTGGGGATGCATCAATCAAAGGCGACTGTATGCGCCATATTCATGCATTAATATTTCAGATAATGAATAATGACATTTGAATATAAGAAGGGGGGTGGTAGATGGACTTCAGGCTGACTGATGCTGTAATCAAAATGCAAGTCAAGGGCAGGGCAGTGGTCTCACACTGTCTGTCTACACAACACAGACTGCTGTTCCTTCTCATTATGCTTTCAGGAGTTTGCATGTTGACCACAGTCTTAACCGGCACAGAGAGTATATTTGAATATAAAGAAGTGTTAGAAATTTCTTAAAGGGTATGAAAGTAAAGAAAAAGTGAGAAAAGAGGGAAAAAAGAGAAAAGAAGATGTGAGGTTTTTAGTGCGAAGTGTGTGTGTTCATGAAAATCAAATATCAAAAAAGTTATCAACACTTAAAAAGTAATATAAAAGAATTTTTAAAAAAAATAAAAAATAAAAAAGCATAACATGAAATAAAAAAGCTGAGATTTTCAGCGTGTTTATCAAATATCAAAAAGGTCAGGGAGACTTAAACGGTCATATTTTTTATTTGAAAGAATAAAAAAGGAGAACTATAAAATGGAATATCAAAAAAGCAAATAGAAAAGAAAACAGATGCGGTTTTCAATGTCTTTATGAAAATCAAACATCAAAATCTTGTTAGAATGAATGAAAACAAAATGAAAGAAGAGACAATGAAAATGGTGAATTGATATATATATATATATATATATATATATAAAATTGACAGTGCCAAATATATATATAATATAAAATTAAATGTAGAAACAAGAAGATAAAAAATAAGTGAGATTGTTTATAAAAATCAAATATCAAAAATGTATTAAAATTAACAAAAATAAATATAAAAGTAACTTTTTCTGAAAGTATAAATAAGAGATGACTTTAAGGAAGAAAAAGGTTGAAAGTTAAAAATAAGGTAAAAATAAATATCAAAATCAAATGTCACAAAGGTGCTAAAAACAATATAAAAGTAACAAATTCTGGAAGTATAATAGGAAACAATAGGTAAAAATAGAATACGATATACAGAAAAGAAAAGAAAAGAAAAGAAAAGAAGGGGAAAATGATAGATAAAGAGAGCTGGGTGAGATCCTTACATCTAAGGAAGACTCAAACACTCTCTTCCCCCCCTTCTCCTCGATTCTCTCTCCTCCTGTTCCAGAAAACGAAGGCCGCAGGGCTGATCCAACCCGACGCTAATCGCTTCTGACTGTTCCCTGGCAACTTGGCCCATGCAGCCTGTGTGACTGCACTCTCTTTAAAGGCTGCTGCTCTCTGCAGCTCCCTGAGCCCTACCTCACTCCCCGGCCCCAGAGTCTGCACGCGCAGCGCAGAGGGGGGCCAGAGCAGCCTGGAGGAAGGCTGGAGTAAGCCCTCAGGCTGTTTAGGGAAAAACAGCACCCTAAGACATGGAGAAGAGTCTACTAGCTTCAATTTACAGCCTTTTTTTCACTTTCACTAATACGAAAACTTCTAAATGGATCTGAGGAGATATGATGAGCATATGCATATAAAACACGTCAAGTCTAAGTAGAATTTTTAAACCGGTTTTCCCACATCCTTCAAGCCAACCCTGATGGCAGCCGTGTCACATCACAGTACCTTCAGCATCCGAGAGATGACAAGGTCCAAAAGCTAAAACGCTCTACGTTGTTCTGATGCTGATAATTAGATGAACTGGAGATAGATGAATGTCCCCGAGACAAAGGGGCCCGGCGCAAACTAGCCGGGTCTGATGACTGCCACCCCGCACGCATCACAGAATAAATCCTGTTTGCTTGCTTAATGAGCTCACCATGACCTCAATCTATCACGAACTATACTTCTCCAAAGGGGCCATAATTCTGACTACTGGACGCAACAGACTGGATAATTACTGGACGAACGCAGATGATTTTGTTCTCGCTAATCGTTTCGCTTAAAGCATATTGATTAGATGCTCTTATCCTCTTGTCCCCCGTGGCCATGATATGATCTGGAGGAACATGGGATTGGACCACAGTTGGGTGGTATTGACAACTACAAAAACGCGGGAGGCATCGGCTCTTGACACTTGTTGTTGGTCCACTACACTTCATGCTGGGATTTAACCTCCATTGAGGGTTCAGATATAGATGTAAACATCCTGTCTCAGCCTGTGTCTTTCAGCGGCCTTAGAGGTAACAACTGGCCTGGAATGTCCTGCAGCTTCTCTTTGTTCCCTTTCGGCCTTTGTGATGGACATTCCTAGGCTCTGCATTCCCACCAACACTCACAAATTTAGGATAGCTGTGGAAAACCCCCCACTACCATCCCAAAAACCCACTGAGGTGAGTCAGCAGTTGTTTAAAGCCATTCGGACTATAACCGAGGAACACTCAGAGCACTCTTTCCTTAACGTGAAGGTCTCTCAACAGGAGCAACTTCTACTGATGTGCAACAAACAAAGGGAACCCCCTATAAGAGACAGGTGCTTTGAAGAGGCCCAGTAATCCTTTGGACTCGAGTTGGGTGACTGACGTAAGACCCCCCATTCACTTGTAATGGAAAAAGGTGTTTGCTTTACCGATCTCTTGAATGATAAAGGGAGGAACATTGATCCAAAGTGGCTCCTGGAGGAGCAGCAGGTAGATGTCCCTGATCCTAACCCAACCTCAGCCTCTGATCACCCCAGATATCACCCCTCTATTGTGACTTGTATTTGAAGTGCTCTGTCCTTCAGGCCGGCAGGGGTCATTCCTCTTCCCCTTCTTCAATGCATGCTCTTTGGGGTCAAAAGGCCGTGGGTCTTGGATGTCCCCCCACTGTTGTTTAAAAAAAGCCCTGTGTGGGGAAAATGCCACCACCCAATGCTTTTCTCTCTTTTATACAGAGTTGCATTGCAGAAAGGCTACTGGCATTGCTGCTATGCCAAACATTTTAAATTAGAGCTTTCATATTGTCACACTGAGGCTGAATTGTCAGAGAATTACAGTCTGGCTACTGACTTTTGGTTCTGGTTTCTCTTGTCTTGCAGAACATCCTGCTATTGTGCTGCATAATGGTCAGGCCATTGATGTCTGATGGTTAAAAGGAGGTGAGAAACCCTGAAGGCTATTTTCACTGAAGCAATAGCAAAAGCCGCTAAACGCCACCTCTGTCAAAAAGTAACAATATTGAGCAAATGCTTTGCACACATTGTATACGTTCATCAAATACTTTTGCTTTAAACCTGCTAAATCCCAACCTCCGCCCATTCAGAAATACCAGTTCATTGGCAAAAATTTCTAAACGCCACTTCCCTTTGCTAGCAAAAGCCTCAAAGTTCACAGAACCAATCAGAAGACGCGAATTGAATCATGATTTCAAGATGAATGATGGTGTGCGTATGACCCGGCTTTCAATTGTCGAGCTGCAAGTTTTTATCCTGTTTAAAACGATTTTTAACTAAACAAGATGGAGGAGTATGATGAAATGGATGAACCTGTGTTAGTTTCAGTCACTGGCAAAAGGAAACGTAGTCAACCTCATAATTCTGCCCATTCTAAGGCTAAAGAAAATCGTTACAGAGGCAATCACAGGATTTCGCGAGTAGCATGTAAACACAACAGTGTTTCGTGTGCTGCTGCAACAGATTTTTGCACAAAAAAAAAAAAAAAAGCACACATGGACAAAGACAATCAAACTTGTTAAATACCAATGAACAGTGACATTTTTGAAAATAAGGCATTTCAATAACTGACTAATAACCTTTTCACTGCCACTAAAATGAAATTACTGAACCTAAACATAGGAGCCTGATAAAAAAAAAAAAAAAAAAAAAAACTCTTTAAAAAGAAAAAAGTCAGGCCGACTTAGAGGTTTTTGCAGTCATAAATAAAATAAAATAAAATAAAATAAAATAAAAAAATTCCCCCAAAAGATAAACAGCTCTAAGGAACTATAAATATGAAGTGACAAATCACAATATAAATTAAGAAAAAAAAGAAAAAAAGAAAAAAAAAAATGACATGCAAGTGGAAGATCTGGTAAATTAAATTAGACCCTTAACCTTTCAAGAACATTAAACACCTATTGTGTCCACAGTTAAATCGTGAAACCAGCTCAGTGAACCATCGCAATGATGACACAAACAATGACACATGACTTCGATTAGTAAATGCCGTTTACAGCCACATGCATGAACAAATTATGCATTTAAATTCTGCAAAGTAGAGGTTGTAATCAAACTAAAATATACACTGCAAAAAAAGTGGTAACATGCAGTTGTTACCTAAAAGAGCTATTTCAACCCATTACAGTTTAGTTTTTTTTTTAGTGATTCTGCAATATTTAGTAATATTTTTGACTTTTAGATTACCACTTTTAAGTTCCCATTTTTTTTCAGTGTAAAATGTATAAACGAATCAAAATCCAACCTCAATGAAAATACTATTCGAAGCTTGGAATACGAATTAAGATGACAGCAGAGTCTTTTCAACAAAGCACATTATGACGTGATAGTAAAAGTGACAGGTTTTCCTACCTAGTTCACTGCTGTTGTCTCCGCTCTGAGAGGCATGTCCCCCGCTGGAGGGTCCTGGGGTGCCGACTGAGGGAGTGGAGTGAGCGTCGTCCATGTCTCTCCAGGATGCTGGATTCTGAGGTTCAGGAACATCCAGAGATCGAAGGGTAAAAAAAAGAAGGCCACGTTAGTAACACTAGCACATATACATGCTATTTTTTAAACAGCATTTTTTTAAGTGCTTAGTTACCATGTCTGTGCTGAAAAATGTGTCCAACCAAATTAGAGACAACTGAAATGCACGATCCAAACAAACTAGGAACTAGTCCTATGGAGCCACGAACAGAGTAACTGCTTCTCCTGATGTCTGACCGTAAATGCTCACAAGAAACCAGCGGCGTCCCCTTTTTATCCAGAACAGGGTATAAAGCACTTAGACGGCCTCAACATGAAGGCAAACAGCAGCCGTTCCTCTTCAGGCCCTTAGCGTCAGCTGTTTGCCTGATGGTGATCAGCTAAAGAGCTCTAAGAAAGGCCAGAATAAGCTCCTACAACAATAAAGCTGTGTGAATAAGACCCTTCACTGTTTTCTCATTAGGACGTACAAAAGCAGTCTGTGGGTTTGTGTGTTTATGTGTGTGTGTGTGCTGTCTCCTTTCATCACCTAATTCAAATTGTTTTGTGTCACACTGCACACTTGTAAATCGATAAGACATTACAGGAGCATCAATAAAAGATTACAGTTATCGTCAAGTGTACAAAGGTACATATTCATCAAATAAATTTCAGCTGACCAAGTGAAGGTATGACGGTTAGACCTCACCATCCACGGTGCAGATCTATTTACAGGAATCGTGTGGATGGGAAAAGCCATCTACTGTTTTACATGATGGAAAATAGAAGCACTGTAATAAAAGACAGAGCACAGGAACTATTACGCGCTTTTTAACGTCGGTTCAAATCATTAAACGGCTCTGTTTTTCTCAGAGTGTTTAATGTGACTATAACCTCTCCTTCTCATTTTGACATGGAACAGAGCTAAGCAGAAAGTAAAGTCCTGTTCTTCTTAATTCTGTGGTTTTGTTTCTGTGACAGGGGGTGGTGCGTTAATAATAGGAAGCACAACTGTAAAGAACACACTGTTGGTCTCTGAGTGAAAAAAGACTCCCCTCCTGCTTGACAATAACAATCCAATCAGTTCAAAGACAATAGCGCATTCACGTGCAAATGTAACGTTGATCATTAGGGCTAACAGAGGGGTGGACAGTGGGGGGAAAACCCTGACCCTCAACAACACCTGCACCCAACATGATGGGCTTCATCAACATGATCATCACCATCATACCTCTTCTAAAGTAAGATATGTCCTGGGGCAATGCCTTAATGATTCATATTAGAGCAAAGAGAAATGGATTTAGATAATGTTGTTTAAATAAATTAGCATATGTAACTAAGTAATTACTCCTTTACTCTCTCTGTATGGCTAAAATGCATTGTGGAGATGAATAATGGAGGAAGGCAAAAAAAAAAAAAAAAAAAAGGGGGAAATGCATATCTGAGGCACTACAAAAAAAATCAGAAAACAATTTGAGCTCATTCAGTTTAGTTTACACAATAAAAAATAAATGGCACTTTCAGTCGTTTCTTTGTTGGAAACTTCCCTAGTGTTCCTTCATAAATTGCCTGTACTGTAAATACACAAACAGCTCCACTATCTAATTGGCCTGTTTTATGATGTCATAGAAAGCCAATTAAAACTCACGTGATCTGCGAGATTTGTCGAGGATCCTGAGAGGTCGTCGAAGTCGGATTTGCAACCATCCCTTTCATCAATTACCAGGTCAATGGGCATTTTGCCCTTCAAACAGCTAATATATCGATGACAAAAGTTATCGCAAAGCTCGTGCACCTGAAGAGAGAGACAGAAAAAAAAAAACGACAACGACAACGTATAAATTATTCAATTTGTACATTTATTTATCATTACAACAATATAACATGATACATGATAAAATAATTAACATACCTTTTCGAGTTCTAAAAGATGGAATCGTAATACTTGTATTGATTGAATCATCTAAGGAAAGAGTAAAATAATGCATTAAATATTAAAAAAAAATAAAATAACAACCAATAATATTAGGCTAATAATAGGCTAATAATAAACGTGATAAAAACATTTGTTTTTGTTTAAAATATTTGGTTATTCTAATCGCGCGAGAATTCACACTCACATCAAAAACTTCACACGTCTGATATTGTGTTGGCTTTGTAATGTTATGACAATAGCAGAAGTGTAAATAGGTTCCTCCAGAGACGATGCTTTGAGGGAGCCCAGGGCAAAGACCCCCACGCCCTCTGATAACACGCGGCCTCATAAATCACTAAAGCTTCCATTCTTTCCCTCAAAGAATCCTCACATAGCGCTTTGAAGCGGATTTACCTGAAACAAAATCTGAGCGAAACAACATCTTAGGCTACACTTACCAAATTGTCCAACTCTGGATTAGAAGAAAATAACGGCTTCTCTGCCCGAATCTGAGGAAAATTTCACAAGTTTGTCAGAATGGGGGGAAAATAAACCAAGAGCAAATAGGCTAATTTCACATTTCCCTCAAAATTTCATTTAGCTAAAGAACGTTACTTAAATTGTTAAAAAAATATATATATAAATGTATTTTTCAATAAAAAAGTTACCTGTTTGGCAAACACAGCGATGTCCTCGTTAAATGAATCGGATGAGCACACATCTCCTCCAGCGACTCCGGGCTCTCTCGGCGTGCATGTGGCCAGCTCGCACTTCTCAAACACCAACGCCAGCAACGGAAATAACGGGTGCCTTTAAGAAACAACATAAACATTTACGTTCTTCGATCAAAACACTATATCAATAACTGAGCAATCATGTTGATGACAGTAATACGGCATTGGAATTTTACTTTCATTGCTTTGACGGCCACATAGTGACTAAAAACGTTCTGTAATATTTATTATGAAAAATAAACAACCTTATTTTATAAGTTTATTTAAGCAGGGCACTATATGAAAATGTCGATAACATATCCTTAACTAACAGACATCCTTTATGTGCAAAGTAATTTATTGACTGTAGCCTACTGTTAAACGCAGGTATAATAATGTTGCACACTATAAAGATGGTTAACTAATAGATATGCCATGTAAGAAATCATATAAGCATGACTGCAATAAAGTACCCATAAATTTGGTCCTTGTCTCTTTTAAGTGCGTCGTTGACAGCCGAGCCCATGCTGCTGGGCATGATGCTGTGCGGTGCGTGGGCCCCGTAGTGTTGGTTGGCATGTGGCGGTGGCCCGTGATTCAAATGGTGAACCTGCGGCAGGGGCCGAGGCGCGTGCGGGTCCCCGTACATCGACGTCGGAACCCCAACTCCATCCATACCGCCACCATAGTGGGCAAGGTCTTCGTACTGCATCAGATAGAAACCGTATCATAGGCAAGTCAAATAACAAATGTGTTTAATACAAATATTAAAAGCAAACTTTACGACTTAAGTTGTTTTACGCGGTGGATTTATAAGAGAACGTACCCGTTGAGCCATCAGCATATGACGCTTCTGTTGATGTTAAGTGCAAATTGTGATCTTATCCAACGAGGAAGCAATTTGAGTGATTTAATTCCTTTTGAGCATCCGGTTTAAGAGGACTGAGCTGTCGGTAATCCGTTGAGATGATAGAGCATGTCTTGTGAAGAGTTTTTGATCGCTCCCTTTTCAGCCACTTTTTGTTTTGCTACCGTATTGCTAAATACACTAATGTATACTTAACGAATTAAAAAAACAACAACACCGACACATTTACCTTATATAGACTATGAATATTTGCTTCCACTTCAACCTTCTGACAGTCTAATGCAATTTACCCTTCAAAGACTTCCTGAAGTCAGAAGAATCTTTCCAAATTGTGGGATGTTCGTGTCTGGCATGGCAAACACTGCGAGGAAAAACTATCCGGATCTCATGGTCCCTCTTTGCGACCCACGCTTTGGGATTGTGTTGGTGACTGAAGCAGGTTCCTCTTGAAGAGACTGAACCCCTGATGACTGAGCTTGGGAAGCGTGGTGGGTGTTACCAGCTCGACACCTCTACATAAAGCAAGAGAAAGAAGAGCGCAATGACCACGAGTAGCCAGCGAGTGCTCACATTGGATACGCGCGCGGATGACGCACCACCATCCTCTGCGTTTTGTTACTAGGGGTGGAGTGTCTTTATTTTTAAAAGTGCTAAAATCAGATCAGTGCACTGAGTCGCACTGGGAATGGACCTTATTTCAACAAATTGCTGAGCATCACAGCATTTGAGCCTTTGAAAATATATTTACCACAGACTGTGAATTTTGACTGCTTCGTTGTTTAACTGTCCTTCAATACTTGCTCGTTGCATATTAAGTTATTACATTTATATTATAAAGTTACGTTTACGTTTATTTTTCCTGTCTTAGCTTCTGTAAATACAGTAAAAAGATCAATCTGTCATGTTCTCCAATGCTAGTTAAAGAACTGTCTTTTTGCGTTCAGTTTAATGTTATAGATTCACGTTGTTTTATATTATTTTTTGTAAGAAACGAGTGTTAATGTATATGGAACTAGAAATATATTTTAAATGTGGAGTTATAAAACCCTGTGCAGTTTATTCCAAGCGCTTTTGCGCGTAAATGACACTGAGGGAATTCTGCTTGACTGTCTCTCTGCAATTCCATCATCATATTTATACGCCTATATAGGAAACGAGATCGGCTGGGAAGAAAACACAAACTAATTTGATGTAAAGAAGAATTTAATTTACTTTGCAGTGGACAATTTAAATGTACTTGCAATTGGATTTTGTCATGCTTTTTTTTTTTTTTCTAAAAAATAGCCTACCTACATATAAGTTCTTATTTATAGTTTAAAATAACTAAGACATTTTTTAAAACGATATGTGTTTTATTTAACTATAAAATGATATCAAGCAACACTGTGATAAACAATAAATGTTACTTTTGGCCAAACTATAAACGGATTTCTTCTTCATAATATTGGTAAAAATTAACCGTCTTTTTTTTTTATTATTTCATTTGTTATATTTCTTATAATAATTCCCCGTTTTATTCAATCATTTTAAGAATGAATTCTGGCATAAAGACATTAATTTAAAAATCTTGAGAAAGCGCATTACCGCGAGGATCCTCAGTGAATTCTATTGAAAAATATAGTTTATATATTTAGATGCGGCATTTCTACAAACACACGCCGAGAGTAACAAACTAATTTTCATATAAATTTCTGCAGTGCGACAACACAAAAATAAATTATTTTATATTAATTTAGATTAACGGAATTATGTTAAGCGTCATATTTAATATCAACTTAAGTGATTTAAGAAATATATTGACAATTTAACAAATAACTATTATACATCAATAATAATAACAATCATTTATTTGAATTATAATCATATTTTATCTTAACTTAAAAAAAAAAAATCCTAAATTTGGTATGTAAATGTTCACGATTATTAAACTACCTTTTAATGTCAATGTTCTTCGCCCATGTTGATATGACGATAATCCACTCTAATTTCAAAAGAATTGACCTTTGCTTGACCCGTCAGGATGTTTGCAAGATACTTTCCTCCTAGTTCTTCAGATCCAGCGAAAGTCCTGCAAACCTGCAGCTGGGCTCCAGTTTCACATGTGCTGTGCTTTCCAGCGCAACAATCAATTTCAAAGTCACTTTACCTTCTATCACCACCTAGTGGTGCATCTGTCTTTGAAAACTCAAAGACTACAAGAGGTGAACGAGCTCATATTTGAATTCTCTCACCGGAGCCTCATTGTCGATGGAAAACCAAACATTACCAAAAAAGCAATATTAGCGCTAAATATCACAAACGCAAACACGCCCAAGCGCATGATGCATTAACAAGAAAATTTAAAATACAATCACAAAATAATAAATAAATATCACACACATAAAAAGCAAAATAAACATTGCGCGTACTTAAAAAGGACTTGAAGATTTCCAAATAATTGCAAATATGTAGCCTACTTAAATGTTCCAAGGCAAAGGATGAGAGAGCGCTGCATGATGAGGTCGTTTATTTACTTTTCAGGAGAGATGGGAAACTTCCTTCCTTTCATCAGTCTGTACATAATCTCGCGCGCCCCTCTTTGAAAAGCAGCGCGCGTGAATTATTAAAGGCATACATTTGAATTATAAATACGCTAATGATACCGACACGGGCTCAGCGCGCCATGCCCGAGGCTAAATTCTTCCGATGCACATTATTTCTTGGCACTCAGACTTCATTTCCTCTCTCCTTTCTCTTTCACTTCTTCTCCTCCTTTGTATTTTGCTCCCCGCTTACAGTATGCATGGAAGATGCTGACTGATTCATGCTGTCACCCTGCCTGCTTTAAAGTGTAATGAGTTACCATAGTCTGCATCCTCAAAAACCAGGTTGCACAATTCTCCTGCCAAAAACCACCACCCCACTCCAACCCCCCTAAAACAAGCACACATGCAACCAAGGCCTGGCGGAGAGTCAGACATCATCCTCTGCTGTCCTGAACATCATTAGCGTTGTCAGGACAGGGTGAAGAGGACTCTCTCCCCTCTGTCTTTCCTTTGTGGCTGCTGATAAATATGTACATATTCGATATATGCATGTATATATGCAGGGCATGCACGCTTCAAAATAGGTATCCGGAAGGGATGACAATGTAGTGACCTGTATCTCACACGCAGCATATGTGGAACGAGATTTATTGAGCACTGTCAGTTTGTTGGCAGGATGCAGTGTGTGTACATCCAGTGTGTCTTCTGAAAGAGAGTACAGGAGCAGCCCTGTACAAACATCGCAGTGTGTGGAGTGCTGTGGGAGTACAGCGAGTGCATTCCAGCCGAATGACTTACAGCGCATGTGCTGACAGCCTGACCTCACGAAAAGAGATTCTCTCCAACCTCTCATAAAGAAGCCTTATCCTCCCTCCAAAAAAGGGGGAAAAAGAAAAAATGCCTTGATGTTTTTCTTCCTTGTTCCCTAATGCTTTAATAATTTCTTCACATTTTTTTTTTTCCATAAAGTTGAACCCCAACTGTTTTCATTATGACTGCAAGTGACCCAGAACACTGAAATAATCTTGAGGGAATATTAATTCAGCAAGAATGCAGAACTTCGATGCAACTCAGGTCACAGGGATGTATAATAAAGCATCCAGCAATGAGAACATCTGTGATTAAAGTGAACACCTTTTCACACTCCATCAACGTGTTCATTAAAGTTCATCAATACTGTCTGTTGTGTATATATATATCCTGTACTTGTCATCCATGCTGTGGTGATTGTACCAAATAGTTTCATCACCTGCACACTTTTAGTGTTCGTGGTGTTGTGACAATAAAGTGATTTGATTTAAAGGTAATTTTTGGATGTTGAAATAGTTTCTTCTATCCCAGCTAAATATATGGAGAGCCCATGCGTAAGTATGTGCGCTGAAAAGTGTAAACACTGTTGGTATGTTGTGCTATAAAAAAATATTAACTTTTGTGTGAAAATCTCAACCAGCAACACAGACTCAACCAATGGCGTTAGCAGTGTTGGGGATAATGCATTACAAGTAACATGGATTATGTAATCAGATTACTTTTTTTTTTTTTTTTTGAGGTAATTAGTAAAGTAACAGGTTTTATGGGAAATCTGCACTGAAAAAAATGTTTTCATTCATCCAATTAAAAATCTGTATTTCATAACTTGAGCCAATTAAAAATAAATAACTTGCCCTAAACAATATTTTCTGTCTATGAAAACTATTTTATAAAACCTGGCACAAAGTATATTTTTCTCGTTGAAGAAAGTCAATTAATTTAAATTCTATCTTTGATCTAAACAAAAAGATATAGATTTAATCAAAACAAAAATTCTCATTCAAGAAATAATATGTATTAGAAATTATTTGCTTTATCCAATCAAAAAGATATAGATTTGATTAAACAATTTCTCATTTTTCTCTTTTTTAAAAATACAAGTTAAAAGAAATTATTTGATTTAAACAAACAAATTGGATTGTTGCGTGTTAGCTAGGGTTGAGCCGATAGACGATGCCATCATCCATCACCGATGCTGACAGTCATCACGATATTGAGCCAGCATCGCGTGTTCTCTCTTTCTCCAGATGCGCACCACATTAATGATAAACACCTGCTGTTAACAAGAAGAATCAATGAAGGAAAGAGAAACACAAAAACTACAACTGACTTCAGTCACAGCCTTCAATGAAATCAACTAAAGATGAAGAGATCTGATTAAACAACTCTACAAACTCTACAAAACATTAGCAGCTTCACTCATTAGTAACTAGACTGACTTTATTTCCGTCATACGTCTACAGAAGTTCTTAATGAAAAATATTTATATTTAACAATGTTTTGAATGAAAAAAAAAAAAAGGTAAACTGAATTGAAAGACAAATTATTAATTGGATGAGGTACTGCTTGAAAACATTTTTTCAGTGTGTGTGAAATCAGTCATTATTTTTTAGCATTTCTAAAAGGTTCCTAAATTATTGGAACTTTTCCATTGTGCAAAAGGTTCTTTATATTGGAAGTTGATTCTTTAGAATATTAAATAGTTAAAAAACAATGGTTCTTTTAAGAACTTTTCACTGAAAGGCTCTTGGAGAACTTAAAAATGGTTCTTCTATGGCATTGTGTGAAAACTCTCTTTTGGAACCTTTATTTTTGGAACCTATTTTCAAATAGGGCCCAATGTATTGTGTTAATATGGAGGAATTTTCTGTATTGATTTTTCACAGGTGTTTTACCCATATTTTGAATTACACATTACATTTGTTTGTTTAATGGTTGAAAGAAACATTGGTAAACTTGATGGAAAAGGTATGGATAATTTTATGCCAGGACATTATCTGTTTTTGTACAGAGTTTTTTCTTACAGTGCATACAGAAAAGAAAGAAAGAAAGAAAGAAAGAAAGAAAGAAAGAAAGAAAGAAAGAAAGAAAGAATGCAGTTCATGTAGTGGAAATATCAGGGAAAAAGGAACCAGATTCACATTAAATGAATCCTTCCATCTGTAGAAATAAGGAAACGGGGATACAAAGTAGTGAAAAAGGGCTGGATTTTCATCTGCTGAGAGAGATATGAGGGAGTGGAGACCATTACCATTATTCAGCCTCATGATCTGTGATAAATCAAATTGTTAATGAAAACCATATACCCTATTAATCATCACTGTAATCAATCCAGTGCATGTGATTAGTCCTTTCCCTCCGTCTGCTCTGCACAAAGGAACAGAGTTCATCTCTCTCTCCCTCTCTCTCTTACTCTCTCTCAGAATTGTAAGCATACAGGCTGAATGCATGTGCGTGGATGAGAGGGAGAGATGTTAGAAAAGATAAAAAGACAACAGAGTAGATCATGGTACATTTTAAGTCATAACAGTCTCAGGGTCATTCTGAAGTGATTCTGTATTTTGTACAGTAAATGGTTCACACAAGGAGGTAAATTACAATAAACCACCCTATAATTCTGTGGTAATTGCCCTGTCATTGAGTGAGATCACAGAAACACCCAGACAAGTGTGTGTGTGTGTGTGTGTGTGTGTGTGTATGTGTGTCTGGGTGGTAGCATTAATGTGTGGAGATTTCATTTCTGAAGAGTGATTATTTGACTGTTCATTTTGCTGAGATTTATAGCGTGTTGACTATCTGCAGCCTGCATCCCCTCTCTGGTCTTTAATAATAGGAAATTAAGACATTAATCACCCTTCGGTTCTCATTCACTGGAGGACATTAAACTCTGCTGCATCAAACCACCACCATCAGACCATATACATTCATTTTGTATGTTATACATACACTCACTATTCGGTAGGGCTGAAACAATTCGTCGACATTATTGTCAACGTTGTCAACAACAACAACAACCAAAAAAAAAAACTGTCGAAAAAGTATTTTTGTTATCAAATAGTCATTATACACTTCCCGGCCAAAAAAAAAGTCGCTGTTTGGATTTTAATAGGCAAATACTTAAGAGTCTATGGATGGATCATTATTACAGTGATTATTATTTTTCTAGCATGTTGTATGTTTGGCAACGGTTCTTTTAACCATTAAAGATGAAGTGTGCAGCTTTTTCTTTCTTAAACAACCATGTATTAAGATGTATCATGGCCATATTCCAGGATGACAATGTCAAGATTCTTCAGGCTCAAATTGTGAAAGAATTGTTGGGAGGGAGCATGAAGTATCATTTTCACACATGAATTGGCACTGACCTTAACCTTAGTGTAAGTTTTTGGGATGTGCTGGAGGAGACTTTACAGAGTGCTCACCTCTTGCATTGTCAATACAAGATCTTGACCAAAAAATGATGCACCTCTTGATGGAAATAAATGTTGTGATGTTATTTCCATCAAGAGGTGCAACAATTTTTGGTCAAGATCTTGTTTTGACAATGCAAGAGGTGAGCACTCTGTAAAGTCTACTCCAGCACATCCCAAAGACTTACACTGAGGTTAAAGGAACACTCTACTTTTTTTGAAAATAGGCTCATTTTCCAACTCCCCTAGAGTTAAACAGTTGAGTTTTACCGTTTTCGAGCGTGCCTTGCAACCATGGAGACATTTGTGAGAGACGCTGCGTAATATCATTGCGCCTGCTGCACCCATGGTACGGCAGCAAAGTTCCTTGATTATTACGCCGGAATGAGAGTATAGTTCCTAGCCATATCGGCCTAGAAAATCGCAACTTTTCATTTTCTGTCGGTCTTAGTACACGATGTAACTACAGAAGAGTCAAGTTTTAAATAGGAAAAATATCGAAACTCTTTGGTCATTTTTGAGCGAGATGCTAACGGTCTAATCAGATTCAATGAACTATGCTAAGCTATGCTAAAAGTGGTACCGCCAGACCCGGAGATTGTCTGAATGGATTCGAAAACGGTAAAACTCAACTGTTTAACTCTAGGGGAGTTGGAAAATGAGCCTATTTTCAAAAAAAGTGGAGTGTTCCTTTAAGGTGAGGACTTAGAGGTGCCAATTCATGTGTGAAAATGATTCTTCATGCTCTCTGAACCATTCTTTCACAATTTTAACCCTGGTGAATCTTGACATTGTCATCCTGGAATATGGCCATGATGTGTCTTTCTACATGGTTGTTTAAGAAATGAAAAGCTACACACTTCATCTTTAAGGGTTAAAAGAACCGTTGCCAAACATAAAACATGCTAGAAACATAATAATCACTGTAATAATGATCTATTCATATATTCTTAAGTATTTGCCTATTAAAATCCAAACAGCAACTTTTTTTGTCCGTGCAGTGAATGATAGTAGTTACATCTCATATGACCTATTTTAAGGACCTGCAATAATGCGGTTTGACCAGTGAGGCGCTGTCGCGCAACTGTAATGCAGCCCTAAATCGGAAATTTGGAATCGAATCGCAAATCGAATCTTGAAATTTGTGTCGATACCCAGCCTTAATAAAAACACAGTAACAGTCATCAGACAGAAAACCTGAAGGAGATTGGTTTTCAGTTGGCTTTAAGTTAATTAAAAATACATTTTCTAAAGCAAAATTTCCTTGTTTTATTTATGTCATAGTAGGCTATACCTAGATATTTTAACTAATTGCAAAAGATGAATAAAGAGTGAAGCCTACAGATTAATCTGTGAAATAATCAACAATTAGTTGATTAATTGTTCTAAATAATCATTGGATTAATCGAGTACTAAAATAATTATTTGTTGCAGCCTACTATCCGGTCCAACATACTCATTTAAATAATAATAATAATAATAATAATAATAATGTTGAAAATGTATACATAGCCTACTAAATTTTTTTTTTAGATTTTTTTTTTTAAATTTTAGCATAAACCGTAAAATCAAAAGGTTTTCAACATAACGAGAAACATTATATTTAAAAGTATACTTATTTATATTTATGTACCTTGCAATATGTAGGCCTAGATGTAATAAATCAACATATAGTGAGGATCCTGGCTTGAATGCAAAAAAGAATAAAATAGGGCAAAAATAGTCAGAAAATCTCACTACAGTCTATTCAACTTATGCTTCAAAACATAAAATGTTAAAGTACAATGCTCTCAACCATATAAGTGAGTTATTCATTAGACTGTATATACATACTGTCACGTCTCATGAGCTCCTGATTTGTCAATTCAAAGGTATATGCTCAGTCATTTATGAAGATGAGGAGGCTGACTGGGTCATGGAGGCTCTTGAGGACCATGCTAATCATCAACATGACACAAGTCCTGCTCAACAAAGCTGGTTTTAGCGATTTAATAATTCCTTGTTAGTGTTCTTAAACCAGTCTCTCTGAAGAAAGTAGGTCATTCAAGTATTTGTTCATTTGCGAGTGTTTGAACACAGTAAAATAACAATGTATGAAGCGCAAGGGACCGTTATGTGAAAATGTCAAGTTCTTTCAATATGTCCTTTGTAAACTTTCACTTAGGTGAGGAATCACATAAGCGCAACACTAAAAAATATGACATCGTTTGCCTCAAGTGGGAAAATCCTTGGCCGACGGGTTAGACCATAAATGTCTTAAATAGTGAGGCAACATTCATATCTTTTGAAAATGGCACTCTTAAAAAGGTTAATTGGGACATTTTGTCTCATTAAATGCTGTGCCTTTGGGCAACGATTAATTTTATCCACTGACATGTGCATGGGCATAACCACATGATCAGAAATGCCATGTTCTGGCTAGCCTGTATATAAAGCCTTCTAATGATAGAAGCTTTTGCAGTCTAAATCGTACATGTACCACCATCTAGTGGCAGCTGGCCAGCGGTGGAATGTAAGCGCCTTTGGGGATTCAATAATTCTTCAATGAATAAGTGATCTCTTCAAAAAGACATGAATTTCCTGTGCTTTAAAATCTGATCTCAGTATTGCACTAATCAATCAAACAAACAAATATCCTATTGCTCATACAAATCATTGTCTGGAAATACTGATTATTGTTAGGATGCATTTGTAATTTCCTCATTCATATTGCACACCCTGCACCTTTACATGTCTTTAGTTTTTCATTCATCATGCTTCTATTTATTTTTATTATCATCTGAACATCAATATGTGTGAGATGTATTCAGTCTGAACAGTTTTGAAGTGAAATTATTAGTATTAGTATTATTGGAAAATAGTGACCAGTGAATTGTTTTTCCTGTTGGATATAATTTTTTTATGGTTGTTTGTTAATGAGGACTAATTCATAGAATATTTAATAAATAAATAGTATAATATTATTAATAATTATTAAATCAATCAATCAATCAATCAATAAATATTTAGATTTCAGCTGTGATACATTTCTCCCGGGGGCTTCTTACACCATGGGGGTCATCTTTCCACAGTAGTGGAACAAGATGTTCCCCTTTCATGTTTTTGTGCTGAAACAACTAAATTAGCAAATTCAATTTATTTTGCATAATAATATCATGGATGATGCATCATCACATGTTAAATTTGAACTTGAATTATTTCCTAATTTCCAATTTAGCAGAAAATGTACACTGTTCTTGAGGGGGACATCTTCTCCCATACCCTACTTTAGAGAAAAAGTATATTTAAATGTTATATATGTGGTGAAGCTCGTGCGAGAAGGGCGTTACTTCTCACACATACTTTACAATGCAGTTATGTCAGGCCTGGCATTGCAAAGTCTCCCTTGTGATTGCTCGAATGACAGTAGACCAGAAGGTCTATGATTTTTCTGTTTGACCTGTCATTTCACTTCAGAAGACAATGATTCATCAACTGGGGTCATATTACCGCCTTGATCACTGTGTGTAGTTTTTTTTAAGTGTACACCGAGCGGCAGCCATTCAATGGCATTATATGGACTCACAGAGATGGATCATTTTTCTAAAAATCTTTGTGTTTATCTGAAGAAATAAAGTCAGAGTGAGTAAATGATGAGATAATTTTTATTTTTCAGTGAACTATCCCTTTAAGATCACATGACCAACTGAATATCAGTCACTTTATCCCACTTTCATTCATTTAAAGGTAGAGTAGGCAATGTTTTTTATTAACACTTTTTGTAATACTGTTTGAAACTCTCTTCACATCCTGACAGCAATCAATAATAGAAGTGGTCTAAATATTAAAAAAATCTTCTGTGGAAGTCTCAGGGTCAAAAAATGTCCGTCCAATCATTGCATACAGTCCGAATGCAATGACGCAATGATGTCGTACCTGCCTGTCAGCGTATGTATTTCCATACCTCCATACACCCCGCTCGCACAGACATCTCACATCATTAGCGCGTTCCACGAGGCTATGCAGAGTTGTAGACAGACAGTCACCGAGTGCCACAAACAAACAGCAGCTGCCTTTTACAGTTCCTCCTGAACCAAAACAACGAGCTTATGCTGCGTTCACGGCATGTCATAACCGTAATTACGAGATGCCAACCTGTGACGTTCTACCCAGAGCTGTTCACATCCTCAGACTCGGATTTATGCGTTTCTACACTATCAACGCTGAAATGAATCTGCAGCAGTCAGAGCTCTGTAAGTTGTTTACGTTCATTATTATTGTAATGTTATGTGCTTTGAGACATGAGGTAATTTAACGCTGTCTCTCGCGACGCTTTGCAGACTGTTTTGGCTTTGGAGAGTGCTCTGAAGGGAGGGTGGGATCTTATGCTTTCAAAGCAAGCTTGCTATTGCTAGCCTTTCTGAAATTGCCTACCCTACCTTTAAATACATTATTCATGGCTGAATCTGAATGGCGCATTTCTAAAATAGCATATTTAACTGAAAACATTTAGCTTTTGCGTGATATTACAACCACACCACTAGGTGGCATTATAGTTCCAAGATGATCACATTAGTTTGTGCAACAAAAATGGAAAAAGAGGAAGGGTGCATCTCAATCAGCTCCCTAGTTCAGTAGTCAGGGCACTGATCAGGGAGTCAGCATTATAAGGGCTGTCTCAATCACAAAAACCTTCCAGTGAACTGGAACGTTCACTCCATATAAAAATCTCACAATGCACAGCAAAAACCAGGGAGCATCAACGCTCACTATGCTCCCTTACCAGAAATTACGTCACACTTTTGAAGCGATTTTATCATGTGTTTTATGTGAAACATAAAACGCACGAACCAGCTCAATATATATAATGACTCGTGATACAAGTTTTGAAAAGACAAACCGTTTATATATATATCTGTTGTTAATTAAAACCAGCGGTAACGTTCTACAATGTTGTATGTAGTCATGTCGCCGGAAATTGAGTAATCACTGTCCCAATGTGTAGAGAACCAGGGTTCTTACCAGTGCCACGATATACTGATTCACGAGCTCGGGAGCTGATTGAGACGCACTCTATGGTTGCATACAAAGTTGTATACGTCCCTACTATATAGTAGATGAAAAACAGTAATAAAAAGATTAGTATGTCGAGATTCACAGTATTCATAAAACCGTAGGTGAAAAGTAGCCCAGATGACTTACTACTTCTGGTGAGATTCTTAAGTGTGCATTCAGTGGGCACTTTACTGTCCCATGAGGCCATGGGAGATGAATGACAGTGAAGCGACGCAACTGATGCTGTCGGTCACATGACAATCACAAGATGACAAATGTAGTACGTCCGGATTACATTCACAGTACACAGATTCATACTATATACCCAGCTAACAAAAATATGTTCTAAGAATGCTTTGCTAAGGTTCCCATTGATTTTCTACGAACGTTCAAAGTTTTTTTTCAAATGTTTTAAAAACGTTTTTTTCTTGGTTATGTGAACGTTAAGGAAGCATTCCATTTTATCATTCTTCAAACATTATGGAAATGTACTTTTGAATGTTCTCTGAATTCTAAAACAAGTAGTAACATTTAAAAAATGTTAGATGAATGTCCAACTAAATCATTCCAGAAGGGAAAAAACAAAACAAAAAAACGATGTATAAACAATGTTGTTGTGCTAACATTTTGAGAAAATTATTAAAGACCAGATAAATTTGAATGATCATTCTATTAACGTTACTGGAAGAAAGTTTTTTTCATAACTATGAGAGAACCTTGCCAGAACGTTAGCCAAAGTTCTGAGAACGTTCCCTGTTAGCTGGGTAGAACATACTTTTTTAAAGCACGCAAAGTAATTACTTATTCAAAAGAAGTACTTACTCAGATAGTATGCAATTTCAGATGCAGCCTAAGTTTGCATGTAAGTTTTGTTTCATAAATTCTCAATGATACTGATTTGTTTACTTTCTTCTCCATTCAGTGTCACATGATATTAGAGCTGAACGTTTCTCCCACACATAAATTTTGTCATAAAATCAATAACTGAATAGTTCTGTGTAAAACTACCATGGACTCAAATTCATTCCCAAATACACCACCAGCACTGTGTGAGTCTCTAAATGATGATGTCACCAGACTAAGGGTAGTGGGAGTCAGACAGATGCTTGACCTTCGTGTCTGACCCCTGTAGTGGTGGGGTCTGGAGGGGGGGTATGCTTGGCTGGACACGACAGTGGCATGAACACTAATTGGGTCAGTTGGCAGCACATGTTGACCATCCACATTCAGACAAGCGTGAATGATGGCAAAGTACATTCATAAAAATGAATCTCTTAATTCAGATAATTGGTTAGTTCTCGTAGTTCATAACACTTTTAAAGTGACCCTTTTACAATTTATGTTGGTCAATAACACATAGAAGTATAGATGTGTTATGGATCAAGACTTAGTATTTCATACTTGGAAAAAAAAACAAAAAAAAACATGACAACTTACTCTGTGGTGTAATAATATACACTATAGCGTTCAAAAGTTTGCAGTCCATATGATTTTTAATTATTATTTTTTTCATAAGTCTGTAATTATTTGATCAAAATATAAAGAAAATAAAAACAGCAATAATTTGATATATTACCATTTTTTTAATAAAGGTTTTATATATTTTAATATATTTTAAAATGTAATTTATTCCTGTGATGCAAAGCTGAATTTTCAGCATCATTACTCCAGTCTTCAGTGTCACATGATCCTTCAGAAATCATTCTAATATGATGATTTGCTGCTCATGAAACATTTATTATTATTATCAATGTTGAAAACAATTGTGCTACTTAATATTTTTTGAGGAAACCTTGACACATTTTTCAGGTTTCTTTGTTGAATAGAAAGTTCAAAAGAACAGCATTAATTTGGAATATAAATCTTTATATAAACATTTCTTTACTGTCACTTTTAATAAGTTTAATTCATCCTTGCTGAATAAAAGAAAATAAGAAATAATATTGCTGAATATTTCTATCAAATAAAATAAATAAATAAATAAAAATCTTTCTGACCCTTGTATATACATACAAAGTTTTTTTCTAACAAAGAAGTGAGTATATCCCGATTTTCCCTATTCTGCTGTGATCTATGTATCTTTACATTACATGAAACCTTTCTAGAAATATATTTTAGCCACAAGATGGCGCATAATCTTGTAGCAAATTTAAAAATGTCCAGCAGATGGCGTTAAAAATAGTATAATGATAATACTGATACTTACCGTCATATGTATGATGTTAAGCTTTTCGGTGGTTGAATAGATTACAACACCAGTTCAAGTCCTCTCTTTTTAAATTAAATAAAGTATTACATTGTCAATCCTGGATTCTACTAGTCTGTGAGAGTTTCATGACACTTTACACTTGCTTATAATCATTAAAGTGTCAGTATAGAATATATTAAAATGAGGGATAACTTAACATTAAAATGACCAATTACTTCCAATCTTCCATACCTTTTTTTTTTTTTTTTTTTTTTTTTAAATAAAAGTATCACATGTTCAAGAAACTCATATTGCTCAATCAGCTGCTGTCAGAACTGTGTTAGTGTAACTGTCCAAGGTGCTGAAAAAAACGAGTGCCCAGACTGCCATATGTAACTCTGTAACTCTGTTTATGATGTAAAGAAGATAAAGAAGCTGAGCTTTGTTTAACAGATTATGATATTTAAGGGTTACTTGAAACAAATTGAGTTACATATGATATGCATATGACTGGACACAGTTTTTTTTTTTTTTTTTTACAGCTAGTTGTCAGTGGCGTGCGGTGGTGTTCTGAAATGAGGACTTCAAATGGTAAGTAAATCCACACACACCTGTAGTTGCCGTTAGGTAGGAGAATAAACTGAAATGTCTTTGTTTTACAGGAACAGAGGAAATGCTGGAGGGATGCTGGAGTTGGAGAACAGATGAAGGAAATACAGGAATGGAGATGATGATAATCACAGGAGGTAAGTAGTTAAGAAGTTAAGAAGTCAGGATTATAAAAGTCCAAGTCGAATGTTAAGGCCCTTTCACACCAAAAGTTAAATGAATAAACCTAAAGTGGAAGGAAATGCATATTTACACCTGTACAGTAGAGGGCGCAGCTCAAACAAACTTTTCAGCTGTGCTTCCATTCTGGATACAGGAGAAGGAAGTTCAACACTCTTATTTCTAAATCTAATATAAAGTAATTTTTGCTTATTAGTATGTTTGAATTAGATCATTGAAGGTCAGCAGCAAAGACATTGGTTAATAAAGTGAGATTAAATACATAAAGTGTAATTTAATATAGTTAATTATTACAGGTTTGCATAAAATTCTGAGATTGCATTTCACTGTTTTTATTCATTTTGAGGAATAATGAGTGTTTTCGTGCAAGTGAGATGAGTAAATGCATGTTCACATTTAGTCTAAAACTACAATAACCATCATGTTCACACAGCATACACAACACCTCTGCACTTTATTTCTCTCAACATGGGGATGGGAGAGCTGTCAGTGAATAAATGTGAAAAAGTAACTTATTTGAAAAAGTAACTTAGATATTTTGTTGTAAATTGAAAAAGTAATGTGTTACTTTACTAGTTACTTGAAAAAGTAATCTGATTACAGAACTCAAGTTACTTGTAATGGGTTACCCCCAACACTGTTAATGAGTGAGTTGATTGCTGACAGGCAGTGTTGCCAACTGCTTTCAATTGAAAGTAGCTAAAACTGGTAGCTAAATGTCACTAGATGACATCATAATGGCAAATACATTGATCTGTATAAATATGTATATAGATCAGTGGGCAAAATAAGAATCTAGATAAGGTTTGTCCAAGAAGTTGCTAGCTTTGTCGCTAAACTTGTGAAAAAAGTCTCAAAAGGGGCATTGAAGTCACTAAATCTAGTGACAAAATCCCTAAATTGGCAACACTGCTGACAGGTGGCGGTGATCAGTACTCTGGTGACTAAGTTCAGAGTGAGGGAGTGACGGGGGAGCCTGGTGAATCCGTGACAGCCCGCCATTCATTTTTTTACCGGGCTTGTATTATGTACTATTGTAGCAAGAAAAACTATATGTCAAACTATATATCATCTGATTTCCAATACAAATACAAATGACATAGGAACAGTAATTTATAAGGCTCATAAGGCATGGCCAACTTTATTTTGAAATAGCAATGAGCATTACAAAATAATGAAATATTGGTTTGTTTTCATGCCAAGAATTCAAAAGATAACATCCATTCTTTTTTTTTTTTCTTTTTTTTCTTTCTTTTTTTTTTTTTGAGGAAATAAGGCCTGAAAATGTTTTAACTAGAAAAAATGAAAGATTCTCCATTTGTAATGCGACGGTAAACTATAACACACATCCATGTTCTTTCTGCATGTCTTTTATGTGTTTGTTAGAGGTTGAATTCAAATCAAATACTGCCAATCTGCCCATATTACTTCTGAATAGAAGGTCTACTTCATAAATAGTATGAAAATTATGGAAATATATGGTTTAGATCACTCAAACCATATATGGAAATGGGAGAGTCCTTATATGGTCATCAATGGAGCCTGGATGTCATCTAGTGGAACAGTTTGGTACTGCACCCAAACAAAATTTCACGGAAAGCTCACTTTTTGAGATATCAACATCAAATTTGGAATACAACTGGTTCAGATTTTTGGCTTTAAATTTCTTGCAGTTTTAGAGTAAAGCGTGTTTTGTAAAATATATATTTTATATATATATATTTACATTTTCATGAACTTAAACAGTTTTTATTATTTAACTTTCATAATCTGCCAAGTGTTTCCTTAAAAACAACAACAACAACAACAAAACTAATTTAAGTCTGTGCGCCAAATTATTCAAGATTTATAACAATTTAAATGGGAAATGTCATTTTGGGGTTTATGCCCCAAAAATGGGACTGATAGAAGACCAATGTTTTTAGTGATTGAGGTACTGCAGCAGGTGTTGTATATGGATTGCAAGTGCCCAAAATTTGCATTTGTTCTCTCTCTCTCTCTCTCTCTCTCTCTCTCTCTCTCTCTCTCTCTCACACACACACACACACACACACACATATATATATATATATATATTTTATTTTATTTTATTTTATTTTTTTTTTTTGGAAAGATGGAAAATTGACAGGCCTGGAATGTAATGCAGTTTGACTTAAAACTATGAATACCAGAATCTAACATCAATCTGGATGATGTGACAGTAGGCCTAGTGCACCAAAACACCCAGCAGCTGTCAGTGGAGAGGAAACAGAGTGATATCTACATATGGGAATAATTAGGAAGCCAGTGGGCCAGGGTTACACTCCTACTTCTTTTATGACAAACACCCTGGGGGTTTTAATGACCACAGAGAGTCAGGATCTCAGTTCATTATATGAAAGAAGTTTATTTTTACAGTGTAGTGCCTCCATCAGTATGCTGGGGCATTAGGACACACATAATGCACACTGCATGCCCCCTGCTGGCCTCCCTAACACCTCTTCCCATAGCAACCTTACATTTCCTGCATGAGGCAGTCTCATGATCACTCCATCCCTGCTTAGCTTCAGTGGGAAACCGAATAAAACAAAGGGTGAGAGCTGCTGGTTGTACCTGGGCTCTTAAAGTCACCATGAAATCAAAATTGAAGTCAAAATTAGTATTTATTATGAATTATTTATCTGTGCACATCATTTTTTTAAAAAATTCATGTAATGTTTAATCAAAATAGCTTCCCCTTTCCCCTCCCTTACATCCCTTCTCTTCTCTGATGACGTGTTTACTGGCCCGAGGGTGGGACAACCTGTCACTCACATGAGATCCACCAATAGCAAACCACAACCATCCAATCAATTCCTGCATGGACAAAATCAAGTCCCGACATTTTTTATTGTTTGAAACAGCTGTTTAGAAAAGAAAAGACTATCACAACTTCCATTTCATGCCGACTTTAAAGCAAAAATAGCTTTTTAAGAGCATATTTTGAGTTTTCCACTTTGCAATGTGGAAAAAATGGCAATAAAGCTGACTTTGTTGAGCAACAAGAATATAGTAGCGTTGTTCATTGGTGAGTAAAAAATAATAAATTAAACACCTTGTAAAAGGCAGCTAAAGGAATATTACATGTGTATACTCTAAATATAAATAGGCCTAATAATAATTTTGTGACATGTACATTGGGACAGGATTATGTGCTTTGAAATAATAAATGTCAACCATATTTTAAAGCGCAGCATAGACTCTTATACTGTGTATAACACTAATGATTTGCTTTTATTTAATTTAAAGGTGCATTTAGCAGTTCTCTTGCTAGCATTAGCATCGATGTTCATCATGGATACCACAATGGTGTTAGTTGCTGTACTGCCATCTATTGACGTGGATCAGCAGGATCGTTTTTGAGTTTTATATAAATTACACTGATACTATAGTTAATTTTAGAGAGCGTTCAACAAAGTAATTAATTTCCTTACCTGTCCAACAAAAAGAAGCAACTTTAGAAGCAACACTACTCTGGACATTCTCTGTCATTAAATCTTTCCACCTTGTGTATGCCGTACCGATGCTTACACTCCTTTTTTGTCTTTGTTGGTCTTTCTGTCTTTTGGCTTCAGATCTTTTCTGCTTCTTCATACAGGTACTGATTCTCCCGCTATCTCCACTGGTAAATGACGATAATACGTGTGTTCCTCATCACCAAACAGCACTACGCTACTAGCGTATCTACAGAATCTACAGTCAATGAGCGCAAGGATTATTTCCGATGTGAGACACCGCAGTGAAACACCAAATGCCGAAATACAAGGGAACTATTATGAGTTGGCTACCATCTTCATCTCATGTGAGTTTACACATAAAACACAATTCATTCCAAAACATTACTAATACTGAGTGCACTTTTAATGGTTCTTATTTTTTATATTCTTTATTAATTTTTTAACTTTCTTTTCATTTTTAATATATTAAGATATTACACATGCAAGTACATCTAAATTAAATTTCATTTGCAGTTCCCATTTTTCATGTTTCAGGCCACTACAGGCCCTCTGCTCAAAGCCCCTGGCAGTGGACTCATTGGCCCTTCACTCAAACAACATCAGAAAATCGCTTCTATGTCCTCACTTCCTTAGAATCTTATGCATTTTTATGATAGCCATTTTGAGGAATTACTAGAAGCCGTCTGTTTCTCCATGGGATGGCAGCAAACAGCTAAAATGACTTTACTAGAGGAGCAGAGATTTCCAGAGAGTTTAAAAAAATGCTTTTCCTGTGATCTATAAAACCGTAAGAGCTGGCAAACCACTTAGCAGTAACATTAATCTATATAGTCTAGTTTGTGGTCATGTACATGACAATCCCACACTTGAACACATCTCAGCATATCCCATCATTCCTAATCCCTCTAACTAGGCTTAGAGCTACAGTATGAATCTTATCACCACCATTTGGGGTCCTCAGAGTTTTAGAAAAATATACTCAGTTTCTCATTGCAAAGAACCAATTAACAGAATACAGTGTTAGAAATGGTGCCAAGAGGTTGCAAGGATGATAGACGTCCCTCTGCCAGGTCACACCTGCCTTTTTACACAGTGCTTGTTTTGGTCCTAATGTAATGTAAGCAAAATATTTATGACCAACACTATTAAAACAAGAGGTCTTCTTGTAATTGGAAGATTTCCTGGAAGAATCTTCTTAAAAGGCAATAAATGTCCACCAAATTAGCTCACTTTGTTTACTTCCTGTCAGTCAGTGTAGCACCTACTTTGGACCATTTAACACTAGAAACGATGCGAAAGGTTCTGCTGGAATTTTGCTGTTCTGCTGTTTCATTTGCATATTGTGTTTGCCAGGAAGTTTTCATCTGGTAAAAAATTTTTCCTGGACATGTGGCTCTACAATATTTCTTTTTCTCATTATAAAATATTTAAAAATTAATAACTAATTTTAAATTTTAATATTTCACAATTTTGTAATATTTCAAATATTCATTTTTTTTTAAAGCTCCACTGTTTGAAAGAGATCTCATATTGACCATATACAGTCAAACCAAAAATTATTCAGACACTAGATATAATTTTTTATATATATTTTTACTAGTGGGTGCAGAACACTATAGTACATTTATGTAAGTGAGAATAGCAAAATAAAATAAACTGACATATTATACCCAAAAATTATTCATACAGTGGACTACCAGTAAAATTGATAAAAATTTGGAACCAAAAATTATTCAGACGCTTTGACCTGACCATGTTTTGCTTAAGTGTTATCTGACATAATTAAAATTATTTTTTTCTGACACTGAGATCTTGTCATATTTTATTACCATTTTTTTAAACTATAGTGAATAAATTGTAATAATGAATGAAATGTTCAAGGTGTCTGAATAAATTTTGGTTTGATTGTATTGAGCACTGATTATTTATTATGTAAGATGATGACTTCATATTTGTGTTCAGTGCTGTAATGCTGAATGAACAGATGGAGTCAGTGCTTTATCGCAGAAGCTTTCCTCTCCTGGTGTCAAATATTTTGCTGTTGAATTTCCATCTTATGTTGTCATGGAAGCAGTGGCATTTCCACCTGCATGGAAAAGAAACTTGACCATTCACTAGCTACCACTCTGCATAAATGACACTGCTCTTGGCTGAACTTCATATGGCACACAGAATGATTATTTTCTGACAACACACCACCACTTGGCGCAACAGCGCAGTATAATCGGGTAAGAGGGGCTTCAGGCTATAGCTGGAGTCTTGTGTATGGTGACTCCATACTGCTATGGCAAGCTGTTTTAACATTTATACTTTTAACCTAACCAGTATCTATTTTTGTGTTATTAGAATTTGTTAATTACTAGTAAATAAATCCTTATATTGCTTTATAATCCAAAAGTAATGTAACTAGTATATTTGTCAATTTCGCTAGTAACTATTTATTAAAAATTGCTTAATCCAATAGTGACTAGTATTTAAATTAGTCAGTGCTTATTGAATTCTGTGGGGATCTGGTTCAGCTATCAAATTCAGACTATGTATTCCATTGTTCCTGGTACAAATCAAATAGTCATTAGATGCTAGTCACTAAGGATGTGCCTGAAGCCGAATACCTTATTCTGAATACCTTAAGAAACAAAACAAACAACAACAACAAAAAAACAAACAAAAAAGGATTTAAGAAATATATCTCTAATCAAGAAAATAGTTTTGTTACACTCAGGATGTTGGGGTCTTCAGAGACCCCAGACAATGTGAGCACACACGTTCCACATTGTGGATGTGCTATAGGGTTGCCACTTCACTTCTGTGTATTTGTGTTTTGTGTTGTGGATGATCTAGTTTTTATTATTTGACAAATACATAAAAAAAGTATTGATTTTTTAATTTCCACATACATTTGAATGTGGGGTCTCAGGAGACCCTGAACTTCCTGAGAGGAACTTTTTTCTTTCACGCTAACATACAACCATACCATTCCTATTTATTTATTTTGTTATTTTTTTATTTAGATCTAAAAAGTGTTGACAAATTTACAAAGTCTCATGCCTTTTTTTTTTTTTTTTTTTTTCTCAGCAAACGTCATTTGGGGTCAAAAAGACTAGAGTAGATGTATATATTATATATTATATATTACGACAAGATAAATTATGTGAAATATATACAGAATATATAGCAGTGGCATTGTGCAAATCATGGGGAAGAATGCACTGTTTTTTTTATTTATTTTGTGGCAGACACTTTTATCCAAAATGATTCACATTGTTTTCAAGATACACAGTTCATCACTTCATGCAGTCCTTCAGAATTGAACCCATTTGCTATTACCATGCTCTATAGTTTGAGCTAGAGGAAGGCTGTGGTTTCATGCATGGGAAATGGAGCATCGAGTATCCATAAAAAATGGTGAAATGGTCAAAGTATGATTTTTAATTAATTACAAATATTCACTTCTGACTTAAAAATGAAACAAGTCTTGGGGAATAAATGTTAAACCGGCTTGCCACATACTGCGGCTATTGAGAAAAGCCTTCTAGATGTAGTCCATTCGCGAAGCGCTCACAGGATGCCCCCAACTGCGCGTGGACTTCTGCTGCACCTTCACCGTTCGCCTCACACACAAAGGGTCTCTGACGCGTGGAAAATGGTGCAAGTGGCAAAAGGCGGAGTGATCTGGAACTCTTAAGTGCCATGAAGAGACAGAGGCAGATTCATCCTAGTCAAGCAGCACATCCCTCTACACGCCTGAAGATGAAGATGAGCTCATGCTTGCGCCCCTTTACCTCCCTGTCTCGTTTAAAAACAATGTCTTCAAGGAAATTCGCTGCATGATTCAACAGTTACGCCGTATCTCCTGAATTGCTTCATTGCCTTTCTTCATCAAACAAGAACAATTCATGAATTAAACTCCAATCCAAAATGAAATTTCCAACGGAAAACCCAAGGAAACCAGGGAATTGGAACCCCCCACCAGGTAGGCACATTTCGTTTCCAGAACGCATTTCCATTGGCATACATGCGGTAGTATTGTTCATGCCGCATTTTAGACAGAAGTTATAATGAGCATAATGAAGCATACACGCGCTCTGGCAGCCAGTTGTCATGTAGAGTGATTTAAGATCGCAACTAATTCAATCTAAAGCACTTTAACCAAGATGCGCAAAATGATGATGGAGTACCAATGGGTGAGGTAGTTGACTGTGATCAGTTAGTGGTGCATTACCAAAGGTTTAACGTCCCTAATAAAGGATCTCATTCTGTCTGTCTCAGTTTATCAGGACACCTTCATTAAAATTCACATCCACGCGTTTCAATCACAACATCGCTTATGCTTAAGAGGTCTTCCCCACAAGATAAATCACAATCACGACATGACCGAGAGAACTGTATAGTTGATGTTTGCTGCAATAGTTTAGCAGGGTGGGACAGGAACAAGTCATAGAGACGTCAATATAAGCCTAAAGGCTAAATTCACATAAACAGAGTCGTCGTTACGTGTCTAGTCGAGTACTATGCAGAGATACGAGCAATGCATAATGAAACGCGGGAGACACGCGCATTACCTAATCTTACTATACCGAGAAAAATCACACATATTCGCGATACTGTCGTTTATATACTTAACCACGTTGCAGATAATGTCATACGAAGTAATAAACATATACTTTATGACCTTTCTGGAATTTTTTTTATTAGTTTTATTCGTTTTATTATTGATATTATTATTACGTTTGCAGGCCTATATTTTCACATTTCTTTGAGACCCTTCATATAATGCGACTACATGGTTATACAATTGAAGTTATTGTTGTCGAGCTATATTTTAATCCAAGTTCGAATTAATACGACTTATTAAAAGTGTTAATTTTCACATAATAATGTGCCCTGAATGTTTAGGGGTAGAAAATACAAAGGTAGTGTCAAAATAGCTTGTAAACAACCTATCGAATTGTCTCGGTAAATTATTGCGGTCATGCCGCAGGGATAGTGTCCACATAAACAGCTGTGCAATACTACAACATATTGCAGCCGAAGGCATTGCCTGACTACAAGAAAGTTTAGGGGAAATAATTTGAGGCTTTCTCTTCATATGTGCTTTGTGTGATTAATGTCTTCTTTGGTTTATTGATTAAAGATAGTGTCATTTTAATTTATTTACAGTAGCACCTCCACAAGATGATTTCTGTTTTTTAGAATATGCATATTGGTTAGCAGTGTTTTTATGTTTTTACCTGTTTAATGTGTTTATGAACGTAGTCGGTCAGAAACAATATAGCTTCGTTGCTCCACCCTGGTACTGCTGCTTTCCACTGTAATAGGTTTTCAGAAAGCCAGGCATGCAGGCATGAGGCATGTGTGGGTATATGCAGCAATGATCAGAGGCTTCATTTGGGACTGTTACATGTGAAACACCACCCTTTCTCATATGTAGTGTGTTTTAATGTAATTTAAAATAATCTTTTCTAAAAATAAAGTAAAATGAACACAGATGAAAAGCAAACCCTAAACTCAAAAAGTAAATTATATTTGATTCTAATTGTTGGTTCTTGAAAAGGCTAGTTTTTAAAGTGGATAAATTACAATGTAAATCAGTGGTTTGCAACGCAGAAACAGATCGCAGGTCTGTTCTGATAGGGTGGTGGACAGCAGGAAAAAATAAAAAGCAAATCATCATATAACAGTGCTTTTAGGTTTATCAGCTTTTAAAATGGAGAAAATGCATATCTTTTCTTTTGGACGTCATGATCCAAACTTTATTGTCGCAAATTCATCTGTCAGTTAGATTCCGTCATGAAGAGGTTGCATGTCATGCTCCCATCCTCGAAACTATGAACGAAACTACTCAAGGTAAAAGAATGTATGACCTATACATTATTTTTCACTTAATATAAGATTTTACTAACATTTTTGTTTAGTGTTTACTTGATGTTCATTGTAAAATCTGGGTGAACGTGATTTCACCAAGTACAGCATGTTTCTTGATGTTCCTGGAACAACATTCCAATGGACCAATCAGATTTGAGGGACAAGGTTAGAGTTTATATCAAGTTTAGGCTTACAACCAGGGCTAGGTGCTTATACATCAGAGTTATTCATTCCCTCTGATTTTAGTGATAACTTATGGGTAGGGTTAGGTGGTTAGGACTAAATTTTCAGACAGAAATATTGTTCCAGGATCACCAAAATATGTTGTTCCAGGAACATGTCTTACTTGGCAAAATCACGGAGTCCTGAAGCAAAACCAGTTGAGAAACAGTGTTGTACACAACAGTAACAGTATATTATCTTTCTTTCTAACAGTGCCAGTGCAGACCAACCTGGTGCCGCCAAAGAAGGTCCAGTCAGGGATGTTGCAGTCCAGCTTGGTGCAGGCCAGTGTGGCCACCATGCAGAACCCCATGGGCTGCACATTACCTCGCCTTTCTGTCTCCCGGCCTGCTAGTATGGTGGCCAGCATGGAGGCGGCTGCGGACGGCTCAGCCCTCCTCACAGTCATGAAGTGGAAGACTGTCCTAGCCGTGTTTGTGGTGGTGGTAGCGTACCTGGTCGCTGGCGGTCTGGTGTTCAGAGCCATGGAGCAACCCTTCGAGAGCAACCAAAAAGACACCATCACTTTGAAGAAGGCCGCCTTCCTGCAGAAACATCCCTGCGTGACCCCCGATGAGCTGGAAGAGCTCATCAAGGTAAAACTGTTGCTTGTCTGTAGTAGAGCTCGGGCAGTGTCCCTAGTGGGATCTCAGATCTAGTGTAACAATATAGCTTCATCGATCTGTCTGACATGTGAGCTTCACTCATGAAATAGACCGGGGCACAGCGGTTGGACAATGCTAAATGGAGCAACCGACGAAAATAAATGTAAAGATATCAGTGCAGACTGTCATAGTAAATTTATGACAGCAACCCATTTGGTGTAGACTTGAAGCATTTGATGAATAGTGCCCATGATGGCAGAAATCAATCGGTGCAGTGTTGAAGCAATGTGCAAAATCCATTCTTGTCTTTAATAGTTCTCACTTACCAAGCCTACTTTAGCACGACTTTTCAGAAATGTGCTCAGCAATAAAATAGCAGAGATTTATGGGGGAAGCATTGCAAAACGTGCAACCTTTCAATCTCTGAAACCTGAGTAATATATTTTTGTCAGGTCTATGATGTGGTCTAATGTTGTAACAAAAATGATTTTTCATTCCTGCAAAGCTAATGTACTGTAGACTTATGATTGACCATCTCACATCAAGGGTTCAAGGTTTTGCTGATTAGCACAAATCCATTTGCCCCTGCTGGCAGACGCTGTAATTACACCCCCTGGGATGCAAAGAGCATCTTTATCCAGGTATTCTGACCAAAAAAATGTTTTCAAGTAGTATTTCAATTGCAAATCTTTCTTTTTCGGAGTCTCTTAAAAGCATTTTCCATGTCTGCTGTCTTTGACATCATAGCTCAGGATGGAGGAAAGCTCCTTAAAAGTAGTCCTTAAAAGTTCTGTGCCTTATTCCAAGTCTTATGGTGACACATTGTGACCGCTGTCGCATCAGTTAAGAGACACACAAGAACAAATATGTTGTCAATGATGTAAAACCTGGCGAGTTTGAATATGCAAATTGAATTTTAATTGCTTAAAGGAACAGTTCACCCAAAAATTCTATCATCATTTACTCACCCTTGTGCCACAGTAAGCAATTGTTGGGCCCGGTCCAAAATGTTCATCACAGATTCCAAGCGATTGTGTTCTAGGGGTCCTTCTCGAATCACATTCTGGATCTGCAGTCCGGTGAAATGATCCATAAACCAAAAACCAAAACCATGGGCCTAGGACAAAAGGTCCAATTGTTCTCCCTTTTCAGCAGCCCTATCTGTTTTTATATATCTTTCTTCTGTGGAACACAAAAAAACATTTTGAAGAATGTTGTAAACCAAAGCCTATTGACTTCTTTTATATGAACAATATTATTTCTCAGACTATCTTCTTCTATGTTCCACAGAAGAAACAAAAGCCATACAGTTTTAGAATGACATGAGTATGAATAAATGATGACAGAATTTTCATTTTGGGTGAACTGTTGACACGCGTTGCTGCAGTGAAGCACACGACTCAAGAGAATATAACAAAAACAGTCTTTAATCCAGTAATCCAGAACAAGAATATTCAGGAGCTAGCAACAATGTAAAACTCAGATGACACCGAACAATGAACAGAAAGAACTCAAGGCTTAAATACTCAGGGAGGGTGATCAACTGAACAGAAACAGGTGCATGGAACTAATTAACAACCATGGAAACAACTAGGGAACACAGACAGGCAAAACAGGGACAGAACACATTGAAAATGCAACCAAAACTGAACATACACGTTACAACTACCCCTTATTTAAAGGGTTAGTTCACCCCAAAATAAAATTTCTGTCATTAATTACTCACCCTCATGTCGTTCCACATGAAACGTAACACTTTTGTTCATCTTCGGAAGAACAATGAAGATCTTTTTGATGACAGAATGCTGTCAGACTTCCTTCCATAGACTGCCTTTGTAACTACCACTTTGACGCTTCAAAAACTTCATAAAGAGATCGGAAAACTAATATGAATCGAGCGGTTTAGTCCAAATTTTCTGAAGAAAATCGATTGCTTGTTATGATGAACAGTTTTAATTTAGGCTTTTACTTGCATGTAAACATTGATCAGCAAGCAGAAGCTCAACCAAGCTCAACCTAACCTGAATAACGCACAAGAACAAACCTCTTCCGGAAGCTCAAACGTGCTGCGTAACCAATGAGGTTCATTCTCGTGTGTTATGCAGCATGTTTGAGCTTCCGGAAGAGGTTTGTTCTACGCAAGAAAATTGCAAACTCATAAAATATTTACATTTATCATGAGATCAGGTTGGAAGCCCTTGCACTTTGGTGCATAAGTCATGTTTCACTATAAATTTCTGATTTCTTTGTATAAATTTCTTACACTCCCTACAGACACATGCCCATTTCAAATTTTATTATAGGAAAGGTGGAGAAATTCTTGTCCATGTGATCTGTTTATAGCCTGGTTTACAAGGGTCAAGTTCTGCTCATGCTTGACAGAAGCAGTTTATTTGTCTTGCAATGCGTCACTCTTTTGCTAGTCCTGGGGTTTTCAGGGACCAGTGCTCACAGCTCCTCATAAAACAGGGAAAGTGGCGCCCAAGTGCAAAGACCTTCCAGATATTGACTCTGGTTCTGTTCCAATACCAAGTGAGCTGACTACATAGACAGCATTGTAAGGCATCATAGGCACCCTCACAAAGGAAAGGCCATTGTAAAGGATACGTTCTTCACAGCAAATTCTAAAGCATAGTATGTATTCGGAAAATGCAGTCCCATAATGCTGAATTCAGTAAAAATCCATCCAAGATGGCAGATGAACTGTGAGAAATATTAATTATATTTAGAATTCATTCAATACTGAAGAATATTGTTAAAAGTTAAATGTCATTAGCTTAGCAATATGTTAACCCCAGTATCTATTGAAATCAACATTAAGTTGATTCTCTTTTTCATTTTAATCTGAAACAGATGAATGTGAATCCTGCAATGTTTTATAAGATTGGTTGTTGCGCGTTTCGTGGCAGTTCGGAAATGGCTTTAAAAGGAAAACAATGTACCACCTTCACTAAACCCTAGTCTAAAACTAATCGATAGTGTTAACAAAGGCAAACATGAGATAAAAACACATTTGCTGAAAGCAACTATGCCATTTTAGCTGCTTCTACAAGTCTTTGAGTTCTTTTATCACGACTTGTGTCACAGGACTCGTACCCAAGCGCTCGGCATCCCAAATACAATAAGGTGTACCAGGTGAGCTACCGAGCAAGTTTACCACATCAGAAAAGCCATATGGAGCTGTTTATGTGAGGCAAATGTCAAAATGTATTAGTTTATTAATCATGCACTATGGTAAAAGTGTTTTGAGGTCATAATTTAGTGCAAATTAGTCTTTATTAATTGACATTCTGCCCCTGTATTTATAATTACACCCCATAATTTGTGTGAAAGGGAATACATTGTATGTATAGGTACATTTTTGAAATTTGAATAAATGGTAGATACGTTTTACCAATGACCCTAGGTTGCAAAACTGACTTCGGAAAGGATTCGTTTACTTCAGAATTAAAATTTCCTGATAATTTACTCAAACATCATGTCATCCAAGATGTTTATGTCTTTCTTTCTTCAGTCGAAAAGAAATTAAGGTTTTTGAGGAAAACATTCCAGGATTTTTCTGCATATAGTGGACTTCAATGGGTTGAAGATCCAAATTGCAGTTTCAATGCAGCTTCAAAGGGCTCTACACGATCCCAGACGAGGAATAAGGATCTTATCTAGCAAAAAGATCGGTCATTTTCTAAAAAAAATAAATATTACATACTTTTTAATCACTAATGCTCATCTTGCACTGTAGTCCACGACTTCATGCATTACGTAATCACGTTGGAAAGGTCACACGTGACATAGGCGAACCTAGCGTTTACAAAGCAAACGTGCAAAGTCTAAATCAAACGCCCTTTACAAAAACAAAAAAAACAAAAAACAAAAACAAAACAACGATGTCGGACAATTTTGAAGTTGGAGGAGAAAATGAGATGGATATTTTCAGTACTTCCACCTACGTGACCTTTCCAACATGATTACATAATGTGTAAAGTTGTGGATGCTAGTGCAAGACAAGCATTTGTGGTTAAAAAGTATATAAATTTATTGTTTCACTAGATAAGACCCTTATTCCTCGGCTGGGATCATGTAGAGCCCTTTGAAGCTGCACTGAAACTGCAGTTTGGACCTTCAACCCGTTGTATCCCGTTGAAGTCCACTATATGGAGAAAAATCCTGGAATGTTTTCCTCAAAAACCTTAATTTCTGAAGAAAGAAAGACATGAACATCTTGGATGACATTTGGGTGAGTAAATTATTAGGGAATTTTAAATCAGAAGTGAACTAATCCTTTAAGATTTAATATTTTTCTTGTAGTCTACACACACACACACACACAACCCCAACAAAAATCACAAACACATTATCTGATTTACTGGAATCCATTAACAGGTCTTAATATATTTTCAAACGATTCAGATTAGCTTCCGGAAAAATGTTCATATGAATGCTGTTTAACTATTCAGCCACTTTCATGATTCACTACACGTATACCAACACTGATTGGAAGACCATTTGTTTAAGTACACATTCTACATTAATTAGGAATTCTGATTGTGTTGAGTAGTCACTACTGTTGTGCAGTTGTGGTGTTTGTTACTGTGATTTTGGTACTAAAATGCTAAGGATGTTTCTCTCAAGATGTCCTTGAGAGGTGGAGCCAAATTAAAGGAACAGAAGCTTCTTTGATAGATGAGTGACGATAATCATCCAGCTCCGCAGATAAAGAACCATCAAGTCTTAAAAGCATCTGTTAGGTAATCCTGATTCTTTTTTCGCTAATGGGGCTCCATCAGGAGTATGGGCAGAGGAAAACGAAGCCCGCCCATCGCAATGCTCCCTGGAATGACTGAGGCGGGGAGGTTAAAAACCATAATTGAATCAATAACCTGAAACCCTAATTTAATCTAGAACCAGCAGCATTTGAAAGCTTTATAACAAAGCACGATTTCAAAATAGCTCAGCCTCACTGACTCCAGAAGAGCTTGAGGGAGGCGGACACGACAGCGGTTTCCTGTCAGCTTCTGCTGTTGAATGTTGTTTGAGCTGGAAGACAAAGAAAATGGAAAACAGATCTGCAGCAAGAGACGTAACTTGTGGTTTTGCTGATTATAAATGCTGCAAAGCATCGATGATTCAGGCTAGTGGTGTGTGGATTAGCTGAATGTAAGCTGTTGCTTTCGTTCTGCTCAGGCTGTGAGCCGTGCATATGTACTGCAATCTGGCAGTGATGTAACTGGAGGTGAAGAATGGGAAGAAATTCCAAAGCACTTCTTCGAGCTGTACACCAGACAGAGCATTAACACTCAAAGGTGTTTTCAGCTAAAATGGCCATGCAGGAAATGTTCAAGCATTAGTGTATTGTACGTTCTCTGTTTGGTCTACAGCTCTAGGAATTGCTTTGGCATTTGCTCAGATTCTTTTACTTGCAAAGAAAATTAGTAACACTTTAAGATTTATTTGTTAACATTAGTTAATGTATTAACTAACATGAATTAAGCAATACATTTGTTACTGTATTTGTTAATGTTTAACATTAGTTAAAAACATACAGCTGTTCATAGTTTGTTCATGTTAGTTCACAGTGCATTAACTAATGTTAACAAATACAACTCTTGATTTTAATAATGTATTAGTAAATGTTGAAATTAACATTAACAAAGATTAATAAATGCTGTATAAGTGCAGTTCATTATTAGTTCATGTTAACTAATGTAGTTAACTAATGCTAACTAATGAACCTTATTAAGGTGTTACCAGATAATTAAAGAAAATATTGCCATTAAACTGTTATTTATCCTACTTACTACATACTGGCAATATATATATACATATATAAACGATTTGGGAGGGAAATACAAACAGAACCGTTTAAGAAATGTACTGTAACTGCATATTTCACCCTAAAACCAAAGGACAAAAAATAATAAATTACAAAAACAAACAAACAAACAAACAAACAGACAAATAATCATTTTAAATGCTTAATGCTGCTTAATACTGTAGGGTTAGTAAAACAATGTTTTGCAATGATCTAATTAAATTAATTTGTGATTAAAAGGCATACAACAAACTCTACCAAATTATATAAATATTTGACTTTATATATATAATATTTTGTTCACTGTAAAACATTTTCAGCTGGTTAAACTTAGAAATGAAAGTTCACCTGCTGCCTTAATAATGTGAGTTAACTCAACTAAACATAAGTTAACTCAACTTGAAGATAATCTTTGTTTCAACTCACAAATAGTAAAGACAATGCATTATTTTAAGTTTAAATTTTAACTTAAAGTAATGCGTTGTCTTGACTATTTTTGAGCTGAAACAAAGCTTATTTTCAAGTTGAGTTAACTCACATTTTTAAGGCAGCAGGTGAACTTACATTTCTAAGTTTAACCAGCTGAAAATGTTTTACAGAGAACTGGATTTTATTTTTTTCTTTTGAGGTAAAATATCTTTTGGATAAATAATATCCTGAGTAAATCTCATGATGTCCAAGTAATATTTTACCACAAAAATCAGAAGAAAAAATATGCATATATTTGAAAGAGATATTTGAAAAGACCATTTAAATCTGGCTAAATTAGGCTTTTTGGTAACACTTTACAATAATGTTTCATTAGTTAACATTAGTTAACTACTTTAGCTAACATGAACTAAAAATCAACAACACTTCAACAACATTTATGTTTATTTTAACATTATTAAAATCAAATGTTGTATTTGTTAACAGTATTTAATGCACTGTGAACTAACATGAACAATCAATGAACAACTGGATTTTAATATAACATTAACAAAGATGAATAAATATAGTAACAAATGTATTGCTTATTGTTAGTTCATGTTAGTTAATACATTAACTAATGTTAACAAATGAGACCTTATTATACCTTAAAATCTTGTTAACATTAGTTAATACACTGTGAACTAGCATGAACAAACAATGAACAACTGTATTTTCATTAACTAACGTTAAAGTAAGTAACAAGTTAGTAAGTAACAAATGTATTGTTCATGGTTAGTTCATGTTAGTTAATACATTAACTAATGTTTAACTAATGAAACTTATTGTAAAGTGTTACCGCTGTAATTAATTTTTGTAATTACAGCTATAATTTCACTGTTGACCCTTCCCTTACATTTTAACCCACCCTTAAACATACCCATACCACCAAACCTGTCCCTATCCTTACCCGTATCCCACCTCAATAGCAGCACAAGTGTTTAGCAGTACAATATGAACACAATTGTACTTATTTTTTGATGTAAGTACAAACCCGATTCCAAAAAAGTTGGGACACTGTACAAATTGTGAATAAAAAAGGAATGCAATAATTTACAAATCTCATAAACTTATATTTTATTCACAATAGAATATAGATAACATATCAAATGTTGAAAGTGAGACATTTTGAAATGTCATGCCAAATATTGGCTCATTTTGGATTTCATGAAAGCTACACATTCCAAAAAAGTTGGGACAGGTAGCAATAAGAGGCCGGAAAAGTTAAATGTACATATAAGGAACAGCTGGAGGACCAATTTGCAACTTATTAGGTCAATTGGCAACATGATTGGGTATAAAAAGAGCCTCTCAGAGTGGCAGTGTCTCTCAGAAGTCAACATGGGCAGAGGATCACCAATTCCCCCCGTACTGCGGCGAAAAATAGTGGAGCAATATCAGAAAGGAGTTTCTCAGAGAAAAATTGCAAAGAATTTGAAGTTATCATCATCTACAGTGCATAATATCATCCAAAGATTCAGAGAATCTGGAACAATCTCTGTGCGTAAGGGTCAAGGCTGGAAAACCATACTGGATGCCCGTGATCTTCGGGCCCTTAGACGGCACTGCATCACATACAGGAATGCTTCTGTAATGGAAATCACAACATGGGCTCAGGAATACTTCCAGAAAACATTGTCGTGAACACAATCCACCGTGCCATTCGCCGTTGCCGGCTAAAACTCTACAGGTCAAAAAAGAAGCCATATCTAAACATGATCCAGAAGCGCAGGCGTTTTCTCTGGGCCAAGGCTCATTTAAAATGGACTGTGGCAAAGTGGAAAACTGTTCTGTTGTCAGACGAATCAAAATTTGAAGTTCTTTTTGGAAAACTGGGACGCCATGTCATCCGGACTAAAGAGGACAAGGACAACCCAAGTTGTTATCAGCGCTCAGTTCAGAAGCCTGCATCTCTGATGGTATGGGGTTGCATGAGTGCGTGTGGCATGGGCAGCTTACACATCTGGAAAGGCACCATCAATGCTGAAAGGTATATCCAAGTTCTAGAACAATATATGCTCCCATCCAGACGTCGTCTCTTTCAGGGAAGACCTTGCATTTTCCAACATGACAATGCCAGACCACATACTGCATCAATTACAACATCATGGCTGCGTAGAAGAAGGATCCGGGTACTGAAATGGCCAGCCTGCAGTCCAGATCTTTCACCGATAGAAAACATTTGGCGCATCATAAAGAGGAAGATGCGACAAAGAAGACCTAAGACAGTTAAGCAACTAGAAGCCTGTATTAGACAAGAATGGGACAACATTCCTATTCCTAAACTTGAGCAACTTGTCTCCTCAGTCCCCAGACGTTTGCAGACTGTTATAAAAAGAAGAGGGGATGCCACACAGTGGTAAACATGGCCTTGTCCCAACTTTTTTGAGATGTGTTGATGCCATGAAATTTAAAATCAACTTATTTTTCCCTTAAAATGATACATTTTCTCAGTTTAAACATTTGATATGTCATCTATGTTGTATTCTGAATAAAATATTGAAATTTGAAACTTCCACTTCATTGCATTCCTTTTTTATTCACAATTTGTACAGTGTCCCAACTTTTTTGGAATCGGGTTTATACATAGTAGATAAGGACACATAATATAAAGTGTGACCAAAAAATGTAATCAATTGCAAAACACCATGTATATGGCAAGTTAGAATGCTTGATGAAATGAAAGGAAAAGTGTCTTATGCCACTCTGTGACAGTAACCGGTTACCATGAGGCTTGGAAGTGAGTGATTTTGTCATTGTGGAAACGGTGATACAGCATATGACAAGTCTGCATACATCAAACAATATCTGACTTTAAACCCATGCTTTCGTTATAAATTTAATTTGGAATCAGAGCACCACAGTGATTAGTAGAGATGTGGTTGCCTGATTAATTTGGCCAGGTTTAAGGCAGAATCTTATAGAGAAAAAAACAGATCATTCATGACAGTATTTACAGCTTCCATATATATGGTTTACTCCTGTCACAATGACTCATGATGAGATTGAAAGCTTCCAGATGCTGTCATCTGAGCACCTGCTGTCTGCTGTAATGACACATTTATGTTTCTTCGAAGACATCTTCTCACCACCTCAAAAGTGGTATAACATCTCTCTGTTGGAGACACAGACACGTATACAAGTCACCCTGGCAAGCAGATGGAGTAAAATAATATTCAGATCATTTCAGAGATGAAATTGAAGAAGAGTTGGTGTTGCACAGACAGATGGAATGCAAATTTGTGCTTTCTAGCAGTCTGTGTTGAGGTAAAACCCATTTGTGGTAAACGGTCAAGAACATCCCATTATAAGAGAAAATTGAGCTCGATCAAGGGACAGCAGTTTCCATTCTTGGACTGAGAAAAAAATCTCAGGCTGATTAATTGGTAAGATACAGAGAATATAAATGTTGAATTTCACCCAAAAATGCAAAGATTTTATTTAGATTTCTGCTAATCATCATTATTCATAAAGTATGTAACTTTGTTCTGGATCAAAATAAGTTTCTCGCAAATTTGATACATTTGCATTCTTTTCTCTTGGATGAGGTTCTGCTTTTACACTTGGCTTAAACTTCGTATTACGCATCCAGTCTAGACCGAGAGATTCTGAATCTGCCCTTGTGTACCTGCCCTTCAGCTGCCCACACGCTTGTTTCTCACACCTGAGCCGCTTCCTGTTGATCTCAGTATAGTACTTCCATCTGCTCTCCAGGTTTCCTGTTGGGCTGAGTGACCTGTTTCTGATCCGCTCTCTCTGTTCCTCTCTGTTAATGATACATCTCATCATCAAAGGCTCATTAATGCTAGACAGCTCATCTGAATCATTTCCTCAGTAGGATGCCTTAACCATGACAAACTATGTTGAAAACTACAGTTTGCATTACAAAAGAGGATTTATTTATTGTTTGTTCTATGTGGAAGTTTTCCGGGCATCACTAGAATGTATGAGGCACCATGTATCACCATACAGAAAAATATCTAGGTGGATGTTTTATAGGGTTGTAATGGTACACAAACATGGTGGTTCGGTACGTATCTCGGTATTGGAGTCACGGTCCGGTATGGGTTCGGTACAGCAGGGGGGAGGAAACTAAACATAAATTTGCTTATTTTTTTTCTTATTTTTTATTAAACAGTGGTTTATTGAACTATATACAGTGCATGGATCCCTTTCTGGCACATTACTATAATATTAAAGGTTACAATTAACAACAGAGCCCAAGCTATTAAATTCAGTTGCTATTTATTTTTAGATATAACAACAATCAACAATAAAAAAAAAGTAAATTTCACAGGTTTCGCATTAACTTCTAAATCTAATTATAAAATTGTTATTTATTTAATATAAATTTAATAAAAAAATATTTAAACACTGTAAAAAATTATTTTCATGATTTATCACAACATTTTTTCTTTTGTCAAATCAACTTAAATAAGTTAAGATAACATACTATTTTGACTTTCTGTTGATTAAACCAACTGCATTCATTGTATTAACTCAAATTTTTCATTTCAATGAACTCAAAATTTTAAGGCAACCACGTAACTTACTTTTTAAAAGGTGCAATATGTAAAATTGTCTGTCCGCTAGAGGTCGCTAGAGGCCTATTCAAAACAAAGGCGTAGCTTGATGACGCCAAGTTTGAGCGCGGAATCTTGGGACATGTGGTCTTCACCTCACAGCCGGTGGAAAATAATTGGGATAGGACTCGGGTGATTATCAACGTTACTATAGTATGAAGCAGAGCAGGACCGAGTGTTGTGGGAGCTGAACGAGGCCGCTGGAGCGATTGCGCAACACATGCCGCGAGCAGCGGAACTTTTATTATGCCGCAGTCACTGGCGCCGCTTCCGCTTTTCCGGTCATGATTATGAGGTAACGCAGCTCTGTTTATCATATTAGATACATTTGAGTGTGTTGAAAATGATGTTATAACGTTACTCTGTGCGTTCGCTCGGTGGCTGCTGTGAGACATTTGTTGCACACTGCAGTAAGCTAGATCGGTTTTAGAATATCATATTAAATGCTGGATGGCTTGTGTTGATAAATGGCATGCAATTCATTTTAAAACGTATTGTATGATGGAGAAAATGCTGTATTACTGTTACTAAAAAGAAAGCTGCATCTGATTATGCTATGTTAGCTACTTGACAAAATACTGTTTTTCTCTGAGGCATGGTAAAGCATGGTACTCACAAAAAATCAAGAAAATTAGATTTAAACAATAAGACTAAACGTGTTGAGCTATATAACAATAATTAGTTTTCTGTCTATAAATATATCAAAACAGTTGTTCCCTTGTCTATTAAAACATGTAAATATTAAAGCATCTTTGGTGTTTCCATGGTTTCGGAAACCGAGGGTAACGCGGGTATGACGCAATTGGCAGGTGACTCCTCACACGTCCCGGAGCCTTGGTTAAAATTGCAATTTTCTCAAGATTTACAAATAGTTGGAAACATTTGGGATATTGTAAGTACTCAAGTGAACAAAATATATGACACTGGCCTAGTGGTTTTTGGATATTTTACTGCAAAATTCTTACATATTGCACCTTTAAGTTAAACCAACAATTCTGTAGTGAACAGAACATTCCAGGGCCCAGTTTATGGCCAGACCCCTCTCTGTCCATAACAGCGGACAAAGGTTTACTACATTTTGATTGGATCTTGATGGACTAACACAAACAAACTGTCCAACGCCATCAGATAAAGATGTAAGGACAACATCCAGACACCTCTTAGAGGGCAAGAAGAAGACCTCTTGTACCAAGCCTGGGAAGGACAGGACTTCTCATTGGTCCACATGCAGTTTCTGCCCTTCACCCATCTAGAGACTACTTCCTAAGGTTGGCCAGAGACTGCCATAAAAATTCCTCGGGACCTCAGCAGCAATGGGTGAAACAAAGAGAGATCACAAAGATCCATCCAAATCCATTCAAAACTATGTTTGAAAACCTTAGAACTGATGCAAACTACACATCCATTTCATACTTATTCACAGGAATAAGTATTCTCAGTGACAGCTATTTATAGTGCAACATCTGACACAAATTCAGCTGTTAATGTACAATTGAATGAATGCATGACAGTTCAATCTTTTCCCATCATGTTTAGTCTCTATTTGTTTAGAATATTGCCAAAGGTATTCTGGTGGTGGTTTGGAAAGTGAGAAATGCATTGGTAAACTTTAAAGACACTGTAAAGACTTCCAACTTTGTGCTTTATGCAAATGAGTTCCACAGGAGAAAGAAGAGTGGGCCACACTGTGTGTGTGTCCCCTCTGATGCCAGCAGCCAATCACAGCACTCGAATGGAGAAGCGCCAAATTGCAATCTCCTCCTTTTCGGAAAGGGATAAAGGTGCCCTTTCAACAGACACTCCTTGTTCTAGGTCTCAACTCTGTAAGGAGTGAGACATTAACAGATATATCGTTCTGAGTCTGCCCTTCAAAGGCAAAAGACATAACAGATATACCGTTCTGGGTCTCAGCTCTGTAAGGACTGAGACATTAACAAACACTACGTTCAGAGTTTCCATCCAGTGAGACAGTAACGACATTTGAAACAAGGTTAAGCTCAGGAGAGCAAACCTTGCTTCCAAGGTACCTTCGTCTGCTTGTTCCAGATTGTTAAGGACCTTCTGCACCTACGCCAGGGCCTCATCTACGTGTTCCAGATTTTAGGACCCTTTGGTGCTCCAGGAGATCAGCATCCCACAGAGCTTCGTGTTCAAGACTGTTGAAACAGATTCTGGCTCCTCTCCCCACTGCATTGTCACCCAGCACAACCAGTGGAAGACGTCACCGTCATCGGACTCAACCACGTGGAACGTAAATATCACTTAACCAAACCTCTTTCCAGAGACCTTGGCATTGTTGTATTTATCAGTATATAATTTCTTATTTTTAACATTAGATGTAATATAGCTGATGTTAGTTAATAACAAATAATCTTTCGTTTATTTGTTTAGTGCATAATAAGGTTCTCCACCTTATGGTGGGGGTGGGGGGGGGTCATCTGATGTACTCATAACCACACCTTAAGAGACGTGTGATCCAAAAATCACAACGTCAGCAGTGACGTGAGTACCAATCCCTATTTTGCTTTGTGTCCTTGGATGGGCAAAAGTAAAATCACTACAATTCTTTTTTACAGTGTATATTAAATAATGAAGACATTACTAACAGGTAAATATAATGAATATAAAAGCTTATATAGTGCATATATTTAGTGAAAGGCTCCCCTCTAGAGTTCATATCTCTAGTGAACTACAGTAACATGCTGTGGACACTAAATGACTCGCCTCAGGTAAATGTAATGCTATGTGAGATATTCTCAAGCTGTTTTACTGATGTCTTTCTGTGGTTGAAACACTGGTTGAGAGATTGCACGTAAACATATCTATGCATAGATCATTTGTTCTTTTTGTTCTGCGCTTTTTCCTGTTGTGGCAATTAGCAAACAGCATTGCATTACCACGCATGCCCCCTTCTGGATTGGAGTGTGGATCGCCTGTGACTGACTGTATTCATCATCTGACTGTATGCACTGAACCGTGACGTCCGTACCGTGAATACATGTACTCTTACACCCCTAATGTTTTACAGTATGTACTGGTTGATACATATAGGCTTATTGGAAAAATACTAGGCTGCCTCTACCTAAAATGTTTGCAAAACTCCCAAAAACCTACCTATACATACATTTCACTACAGTTTCCAGCTGAAATGAACACTAGTGGTAGTAAAACACCAACAGCTTTTATTCCCTTTCACACAAATTATGATTACAGGTTCAGATTAGCAATTAATAAAGACTTAGTTCAAAGCAATTCCTTGCACAATACTATGTTATGACCTCAAAACACTTTTACTATAGTGCATGATTTTTAAACCAATACTTTTTGGCATTTGCATAACATAAACAGCTCCATACGTATGGCTTTTTGGATGTAGTAAACTTGCTCGGTAGATCACCTGGTACAGCATTGCACTTGAGATGAGGAGTGCTCGGGTACAAGTACTGTGAAATACAAGTCACGATAAAAGAGCTCAAAGAGAAACAATGCTAAAATGGCATTTTTTGCTTCAGCAAATGTGTTTGTATCACACATTTTATTATAGAACATTTCATCTGCCACGATACAAACACAGTATGCGATACCAATGTAATAAAATGTTGCCAGATTCACATTCATCTGTTTTAGATAAAACTGAATGTGCTTTTAGCGCCAATCACTGGACATTTCATTTTGAAAATATCGCAAATTGTGATATCATTGTGAAGAAATGTCGTCACTGAGAAGTTTATTTATGTTTTTTTGACAACGGTGAGAGAGCTGTCTCTTTAAATGTATGGGTGGACCATAACATTTTGAGATATTGGTTTATAAATTGCGCAAATGACTAGGTTAAAAGCCTTAAATTGTTTTGCCCTTTTCAAGTAAATACTCCATAATTCCTTAAAAATGCATTCAATATCAGTATGGCTTTTAGAGTTTCAGTCCCTTTTGATGTTGAAATTATTTGTTTATTCTGGCCTGATGCCAATTTTTATTTTTCATTACCACATTAAATGATCTGTCACTGGAATGGACTATTAATCATTTGCAAGACGTGCTGCTCATGTAATGGACTTAAACTCCAGTCTTATCTCTTCCCAGCACTCTGTAGATGCAGTGAACGCTGGAGTCAGTCCTATCGGAGACACGTCATACAACTCCAGTCACTGGGACTTAGGGAGTTCCTTTTTCTTCGCTGGAACTGTGATAACAACAATAGGTAACGCCTAAACATCCCTGGATATTATACATGCATTTTAAACTCCTAAGGAACTAGACTTCTCCAAACCACATTATGCATAGCTCAAGCCAAATACAAGGCATTTGCTTGTGTCATAAATTTATAGTCTCACTTTCAGTCAATATGCTAGACCCTGTAACCACCAATCAATCTTTTTCCTTTTTTTTTCTTTTCGCCAACCCCATTTATATGCCATGTGTAAAACTACGCCTGCTTCAGCTGTCAATCCAAATGAAACTAGAAACTAGCGATTCATTGATTTTAGCTACATTTCAGAGTCTCAATGAGAATAAAGCAATTTAGGGGCAATCTGTAAACAATACATACATGAAACACACCACAATGTATGTGCATTTTTAAAAATACATAGACAGGAATGCAAAGGGAGGCAGTATTTCGCCACTTGAACTCTTACGGAGCATTCCGTGTGCTTAAAGTCCATAAGCTGCTCGCTGTGTTACCTGCCAGAGCCTGTGATTGATTACTTAAAGAAGCTGTTGTGCAATGCAGGTGAGTATTTAAATGCTGACAGGACTCTCAATGTCATTTCTCATTGGCTCAGCCATGCAGCAGGCAATGGACAAAGACATAAACAAGATTAGTTTTTACACTTCAGTTGCTAAACCTTCAAACATGCTCTCAGTAGACACATTTTGATCCATGGGGACTGTAGGAGGCAATTTCCTATAATGCACGGTAAACCTAAAAAGTATATTAGGCTGGATAGCATTGGAATTAACAGACTGATTTGGAGTCTTGATTTACAGTATATCTGCCATAATAAGAAGACATTTATGACTCTTTCATTTGATTTTGTGTAGTTTGCAGAGGCCTAGTATCCATCCTATCCTAATATCCATCTAATTAGACAATAAAGTCCCCTTTCTGTGAACGCCCTGCCATTATATGACATTTTTTTTTATTGCACTGCATTCTTCATATGTCACATTGAATATATAATGGTTCATTTGACATACTAATGCTACCGTTGTCTTAATTTACACCATTACTCTCTTGTCTTTTTAAGGTTATGGCAACATCGCTCCAAGCACAGAGGGTGGGAAGATTTTCTGCATCCTTTATGCAATTTTTGGCATCCCACTCTTTGGCTTTCTGCTGGCTGGTGTTGGTGATCAGCTAGGGACTATTTTTGTGAAGAGCATTGCTAAAGTGGAGAAAATGTTCAGGGTAAGTGAACTGTTGAGCACAAAACTAGCGTTTTTTTTGGCAGTAGGAAAATGTAAAAAAAAAAATGTAGGCCCAGTTTCACAGACAGGGCTTAGATTAAGCCAGGATTAGGCCTTAGTTCAATTAGGACATTTAGGTAGCTTTTATAAACGTGCCTTAGAAAGAAAAAAAAAACAAAAAAAACAAAAACATTACTGGTGTGCATCTTGAGACAAAACGATGGCAGTGACATATTTTAAGGTATGTCAGTACAAGTTGCTTTCACTTAAAACAGCTCAAATATGCATTTTAGTCTGAGACTAGCTTAAGCCTTGTCTGTGAAACCAGAGTTAAGTGTATGATTTTTTTTTTTTTTTTTTTAGCTTCAAACACCTGTAATACCTGTTTTCTAGGTTTTTTGATATATTTTGAATTGCATAGCTAAATGACATTTTTTTTCTTTGTTACCACAAGGTAAAAAACAGATGACACATAATGTTCTTTATTTTTCCATATTTATGTGATTTTTATCTGATCCTATAATTATTTAAGCATTTAAGCAATTAATTGTCTTGGAAGTGAGATGTCAAGAACAATGTAATGATCCTGAAAAAAAAAAAGAAGAAGGAAAAAAAAAAAAAAACCTTTGGTATGTTTTGATATGCAAAATTATAATCACTGCATCTTAGGGCTTACATATATAAAACACTCAAAATACATAGTATTTAGATATCACATGCAATGCATACTTAGTTTTGTGGCCTTTAAGGGGCTGTTTACATGACACAGTTTTCAAATAAAAACAGAAAACTTTTTATGCATTTTGGCCGTTCATTTACATGACAACGGCGTTTTGGGGGCCTGAAAATGCAAACTTTTGAAAACGGGTTTCAAAGTGCTAGTTTTTGAAAATTATACTGATATCATCTCTGTGTAAACTACAAAACCGTGAATTTGTAAAAACTGTGCCTGCATGCACACGTGTATTACGTGTTCAGTCTATAGGCGTGTAGTGTTTCTTTAGAAAGTGATATCGGCAACTACTGGCCTGGCATGAATAATACAACGTTTTAGTCATTTTCACGGATTCATGTGAATTGGGATTGTTTTGACAATGCTGTCATCTGTACGCAAAAAGACTTTTCCATTTTTAGTACATTGTTGTTGTCTAAACCTACCCTTAGAGTAAAAAGACTTTTTGGGGCTAGATAGAAATTAATCAATTAATACTTTTAAGAAATTAAGAAATTAATGCTTTTATTCAGCAAGGACACATTATTTTTTTTGAAAGTAAATACATTTATCTTTCAATTTCTATATTACTGTTTTCACAAAAAATATTATGCAGCACAAATGTTCCCTTTCGATTGGGAACTCACACTATGTCCCCTAGAGGGCGCTATGCCAGAGGCATCCCTCATAGCGCCCTCTAGGGGACGCAGTGTCTCGTTCCCCTTCTCAGGGAACCATGGTTACATGCGTAACCTGAGACATTTTTCAACAGTGATAATAATAATAATAATAATAATAATAATAAATGTTTCTTGAGCAAAAAAATCAGCATATTAGAATGATTTCTGAAGGATCATGTGACACTGAAGACTGGAGTAATTAAAGTTCAGCTTTGCATCACAGGAATAAATTACATTTTAAAATATATTAAAATAGAAAACAGTTATTTTGAATTGTAATTATCTTTACTGTATTTTTTTTAATCAAATAAACGCAGCCTTGGTAAGTATAAGACTTCTTTCAAAAGCATTAAGTCTTATCAACACCAAACTTTTGAATGGTTCTGTGTATACATCCACCTGAAAAACACTAGTGTGATTATTCCAAGCAAATTAAACTAACAATGTATTTTTTTATGTTAAATGTTCTAATATAAATATGTTTACCCTGACAATTAGCATGTCAAGTGATATGTTTATCAAATTAGAGTATGCAAGGTCACTCCTTTTTATCACTTTCTGGGAGGCATTAGTCGGGAATATCACAGCACTTGTTTGTGGTCGGTTAGTCAGACTCTTCACAGCAGAGGTACAGGCCTAGTAAATAATCAGAGAACTGTGGCTCCTGATGCCAGCAAGCTCCAGCATGCTGTGGCAGTGGCATCTGCAGAACAGGTTGAGATCACACCTTATTACAGCTAATCAGTCTCCTTCAGATCATCATTAGGCCCTTCAGAGAGCTAATGAACACATGCCACCTTCACAAAGTCACGAAATGTCTTCTCATGCCACATGTGGCCGCTGCTGGCTATGAAGTCGTGCTGTTTGCGTGACTAAGAATGGCTCTTGTACCATGTTGCTTCATCTTTCATGTTGATATTGCTTTTTGTCTATTTCACCCCTTCCAGCGCAAACACAATCAAATAAGCCAGACCAAGATCCGAGTGGCCTCTACGTTGCTCTTCATCCTGGCTGGCTGCATCCTCTTCGTCACCATACCAGCCATCATCTTCAAGCACATTGAAGGATGGACCGGGCTGGAGTCGATCTATTTCGTGGTCATCACCCTGACGACTGTGGGGATCGGAGATTATGTTGCAGGTACAAACAAATTTTAGTTTAAATGAATGTGAAAAGACACTTCTCACACTAGTTTATTTAATTTGTCCACCAATAATGTCTAACAGTATATACAGTGTCTATAGAAAATCATCATTCCCCTTTGAAATTGTTACTTTATTTGTCATACAGCCTGAAATCAAAACCTTTTTCCTGCTTTATTTACAAATTTTGTCTTACAACATCAAACTGATGTCAAAAAAATGAAAAACTAGAATAAAAGGGTTGGAAAAGTCATAATTTCCCTGATTTAATACTCTGTAGAGCCACCTTGCTTTAATCACAGCCATTAATCTTTTTGGATATGTCTGTACTAGCTTTGCACACCTAGATTGGGGAATATTTGCCTGTTCTTCCTTGCAGAATTGCTCAAGTTCAGTCAAATTCTGTGGTCAATTTTGGTCTCAAAAGGCTTCTTTCTTGCCACCCTGCCATACAGGCCAGGTGATGTCAGATAGTTGTCACATTCACAGACTTACCAGTCCCAGCCATAAAGCCTTGTAAGTCCTTCAAAGTTGCCTTTGGCCTCTTGGTAGCTTCTCTGATCAATGTCCACCTGGCTCGGTCATCCAGTTTGGATGGACGGCCTGATCTAGGCAATGTGTTGGTGGTGCCATAGGCTTCCCATGTCTTAATGATGCTCTGAACAGTACTACAGAGGAAAAGCTAAAGCCTTCAAAATGTTTTTGTAGCCTTCTCCTAACTTGTGCCTTTATCTTGGACGCCTTTTGAAAGCACTTTCCCAACCATGGAGAATTCTTTGCAGTACCATGCACAACTAATCTTCAAGAAACAGCTGGTTTTATTCTGAAGTAATTAAAAACCACTACAATTGATGTCAGGTTGGGCAATTAGTATGGTGTTTGATCTGGAAGTTGATTGGTTGCACCTTAGCAAGTTGTAATGGTGATTACATTACCAAACCAGGTATTTCACTAGAATGTTTTAAAATGTTATTTTCGCTTTGATGATGAGGGTTATAATGTGTAAAAAAAGTTAGACTCAATTTATTTTATTTTCCAGGGTATAATGTGACAAAAGGTAAAGATTTTCACAGGGTATGATGACTTTCTATAGACACTGTATGTAGATTTCTGTCATTTTTGTTTCTGAAAGTCTTGAAACCCCTACCACAGTTTTATTTTCAGCACACCTCAAATGATGTATTGTGCTTAACGGTATTCTGTGATGGAAATGACAATGATAGGACTTTTTTTATCATTTAAATAATAAAATGGCAAATTTCTTTGGTCTTGCAAAGGCTTATTTCTTAGCTAGCATTTTAAGTGTCCTAAAATTTTTAGTGTCTATGATTGGAAATTACACATAACAATATTTTGTTCTCGAGTGATATATAAGCAAAGTAAATATACCTTGATTTCTCTGTATTTTCTTCACACATAAGCTGTGTTTAAGTCCAATTTTTAATGCCCTTCCCTCGCTACTTCCCTCCGCCTCGTTCACTCAGATGCACATCATTGCTTTTGTTACACGAGTGCCCACTACTGGCAGAACCCTTGAAATGTGTTGAAAAACCCTTGATCACTTGGAAGCTGCTATGGAGCTGATTCATTGTTTACATGAATTATGAATTAGTTTTATGCACCATTCTATAGGCCTGTATGTATGCTTGGGCTGTTGGAGAAAATATAAACAATTATACAAATGAAAATGATAACAATACAATAAACTTTACCAGTCAGCTTAAAGCATTATGCGGTTAAATGTCAATATCATGCCAAAATCATACACTAGACTATAGAGTTATGTGGGGTAGGGGTAAATTAAGCGTGATCTGTTGTGACGTCACAATCTTGTTGCACTGTGGTCTATGGATCTGCCTGAAGTGTACATATTGAGTAGACTCGCTCCCTCTGTCAAAATCAAGGGGTCGAGGGTCTGTCCAAATAAACTTCCCTCGCCCACTTGATGAAGTTGAACACACTTCAAAATGGCAGCGGGGATTTCATCTCATACCCTTCAATGATGTTGTTGTTTCTCTGATAACCAAGTAAACCAACTTTTGAACAAAATTTATAAGGGGAAATTGGTGGAAATGATGCCACAACTATTTCAAAATGATTATAGTATTTTTTTTTTATTAATAAATTGTAAAAAAAATCTACCTTTTGGGACAAAAATGAGCCGGAAGTTAAGTAAACACTCAAATATGATTTTGATCTTATTTTAAATACATACACTATATTGCCAAAAGTTTTGGGACGCCTGCCCTTACATGCACATGAACTTTAATGACATCCCATTCTTAATCCGTAGGGTTTAATATGGAGTTGGCCCACCCTTTGCAGCTATAACAGCCTCAACTCTTCTGGGAAAGCTTTCCACAAGGTTTAGGAATGTGTTTATGGGAATTTTTGACCATTCTTCTTGAAGCACATTTGTGAGGTCAGGCACTGATGTTGGCGAGAAGGCCTGGCTCGCAGTCTCCGCTCTAATTCATCCCAAAGGTGTTCTATCGGGTTGAGGTCAGGACTCTGTGCAGGCCAGTCAAGTTCCTCCACACCAAACTCGCTCATCCATGTCTTTATGGACCTTGCTTTGTGCACTGCTGCGCAGTCATGTTGAAACAGGAAGGGGCCATCCCCAAACTGTTCCCACAAAGTTGGGAGCATGAAATTGTCCAAAATGTCTTGGTATGCTGAAGCATTAAGAGTTCCTTTCACTGGAACTAAGGGGCCAATCCCAACCCCTGAAAAACAACCCCACACCATAATCCCCCCTCCACCAAACATTACACTTGGCACAATGCAGCCAGGCAAGTACCGTTCTCCAGACTCGTCCATCGGATTGCCAGACAGAGAAGCGTGATTCATCACTCTAGAGAACACGTCTCCACTGCTCAAACTTTGGAGGTCTGTAGCTATTGACTCTTCAGAAAGTTGGCGACTGTTGTTCCCAATTGCTTCCACTTTGTTATGATACCACTAACAGTTAACTGTGGAATATTTAGTAGTGAGGAAATTTCACGAATGGACTTATTGCACAGATGGCAACCTATCACGGTACCACGCTTGAATTCACTGAGCTCCTGAGAGCAACCCATTCTTTTACAAATGTTTGTAGAAGCAGTCTGCATGCCTAGTTGCTTGATTTTATACACCTGTGGCCATGGAAGTGATTGGAACACCTGAATTCAATGATTTGGAGGGGTGTCCCAATACTTTTGGCAATATAGTGTATTTAAATCACATTTATTCTCATTTAGATCCCTGTCAAGGGGCCATTTCAGTGGCTTTTGGTTTGATTTGGTAGGCAAAATGGATGGAGAAAAGAACTTTACTTGTGCATGTTGATTCTATTATAGACTTTGTTTCATTTACTACCTGAATAAAACACAGAGCATATAAAAGCATTTTATTGTCTTTTTGAAGTATTTCTACTTCCAGACACCATGAATTGTCAAGAAAAAACTTAGCTTCCCTGATTGCTGTTGTCAGGAAAATAGCTTACATGAATTTGGCAGGAGTTTTTGATGTACTTCTCAAAAAGCATCTTTGTAGGTTTAAAAGACAATCAAATGCTTGCACCTCTGAAATGAAAGTGTCATTTATGCATCTCTTCCAGGAGGCAATAGAAGAATAGAGTACCGCAAATGGTACAGACCGCTGGTGTGGTTCTGGATCCTAGTTGGACTGGCTTACTTTGCTGCAGTTCTAAGCATGATTGGAGACTGGCTGAGGGTGCTTTCTAAAAAGACAAAAATGGAGGTGAGACTTATGATAGCATTGCATTTACCTTGAGTATTCCAAGCTTTTCTACTTCCATATATGATGTAATGGTTAATGTTGTGGCACTTATAAATTCATTTACTCAAAAATGCAATTTATACATACAAAAACTTGAATGTCTCTTGTATGATAAAAATGTATAATTCATTTTGATATGTTTAGGAGCATAAAGGTAAACATATCAGGGTGATACAACTTTCCTGATATCATAATGAAGAAAAAATAATCCTTAATATGAAATTCTTTGCAATACTACTACTATTGTCATTGACCCGTAAAAAGTTCAAATAATTATTTGCATGGACAACTGAAGTCTCACAGGTTTATTTACCATTGTTTTCTCTTTCAAGGTGGGTGAAATTAAAGCTCACGCTGCAGAGTGGAAAGCTAATGTTCGAGCAGAGCTCCGTGAGACCAGACGTCGACTCAGTGTGGAAGTTCACGACAAACTGCAGCGGGCCGCCACCATTCGCAGCATGGAGCGTAGGCAGCTGGGTTTCGACCAGCGGGCCCATTCCCTAGACATGCTGTCCCCTGAACGTCGAGCTGCCTTCAATAGCCTGGATGCCACCAATTTCAAGACATCCTCCCAGGAGAGCATCGACACAAAACTCAACAACCTACGTCTACGAATTGAGCAGAATGAGCATCGACGGAGCGACCCAAGCCAGGCATACTCTGAAGATAACATTTTCAACCGCCTTGGTTCAGTCACAAAACTAGCCAAGAGGAACAAGAACAGAGAGTTGAGGAAGAACATCCCAGACGACGGTCGGAAAGCCTTAGATTCCTTCAGTTGTAATACTCCTACAATGGATGAGGAGAAGAAAGAGGAAGAGGACGAGGAGCTTGAGAAAGAGGTCAACACCAGTCTGACCAACTTACCTCTCTTTGTGGAGAGCCCCAATAAACAAAACGGATTCATGCCTCTACCGCCACAGACCAAAGAGGAAGAAAACGAGACAAAACTTGAAGACAAAGAGTTCCATGTGCAGATGGAGCCCTAGACGGAACAGCGTAAAAAAATAACACATGCCAAAAGTGCCTTGTTTAGCCCTTACCCTAAGCTGAGATGTGAGAATCTCAATTTCTGCTGTTCATTTAACTGTTCACTGTGTCCTGATAACTTGATAATGGAAATATGGTGACTGTAGCACTGGAAGACACTTAGTTCTCTTCTTCAGACCGCTGAGTAATGCTTGTATAATTTGGAAAGAATCTCTTCAAAAGTCCTGGACAACAAACGAAAAATCTGTAGCAAGCTACATTGGCAGTTTGTTTGAAGTGTAACTAAAAGTGTTGCACTTTCAATGTTCTTTCTGCCATACTGTACTTCAAGGAAGCATAACTGCTTCAAAAACAATGCTTGTCAAGATTTCCCACCCATTCTAAATGGAGAGACTAACCTTGAGACTTAAATCCCCCAAGATCAAAGATCATAAATCTCTTCAAAGTTTAAAAAAAACAAAAAAAAACATGTTAAATTGTTGACACGTTGTATATGCACGGAGCTCTACTGTCCTGTAAAACAAGTGCATCAATATGTGTGATCCAGATTTATGAAGTTAACCTATCAAATCTCAGGGCTTGTAGTCCTACTGTAGTTGTTCAATTGTACGGTATGTCTGACATACAATTTCCTGCGCTCTCATGAAATATTTAAGGTTGTTGCTACACAGTACTGTTTTAATATTTTGAAAGATTAGGACAGTGGGATGGAAGAGAAGCCATAAGGTAGAAAGGAAAACAATATGTAAAACACAGAATGTCTAGTAGAGTTTAATCACAAACTATTGAACTGTTTATCCATTCAACTATTATGCCCCTTTTCACTAGAATATAAGAATTTGGTGTCCTCGGAATGTGTCTATTAAGTTTCAGCTCAAAATACCCCACAGATAATTTATTATAGCTTGCCATTTTTTCCTTATTTGTGTGTAAGCAAAAACATGCTGTTTTTGTGTGTCAAATGAGCTGCTGCTCCCAGCCCCCTTTCCAGAAAAGGGTGGAGCTTTAACAGCTCACGCTTCGATTGCTCAACAGCAACAAAGCTGGAGAATCTCACGCAGCCAAAATGACGATTTTCAGTAACAGTGTTCAGCCTTACATTGTTCAAACTGGAGTCGGACTCTGATGGAGAGACTCAGGTAGAAGTTACAATTTATAGAATGCATCTGGATGTTTCTGAATGGTTAGTGGATAAATTTATGTAGTTGCTGTGGAGTTGATTCAACTCATTGACTAGCATGTGCCGTCATGTTAATCTTTTGTGCAAATCTAGCATTGAATTGACCCTCGTTTGTGAAGCAGTCCGGCGTAAAATGACAGCATGGCAACAACACTCTACTACAACAACTCTTCCTCTTCTCTAAAGCAGCCCAACATGGCCTCACCCCCTTTGTTGCGTGTTCCCGGGGGCGGGGTTTATGTAAATTTTGGGGTTTGTGATGTCACCAACCCGGGAAGAAGCTTGTTGTAGTCCCTACCAGCCGTTTGTTGTAATCCTTAAAAAGCGATTTATGTAAAAGAAAATATCTCCCTTTGCATTGAACTTTGAGCGTCGTAGCTTTGCAGATGTTGTTTATGCTCAAACAGCAACATTACACACTAACTAAAGTTAAATTTTCTATTTTTGGGTGAACTATGCCTTCAAGCCATTGTGTTGACACTTTATTAGTTGTCTGACAGAGGCAATTCTACAACATTATAACATATCTACAATGTTACTTTATTACTATGACCAGGCTAGCATTTTAAATAATTTGTTTGAATTGAATTCTACTAGACATTCAATATATTGATGAAACACATATACGGCATACTTCTGTTTTAGCTTTATTAAAGTTTGTAACGCAGTTCCATTTAAGATTGATGGGGAAATTTTATTATTATTTATTTTATTTATGTTTTCCAGAAGCTCTTTGTTGAAAATACTAACTGTACATGAACAAATCAATGATCAGATTCAAATTTTGCACTTTTTTAGAAGTTTCTGTCTTTGGTTTATGATTAATGTCTCTTCTTTTCCAGAAAATTTCTAGACTAGACTTTTCACGCACCACTAAATAATTTTGTGCTAATCGCCTGAGAGTGTCCAACATATTTGTGTGCGTGTTTGTTGAAACCAAATACTGCTTTGTCTGATGTGATTGTTGTCTTGCTGACTGTATTAATGAAAACTCCCTGAGGCAGAGACACATATCAGTACCTCATTCCCACCAACTCGTAAAATGCACACGTACAAACATCTACAGCTGCAGCAAAATGCTTGTTGTTAAGCTATGGTAAATTATTCTTTTCATGTTTGCAATAGTCTAGAGCGAATGCAGTGACGGACTGAATATTTGTGATAAGAAAAAAAGCTATGAAAATTTAAAATATTTTAAAGCATTCAATACAACTTAGAGACATGGATCCCTAAAGCATGCTATTGTGCTAATATGTTATCATGCTATGGTATTGATTGTACCACAAACATGCTTCTTGAGACTTTGAAATGTCCATGTTTGAGCTCTACTTCGGGCTGCACATGCTAGTAAATTGCTGTTCGCAGTATCTGCAGTATCTTGTGCAACCATTACATTCAATGTAGTGAGTGCCTTTTGGAAATAAACACAGATGAACAAAAATCAAGTTGCAGTTTTCTCTTTCCACTTTGTTTTGACTCTTTTTATAAATGTCCTGAGGCAGTGTTATAATCAAATATATGATTTCCTCGCTCAAAGGTCAACCTGAAACATAAGAATCCACCAAAAAAACATCAACAAATGAAGGAACACTCAACGTGCTATTTAAAAATCTTGAGGTAACATTCACCTTCAAATGTGTATCCTGGTGTAATATCATTTTGCATTACAATAGCAAATATTGTGCAACCTTCAGGGGCGCCGCTAGCAATTTTGGGCCCTATGAAAGAATTTGAGGTTGGGGCCCCTACCGCACCCATTCCGCACCAAACATATAAGTCAGCCTAGCTATCCAAAATCTTTGTCTGCAATTTAATAATAATGACCTATTACTTTTTCTATTGCTTTTGACCACTAGGTATCAGATATTGCTCTAGCTAGCACTAGCAGATGATTTATTATGCAAATGTAAATGTAAAAATACAGTACAGTAATCAAATATTCATATTCATACATTCTTAAACAAAACCAACTGTTTAGTCAAAAATTCAAGAAGGTCCATATTTTAAAGCTCTTTCTAACTTGTACTCGGCCTTAAAATAACATAGTTCTTGTAATTGTTAACTATAGCATTTGTTACAATAAGGATATAATTACAGGTAAGACCATTTTTTCTTTCTTTCTTTTTATAGCATTTGTTATGAAAAATAGCAACACAGTTAGAAAATATATAGCTACAACATGCCACAGTTGTAATATAAATGTATTCCCTTAACAGATTATCTATTATAAATTCTACAACTAGTCAGAATTTGCCACAATAAATACAATAGAACTTGATAAATTCTAGTAAATGTGGTCGAGTTTAAAAAGCTTGCAGGATGATGTTTTCCCCTCTTTTCATCAGTCATTTTAGTGGCTGTTTTAGATCATGTTCGGATTTCTCCGTGTACTATCCTCATAGAATCCAAATGTGTCGCACATTTTATCATCAGCGTCGCATAGGAACGGCTCGTGCAAATCTTAACACTTTTGGAGCGCGCTGGTGAACGCGCTTACGGTGATTCGCGCGCCACTCATGCAAAATTAAACAACTGGGCTTCAGTCACAGTCATATTGCGCAGACAATTGATCCGTTCAGTTCGTACAGCTTATAAAAGCTCGGAACGCGCGATGTATACAATTAATTAATAGTCTGATGATTTTACGTTTCGGTGTGGGCGTTCAGCCGGCAACATGTGACAAGTGCCGGTGCGCGAGAAGTGCGTACTTCTGACTGTTACTACTAAAACTGATCTCTGGGGGCCCCAAAAGTGCGCGGGCCCTTAGAATCGTCCTAACTCCCCCCCCCGGCAACCTTGATGGGGAAGAAATGCCTCTTATAATAGGCCTTGAATAAAAATTAGCCAAACAACACCAGACATTGATCTAAATGCTCAGTAACAGGTAAATGAAAAAAGGATTTATGTAAATATTTGATTGGCTAAATTGTTCGCACGGCCCTTTAGTGCTGTCACTGCAAGAGAAATTTCAATCTGATTGCAGACCGCCGCTTACATTATTGAGCTATGGGAAGCAACTCTTCTCAGCATTACAGACCTTGACATCTGAGTCAATAATAGTGAAGAAGCTGTAAATGGAGGTAAATGTAGAAGTAATGTCCTTTGGGAACATCTTGAAGGTTTTGTGTGTGTGTGTGTGAGAGAGAGAGAGAGAGTGTGTGGCTCCATTAATGTGCATCTTAACAGGGCTGAGGTTGAAATGTTATATCCTATCTTTTTTGTTTGTTTGTTCGTTTGTTTGTTTTCAGTTAATAGTAGTCCAAAAAGCAACACTTACATGTAAGCTATAAATTGCATATACATTTGAGAAAATTTTTCCTTATTTGTTCCATTTCAATAAATACATAAAGATAATTATGTGATAATGGATGAATAAAATGTTAATTTTGCAAAATTACTGTATTTATCTGAATTCCTCTTGTCATTAGAAGGAGGAGAGGTAAATTTAAAGAAACAATCTAAGATTAAAGCTGCAAGCAGCGATTAAAGGGCCCTCGCACCGGTGCCACCGCCACCCAGTGGCTTTGGGAAAACAGAGCAAGGTGGACAATATGCATTTAAGTATATAAATATAGGAGGACAACGTCAGTCATCTGTATTTGCCACACTTCCTGCTACCAGTTGGTGGCGATATGACTATAACTAAATTTTGGCATGTAGATGTCTTCTGTCCAGGGTACTTTTGAGGCTTTTGAGGCTTTGAGACTTTTAAGTTTGAGGCAGATTGGACATTGTATGCTTGAGTTACAACAACTTCCTGTTTCATGGTGATAATAGCATGCTTTAGCACTCAGCTAAGTGTTGATAGCATGTTTTAGAATGTTTGTAGCATGTTTAGCACTCAATTGCATATTTTAGTACAGTGCTCAGCGTAAATGAGTACACCCCCTTTGAAAAGTAACATTTTAAACAATATCTCAATGAACACAAAAGCAATTTCCAAAATGTTGACAAGACTAAGTTTTATATAACATCTGTTTAACTTATAACATGAAAGTAAGGTTAATAATATAACTTAGATTACACATTTTTCAGTTTTACTCAAATTAGGGTGATGCAAAAATGAGTACACCCCACAACAAAAACTACTACATCTAGTACTTTGTATGGCCTCCATGATTTTTAATGACAGCACCAAGTCTTCTAGGCACGGGATGAACAAATTGGCGACATTTTGCAACATCTAAAAAAAAAAAAAAAAACAATAAAAAAAACCAAACAAACATGTACTGTATATAGTTACAAGAATGCACTTACAATGAGAGTCTATAGGAAAATGGTACATCACCAGAATATGTATTAAATATAGGCTAGTTCATCAGAAGTATAGCCTTTTCACTTAAATATTATAGTGTTGGCAAGACTAGCTTCTAGTGTGATCACTAACCAACCTTTTCTGTTTAAAATTATATCCAGTTTCTCAATTTACATTATTACCATGTGAACCATAACCATAAATTTATCCAAGTTGTTGCTCCTCAAATGAATGATCTAGACAACTTTATATTAATTAGGTGTTTAAATAAAAATATGATCATCACCTTTAAACTCACACACTTAAATCTTCCAGTACACTTGCCCCACTTAATTTAAATTTAATTAAACCTGTTTTATTAACCTGGGATATTCCTCTTAAGATTGCATTTTGTACAGCAAAAATTTCTACAGCTTCACACCTCTCAACATCCTGTCTTTTTTCTCACAAGCAACAGTTTCACACACTGTGTGAAGAACATCTCAAGAACATCTCTACACCACTATGTAATTAAAAAGTGTTCAAAAACTTTCCAAATGATTCTGTACTGCAGGATAAAAAACATGACAGCAGCGAGTTGAGTACTTTTAATTTTAATTGCGGCCTCGCTTATTCAATATTTAAAACTTTACTACATGACAATGATGTGTTCAGCGAATCAGCATGTCCTCCATGGGTTTCAGTCGTTGGGGATTGGCCTATTTCATACTCATTGAGCTTCTATACTCCATTTCTGTTATATAAAGAGTGCAAATAACTTTTGTGCAACATTTGTTAAGTCCCATCTAGATTTTATTTATAAATAAATTAACCATTAAAATGATATTTGATGCTGGATTGTTTCAACCCATGTTTGGGTCACATATGGACAAACCCAACCGGTTTAAACCAACAGTTGGGTTTGTCCATATTTGACCCAAACATGGAGTGTCTGAATGTGTATTGGGAAGCGAAGCAGTACTGTTCTCCGTTTCAGCGGCAGTTGCACTTGTCCTTTGCTTTAACACTATAAAACGTCTCAGGTTACGCATGTAACCATGGTTCCCTGAGAACAGGGAACGAGATGCTGCGTCTTAACGCATATGGGGAACGCCTCCACGGGAACCGGTGTCTGAAACGCTATCAAATCACGACAATCGTATTGGCTGGCGACAGCCTATGAAGTCACTACTAGTGCGGGCCGAATGCACATAAGGGGCGTCTAGAGAACAAGTCATCCACTTATTGTCTGAAGGGACTGTTCAGCAGGCGGCCCCGAGGCATGGCAGGGAGACGCAGTGTCTCGTTCCCTGTTCTCAGGGAACCATGGTTACATGCGTAACCTGAGACGTTCCCCTTCGAAAGGGGGAGTGCATGCCAAAGAATGGCTGACAAAAAACAGATGGACAATTTCAACAGAAATGTCAAAATCACTCCTCCTACGGGTCTAATAGGCTGTCAGTGACAGCATTCCCTACGGCCAACACCCAAGCTATAAGCATCAAAGAGGCCCCCAGAAATATCCAGAGGCCTACCAAGGCCGCTCAAAGGCTTGGAACCAACAACTTCAAACAGAAGGGGTCCCTTTAAGGGAATGTGGCCAGGGAGCCGAAAGGAGCCCCGGCCAGTCATTTCTCAAGGGAGCATAGTCTACCTCTAATGCCACCAGGGAGGCCGACCTGGTCCTACTTTTGTAACCTAGTCTGGCCAGCAACCTGTCTGTTACTTAAACAGAGTCTCTAAAGCACTTGCCTCCAGAGGAGTCGTCCAGAAAGAGGGACTGCAAACTGGCAGTAACCAACTCAGACCGGATCGTAGAGACAGGCATCCTGGGGAGCTTAATCCCTTGCAATCGAGGGGAGTTACTCTGCTCAACCTAGGATCTACAGAGCGCTTCTTAAACAAGGCACTCTGAAGGCTGAGTACTCTACATAGGGTCCCTAATGAGAGACATACCTCCAGCTCCAACAGGAGCTGATCTACAATGGAAGTTCTTACTAAAAGAATCTCTTAAACCTTTAAGACCAACTCAGGGACCGAGGACCTCTATATGATGACCCACACAAGAGAGGGGAGTACCTACAGCCTTCTACCTTCTGACCAGAACTCGGGAGCGCTGTACTCTAAGGAACGACCCTCAATGCGAGGGGAGTACCAACTAGACTCAACCGAGATGAGTATTGACCAAGCTCAACTCAAGTACCAGGGAGGCTTCTGAAGAGCCTACACTCTGATATAACTCTAGGGAGTCAGGATACTAACTTAGCTGGAAGTGCTAAGGACCTACTTGACCCAGAGGATCGCCTTCAAGGTGACCCGCTCGAGGGCCAACTACTTACTAGCAGATCTAGAATTCTAGGGCTAGTATCAGGGAGGCTCCAATGGAGCCTGAGCTACCTGATAACCGTCTGCTCAACTCTAGGGAACTAGGACACTCAGGAACCTAGCTCAACCCGGAGGATCGCTCTCAAGGAGACCCAAGGAGGGCTAACTACTTGGTAGCAAATCTAACTCCAGCAGAAACAGCCACTAGAGGTACTGCAGGCTCGGAATACTCGTTTGCATTGCCATAACGAGCCATGTACTCAGCATAACGCTTTCTACCCTTAAAACAAAGGGAGTACAAATCTATGCGACCGGGCTTACGAGGAGGCCTCAGATAGGGCCTACTACTCTAGCTCAACACGGCCACAGGCCCGGGGCTAATGCTCGAGCTCTAAGGGAGTGTGCTAAACTCACTCTGAAAGGAGGGAGTACTCGATACGCTCAACCTGAGCATCACTGGTGATGGGCACATATGGGGCACAGAGCTAAACCCGAGAAAGGGCTCAAGGGTGAAAGCCTGAGCAAAAACTCTTGCTCCAAGACGAGAACGACCGTCTAAGCTCAGCTCTGGAGGAATGGAGGCCTCAACAGGAAGAAATTCCACAGGAGGGGCCTGCAACACTCGACCCCGCGAGTTGATAATAATCAAGGCGCTTTTGGCTAAGAGATTGCTCTAAGTTCGAACCAGATAAAGCTTCTACCAAAGCTCTAGAGAGCAGAGACTTCAGCATAGTGCTTTCCACTCTCTAAACGAGAGGAAGTCTACAACGCTCAAGGATAACCACCGGAGAGGCTTTCTACGAAAGCCTACAAAACCTGTCTATCTGTCTGTGCCTAACACAACTAGGGAACTGAAGCTCAGCATATCGCTTTTACTCTAATATCAAGAGGAGACTCAGCTCAACCTAGGCAAATTAAGGAGGCCGTAAAGCCATAAAGCAGAGCAGTGGCTTTAGCAAAACGACTCTCTTCAACGAGAGGAAGCCAACTCACTCAACCAGAAGGATTATCAGGGCGGCTCCGAAGGCCTGAGCACCTGACAAATCAACTATCTGGAGCTCAGATGAGCGGCGGCCTAGAAAACCGACTCTCAGATCGAGAGGAGGCCATGCCATTCATTACAGGTGATATTTCATTCTAAATGTTACCCACTATATAAAAACCTCACAAAGAGAGGAGGCACATAGTAAGGGTGTCACGATAACCTTCCCTAATCATGGGAGCTCCAGGGAGCACAGAGCGTAATCTGCTGCCGCGTATGTCCTGCCATATACGGGCGATGCCACTCCAGCCACGCGATAGTTCACGAACATCTCGACCGATGGGGGCATCGACACGTATCTAAGCTCCCGAAACCCCTAGACATCTGCATAAATTACATGCTGATGTTAACGGATGCGGGACAAAACAGATTCTTCCATGCCCTGTCGATCTCAAAGTGGAGATCAAAAGGGAAAGGAAGGCTCATATACGAGGGTGCAGATAAACCACATGCGACTGGGGTTGCCATGGGAAACACACACAGCGTGAGCAAACAGTTTCCTCAAAAACTGAACGCGCGTGCTCCTCGCCCAAACAAACAACGCACAAGTAATGTGTGTCATTAAGTGTCACAAACTTGAACCAATCCACACAACACTCGAACGTAAAAGAGCACAGTCTGACGATATTGAGGATGAAAAAGACAAAGCATCCTCAAACAGCACAACGCTCTCGTGAAGCATACCAAATAAACACCTACAAACACTTCAGTCGAACTTCTTCTGTGCGCATCGAGCACAAAAGATTGTCCCTCTTCCCACAGGAAGACAGACAAATGAGAGTGGAGCTTCCTCAGCGGGAAAAGCTCTCACAAAAACATGTAAAGAACTCTCAAGCACTGAACATGCCTGCTCTAACAAAGGACGCACAAGTCATGACTGTCATCAAGCATCAAATATCTATGACACGGATGTACACACCGCTTGAGACGTCTGCTTAAAAAAGCCATTCTTACCTCGGACAGCGTTTAGACAAAACAGTCCCTGAAGACAAAAAGAGGACGACTTGTAGGCACCCCTTAAGTGCGTTCGGGCCGCACTAGTAGTGACGTCATAGGCTGTCGCCGGCCAATATGATTGTCGTGATTTGATAGCGTTTCAGACACCGGTTCCTGCGGAGGCGTTCCCCATATGCGTTAAGACGCAGTGCGAGTTCCCTTTCGAAAGGGAACTAATTTTTACATCCAGCAGCAATGCGATAGTGGCCTCCCTTATTTCTTCTGATGCCATGTGGCTGTCCAGTTTCCATCTTTCACTGTCTGTCCTTCACTGTCTGTATTTTACTGTCTCTCTACCATTGTATCTGTTGAACTCAGGCAAGGCAACCAACCCGTGACATCACAGGTTGTACTGCAAGATGGTGGCGACCCTTGCTACAAAAGCTATAACAAAACATCCTTTTTTTCTCTTTAAAATGGTTACATTTATTGTGTTTGTTACATAATTTTTGATTAGGGTGGAAATCCACGTTAACTTGACATTTACACTTTAAATGTAATAACACCTGCTTTATATTTCAGCTTTCCTGGCTAACTGGGTGCATGTAGAAGTTTGCAGACATTATTTGAGTTGTCTAGGATTATATAAAAGGTTCTCTCACAGACAGGTGCAGAAGACACTTGTCTCAGTGGCATGTAAAGGTGAGCTCTCACATTAGAGCTGGAATCACACCTGTCACAGTACGGTACAGATGTGACCTGAAGAACAGATGAGCTCTTGGCAAGGGCAACAGTGCTGGTGTCACACACTGAATCTGGCTTGAATCAGCTGGGTCACAGCAGGTCAAAAGATTGATGAGACTGATGATTGTAAGCTAAAACTACACACTAATGATTCTTAGATCACAATATAAATAAATAAATAAATTTGACTTGATTATTGCATTTGTTTGTTTTTTTGTTTGTTTGTTTACTTTACTATATTAAGCTGTAAAAACTATGCATTTTTTTCCAATTTAATAAAGCATAGCAGGTAAGTTAAATTAATGCATTTTTTTTTTTTGGAGTTCAAAAGGGCCCAAAAAGAAAAAGGGTTTATGGTTCATTCCCATTTGTGCTTTTCCCAGCATGCACTGAGGTATGAATAATTATTATCGGTGCATTATTTTACTTTATTTCACATTTAGTTAGGCTTAAGCTTTTACCTTTATGTTCTGCAGACATCCCATTTTTACAGTGCATTTGCCTATCTAAAACATCAATTCTTCCAACAAATGAATAACTGAACTGACAGTGCAGATGCTTTTTGGACGGATTGAGGTCAGAGAGGCAGGGAAGAGAAGTTCTGCTTGAACGAGGCTGGTGGTCAACTGAGGTTCATGTCGGTTTGGTTGTTCTTGTTTCTTTTATGCACTGAATGCACTGTTCTGATTTACCTTCATCTTTTGTATCAGTCCTGGGGAATGTTGTTCATAGTCACAGTTTATGACTGCAGCAGATCTGAAAGCAAACACTGCAGCTAGGTGGGCGATATGACCAAATTCCTATATCACAATATGAGTAATTTTATTTCATGATAACATATATATATATATATATATATATATATATATACCTCTCAATCTCACTGAAGACAAGTAAATAGTCAGAGATAAATAGGAACAAAGAAATTAATTACAAGCAATAGGACAAAAATCTACAATAATACAAAAGACACAAATGAAAAGACCTACCTGATAAACTTCAAGTATTATTAGATAGGCTACTACATAAATTGTATAAAGTAATCAAATATACAAAAAACACTGCATAGTCTTCACTCTGTAAATTAAATATACATTTATTCTTATTAAATTTACAAAAGCGATTAATTCAAGAGCAATGCGATTGTTTGATTAACATTAATAGCACAGACGGCAGCAGACATATTATGCTGCTGTCACTTTAAGACCGAATGCACTGATATAATAAACTGATACACATGTGCTTTCTTTCTCAACTGTTTATGTTTACTTAAGCCCTATTTATACGGGATTAGTTTTACAAGGGTAGATGGAGTAATACAATTTCACCACAGGATGCCTGTAATATTCTGTAACTCGATTTACGCACCACCGTCACCTCCCTGTTGTCATGTGCGTATTACGTTGCTTCCTGATATCACATGCACAAACACACAACATGTGTGTATATATATATATATATGTGTGTGTGTGTGTGTGTGTGTGTGTGGGTGGGTGTGGGGAAGATGTAATATGTTCTCCCAGCATTAGGGGGAGCTGTGTTTCATTGTTTGAGTGTGCCCTCTTTACATGGGTGGAGCTGTTGTTGGTCACAATGCTCTTCCTTTGTGACAAGGTAAGGAGGGTTTTCCCTGCTCTTTGTTATCTATTAAATTTATATGATTATTTTGACCATCCATGTTATATAAAGAGATATATTGTTGTTAAAGAGGTTTACTAATGTGTATGTGCAGTTATTTTCGATGGATGGTTTCGTATTTCTGATATTATTTCATATGTTGTAAATTCCATGTGTTGGAGTATATTTTTCCTTATATTGTATTGTGTTCAAAGTTTATTTGTGTATTTTGTGGTTTTATCATTTGTATTTTGCATATATCTTACATCTATCTTTAGTTTTTTCTATGTTGTAGTTTATTTTTCATTAGTTTGCAACCATGTGGTTGGCTGCAGCTACAGCTATTTTGCTGCCTGTTGTAATTTGATATATAATGTTTTGATGTTAATTTGGAATTAACACAATGCTCTTCCTTTGTGACAAGTGGCTGATGTATACGAGACAAATAAAAAGAAAGCTTCACTGCTGTGACACAATGACGGTCTTGGTGTCCTCCTCTTACACCCAGCACATCACACAACGCAGAGCACACCAACAAAGAGGGTTACATATTTATATATATACATTTGGCATATGCCAAAATGAGTCCTTGTTTGCTGCTTATTGCGTTTGAATGGTTTAAAATCACAAACCGCAAGGCTTAAAAATGTATTCAAATGATAAGCTTTTGTGATGGCACAGCACAGCAACGTCACGTGAGCTTAACTGCGATAGATGTGATAGTCAAAAATCTCTACCTGGTGACAAATTTCTACTGGTCTACCATTATATCGCCCACCCCTACTTTAAACCCACCTGGATCGCAACAAGAATCACTATATTCCACAGTACTGTCAGATTGTACTGTCACACTTCTTTTTCACAAGAAGGAAATTTAGTTCTTCATTTATTAAAAATCTTAGCTGGCAGTTATGTTCACAATTGGCTTTCTTTTGACGGAACAGCTCGAACATTTAGCTATGTATGTGTTCAGCAAAAGAACTACAGTCAAACAGGTTATAAAATACATGTGGGTGAGAAAATGATGACGAATTTTCATTTCTGGGTGATCCCTTTAACTCCTGTGTAAACCAGTAAAGTGCGGCACACAAATACAAACACAGAGCACATCAGTTGCTGAAGAATAAAGAGGTGCGATGTGATGCAGTTGGGTTGTCATAGTAACTGTTATCTCTTTGAAAATCTCCTCATGTAGATTTCAGCCAACTGAGAGTAAGAGAGAGAGACAGAGGGAGACTTTGTGCGAGACACCACACAGTGCCGAAATCCACCAACTGAAATGCTCTTCACACAAGATGTTTATTTTTATGTCTCTTAAGTTATGCTGCTGCACCTTGAATGCTAATGTGTTAATGTATCATAATGAGTTATGAATAGATTTAAACATGTTTACACTGCCATGAAATTACACCAATTAGAGACAAATTAGTTGTGCTGTTATAAATAAACTTGTTGTATAAGATCACTATGTGGTTTAATTGAGCTTAATCTTACTTCAAAGATCACACGCATTCACTTAAATCAGTTTTTAGGTTCTGCATGCTTTATTTACATACATCCAATGGATTTTAAATAAATAGTTTTCAGGGTAATTACACTTTACGTTATCTCCTTAATGCATTGCTTCTCATTTTATACACTTCTCAGCATGTTATGCATGTTTCCTAGCGGGAAACTGGGAAATACAAAAGGTGCTAGGTAACGTAGCCTACTGTAATATGGCTGAATGTGCTTTTTTTAACAGCTTTCTTTTGATTGGATTTTCCATTTACAATTAGATTAGCTTTCTGTATGTGTTTTCGGTCCATAATTTAAATATGGTTTTTATGATTTTTATTTTGTACTACATTCCCACATCAACTGCAATAGTCATTTTGCGCAACCCACACTCATTGGAAATACGTGACTCTGGCTACGTTTCTGCAAAATTGCAAAAACGTACCTAAACTTCACTGCTCTTTCCAGCTGAAGTGAACATCAGGCAGTAAAACACCAATGACTTTTGTTTAGGGATGTCCCGATCAGATTTTTCGTGCCCCCGATCCGAGTCACTGAATATTGAGTATCTGCCGATACCGAATCTCGATCCGATACTTGTATTTTATACACTACACCGTATAAAGACATTGGTAGATGTAAACATATTACAGTGGTAGACATTTTAAACAGACTGTGTGGTCACAATTATGAATATGGGACCACGATATAAACTTCTTATTTTATATGTACAATATGCAGAATAATTGCAACATAAAGAGAAGGAAGTGCATTTAAGGTTAGAAAGCATGAAGCTTTCGGTGTCAGAATACCAGTCTGTCAGTCAAGCCCGAAGCAAGATGCAACCCACAGCAACGCGTTATGGCAACAGCATCTCAGATAGTTTGTCGGCAGATAAAAATAAATAGTAAAAAAAAAAAATGAATGACTTTCGAGTGATTCCTTACAAAGGTGGACATCAATTATGTTAAACACGGAAGCTTGAACATGTGTGTGACGCACTAGAACAGACCTCATTAGTTTTCGCGCGTCACGCAAATTTGAGCTTCTTATTTTCCTTTTAAAGGCAGTCACTGGTTGGCAAACCTACTTGAAGGTGCATACCGCCACCTACTACATGACACTGGCATGATAGCTGAGTAAAAATAAAGGAAAGGGAAAAATCTGTTAGGTTTAGAGTACAGTTTAGTGTAGGGCAGGGGTTTTCAAAGTCGAAGACAGTGGGCCTCCCTTTTGACATAACATACACAATGGCATCTCCCCATCCCCTAATTTTTACTAATTTTCAATAGCGCTGCACACACACAGTTTGTTTGCGTGTCAATAATAACGAACTCTCGTCTTGTGTGCCTAATGTATGACTCCTGTGTGCCACTGTAATTGTCTTTACCTTGATTACAGTCGTCATCCATCAAAAATTTACTAGCACGACACTAATTTGCTTTATCCAACTGAGAGATGTGGTTTGTGTATCGTATGCTCATGCAGAGGTTGGGTGTTTTGAGTCGCCATTCAGTCTGTATTTCACAGCACGATGAAAAATGGCTTGAACTGCTCCGAAACAATCACAGAATAGGAGAGAGGTTGTGCTTTAAAGCCAAATACACTATTCTCTCCGCCATATCTGATGAAATTGGCTGGGTTCTCTCTGCATTAGGCCTGTTTTGGACTTTCTGTTTGAATGCATTTGCTTACTGGAACCTTGGACTGAAAATTTTCCATGAGTTAGGGTTTAAAATGATCTGATCAAAAACAGAGGAGCAGGGAAAAAAACCTGCTTCTTTTCGCTTTTTAAAGTATTTTTTTCTTATATAATGTAGTCTACTGATTGAAATTATTAATCATTAACTAATTTATTTATTTTTACCACTTTGCGCCCCACACTTTGAAAACCCCTGGTGTAGGCCATACGTTAATTTTGAACATGAGAACATTACCTTTTAGCACCGATCAACGGACACTTCATTTCTAAACTGCCTCAATATGTGCATTAACCAATTTGTAACGCTTAGTTACACAGAAGATGAAGACGATGATTCAATAACATAAGATTTATTATGAACAAGCCAGCATGCGAGACAGCGTGCACTGGACACAAACAACAACCGACCATGAACAAAACAAAGGGAGGAACTTAAATACACAGTGATGATTACTAAAATACAAACAGTTGTGATGATTAGTGTAGTGTCCATGGTGACTGATCAGTGGTGGGAACACAACAGGTTTGTTCGAGATGCATCTGCGCTGCGCAGACCGATCGGCGTATGACATCAAAGTACAGATTCAAAAGAATAAGGAGTCGTATGCTCTCCAAACGCTCTCGCGGTACTTTGATGTCATACACTGATCGGTCTGCGCAGCGCTGGTGCATCTCGAACAAGCCTAACGACAAAGAGACACACGTGATGAATGTAAACAAGGTAGAGTCAATGAACTGAACTAAACCTGAACATAGTGGTGACAGTAATAAAATGCTGCCACAGTCACGTTTATTGTTTAGGAGAAAAATGAACACACTATTTTGCGCTAGTCACTCGACATTTCACTTTTAAATTGCTGTGAAGGGAGCTACAAGAAATGAAAAAATGTACCCATAGGCACGTTTTTTTTTTTTTTTTTCTTTTCATGACAGTCGGCTGTTTACTAAACGCATCTACAATGGAGAAAAAAATATAAGGTTTATAGCGCCTCTTGTGGACAAGTCACCTGAAAAGTGCAGCGAAAAAGCAACATATTTCTGGTTTAGCAGAAATGTAGCCAGAGTTATTCATTTCTTATGGGCTTGGGTTGGATTTGACTCTAAAAAAAAAAAAGAGTCTAAATATGGAACAGCAGACTAGAAGTGATTTATTCTTCCAGCAAACCTTGACAAGCACAGGCAGCACTGTCCGCTAGTTTGTCATGAGACTTTTTGGCTCGTTCTGCAGCCAATGAGGCTTGTACGGGAGTTGCTTTTTTTCTTATGTCATACTCAAGGCTTCCATCATGGAAGTGGAGCTGATTACAGAACAGCCTCATGTGGCCATTTCTCTGTTTGTTTAATAAAGTTTTGCTGTATATTAGAATCATACACACATGGTGGTAAAAGTATACGATCTGCACCAATGAAGTCAAGAACAACCAAAAAAACAGTGTTATTCTATTTTCAATATATATGCACACTTTTCAGTTGTATTGTAAAGGAGATTAAAACAATTCTGTGAACTTGTGGGTGTTTTAATGTATTTTTTTTTTCCACCGGAAGCTCGTTATTCGAATTTATAAAGTTTTATATATGGATATTTTTCTTACAAAAACACATCCCTTCACTTCAAAAGGCCTTTATTAACCCCCTGGAGCCGTATGGATTACTTTTTTTTATGGGTGGATGCATTTTTTCTGTCTTCAGAATGTGAGTTCCCATTCACAACCATTATAAACCTTGGAGGACTAAGGATATTTTTAAATATATCTCGGATTGTGTTCGTCTGAAAGAAGATTGTCATATAAACTTAGGATGGCTTGAGGGTGAGTAAATCATGGGATAATTTTCATTTTTGGGTGAACTATCCCTTTAATCAGATAAATTAAATGACATTAAAAAAATCTAAATACAGTAGGTTTAAAAACAAGGGAGAGTGAGTGTGATTTAACGAGACAGTCTAGTCAAAAAAAAAAAAAAAAAAAAAAATCTTCAAAGGGGAGAGTGCTGTCATCAGCAGGATGAACAGACGGAGGGTGAGGACTTTGCCAACGAGCCAAACGCAATGGGATGTATGACGGAGGACAGAGGGAAGGAGGAATGAAGAGCCAGCAGAGAGTACAACTGGTTCTAGACTATAAATAGTCTGGGTGAAAGTTATTGCTGGAGAGATGTGGAGAACTTCTCTGCCCACAGGTTCTTTACTTAATGTGATGTAGATTATATGATGAATGTGACAGGGCCAGATGTGGAAAATGAAGTGGTTTATAATTTATTATTTATTTATTTATTTTTCAAAATAGGAAATCTCTTGGGGGTCCTTGAAAATGTTGCTAATCAGGACCCCAACAGGACCTAAATTTTTTAGGTATGTAAAGAAAATGCAGAGTGACCTCCTACTAATAATTAAACTTTATAAAAATTTTACTTTTTAATTTTTTTTTTTTTTTTACTAATGAGTGTGAATGCATCATATGGAAGTATAATTGTGTTAAAATATCTTAAAACTTGTCTTGCATCATGACAGCAGTGCCCTGACTCCTTTGTGATATGCAGTATTTCAAAATGTTTTAAAAAAGCATTTTTCATGTTTTTGCTATAGCATTCTTGTAGCTCAAACAGTAGAGCATGCTTCTATTAAAACCAAGGCCATAGGTTTGGTTCCAAAGGAAAAATAAATGATTAAATGTGTACTTTGAAGAAGTGGCAATGGATGTAAGCGTTTGCCAAATGCATAAACATTTTCACATATCGTAGGCTAGTTATTGTGCATACAGACCTATGAGGAAGTATATTATATTTTAAAAAATAATTTTGTTCCATTGAAGTGGAAAAATCTAAAATAAATGGTGGCCAGTCATAGTTTCTAAAAACAGAGAAATAAGTAAATTTCAACCTAAAATCATGATTTTGGAAAACTTCCATATCCATTTGTCAACTACCCTATTTTAAGGGATAGTTCACCCAAAATTGAAGATTGTGTCATCATTTACTCCCCCTTAAGTTGTTCCAAACCTGTATACATTTCTTTGTTCTGCTGTACACAAAGGAAGATATTTGGAAGAATGTTTGTAACAAAGCAGATCTCGCCCCCCATTGACTAACATGGTAGGAAAAAAAAAAAATACTGTGGTAGTCAATGGGGGCGAGTTCAATAATAGTCAAACTAAGTCAAAGAAATGAACAACAGGTGTGTGATACAGGAAACAGAGCTACACACGTGCAAAACCCTCCCAAAACAGATACAGACACAGATAATCCCTTACAAGTAAATTATGACAGGAGTTAAATTTTTTGGGTGAAATATTCCTTTAGTTTACCGCAATGGTGAATCACATGTGCTGCGTCCGAAATCGAATACTTCCCTACTATATAGTTTGCAAAACACAGCATGTCAATGAGTAGTATGTCCGAATACATAGTACTGTAGACAAAGTATACGGTTGATCTACTACTTCCGCCGGGATTCTGAAGTGCGCATTCGATGGACACTTTACTATCCCAGGAGGCCACGGGGGAGGATATGTGAATGACGGTGTAGCAACGCAACTGACTCCGTAGGTCACATGACATTGACAAAAATTTTTATTCATAATACCCATATAGACCATACCTTTTTAACGCTAGTGAAGTAAGTTTCAAACCAAATGTAGTACCTACTATAAAGTATGCAATTTCATTAGACAAACTTTTTGTAAAAGTAAGCAATCATGTGAATATAATGTGTTTATATATTCATTTCAGGTTTAATTTAAACCCTCACTTCAGATACAAGCTTAGGTGTTGCTGTTGTTTTAAACACACATTCAATGTGTTACATCAACAAGCTTGTACATTCCCTGCTGCCTCCGCAGAGGAACATCAACGGTGTTGATTAGTCTTTTGGAAAACAGGATGTTTCATTAGCGCTGTTGTCGTCACCCTGTTTTTGATGCATGATTCCTATTACTGGAAGATTAAGAGCCATTTACCCTGTGAGTGCTGTGAGGTTATGAGCTGTTCTCTCTTTCTGCTTGTTCGTTGCTGTGCTCCGTCCAGAGGCTTATGTTCCCAGCTGCCTCTGTCGCTTGGGGGCTCCACGAGTTCCTCAATGTGACTCACGCTCGCTGTCAGTGACAGTGAGACAAACAAAAGCCAGAAATGAGAGCTGATTGGATGAGTATTATTATCCTTGCATGAATCTAGATATGCAGTACCTGAGGGAAGAATAAGAGTTACATCTACATCAGTCAAGTGGAGAGTAAAGAATGAAAGTGAGAAGAAATAGAAGCAAAGAACACTATTTTTCACTGTTTATCTGTGATTGAGTTAAGTAATTTCAGGACAGCATCAAAATGCTGATGGAGGGATAAATTGTACAGTTTATCACCATGGATTCAATAAGTCTGTTTTGTAGTTACCATGGTAACCTGCGCTGGAGTCTAGATGGGTTCGGAGTCTTTACAGTTATACTAAAGGTGAAATGTGGACACAGAGTCAAACAAACTTCATAGTAAACTTTTATGCTGCAAACTGCAATATAATTCATAATTATAATAACTGTCATCATTATTACGTCTATATATATAGCCTATACACAAACGTTTTGCTTTTTACATACTTTTTGTTTGTGAAGATGCTGAAACGTACAATATGGATGAACTGACAGCATCTACAATGTAAGCAGTATTATGTATTTACAGCTACTTAAATATTACACTTAAATATTACAACTTTTCAACAATATAAAAATGAAACTGTACAGGAAAAAAAAAAAAAAGAAAAAAAAAAAAAAAAAAGAAGTAGTCCAAACAATGATGTGTTGCATTCAAAGTATTCACTGGTGTTATACAATAGTTTTGTGTGAAGTATGGAATAAAAAAAATTTTAGTTGTTAATGCTGAAAATGTTAAATCCTGATCTGAGAAAGTTTGCATATTTCATTTAAACACATACTGAAACGCAGCATGTCGCAATAAATGGCAAAGCAAGTGAGAATCAATGAGCATTTGATATCGTAAAACCTTTTTTGTAACACTGTGTGAGGTGGCAAATTTTAGTTTTTAAATATGTGGTCAAATTTATATTGCTGTGGATTCAGCAGAGCAGGTATTTTCAGTTCATTCCAATGGGATCTGAGCAGCATGCTCACGCAGAGGCTTGTGGGATAGACAGTGGACTGGAGAATGCATTGATAGCGTTTGAGTGTCTAAAAGTTGAGAAATGCTCAGCTTTATGTAAATGAGGGTGGAAAACGCCAACCGGCTACTACTCATGGTCATGAGCAGGTTTGTCATGAACATCTAAAAAAAAAAAAAAAAAATTATATGCTTGTGCTGGAGTTTCTGCTGAATTTAGATTTTACACGACAACAATGTATTAAAAATTGAACTTTTTTTTGTTGTTGTTTATACAGATGACAACGTTATCAAAACTATCCCCGTTCTCACGCATCTACGAAAATGACTAAAAACGCTGTATTACACATGTCAGACCAGTAGTTGGCGATGTCACTTTGTAAAGAAAGACTACGCATCTGCGCATATACGCATTCTTTTACAGAGCACTTGCGTGTGCCTATAGACATTATATATATATATGAGGCACAGAGAAGTTAGAACGAAGGTGAGTTTATTTACAATGTTTGAGAGGACACTCTCACCATTTGAGTATGGTAATCAACTTTACGCAGTAATATGAAGAAAGAATACTGACAGTCACTTTGTTCTTGCAGATGGAGGATGGCGATCGTGGAGCAGAGCAGTAGGGCACACACCTCGGTGATTATAACTGAATGTGGTATTTGGAGGATGCTGTAGACACTGGAGAACCAGAGACACTGGAGAACCAGAGACACTGGAGAACCAGAGACACTGGAGAACCAGAGACACTGGAGACACGAAGGAGTGGGAGAGACAAAGGAGCGCTGGAACATACAGGTAAGTGCTGACAGATAAGTGAGTCCATGTACCAACAAACAAACAAGACCAGACAAAGTGCTGTGGTGAAGTGTGTGCTTAAATACTGCTGTGCTGATGAGGTGATGGAGATCAGGTGCAGGTGATTGCTGAGTGTGAGCAGGTGAGTGACAGGAGGGATGATGGGAAATGGAGTCCGGGGAAGGTGAGATAGATGGTGACCGTGGCATATACATATATATATATATATATATGATGACTAAATTGGTTGTGATTTAAAAACACTTGCTACAGATAGCAGTGTGAATGGCACTAAGCAAAGTTTGGCTGCTACAGTGTGATACTTTTTGGGAACAGACATGGGTTTAACAAAATGTCTTTCAGTTTAATATCTGGGCCACCATCTGTGATGCATTGAATCTCAGGATTGCTGACTGCAATTGTGTTATTACAGTAATTACTATAAATCAGTAAGCCATTAAGAAATTTGGTCCCACTTTATATTAGGTTGCCTTAACTACTATGCACTTACATCAAAAAATAAGTACAATGTACTTATTGTGTTCATATTGTATTGCAAAAAACTTTTGCTGCTATTGAGGTGGGATACGGGTAAGGTTAGGGACAGGTTTGGTGGTATTGGTAGGTTCAAGGTGGGTTAAGGTGTAAGGGATGTGTCAACAGTGTAATTATAAATGTAATTACAGAAAATAATTACAGATGTAATTACATGCAGGTATTTTTTAAAATATAAGTGCAATGTAAAAACATATATGTATACAATAAGTGCATTGTATCAAAGGATTAATTTAAATATAAGTACATAGTAGTTAAGGCCACCTAATATAAAGTGGGACCAGAAATTTCTCAAAAATTACTTTAGACAAAATGTCTGTGTTAATGTCTTTGCTTCCTAATCTAGTTGTCTGTTAAAACTTGCATAAATGTAAATGTAAAATGTTAATGACTAGAAGTTAGAATGGGCCTAATTATAAAATGCAATTATTGTGATTATCTTATTATTATTAGTAGGGACGATTCTAAGTTTACGTTGTTTTCTTGCTGCCATAATAACTAACTGATGAATGCAGTAGTGCTAAAATTATTCACCAAAACATGTATAATTACTACTTTATAACTACTCAATAATAACCACCATTTAAATATGATGCAATAGCAAACTGACACACAAAAATCCATTTGAGCACTAGGTGGCAATATCTCAGGCTGTGTTTGATTAAAGATACAGGGAGAAAGGATAGAATGCTAGGAAAATGGAATGACGTCAGTGGCTCTACTGGAGTCAGATTAACTCACACCGCTTGGCTGATCCAAGACGATGGATGCGGCCTGCTGCTTTCTCCGAGCCAACTGCTGTTCTTTTACTGAACTCATTCCCCAAATTGGGTTACAATTGATTGTTCATGGTGCATTTCTATGCAGTGTATTTCCTCTAGCAGATACAATGGACACACACATTAATGAATGACTCAGTTTCACCAGTGACTAGATGATAAAAGTGCTGTTGCGTAAGTTCAAGTAATAAGCGCTCGGCCTGAGCTCTGTCCTCCCTTACTAGAATATAATGAATGTATTTGGTTACTTGGAGTTGCCATTACAGATGTTTTGAATTTGAAGTCATTTTGTGTTCCCTGTCAGTGTAGTGTATGAGGTATTGTCTGTGGTGATACTCCAGATCTCATATACTGTACACAACCGTTCGAAAGTTTGGGCTCGGTAAGATTTTGTAATGTTTTTTGAAAGATGCCACTCTGTTAGTATTTTGTTCTTGTTAGTCTCAGATGAGAGAGAGATTTTTTGTCACTTTGCAAACTCCAGAAGTAATCAGAAGTTTACATTTTCCCCTTTTAAATTATACAGTCGGGTTCAAAAGTCTGAAAGTGCTATTTCAAATACACTGATTTCATTGCAACTTTTCACTCAAATTGATAATATAATATATAGACTTCATTATTTATCTACATGTATCTTCAGGATTTAATTCAATTTTGAATTCTAGATTTTCTGTGTGGTTGTAGAAGTATGGGCCCCACTATAAACAGTAACACAACTAAACTTTTTTTTTTCTAGAGACACTATAATGGGATTTAAATGTAAGTTTATGGACATTAAAGGATAAAAAGTTTATGTGTTGCTAGAGGGAGAAGTCAAACAGAATGTGTTGTCTTGCGCTGACCTCTAGTGGCCAACAGCACACACCTCTTTTTCCAGTTTACAACCATTTAAATCAACAGACAATGATTCTAGAGTATGCATCTGTGGGAAGATTGTCTTTTAAATGTAACCCAATGCAATTAGCATACAGTAAATGGCACACAACAGAGCAAGGTTTCAACTTGATTATTGAAGCCTCCAGATGTCATTTACCCCTCCAAACAGAGTGTAACACAGTTGAAAAGACATTATCTATCTAACTGATCAAGTATCTTCAGTGTCCTAAGGGATATGACAGGGAAAAAGCAGCAGGTCTCCCTACATGCTAACGGCTAATGAGGAAGTCTGCAATTCAATTGCTAATGCATAACTCAGTTTAGAGGGAATAGTCATCTTCATGTGTGTCATATGTATTCATATTATATGGAAGAAAGGTTTGTTTGCTGAACTTTTGGCCTGTTTATACTGTACAGATGGAGGTTTAGCATTAAGCTAATAGCCAAATGTTTATTTCTCATCTAAACTTTTGTCTTGTGTCATCTCTAAAACGTTTAAAAGTAGCAGCTAACACAAAAGAGTACAGTATATAAGCTTGTCAATACTTTAATAGTGATTATTTTCCTGAAATCTTTGTTAGTGGGCATTGTTGTTTTACTGTGGAATAAAGCAATGCACTCTCTCTGAAGTGCATCTACCTCTATAATTACTCAGTGACCTTTCTGTACTGGAGGCTAGATAGCTTTCATCACATTGACTACTGTAATCAATGTACACAACTCGCAGTACAAACTCAACTGGACAAGGCTCTAGACTCCCCAGTGGCTGTGACAGCAGCACACGAGATCTCAGAGCTGCTCTTTAAAAAAAAAAAAAAAAAAAAAAAGATGTATGCCTAATTGTACTGAATGTGCACTTGAAGTGTATATCAAATCTTAAAAGTATATTTAAAAAAAAAAACGGTACTTGCACATAATGTAATAGCCCTGTGAATTAAATAAAAGGCCACTTAAGTGTACTTAAAAAGAGTACAAGTTTACAAAAAAATGCACTTGTAATAATGTCAAATTAAAAGTTTTACTTTAAAGTTCATTTTAAATCATTGTTTTAATATTTTTTGTCGTGGTTTAAAGAAGTACACTTATTTTGAGTTGACTAACATACTAAAGCACATGCAATGTAATTGATTTTAATTTTAACTATGCTATTCAATTTTGCAGTAAATCGTAAATGTCTAATGACTGCAACTTCATTACAAATGTGTAATTACAAATATATTTAAATACATGACATACAAGCTTTAATAGAAATGACATTAAAGTATATTTTAGTTTACCATAAATGCTTGTCAGTACATTCGGCAGTGTAAGTAATTAAGAAATTACATAGATGTACTTAAGTCCTACTTATATGTAACAACAAACAAACAAACAAAAAAAATCACTTATCGCATTCAATATGAAAGGAAATTCAATAATTAACGCTCTGAAAACATCATATTCAATTTGCACTTAAGTATATTCTTTTAAAATCTTATTTCAGTGAGTACTCTTGCTAAAATGCAGTTCTTTGTCACAAGGGAGTAACTGTAACATTCATGATAACTGCCTAATATGGGTAGACAATGTGAGATTTACACATTGAGTCAGACAAATGAGGAGAAAGGAAACCTTGTGCATCAGTTCATGTGATTCACTAAAACAACTGACTCACTTCGGTAGACCACCAGTGATTCTCAACTGGTTTTACTTCAGGATCCAGGTTTTATATTCATTCAAATGGTGAGCAAACACAGTACCAAAAATGGGAAAGTTTTTTAGTGTTTATTTTTATTAACATTATTTGTTTAAATTAACTCATTAACATTAGTATAATTTTAAATTTGACATAACCCAAACTGAAATATTGACATGCACATATATGCTCATACTGTATCTGTACTAAGTGAAAAATTAATTTCTTAGATAACCAAAAACTATACAAATTACAGCATTCAGAAGAAGAAATGAATGTTCCTATGAATGTCCATTTGTTACACTGTAATTATACCTTTAAGTACTGAGTAATATTAAGTAACTACATGTACTTACTATAAGGTTATAGGATTAGGGTTTGGTTTGGTTTAGGGCTAGTTGCATATAATTATGCATAATTTATAGCTACATGTAACATATGTGGGTCATTGACGAATAAGGTTTTTAAAAGTGTAAAACATAATGGAGATATAATTAATTTTGAAGTGTTAACAATGAGATTATGTGGTTTTTATAATCAGTTAACACTGCTTTTGTCATTTTTTAAAAAGATGGACAAAATTTGTCACAAAAAAGTCATTCGGTTTAACCAAAATTTAGGTTTTACCGAATGACAATTTTGGTTATACTGAATGACAATATTTTCAAACAATGCTAACAGGCTGATATCTAGCTAGGTAGCTAGTTAGCTTGCTAGCTAGCTAGCAAAAGGACAATCAAACATTTTATATTTAATAAAAGTTTTTAAAATATTACAACATTTTCCATGTTTTATAGCGGTTGTACCAAATGACCTGATGTTTCGGGACATGCATATGAGCAAGTGAAAACATGAATTTTTCAAATAGTTAAGAGAGAGTTAGTTACTTTGCCTAATGGCCATGTGGTCCTTTGCAGGTGTCTGAAAGAAGTCACATCTTGTCACAAGATATTGACCGCATGACTTGATCCCAAATGTTCCCTTTATATTGGTTACTACGAATGACATCTATGAAATACACAATTAATTTTAATACCATTTTGCACTATGTTGATATATGATATTATAAAATCATGCCAGAATAAAAATATATATATATACATTTATTACATTTTAAGATATTTTAATCACAAATGAAATGGCTGTATTGGCCTTTGGACAGTTAAACCGAATGACCTTTTGACACTTCAAAATCTTTAAAATACCTTTATATGTAGCAAAATATAATTAAAACCTTTTGGATTCAATAAATGAGATCTAGTTGTACTACCTTACATACTTCGGATGTCATATCTTTGTTTTATATTATTATTAAGGCCTTTGGACAAAAAAATGACCCGTCACGTCATTGACCCATGTAACAATGAAACTGTAAAATAAAGTGTTACTGAGAAATGTCTGAAAAGGGTATATGGCAGGCACTTTTTTCAAAGTGATGTGCTTCTAAATACTCTAATTGCTCTTTGGTTGCTCACTGCTCTGTCCTCCATGAACCAGAAATCGATCGAGCACCATCATGAAGGATATATCAATTTACAAAACCCACTAAAGGCGAGGAAGCTTCCAAAGAAGAATGGAGAACTAGGAAACATAGGTGTATCCTTCCCTGAACCTCGGCCAAAAACATATTTCACATATCAACAGTACAGCTTGCTTTATTTAAAATATCTTGTTTAACCAGCTACATAAACATAACAGCACAGCAAGGTATTAAAGCAGTACAAAGTAATGTTTTATCACAGTATTTAAATAGCCAGTTTTAATTATTTTTATTAATATAACACAAAGTACAATGATATAAATATACATTAAATATATACATTATATATTTAAAAACAGCTTTGGTTTTGAATATACTCCTTGGTTTTCTTTTTAAAAAACAATAAATAAATTTGCTTTAGTGAAAATGAAATGTTGTAAGTAACTGTAAAAGATTAACAATAAAATACACACTTTCAGTTCACTAATAATATTAAAACCAAACATATCAGTCCACAGATGTTGTTATACCTTTACAAAAGTCTTTTCAAAACATTTTAGTGCAAAATCATCAGTAATTATTGACATGACACTTGAATATTCCACCAATTCCTCCATCCTCGCATCTCATTCTTTCCACACCTCAGCTAAGATGGAAAGAATAGATGCGAGGGAAGGAAAACGGGATTGCACAATCAAACAAATAAGAGGTATATATGTTTCTCCTGGGAATCGAACGTCCACCATTTAAGTTTCTTTGTATCTTCATAATGATTTACACACTATACAGCTCTCAGTCAGCGGTGTTATTCTTTTGTCTTTGGGACTGTCACCGCACTTGCTAATAACAGTAACGTTTGTGAGCACAGAGGAGTTACTCTTCCGTCTAGGATGCAAAAGACTCCAAAAAACTCCTCGAGCTCTCTTTCGGAAGTGACTCCCTACGATAACATACAAGAAAGGGTTAATTGAGCTATTGCTATACCCTAAATAAGTAGCCAGCTCATTGCCTATTTGTAATATGTTCTCCCAGAGGCACCCAGGAAGTAGATTAAAGTAATCAAGAGTGTTTAGGAACCGCAGTAGCTGGAAGGGTGTCCAGCACAGGAGAAACAACGCGAGGACCGTCAGAACCAGATGAGCAGCCTTCCTCTCCGTCTGCACCCTCGGTTGAATCACCACACCACGATTTTTAAGTGCCTTGACCATGTGAAAGGTGCAAAGCGAAATGATCAGCAGGGGAGCCAGGAATCCAATCAAGTTCATCGTAATGTTCCGTTGAAGCACCCAGGCCGGATGAGGGTACACTAGGTAACATGCTTCCACCTCTATGACTGGAACGAATTTTACTCCTCGGAAGAGCATTGTTGGGAGGCTGAGGGTGAATCCAACCGCCCAAATCACCACGCAGATACGCTTGGCCCATTTGGGGCATCTCAGCCTACTGGAAGTCAGGGGTTTGGCCAGGGCGAGGTAGCGGTCCACGCTGACTAGCACTAAGAAAAGTACGCTGCAGTAGTAGTTCATCGAGATGGCGGTGTTGACCACCTTGCAGAGCAGTTGACCAAAGTTCCACTGATAGTTTTGGGCGATAGTGACCGCCCAGAAGGGCAAACAGAGGACCATAATGAGGTCTGCAGCTGCCAGGTTGCCCAGATACACATCAGCTACGCTGCACGGCTTCCTCTGGAGGCAGAACACGCAGAGGACCAGACTGTTGCCCACCACTCCCAGGATGCTAATAAGAGCCAGAAATGGAGGCTGGAGAGAAGACAGCCATATCCAGGCGACTGTTTCGTTGCAGAGGACATTCGATGAATTTAATTCCATTGGGACACTGTGAAAAAGATATTTATTTTCTTATTTTTAACATTTACTTTGAAACAATTTTCACTCAGAAATTGCTAGTAAATTTCACAAGTTATTACAAAGAAGCAGTGGTTAACATTAAATTAAACAAGAATCTTTACTAAAATGGTGTTTTCATGTAAAATGGATGACAGTAATCTACAGTGTAAATTTATGTTCAGGATAATCACAAATTTTATTTTTGTTTATTCTTGAATTGGTGATGTTTAAAGTTACCTTCATGTTTGGCAACTAAAAAAACAACTAATCCAACTCAAGGAATGAAGGGGAGTCATTTGCTGGATCTGATCCATCTGACTGAGTAAAACCTGGAAATTCCAAGTAATTTCAGCAGGCTATGTAAAATTTTTACACATTTTCGGACTATTAGCAAAATGTGTTGAAAATAGTTGATCTCAGTTGTGTATTCTGATTTATAATGTTTCACCTCCATATTAAATTCAATAACATTAAAGTCTCTTTCCAACATTAGCATAACCTGTTACTGTGATTAGTGATGAAGTTATTGATGTAACTTGTGCTGTCTGAATATAACCATTATTATTAAAGTCCAGATGACTGGTAAGAATCTCACCTACCTTTCATGTTAAGTGACAGCTCCAGATTATAGATCCAGAGTCGCTATCCGTTCACTTCCGATGTGTTGTCTGGCTGAATCTCCTCCAACTAGATAGTGGTGAGATCAGACAGGCGCTCTTATAAACGCATAATGAGGCTGTCGTCACTGGAAGCCTGGATCTGTTCTCACTTTCCATTTGTCATGCTCTGGCTGTCTTTCGCGTGAGTAAAACACTTGCACATATAACTGTTATGAAGCTGATATGAAGATAAACATTATGACTCAAGCGTGACGCTTCCTTCATAACAAATCTTCAGCTCATGACACAGCAACTGTAGATAAGCCAGATTTTATGGGGGTATTCCAGAAAGATTTCACCATATGTGGTTTTCTTTTAAATGTTTTCTCAGATGCATGTCCTTAAAAACAGAATCTTTTTTTTTTTTTACAAAACACTTTTTTTGTAAACCAAATAAACACAATGTTGAGTTGGCAACACAGTAATCTTGTAAAACCCAGCAGGCCAAACAATATAAAGTGCTTCTCCTTGACCCATTGAAACAGCTATTAAATTTTGAGTACTGAAAATAAAAAATGGTTCAAGTGTCTACTCTTTTCCCCTCAATTCTAATGTTCACTATAACCTCAGAAATCCAATACCACCTCTGTGGTAGTGTGTTAATTTATCACTTTAGTACTTGAAAAATATGACAATAAAGCTTAACTGTCAGCAACGGTTGAGGCAAGGATCATATAGAGGCTGGATCTAAACGCAGCAGTTAATTTTAATAAACACTCAAATCAAATTAACAGACTCTCAAGAGATCAGAATACAAACACCCAGCAAAAGAACAATCATTAAACAACAATGAGATTGGACAAAGCACACTTCAAACTCAGGGCTATATACTGTATACAAAGGTTAATCAAAGCGAGGAAGCAAGAAACTGGTGGGCAAATTACTCAAACAATGAATAACCATGGAAACTAATGCAAACATACTAAGAAAACGTGAAAACAAACGAAACAGAAAGGAAAAAAAACAAAAAAAAAAACAGGAACCAATCATACCAATGATAACTAATGATAACTAACCAAGGCCTTGTTTACACTAGTGCGTTTGAAATGATCGTCTACACTGGTGTTTCCACAGCATTACAGAAACAGTCTCCGTTTACACTACACAACCGAAAACGCTTGTCACATGACCGTTCATGGACACTGGGCTTGCGCGTACAAGTGTAAACAGTTGCCTCTTGCGCATGTAGGTAGCCGCAGTATTGAAAAATGCAGAGTTTAACTGCAGAATGGCTGCTAAAAATGACAACAAAGCCAGCAAAGATTGCAGTTCAGTCAAGGATATGCAGAGCGAACAACGTGGGCAGCCATGTAGTGTAGTGTAGAGTACTGTAAATGACAGGCGTAACTGTAGCAAAAGTTATGCGTTTTAAAGGGGACCTATTATGCCCCCTTTTACAAGACGTAAAATAAGTCTCTGATGTCCCCAGAGTGTGTATGTGAAGTTTTAGCTCAAAATACCCCACAGATAATTTTTAATAGCATGTTAAAATTGCCATTTTTGGGGGTGAGCAAAACATGCGCCGTTTCAGTGTGTGCCCTTTAAATGCAAATGAGCTGCTGTGCTCAGCCTAAGAGGGCGGAGCTTCAAGAGCTGATTCTCCGGTGTCAGGAGTCAGTCAGGACGCACTATAATGTCAGAAACTGCGAATATATGCTGCATGGAGATAGAACAGCTATAGTTTAGTTTAATTATGGTTATAACTTATTGTCTTCTTGTTTTTATCCACTATATTAGTACAAGCCTGTTTACTGATGAGTTTTATAATGTTTATTGTACTTCAAAATATGAAGCGTCTGTTTTCACTCTAGAAAATCACTGTAAGAGCTTAATAAAACACAGTGCAAGTGTGCATTAAAATATTATCCATAAACTCTCTCTCCCTTGCATTATCATCAACATACACAGCGAAGTACACAGAAACACTCGTTACAACTAACAGTAAACACATATATAAAGACCTTATGCCTTTTCGAGTGGTGTTAAATAAACTGGTAAACTTTATATCCGTAAATCAACTCCGATGAACTGTAATAAAGTGCTCTCACCTTCATTACTGCCGTATCCAGTATCACTCTGGAGACTGTAAGCTGGATCACAAACAGTTTGTACAGATCTATCCTTGAGTAACAAATTTTTAGCACAACCTCTGTTTTGTATTGTCCCTTTGTATTGACATTCGTTCACAAAGCAGTCCGGTGTGAAATGATTCGCGCAGACATAAACGAATTTCGGTAGAGTTGAGGGAGCATTTTCTTCGAAAACAAAATTAATCCACCTCGTCTTCAGCAGCTCAGATTTCAGGAGTAAATGGAGAGAGCTATGTGGATTAATCCATCCAGCTACAGAACACCTAAAACACTTATCAGTCAGTGCAGCAATGGCGGACTGTGTACAACTCGCTGTGAACTTGCTCAGGGCGGTTCTATGTTAAAACGGCAGTGTCTGTCAACATTTGTGGGCGGGGCCTGTGGCTAATGTGATGTCACATTGCCAGGAACCTGCAAACGGCTTGTTCAGAGACACTGCTTATGATTTATGGGGATTAAAAAAAAAGGGTTGGGTGGATTTTTATCATTATAGAGTGGTTGTGTACACACACTGCCAACACACATTTATGTCCAAACACCATGCAAAAGTGAATTTTGCATAATAGGTCCCCTTTAAACGAAAACACACTAGTGTAAATGAGGCCTAAGGGGCCATTTACACGACACTAAAAACAAAACACTTTTTATGTGTTTTGACTGTTCATTTACACGACAACGGCGTTTTGACGGCCTGAAAATGGAAGTTTTTGAAATCGGGTTTCAGAGTGCAAGTTTTTGAAAATGATACCAATACTGTGTCCATGTAAACAACAAAAATGCGCATTTTGAAACTGGTGACATCATGCTCATGCGTATTACATGTTCAGTCTATAGGCACATAATGTTTCTTTACAAAGTGACATTGCCAACTACTTGCCCAGCAGCATAATACAGCTTTTTAGTCATTTTCGCGGATCAGTGTGAAAGGGGATCATTTTGACGTTGATGCAAAAAAAAGCAAAAAAAAAAAGCAAAAAAAAACCCAAACTTTTTTTGTTTTTAGTAGGCTACATCATTGTTGTGTAAATGTACCCTCTTACAGTCAATGAGAAACTAAACTCAAACTGAGGCATAACGTTGCATTAACATTAGTTCATGCCATTCAAATATGAACAAAAGTGAAAATATATGAAACAAAGTACAAATCCAAAAATGACATTTGCTTCTGTTAATATTTGAAGGCTGAGTAGCTACTAATCTGTGTATCATATAATTTAATGATATTTGCATAATTATTTAGCAGTAAAAACTGTAAAATTGGTCTCAGAGGTTAATTGTCAGGGTTCTGTGTTTATGTTTCCCTTGTCACATGTTCCTTTGTTCTCAGTTTTCCCGCCACTAGTTTGTTCCCTTAGTTACCCTGATTTGAGTTCATTAGTCCCAGGTGTGTCTTGTTAATTAGTCTCATTTGCCTCCTTGTTTGACCCCTTGGGGGTGGGCAGGAAGCCATCTGTATCTGTTATCTGGATCCCCTGTCAAGGCAACCACCACTGTTTATAGTTCCAAACTGTAGAAAGTCTAGTGAAATGATGCTTTTCTGTCGTCATTACGATGCTTTTCTGTCTGTATTCTTCTGAACACTTGAAGCAGAGTTTATAAAGTCAAATATTGTTTCTTCAAGAATTGATGACATTTCATGATCTAAATAGAGCTGGTGCATTAAGACGAAATGATGAAGAACAGTTGTTTCAGCTCTGTTTAGATCATGGAATGTCATCTAGACTCTTTAAGAAAAAATAATATTTGACTATACAAACTCCCTCACTTATTCACTGTTCGAGTATACAGAAGAATACAGACAGAAAGAGAGAGAATGAAAGAGCCAAAAACCACACTAAAACTGATTTCTTGCCCTGAACAATCTAGGTCATAGCTATTACTATATTTCATATTTCTAAACAATTTATGAAAGAATGCACAAGATAAAAATCCTACAGCTGTTTAAATTTTCCTACTGCTTTCAACAATCTCCTGAGAGTTACTGGATAGTGTCATGCAGTTGCTAAATGTCTGGTATGTGGTTTACGCAGAAGCGTCAGACAGCGTGAAACGGTGAACCTGAATAGCAAGAGGGCCACAGAAGGGCTATTTTGCAAATCAATATTACTATGGTAACATGACATAGTATTACATAACTGCTAGTTCCGGTCTATAGTTGACTGGCCCAAACTGAGATGCTTCAATTCCACTTCAATGGCCTGCGTTCACCATATTTACAGTGCTCATATATATATATATATATATATATATAAGGTTTAGATTATCTTTCTAACAGTATATACAATTGACAGTCAAGATAAAAAGTGTATAAATTTGGACTTCAAAGATCTTATTGGAGAATTGAAAAATTTTAAATAAGCTTCATATTGTCACCATTATGTTCAGTTCTAGGACTTTCAGTTTGTTGTCACTCCTGTCTTGTGTTCCCTGTTCCACATTTCTGCCATTAGTCACCATGGACACTAAGGATCCTCACAGCTGTTCATCATTTACCTTTGTGTGTTTAAGTTCCTGCCTGAGTTCAGTTCTTTGTTCAATGTAACAACTGAGACAAATCAGATACAATTATTTGTCATATTGAACAAAGAATCTTTAAAACTCACTCTGTCTCCATCCCCCGAGAAGACCAGTCTGTGCAAGGGCCTCTTGGACACGATAAGATAAGACTTGTATGATCCGAAACTATGCAGCTATGCAGAACTCTGCATCCAAAAGTCGTTATGAGTCAGGCCCATAGAAAAGGCACACAAAGCCTGAAATCAGACCTTCCTGCCTTAATTTATAGACAGACTGTTCTATAAATGAACATGCATATCCCCAGGAAATGGTATCCATTATTACTGTTTGTTGTGTTGTACTCAGTATTGTATTCACATGTTTTATGATACACTTAATGTAACTTCAATTATGCCATGTTTAGTGTCTATGGGTTGGTATCGAGAATATTTAAATGCTTGTGTATATGAGATGGTGATACCAATGCAACATATTAGGATGACAAGAATCTTTAATAGTTTCTTCTTCAACAACCCAGTCAGTTACCTAGGCAAACGCCCTGCTAGAAACACAAGGCTCATAAACTCCCCCACAAAGGAAGTTCTCGCTACAGAAATTCCACTTTGGTCATTGGTCAGGTCCACCCAAAGAGGTGTGGCTCCTCCCAGACCTTAAGAGGAGACGCACAACTCCGCCTCTCTCTCTTGCTTCTTTGGACGGACTGAAGAGACCCCCTTTGCTGCAGGCCTCTTCAGGCCAAGGCCTGTGGGTCTGCAAGGCCTGTAGTCCTAAACCTGCATCCCAGCCATATGCTCATCTAGAAGAGTGAAAGAACTCTTTCCTATAGTGATGGGCAGATCGAAGCTTCGTGAAACACTGAAGCAGTTGAAGCAAATGTGCCGTAATGTGTTGAGGCTTCGAAACAATCTGACACCCATCTCCACGGTGACCCCTAGTGGTCAGAACAGTGTAAATGCAACAAAACTCAGGCCAAACATGCATAAAAACACCTTTTACAAATGTATTGCAAAAGTTTTATTGAAAGTAAAATCTATCAAATGCAATTAACTAATCATCTAATAAGATTAAATAGAGTCTGTATAATATGTGTTCTTTTATCCATTTTCAAGGCTTGTTTCTCTGTTCCATGGCTCAAGCTAAACAGGCTAATAAGAGATTAATAACTACCATTATTCATTTCAATTATTCTAATGTCTAATTAAAACATCTACAAATGTATAAAACTGATCAGAGATCTGGTAAAACCATAGGGTAAAGCCCATAGACACTTGTTCAATAGTTCTCAGTAAATCTGCATGATTCATGGGTTCACTTTATCATCGCCCCCTCTACCGGTGAACCATTGAAATTTTGAACTGTTTTGAAACGTTTCGAAACAGTGATGACGTAATGAAGCCTCGTTTACTAAAATCACGTGACTTTGGCAGTTTGATACACGCTCTGAATAACTAATTCGAAACAAAAGATTCATAAAGCTTCGGAGCTTCATGAAGCAGTGTTTTGAAATCGGCCATCACTACTTTCCTTCTATAAGAGTCAAATTAACAGCTTAAGTTGTTTAATATTTCTTCAACCAATTAAGATATTGATTATAACTTAAGACCGAACCATCAAGGATTTCTCCTCAGCCTGCAGATCCGATGCTCCTCAACCTAAAGGTATTTTGCAAGTATCGTACATTTGAACACTAAACAGCGATTTAGTATTAATTTGTGAACCCTTTGTTAAGTTTAAGTTAAGTTTAAGTTTATTTATTTTTAAAGCACCTTTAAAACAGCCACAGGACTGACCAAAGTGCTGTACATGAGTGAGATAAAAAAAAAAACAATAATAATAAAACTAATAATAGAAACATAACAAAAGCAAAGATTAACAAGTATTAAAGGCTAAATAAAATAAATGAGTTTTATGAAGAGATTTAAAAACAGATAAGGAAGAAGCTGCTCTAAGATGGACAGGCAAGCTATTCCACAATCTCGGCCCCACTACCGAAAAGGTATCTCCTCTGCGTTTTAGCCTTGAACAAGGGACTGAAAGTAAATTAGGCCTTTTAAGTTTAAGATTACCAGATCTTAAACTTCTGGGAGGGTTGTAGGGACACAATAAATCGGACAGATAATTTGGAGTGAGGTTATTTAAACATTTATACACAAATAAAAGAATTTTAAAATTGATCCTGAATTGAACTGGAAGCCAATGGAGCGCTCGTAAAATGGAAGTGACATGATCATATTTATGACTATTCTTTAGAAATTTGGCTGCAGCATTTTGCACCATTGTTAGCAAAGGTGCTTTATTACTGAGAAAACTGATGGTCCTTTTCCAGCTTGTTATTTTTTACCCTTTCCATTGCTTCATTCCCCTGTTATGATACGGTTCAAATTCATTTCACTCTATCAGTTATCATTTTACCCATGTACGTGTGACTTGTGTGTGTGTGTGTGTGTTTGTTAGTTTAGTTATGTGTTCGTGATTTAGTTAAATAAAACTTGTGTGCACACTCTTGCGAGTTGATTCTGACCTGCTTTTAAACCCAATGTCCCTGATAATGATTCGATCACAGCTACGTGCTAAGAAAGTGTTATTTTTCTGTCTTGAAAAGTTGACAGACGATCAATACTGAGTGTTCGCTAATCATTGATTGTAATATTAATTTTATCACATTAAGTTAATTTTACTAACTGATCCAAATATTTATAATTAATTATAACTAGTTATGAATAATTATTATGTTGAGCTAATTTGCTGCATCGATCTCATCAATGGTATGTGTATGTGTTGCTGCCTGCTCGCTTTTTCTGTTGGATCTTTATATATTCAACTACGTTTTGGATTGTGCTCGTCTTCCTCGTCTGCCTTCCTTGCAACCACACGTGACACATATGTTATATAAATGTAGACAGAATGCAGCAGCTGTATCAAGCAATACACCTTCTGTATCAGCAGCCTAAATTTTGATTTATAATATTAGTGTCTTGACTAATTTATTAATGCTTGATTTAAACAATATTTGCTATTATGTTGATTTTTATTAATATGCTAATCATTTGTTAATATTATTTTGGTTACATTTGATTTCAGTGGTCCAATTTAGACATTCTAACTATAAGTAATTTTGCAACTACATGTCAACTAACTCTGAGTATTAGGAGACTGTTAGTTTATGGTTCAGGTAAGTAGAATAAGTTGACATGTAGTTGCAAAGTTACTTATAGTTGGCAGAATGTCTAAAGTGGTCCATCGAAATAAAGTGTTACCATTATATTAATGTTAAAGGGGACATTGGATGCCCATTTTTTCAAGATGTAATTTAAGTCTCAGGTGTCCCCAGAATGTGTCTGTGAAGTTTCAGCTCAAAATATCTCACAGATCATTTATTATACAGTGTTGTAAATACCCATTTTTGAGTGCATGCAAAATCATGCTGTTTTTGTGCATGTCTTTAAATGCAAATTAGATGCTGCTCCACGCCCCCTTTCCAGGAAGTGCTTCCTTCAACAGCTTCTGATACTCTGCCAAATATTAACATAACATATGCTTTGTTTTGATTTGATTATCATCTATATCGTGAACTTGCGCACGTACATTGCAGTTCTTCTTCATCATTAAAGTTTATTATCTGTTTGCGTTTTAAAGCTATATGAGTTTTCAAAATATTGATGTATGCCCTTTTTAAAACATTTATATTCTGAGCATTCATACATTGAATTAGAGAAACAGAAGACATATGTTAGTTATTAGCTATTTAACAAAGCAATTTAAACAGAGCTGATCAGCCTGATATATATGAGCACTGTAAATTGATGTGCCATATTATTCCACACAGACCAGCAATATCCGTTCAGGACAAAATAAGGATTCGACCCCACAGCGATCGCGGTAAAAGCCAAAATCGCAAGCCCTACGCACTGCTATTGCGCCACTGAAGACATTGAATTACATTTGTCCCTTTTTAAACTTGAGTGGCCCAACCAGACATTGGAGCTAGTGTTTGTCAACAAGGGACGCTATTTGCACTTATTGTAAATAAACACTCCGTTATAGGCTTGTGAAAAGTTAACAGATAAACTATGAAGCTGGCTGAAAGAGCAATACTGGCAATTAGCACAAAACTCTATGGCTATGTAATTGCTAAATAAATAAATTATTAGGCCTAGTATTAGAAGTATGGATTAGTAGAAAAGTATGAATTAGTAGAATATCCAGTGTTATGAAAACTACATATAATAAACGCCTATAGGGTATTTATGAGAATTTATGGGCTACACAAATTTAACCTCAATGAAGGTTAGCCTGGAATGAATGCAAATTCCCATGATAAACCTCTGGGATTTTGGAGCACCAACTTGTAAAAGTAGGTCAACATAACTATTGCGTTCTTTAATTGATTCCCTGTCTTATTCTGCCCTCTAGTGGCTAATATCGAAAGTGAACATGCTGCTAACCTGACCCAATAAATACTTTTAATGTTACTAAACACTTGTTAGGCAGGTTAATTCCACTTGTAGAACATTATTTTCATTTTTATTGAAAATAAATGCCTTTCTGATATGTGATGGGAAAATAGAGAAGAGCGAACTCGGCAAAAGGCAGATTCGAAACCACGGGGATCGCAGTAAAAGCTGGAATTGCGAGCCAACTCGTTACTGTTGCGCCACTGAAGACGTTGAATAGTGCACATCTTTTATTAAACGTGATATACAATAACGAGTTATGTTGAAATAACGAGATATTATGTTGAAATAATGACTTATGTCGAAATAACAACTTAATATCTCGAAATAACGACTTAATATCTCGAAATAACGAGATATGTCGTAATAACGACTTATGTCGAAATAACGACTTAATATCTTGAAATAACGAGATATTATGTCGTAATAACGACTTATGTTGAAATAACGACTTAATATCTCGAAATAACGAGATATTATGTCGTAATAACGACTTAATATCTTGAAATAACAACTTAATATCTTGAAATAACGAGATGTCGTAATAACGACTTGTCGAAATAACGACTTAATATCTTGAAATAACGAGATATTATGTCGTAATAACGACTTATGTTGAAATAACGACTTAATATCTTGAAATAACGAGATATTATGTTGTAATAACGACTTAATATGTCGAAATAACGAGATAAGTTTTCGTTTTTTTTTTCCCTCCCCACCAAGTTTTTTTTTTTTTTTTTCACCATGCGGTTCAGGGCTTCCGTAGGCTTAAGCTAGTCCTAGACTAAAATGCATGTTTGAACTGTTTTAACTGAAAGCAACTTATACTGACATATATTAAAATATGTCAGTGCCATTGTTTTGTCTCAAGATGTACACAAGTAATGTTTTTTTTCCTAGTGCACGTTTATAAAAGTTACTTAAATATCCTAATTGAACTAAGGCCTAATCCTGACTTAAGCTAAGCCCCGTCTGTGAAACCGGGCCAATATGTTTAACTTTTGATAATTTCATATTTCAAATAAAGGTATTCTTCTCAAATAATTGTCAAAAATCAGCAGTTTCCCTTTATCTGTAACGTGCAGGGGCGCAGGAGACATTTTCAAAGTGAGGGGAACAAACTGTAAGCAAAAGCCAGATATTTCCAGATATTGGACCACCACTTCAGGCTCACCGTCGGACCACCATCATATATTAAACTTGCCTGATCATTAACCTCCTTTTGGGGATTTCCGCCTGGATTTGGCCTACCCAAATTGAAAAGCTTCCCATACCCACATACAGTGGTCTAAATGCAAAATCTTGGTGTCATTTTACAGGGAACCCTTTGAAGTTACATAAACTGCTGAAAGTGATAAAAATTATAGTATATATTGTCTGTGCTGTAATAAACCCACCCAAAAAAGAGGAGTTTTTTTTATTTTTTTGTTATAAATTCTATTTTGAAAGTGTATAACTTAGGCCCTGTGCTCTAGCACCCTGAAGACTGATTTGCTTTTTTCCTCTAGATTTCAGCAAACACTGGAAAAAAGAATTTTGTATGCAATCATGTTGTATGCAAGAGTTATTCAAATGCACCTGAAGGGAAGAATATTACCTTTTTAAATGTAATTTCTAAAGTCTCCCCATACCCATATACAGTGGTATAAATGCAATATCCTAGTGTCATTTTACAGAAATGTGTGCACTTGGATGGGATAAATGCAGAGCACAAATTCCGAGTATGGGACTACATACTTGGCTACATGTCACGTCACTCACTCACTCATACACATACCAAACGCAGAGTCCTCTCCCCTCCAGTGCGTCCTCTCCACTGTGTCACTGGCCTAAGCAATCATCACTTTAGCTTTCAGTTTCGCTTTCAAAGATCTCTTTTATCGATGCCATTGATGCTTTTCCCTTTCTAGATGTAATTATTGAAAATCAAAACAGTCCATAAACTATAAATCCACACAAAATCTTCAGCCAAACCAGCTTGTGCCCGTCACCCGGAACTAATCTGAGAGATCAGCCTCCTGACCTTGAAGTGTCAAATTTCTCGGTTTCTGAATGGATGGTTGCCTTGAATGACATGTCACGGCAGAGCTGAGTTCCGGGCATGATTTATATACCATCGACATGTCCTCAGAAAACGCTAGCACGCTTTGATCGATGGTTTGAAGAGCTAGTGTTTCTCCATTCAAGAGCGCATTTCCTGTTCTTTACATCCACGACAAAAAAGTTGATTAATTACGAATGAAAGCTCACAAAAATGTAAAAATAGTCTCATTTGAAAAAAAATATCCTAAGCTAAAAGATGATATACAGTTTGTAGCTGTTTCTGGCTGGTTGAAGCAGTCATTGGAGTTGGAACGTTTATTTTCTCCTTGTCACTAAAATATGTCTGAAATAAACATTTTAAAACTTAACATTGGTGTATAGCTTGAATTACAATGAATGTGGTGATCATAAACATACTCCACATGGCCCTGGGGGGTTAATAAAGACCTTTTGAAGTGAAACGATGTGTTTTTGTAAGAAAAATATCCATATTTAACGTTATAAAGTTAAATGACTAGCTTCCGCCAGACCGTCTTCCGTATTCAACTTAGGAAGAAAGTGTAACGCCTCTCGCAGTTCAAAAGCTTACGCTACGCCCTACGCCTTCCGTATTCACCTTACAAAACAAGCGTAACTAACACGATGTATATGGATAAATATGGGTATTTTTCTTACAAAAACACATTGCTTCACTTCAGAAGGCCTTTATTAACCCCCGGAGCCGTGTGGAGTACGTTTATGATGGATTGATGCACTTTTTTCAAATAGGTGGTTTCCATGCACTGCTATTATAAAGTTTAGGAGCATCAGGGTGATTATTAATATAACTCCAATTGTATTTGTCTGAAGGAATAAAGTCATATACATCTAGGATGGCTTAAGGGTGAGTAAATCATGGGGTAATTTTCATTTTAAAGTGAACTAATCCTTTAAAAATTAAGATTACCCCAGAATGAATTGCATTGCTAGCCCACCCTAACACTTAAGCACAATAACAATGATAATTGCTGACCAAAACTTAATTATATTATATATTTTCTTACTGAAAATTATATATTTTAGTAAAACAAGCAAAATGTAATTTAATTGTATTGTCTTATGACATAGCAATGCATGAATACACACTAGACAAATGTAGCCGATGTGAATACATCAATTTTCAGTTAAGCAATGAATTAATGCATGAATTAATTACATGATTATATTTTATTTACTGATAACAATAGAAAACATGAATAAAAATGAGTAAATGAATAAATAAAAGTAACCATCACAAGAAATGAATGCATAAACAAATCAACAACACATGAAGCAAAGCTTTATTCAAATTTATTCTAACAAACTATCACACATTTACGGGCAGTGAACCCCACATCCTGCTGCCATCTCAACACAGCTGTGCCAATTCTGCGGCTTTATTTTTTATTTTTATTTTTTTTTGATGAAGCAGCTGACCACTGTGCCCACCTTCACCTGTCTTTGCTGTTCATCATGTCCCTCATTGCTGCAGTCAGACTGAAATCTGACCATGGATGGGAAAGGGACATCGAGGTGCTTGTGTTCAGTGGTGGACAGTAACGAAGTATTTTTAATTCGTTACTGTACTTAAGTAGGCTACATTTTTCAAGTATCTGTACTTTACTCAAGTACTTTTTATTTTGAGCAACTTTTACTTTTACTTCATTACATTCCAAAGCATAAGATCGTACTTTTTACTCCACTACATTTTATAAAACATATCGTTACTCATTGTTTTAAAATGAAGAAATCATAACATGCTCAGAGACGCAAAAGCGGCGTCCGATTCGTGCACAAACTGATTCTTTTCAATCATCCTGTTAAATCGGTTCACAAATCACATCAACAATTCATTCGCGAATTGGACTGATCGTATTGCAGCTGTTCTCGAGTCAACAAATCAGCGATTCAATGATCCGTTCAGAGCGAGTCTCCAGTGAACTGAATTTCACTGTCTTGACTGAAAATTAGCCAAGAACTGGGGATCCTCTGAGTGCGCGCACGACTTATGGCGAAACGTAAGTCAGCCTACTAATGTTGAATTTTAGGATTAATTATTGTTACTGAAAATCATATTTAGGTCACAACTGTCAGTTGTTTTTGAACTAAATCTGCTGTAAAGGGCGATCTGTTTAAGCCCACTGAAATGCTTTAATGCGGACACGTCCACATCAATGTGTCTACAGATCGCGATCTCGATTCAAACAGATCAAATCACATTTTAAAACTAACTTAGTGCTTCAAATAACAGTTGTATCGATTACATCGTTACAGCACTAGGAGGCGACAAGTGACTTAAAATGTATTTGACATTGAATGATTCATTCAAAAGATTTGTTCAAAAACATTGATTCATCCAGTAATTAAACAAGTGAAGTAGTTATGAGTGTGTCATTAAATCATTCATTCAAACCCATTTTTTAAATAATTCCATTAAAAATAAATCTTTTTAAATAGACTGCAGCAATTAATATTTTGTCCTCTAGTAAATAATTATATGCTATTTTGTTTAGTTGTCTGTTCAGAATCATGGGAGAATTATGATCTCTATTTGAAACAAACAAACAAACAAAAAAATCTTGATTCTCATTTTATCCAGAATCGTGCAACTTTAACACAAATTAAAATAACACATGTACGTTCATCTTCCCCGCTGCTTTAGCAATTTCTTAAAATGTTATGTATTTAGCCCTATATGTTTCGTCTGTTTTTATTGTTTGTCAACACACATTACATATTATGTATCTGCATCCACTAATCTTCCATCCATACTGACTAGTGCTGGCTATTTGACATAATTATTTTGAGCAATAGGATTATATAAAATATATAATATAAAATGAAATTATATAAGTGGCCTATATAAAATTACAAAACAAACATTCATCAATTAGTACTTTTTTACTTAAGTATATTAAAAATGAAGTACTTTTGTTATTTTACTCAAGTAAAATTAAAAAGGAACACTAAATACTTTCACTTGAGTAATATTTTATAATACGTATCTGTACTTTTACTCAAGTACTTGATTTGTGTACTTCGTCCACCACTGCTTGTGTTCCTCTACTGGCTGGCCCATGCAGCATCCTTTAGGGTGGTGTCACAGACCTTCGATATCCCCAAGTCCTCTGTGCATGACATTGTGCACAGAGTGAGCAAGGCAATCATGGGAATTTAGAGGAGGGTGATTTGTTTTCCAACCAGAGATGACATTGAGGCAGTGGGAGCAGGATTTACACAGCTGGCTGGGACACCAGCTTTCAGCAGAGCAGTTGGTGCAATAGACGTCTGTCGTATCTGAATTAGCAAATAGCTGGAGGTTCCAGCTTCACAATCTCACTCTTCTCAATGGGGACATTGTTGAGCCAGAGGATGAGGAAGACCATGTTTTTGCCCAGGTTCAGGTTCAAATGTTTTATAAAGTGTTTTACATGTTGTCAGCATTTACAGTTTCCATTTCTTGCCGAATTCAATTTCATGTTTACAATTACATGCTAATTTTTGTTTTAAAAATGCCTGAGAGTGCCTGAGGACTGATGCCGTAGACGTAGGGGTGGAGAGACGGAGCGTAGCGGATGGCTCGCAAGTCCGTCGCAGTAGCAGAATGATGACTGACCATGATAACAGTCTCTTTGTATTTGTAGATGATGGTAACTGGCAGGCTGAAGAAGAGCGAATGATCTGGACTGAAGACAAGGGAAGGTGAAGGACGATGAAGGTGAGGAATCTCAATGATGAGACAAACAGGTAAGTGGAGAGGTATACATCAATGAGACCAGACCATTGTGAGGTGGAAGGTTACTGCTTATATAGGGAGTGCTGATGAGTGATAACAAGGGTAAATGCTGGCAGATGCGGGTTCAGGTGATGAGCAGAGAGGATCTTTGGAATTGTAGTCCTGAGACTGATTGAGCTGGTAATTCCCCCTCCCGGAAAGCACGACCCCAAGCAAAATGGATTCCAGGGTGGGAGCGTGGGCATCCTGGAGCTGTGTCAGATGATAGGGATACCTCCAGGATGGTGGCAGCTCAGGGAGCCATGGCGGTGCAGGAAGCTCAGGAGGCCATGGCAGTGCAGGAAGCTCAGGGCCCCATGGTGGTGAAGGCACAGAATATACATACTATCTCTGTATTACAAAAATGTATTTAGTTGTGGTAACTAAATACATTTTTGTAATACAGAGATAGTATGTTAAAAGCACATTTTAATTCATATTCATGGTGTCTCAAAAGAAATGTTATTTGTATATTGGAATGTTCTTGATCACTCGAGTGTCACTTCGAAGCGTCATTAGCTGCGCTCGAGGGATCTGCCCTCATGTTGTTAAAGTTTGGTTATTTTAAAAAAATCATAATAAATAATAATGCAAGATGTCCTGTTGAAATATATGAGATGTAAATTTTATTTAAACTGCAAAAGTAAAGAATACATTTAAATTATTGTTGACAAATGTGACGGGGGAGGAGAATGTATACGTGCGTCAGGTTTCTCGACTAGACTAGAATGACTTCCGCAAAGGATACACCTGTGTATCCTCACTCATAACTCCTCAGGAAGCTTCCTCACTCCTCGTTCCTTGCCTCCTCGTGGTGCAATTAGAGAATTGAGATGTCCTACAAGATGGCTGAGCTCGATCGGTTTCCAGGTCATAGGTTGGAGGACGGAGGAGTGAGGAAACGAGGAGGGATATTGAGAAGCACCCATTTTCCATCTTTTCCTAATCAAACACACCTGATTCAACTCATCAGATTGTTTGTAGAGACTCCAAGACCAGAACTAGATGGGTCAGATAAGGGAGACATCTAAACTCTGCACTGCTGGTGTGCCTCCAGGAACAGGGTTCTGCTGTAGGTCACCATCAATCCGTACAATCCATTGCCTCATATCACCATCAGGGGGAGGACAGCATGCCCTGCTTTAATTCTCTCCTTGCACACATTCTCTTTAAAGTCGACATGAAACAGAAGTTGGGATGGTATTTTCTTCCCTATATTGTTTTCTTCCCTATCTGAGTGAAATTACTTCTCGAACAAGAAAAAAGTAGGGTGGGACTTGATTTTGTCCATTGAAAACTGAATGGATGGTTGTGGTTTGCTATTGCTGTAATCTTATGTGAGTGACAGGTTGTCCCACCCTTGTGCCAGTAAACACATCATCAGAGAAGAGAAGAGATTATTTTGATTAAAGCACATGATGTGCACAGATAAATCATAATAAATACTGCAATATTCCATAAAATATAAGAACTGTCAATTTTGATTTCACGTTGACTTTAATGCCTTTTTTATACAAGATAGCAGCATCTCCAAGGTGATCTAAGGCCGGAAAATAAATAGACTGACCCAACCCTGAGGTGAAAAAAAACAAAAAGATGCTGAAAAGAAACATTTTGATCCTACCACAATCATTTCATGCAATCATTTCTCCTTTGAGGCCTAAAACTTGCACAGTTTTAAAAATAGACTATATATTGTCTCTGTCATCAGTCACACATTTTGTTATTTCTAAATATTTACAGATGGTTGACCTTTGTAGTTATTTTCCCAAACTGTCTATGTTTTGTTTTTGTGATCTTCAGGGTTCAAGTGTTCTAATTTGGGGGTGTTGAGTGTATGGAAATTCCTCATTACGTAACCACATCATTGGTGTCTTCTTCCCCTAAGGCCCTTGACACAACCCTGAAAACCAAGTTAAACACACAAACACATTCTCAACAATAATCCTCCTGGCTGTTTCAGTCCAAGAACTCTCTGTAGATACACCCACACACATCACTCATGCACACAAAAAAATAAAGCATGAATTAATCCTCTTGCTTCGTTGAGATTGACTTATGCCTTTATGTCTGGGGTCCAGGATCCCAATGATGTGTGTGTAGTAGCAGTAATAATAGAAAAATATCATAAGCAATTACAAATGATTTAATTTATCTAATTAATATATGCAAAAATACATTGAAATGCTAAATTCATACATACTGTGCAATGACTTGAAATTACCTCTTCTATGATGAACATAAAACATTTTGTAAAATTATGTTTAAATAAGTTTTTAGGCTCCACTAGTTATGTTGTATTGTCTTAACAGTTAATAGAGTTTTGTAAGATTGCAAAAAGCTGGCCGAATGTGTTTACTATTTGTGATGCTAGCATTACTTTATCTTGTGGTCAGTTTAATTAAACACAATGTTTTATCTCTGTTATTCTAAAATTTTAGCATAGCCCTAATGTTTGTGCATTTTTTTTTTCCACAATTACTACAAGATGTAACATAATGTTTGTGTGTGCAGGACTGCAGGAAGTGGGTAATAATGGTCAGAAATTCAGGGGGAGCGGGATGAAGAAAACAGTCCCACGCAGCAGGACTCTAATATGAACTGTGCCAAGGTCAATAAGTCACACACAGTATATGATAATGCTAGGGCCGGCTGTAACGTGCTGGTTGAGAGGAAACACACGACGAAGAAGATAACTCTCAATAAAGTCTTTACTTGAATCCAACGGGAGAGATACAGATACAGGCAGGAACGCAACACAATCAACATACGAGACCCGACAATGAACTGAGGGAAGACAGGAACTTAAATACAGACGATTAACTAAAATGACAGACAGCTGTGATGATATGGTTAATGTCTATGGTGACTGATTGTGGCGGGAAAAAGGAACAAAGGAGCACATGTGACAGATGTAAACCAAAACAAACTGAATGTGATGGCGACCGTGACAGTACATCCCCCTCCGGCGAGGCGCGTCCTCGCGCCGTAATGGAACATCCAAAGGGGAGGGCCAGAGGGGGTTCTGGAGGTGGACGGAGTGAAGGTGAGATGACAGATGATGCAGGAGGTGGCTTTGGAGGAGGACGGCCAACCAGGAGGAGGAGCCAGATGGTGGACCAGGCCACAGCCAGGATGGTGGACCACGGCGGCGGCGCTGGAGGGAGGAGCCATGGTGGTGAAGGCTTCAGCGCCACCTTGGGGACGCGCGACGGCGACGAAGGAGGAGGAGGAACCCACGGTGCAGATGGAGGGCTGATGGAGTGGAGTGACGCCGAAGACCCAGACGACCGCGACGGAGCCGCAGCGACGACCCCCCGAGATGGATGCAGGGATCCGGAGGGCTGAGGTGTAGCTGGAGCTCCCTCGCGGAGGCGGAGCCTGAGGGAGTGGAGCTAGCCAGAGTTGTAGGGGTGGAGGGCCGGAGAGCAACGGACGGCCCGCAAGTCCGTGGAGGCGGAGCCTGAGGGAGTGGAGCTAGCCAGAGTTGTAGGGGTGGAGGGCCGGAGAGCAACGGACGGCCCGCAAGTCCGTGGCGAAGGTGACGCGACGTCTGACTCGGGTGAAGCCGATGGTCCGAGGGAGCTCAGCGAAGCCGAACGCTCGAAGGTCCCTGCAGACCTCGAGGGAGGGAGGAGCACAGGTGGAGGAGTCAGAGCGATGGGTCGAGGTGGAATGACACGGTCAGAAGTTGGAGGCGGAGCCATGGGATCCTCACGCCCTGAGGGAGGTGGCTTACAGTAGGCCTGCGATGTAACCACATCACTGAGAGGAGACAATGGTGGTACAGCGGGACTGGTGGGAAACAGCTCGGGCAGGACAGCAGACGTGGCTGAGGTTTGGGGAGAAGACTGAGACGACGAGCTGGCAAGAACGTTTAGAAGAGGAGGTGGGAGAGGGAGGCTGGGTAGGACCAGTGAATCCAATATAGAACAGTTAGGTAGATGAAGGGTTGAGTCTATGTTGTTGTCCAGAAACTCACTCTCAGTGACGGGCGGGTGGGCAGGGCTTCTGACCAACCTCTCGTCTCCGACACCTACTCCCTCGGCGCAGGAGGGGACAGCCGACTCAGACCCCTCCTCAGATGGACTCCCCTCAGGCTGTCATGTCGTGATGTCATGCTCGTGATGTCATGCTCGGTCGCTCCTCCTAGCGCAGGCTCTAACATCGCGGCGGAGTCTATCACTCCATCTGCGGTGGGTTGTTGCTGTCTTTCCTCGCTGTCCGTGGGTTTCTGGCTGGGCACTGGGCTTGGCTGGGTTCTGGATTGGGGCCGCATGCTCTCCAGACACATCAGCACGGCTTCCCTCCAGTTCAGTCTGATGGTGTCTGGGAGGTTGTTGGGGCTGTGAAAGTTCGTCCCGATCCAGAACAGGGTCTTAAGTGCTTCATCCTCCAGCAGGCTGGTGACGGCAAGACGGGAAAACTCAAACGTAAACGAAAAAAAATCATGGCTCTCCTGAGCCACAGTGATGAATTTTACCCATTCATCCATTGGGTCGTCGGGTCTTCAGTAACGTGCTGGTTGAGAGGAAACAAACGACGAAGAAGATAACTCTCAATAAAGTCTTTACTTGAATCCAACGGGAGAGATACAGGCAGGAACGCAACACAACACAATCAACATACGAGACCCGACAATGAACTGAGGGAAGACAGGAACTTAAATACACAGACGATTAACTAAAATGACAGACAGCTGTGATGATACGGTTAATGTCCATGGTGACTGATTGTGGCGGGAAAAAAGGGAACAAAGGAGCACATGTGACAGATGTAAACCAAAACAAACTGAATGTGACGGCGACTGTGACACCGGCCCTAGCATTTTGGGGGCCCTAAGCAGATTTTCAGATTTTAACACGTGACTGGCACAAGCAAACTTTATATTATAAGTTATTATTACCAAAGTCTGAACCCCTGGCGGCCCCTATGTAACCGCTTGTGTTGCTTATTATCAGTCAGAGAAATTTTACCAATTGAAAATACTGGATAATGAAACATTTTTTTTTACAATGTAATATTTTATTTATAGAGATTGTTTGAAGCATGTTAAGGTTACCATGGCCCTGGGGTCTCTGAGACCCCAAATCAACGCTTAATATATCTTAATATCCCATATCTCAAAGCCTTTTTTTTTTTTTAATTTATTTATTTTTTTTTTTTACTAGTTTTATTTTCAGGGGTGTGAAGGCTCATTTAATTTCTCCAGCCTCTTTCTCGCTGTTCTCACTGTGAAGACATGAGAACAGACTCATCCTGACCCAAGGTCCGTTAGAGCTCCAAGAAGTGGGTGTTTTGACCCTTGAGATTCCAGAGTTTCATCTCCCTCCAGTTTGCTTAAGGGAGCATCTCGGCCATCTTGATGTTGAAGGAAATTAGATGCGGATGAATTGCCATCTGAGTGTCTCTATGGTAACAGCCACACAGGAGACCCAGTGCATGTGCGGTGCCGCTTGTTTCCTGCCTTTTCACGGATGTTGCTTTCAGTCAACATCAAAGTGACGAGGCTTATGTTGATGCATCCAAGGGTATACAACACCTAAAGGAAGTACAGTGTTCCAGATGTGATATCTGACAGCAGCGTTTTGTCACAGAAGGTGCCGATGGACTCAAAAATGTTGTTTATGCAAAGTCCACAGGCCTGCCAGAAATTTCTTACAAGGTTTGTTGATAGGAAACAGTGTGCAATAAAAAATTTATTGTGCAAACACAGACCATTAAAGTGCATTTATGAGTTTAATATTAGACCAGTTGCATAATTATTTCCATAAACTCTCTTCTCGGGTCCAGTAATGGACTCTAGCCTTTTCCCGTCTACATACCATGAAAGTGGGAAAAAAAATACTTATCCATAAAATGCACACGGGAATAAATTAAAAGTCAAAAACAATAGTCACATAAATCTCCATATAAAATTCACCATTCTATAACCTAACAGTTTATTAAATACCATAAAATGAATTGTTTTGCAATTTTTGGTTACATTTAAATTAATCATTTGATACCATGCACTTATTGTCCGCTTCATCTGGTACACCACCTCAATGACATTTACAGTTATTTATTAGTTTATTTTTTTTATTATTATTATTATTTTAAGTGTTAAAGCAACATATAACAAGAGTACAAAAAAGCAAAATCAAATAATTAATAATACACATAATTATAAAAAGTGTATTATTTAAAAAGAATTTTGTCCCTTGATTTTTTTATTAATTTATTTTATTATATTTGCATAATTCTTGGTGCCATAATTGATTGTTACTGTGGATGAAATGTGATTCTCAGTTTAATAATATGCTTTAGCTTTGAGTGTGCGCTGTAAAATTTGTGGCTGCCAGATAATACCATCTGCATCTGTTCATAAACTCCCATGTGTTACTATTTTTTAAAGGTCACTGGTCAAATGCAATTGATCCTTAATTATGAGTCATCGTGTTGACCAGCTTGCTGCTTATGAAAAAATCCAATGTCACAAGTGCCTGATAGTCAGTTGTATAAAATAAAGCATGACAGCAGTTAATGAAAAATACCAATACATGCTCTTATCAGTTTCATTTTTTTTGTCATTTCATTAGATTAATGGTGTCAAACCGCCTCTCTGTATGTGGTTAGTGCTGTTTATAATTGCACTTAAGAGTCACAGCGATAAAATAAACGCAAGACACTGTTTTTTTTCCCAGACTTCTGTTAAACATAACAATAACAAAAGACTATTTTCATCCTAGAACCAGCACTGACAGTAATTTTCTCCAAATATAGGCCTCATCCAGGAAATGGCCTAGTACTTACCATAAACGTTACTTAGTTCCCATAATCGGATACAGTGAAAACAGAGACAATTATTCAGCCAAGTCCGACATATCATGATGAACGAATAGAGACCCACAGGCCAATCGCATCAACTGTTTGCTCTCTTGCTAAATGAGTTTACCTGCCAGGTGATGTCAAACAGAAGGTGACAGGTGGGACCCATTCATCAACATGCAGCTGTTTTGAGATCTGTGGGATAATTGGAGCCAGACTCCTCCAGTTCTCTCCGATACAACCCGGCAATGAGCCATCAATCCCACGCACACAGTATGTGGGAGACTGATGGATCTGACGCGCTGCAGGATTCACAGGATTAATCGGAGAGAATGCATCTAAGTCCGTCGCAGACGTCCTGAGGAGATGAACGACATCGGTGTGAATTTTCTTTCTCTGAAATTTGTTGCTTTGTGGTTCATAACACTCAAACACCAGCTGCAGGGTCGCTGCCAGCTTAATGCTCGAAAACTGTTAAATTACTGTCGCCATGGTGATGCTGCCATAGCAACAGAGTTTCCGGCGGTAATGATTTGCAACTAGTCTGCACACATTTGCAAGACAGCATCATATAAGTGTTTTCCACATGTACTCAACCAAACACAGTCCCACACAAAACTATTCCTGATTACAACGAAACCTGATTCTGTTTCAGCGCAAACGTACAGTACATGTGTGAGATGGAAAGCTGTAATATCTGGTTACCTTAACCTGACCCCTGCGGATGGAATATCTAATTTCATATCTCATAATATCGCAGGATCATCATATGTCTGGTTTAAGGGCAAACGCGAGCAGTGAAGAGATTTACGGGAACATCAGAAATCTAAAGTGAGGCTTTCTCGAAACAGACATGGACAGATTGATGACAAACATTAGTGACCTTTATTAAATGAGTGGTTGTAGCATTCTGAGCATTCAGCCTTCACGTAAGTACCCTACATGTGTGACAACAGCCTGAGGTGGAGAAAAATGGTGGTTGAACATGGCATGTATTACAAATCTCTGTTTGGAACAAACCATCAATAATAGTGAACAAATCAAATGCTGATGTGGAGACTGAAAACAGTCATTTTTCACCCCCAAATAAAGCATTTACTTTCACATTAGTGGAGTATTAAGTAATCCATCAGTAATGTCAGAGGGATTGATCTTGTAAACAGGGGTGAAACGGGATCTATGCCGACCCATCACAACCGACAGCATATAATTACCCCACAGCATACTATTCTGATTGGTTAATTGTGAAATTCAAATTGTGGTTAAATTGTGGTATGTTTTTTTTTTTTTTTTTGAATATTTGCTGCTAAACTGTATATTTCACTGTTTGTTCATGGCAACATGCTGGTGATATTTTACTGTTTCTTATCACAATTCTTCTATACCTATGCAAAAAAAAAAAAAAATATATATATATATATATTATGCTATATGCTTTTTCAGATATTACCTTTTGTGTAGTGTGTAATATAGCTGCTTGTGCATGTTAAAGGTCTGCAAAGTTTTAAAGATCAAAGTGCAAGATTAATGGAGTTATTGTCTCCCAATTAAAAGAATCAATTCTAAACTGCCTGAAACAAGTTGTCAGTAATTCCAGTCTCACTTCCTGCACAAACCTACCAAGGTTTCTAACAAATCTTCACTGCCTGCGAAAAATGTCTACTTTGAACTGCCTTCAAACACTAAATGTAGCTGAGGCCTGGAAGAGTTTGGATTGTGTTGTCGACATGTTGAGAAGACGCAGTTTTCTGCACTTCAAAAGCAAATCCACTTTGCATGCACTTCCAAAGAATGCTTGAATTGATACGGTAAAACCAACACATTGTTACTGTTCATATCACTTTGTATCAAATGCTGAGGAAGCCTCTGGAGCTGAAATTCAGATATGGCAATGGGAGTTTCGTTTCGACATGCACTGTAAGCGATAGACCAATTGCAACAGACTGGGCCGTCTGACCAATCAGAGCAGAGTAGACCAATCACACCAGACTGGGACATCTGGCCAATCAGAGCAGAGTAGACCAATGACAACAGACTGGGCCGTCTGACCAATCAGAGCAGAGTAGACCAATCACACCAGACTGGGACATCTGGCCAATCAGAGCAGAGTAGACCAATGACAACAGACTGGGCCGTCTGACCAATCAGAGAAGAGCAGGCTCTCGGAAAGGAGGGGTTTAGAGAGTCTGAATCCTTTATCAAACCGTGTCAGACACTGCGAGGAAAGAGGTTAAGCCTTGTTTACATTGCACATGTCTGCGGCACGTCACAGCTCTGGCGAGGTTTTGTTCCGTCCTCTAGGCAGTGCCAACTCACACCAGGAGCTTTTTAGGAGCAAAGCGACAGGATTCGCGAGACCACGTGATTTGCCTGTTCTATGTTGTTTTTTTTTTCAGATTTTTTTATGTTCTAACATGGGTAAGTTAAATGTTTGTTTTGTCCAGTTTAATTCTGTTTATTGTTGTGTTTTTGCTATCCCACATGAGTCTGCACGGGGTGTTTATTTTGAAATTGACAGGATTTTGGACTTTTATTTTGTATTTATTGCGCAGCTTCAACACAGCATCTGTCAAAAATAGGTGAGGCGCCTATCTTTAGCGAAACGTGCCGCGGCGCGGCTGGTGTAAACACAAGCATTGACTAGAGTGGCCGCGGATCAGCTCCGTTAGCCACGTCTCAGCCGTAACGTGCCGCAGACGCGTGCAGTGTAAACAAGGCTTTATGCTGAAAGATACACTATATTGCCAAAAGTTTTGGGATGCCTGCCTTTATGTGCACATGAACTTTAATGGCATCCCATTCTTAATCCGTAGGGTTTAATATGGAGCTGGCCCACCCTTTGCAGCTATAATAGCCTCAACTCTTCTGGGAAGGCTTTCCACAAGGTTTAGGAATGTGTTTATGGGAATTTTTGACAATTCTTCTAGAAGCGTATTTGTGAGGTCAGGCAGTGATGTTGGCAAGAAGGCCTGGCTCGCAATCTCCGCTCTAATTCATCCCAAAGGTGTTCTATCGGGTTGAGGTCAGGACTCAAGTTCCTCCGCACCAAACTCGCTCATCCATGTCTTTATGGACCTTGCTTTGTGCACTGGTGCGCAGTCATGTCGGAACAGGAAGGGGCCATCCCCAAACTGTTCCCACAAAGTTGGGAGCATGAAATTGTCCAAAATGTCTTAGTATGTTGAAGCATTAAGAGTTCCTTTCACTGGAACTAAGGGGCCAAGCCCAACCCCTGAAAAACAACCCCACACCATAATCCCCCCTCCACCAAACTTTACACTTGGCACAATGCAGTCAGGCAAGTACCGTTCTCCTGGCAACCGCCAAACCCAGACTCGTCCATCGGATTGCCAGACAGAGAAGCTTGATTCGTCACTCCAGAGAACATGTCTCCACTGCTCTAGAGTCCAGTGGTGGCGTGCTTTACACCACTGCATCCGACGCTTTGCATTGCACTTGGTGATGTAAGGCTTGGATGCAGCTGCTCGGCCATGGAAACCCATTCCATGAAGCTCTCTATGCACTGTTCTTGAGCTAATCTGAAGGCCACACGAAGTTTGGAGGTCTGTAGCTATTGACTCTACAGAAAGTTGGTGACTTCTGGGCACTGTGCTCCTCAGCATGCGCTGACCCCACTCTGTGATTTTACATGGCCTACCACTTCGTGGCTAAGTTGCTGTTGTTCCCAGTTGCTTCCACTTTGTTATGATACCACTAAAAGTTGACCGTGGAATATTTAGTAGTGAGGAAATTTCATGAATGGACTTATTGCACAGGTGGCAACCTATCACAGTACCACGCTTGAATTCACTGAGCTCCTGAGAGCGACCCATTCTTTCACAAATGTTTGTAGAAGCAGTCTGCATGCCTAGGTGCTTGATTTTATACACCTGTGGCCATGGAAGTGATTGGAACACCTGAATTCAATGATTTGGAGGGGTGTCCCAATACTTTTGGCAATATAGTGTATATTATGAAAAAAAAAGTCTTTTTTTTTTTTTTTTTCTTTTTTTTTTGGATGCCTTTAATGCCTTGGATCCATATAAACTTGTAGGAGACCTCCAAAACAAAATTAGCATCCTTTAAAATAGCATAATAGAAGCACCATCTTGCAACATGTTAATTTGTAGCTAAATATGTTAGCTAAGTAGTGCATAAAAATGTTGATTGCAGAATAATATTAAAAGTAAGTAATTAATAAAAGAAGCCATGTAATAAGTGTGATAATGTATAGCCAGTTGGTCATTATCACAAAGTAAACCCCTTCAGGATGATACAAATCCTGCCCTGATCACTTTTATATGATATCTGGATGTACATTATTCCTTATATGATCTATATGGCAAAAATGACAATAGTCCTGCTATGTGTCCAGTCCATCTTTGTCTGTAAACCTCCCTGGACTGTAATTTTCATTGTCAACCTCTTCGTAAACATTCAGAGTCAGAAGAAGAAATGTTATCCCCATAGGACTCTAACTGCTCTAAAAGCATTGCATTGTTCTTCCTTCAAGCTTTTATATGCTCCTGCATCATAATGCAAAATTAACTGTACAAAAGGTGGTCACAAGAGACTAGATTTTTTTTTTCTTTATTCCAAAACTTAAATTAATTATGTATAGCAAAATGTTTGATTAAAGCCAAGTGGTTTAGTCCCACAAACTTTTAAAACTCTAAACACTTTATATGGGCCTAGACGTGCATGTAAATTATGCAGAACATGTATGTAACTCTGAAATAAGATATATTGTAAGATCACTTAATTCTACAATCTACAAATTAGATAAAAGCATAAGTGAAAAATTATTGAAGGATTTTTTTTTCCATATCCACAGTTATTGAATGACACCTGCTGTTTTTATAAATATTATATTATTATAATATAAAGTTTTATATATTTAATATGTATAATGTTTTATAATAAAGATGATATAAATATTTATATTTATAATTTCTTTAATATATTTAAATTATAATTAATCTAACTTTTTGAGTTTCTTTATAGCAGGAGTTGCCTTGCTTAAATAAAAAGAGAGTCGGAGAGATGAGACATGGAGAAAGACTAAGAGTAAGAGTAAAAGCTCTTGGGTAGTAATATTTGGGTCGACTGAAATCAGAACTGAGTGTTCGTGGGAGACATTGAGAGAGACGTGAGAGTTATGTTAAGTGTCGCTCTGAGCAGCGTTGAGGCGTCTGTAAAGCATGAGCTTTGAAACAGCAGATGTCTCTGGGGAGCCTGCCTCAGTCCGAGTCAACACAGATGAGGGTTTGTGGGAACAGGCTGAGAGGCTCATAGAATATGTATCAAATCAAAGGGAACAGGTTGGATACTGGGATTTTGCAGGCTCATAGCTTCTTCTAGAGAAGAATAAAAAAACATATCCACATGTTTGGCTTCCAGAATAATTAGATTTCTGTAGCTCCACAAAGCTTTTGATATCTTTGAGCCAAGAGTTAAATTATTCTATGAATGGCACAGTACTTGTTCTTGTCAATTCAACTCTAATTCCTGACAAGCAGAAGAGTGTTTATTTGGATTAACGACATAAATATGCCTCATCGCCATACTTTGATCTGAGGAAATCAAGCTGCAATGATCTCTCATTTTATTTCCCTGGCTTGTCAATGCAAGCAACAAAAAGGCACTGGTTTTAAAATCTTTTGTTGTGTAAAAGAAGTTAGTTAGTTTGTTAGTTAATTAGTAGTTAGTTAGTAGTTGTTTGCCTTTGGCTTCAAAGACAAATATAAGCACAGACATCAACATAATTTAAAAACAACTAACAGACATGCATAAGGACGGTATAAAAGATCTAAAATTCAATATATACATTATACTTAAACATACGCACACACACACACACACACACACACACACACACACAGGTACAAGTAAAACGGATTGAAAATATTCTCATAGCCCATAATATTGCCTTTAATACCCTATTTTTTAAAGTGTGCAAAAATATGCATATCAGTAAACAGCTGGTGATTTCCTCCATTAGCAACAATAATGTGGTGTAAACTTCTCCCATTGCCACTAAACAGTCTCTGACATCTGTTTTGAGGGCTTTTGCCCACTCTTCCAGAACTATACATCCGAATTTATAATTCCCTTTAAGATGTGTAGTCATCCAGACACAGAGGACAAACCACAGCCAGATTTTGACATTTACACCGCCATGCTTAACTGTTTATAAAGTAAGCTGCGAATGTTCTGCATACTCATGCCATTTGAGTAAATGAGTGCAAGGATTTATTTATTAACGTAAATTTCCTTGCCATTTGAGGTGTAACATAAAGTTTATTTACATAATAAAATGTTGGAAATATGTCACTATTCTCAAATTATTCCATTACCAAATGTTTGTTTTTTTGCTGTCTGTTTCATTTACAGAGGGATTAAGGTGCGCAAATCCACAACTGCTTTGGCTCCTACTGGTTGTTGATCTGAATCCTTGTCATTATTCTGTGTTCTCATTGGTTGGTTGGAATATGGATTTCTTTTCTTCTTCAAATGGGTGATTTCATTAGCTAGAAAAGCTGTATATGAATTGCTTGCCCAAGCGGATAAACAATGTACTATTGCTATTGATTATGAAAAAAAAGTTCAGTTGATGCCAAACTAACTCAACTAAGGCAAATTATCAAAAAGTAAATGATAATTGTATATATTTTAATGTTTTTCTCTAACAAAACAATTTGTGAAAATCCACATAAAACATATTCTCCCATTTCTCCCATATCTGGCAACATGGATTGAAAACGTAACATACTGTAGGCTAAGCTTTTCGAAGAAGAACCGGAAAATGGATTTCATCAAAATTGGCATACCTTAAAATCTGCACCTGCCATGGTGTTTCTTTTTCATATTTTATTATTTATTTATTTGTATGATGTATTTTTTTCTTCTTCTTCTGTAGCTTGGGAATGTTTTGGAAGGCCTCCAGTTCTAGGCCAAGTTGCTGTCAGGTAAAATGCTCTCCATTTGTTCCCTCCATTTGACTCACAGTGGACTAATCCACTTGTTAAGTCAGGCGTCACACATGACTCAAAATATTCCCATTTTACAAGCTGTAATCTAACCTTTATCTCCCTACAGAAATCCCAGATGGCCAGACGGCAATTCATCTTTTATGGATTGTTAAAATATTGGTGTCTGGCCAAAGATGCTGTGAGTTGTAGTGTTCACCGTGAGTTTTTAAAAGCTTAGCTTAAATGTGTGATTCTAAGTTGAAACGAGTGTATTCTTGGACCCAGAAACAGTATTCCTTACACCACGACTTAACAAGCATATGGACACTAAAACTTTTTCAGGTTTCATAACCTGATGATCTTTTTTTCTCTGAGGTCCACTTATTATGATGTTAGCCAAAATTTGTAATATATTAGTTCTCTTCATAATTTAGTTCTCTTTTGAGGGAACTCGATGTTGCGTCATGGTGTTGATGCTATGGGAACACGTCTGCAGAACCGCTGTCTGAACACGGCAATCTTATTGGCTGACGGCAGTCCTATGATGGAGTACCCATGCATATAAAAGGGCGCCTGCATACTGCATTACACGTCATCAAATTTGTTGTCTTAAGAAAGCCGCTTTGTTTGTGCCTCTGAAAAAAAAAGTTTGTCTAGGTGTGGTATCTTTTGTTTTGGATAGAAAAAGTATGGCAAACTTTTGGAAGTGTGTATGACAGTACTCATGTTTTTTATTATGGTCGACAATACACATGAACGTTGTGTTACTTGTTTAGGACCAGAGGCATAAGCATTCGGCTCTTGAGAGAGCTGGATGCACTCACTGTGATAAGTTGACAATGGAAGTCAAGCGTTTGCACCTCGCGATTTAGGCTACAGGCTGGCAGAGGAGTTTGACAAGGGTGTTGTTCACGGTAGATTAGACGAATGCTTCTGCTGGATCATAAACGTTCCCCTCCTGTGAGCCCTCCATTTCTTCTAGACATCCATACTGAGGTGTCGAGCTCGCTCCCCTAAGGGGTCTGCAAAAGGGCAGTATTGAGAATGGAAGTGGACTGTGTACAATATGAGTGTCCCACTCTCTCATTGGTCGCCCTCTACAATGTTTTGAGTTGTGAAGCATGCCAACGCTCTCATCTACTAATGTGGTGGTAAAGATGTTTCAGTTTTTCTCCTGTTGAGGCAGAAGTTCATTCACGGATGTGGGCAGCTATTATAGTAGAAAGTTATCTGTATGCCTATAGGCATCCTACGATAGTGTAGACGTATGATGTCGACACTCTCCCCTGATGGTAGTGCAAGATGAGAAGGTTGACAGAACAGAAGTGAGCTAGATCACATTAGGGAGTGCCACTTTCCACTTTTGCCTGGTCCAGTATGGAGCTGGAGGCTATTTCCCTGACAGATCTCCTCAAAGTACTTTTTTATCTCCTCCCTAGGAGTATTTAGGGCATAGAGCCTGGCAGATGAGAGTTGAGGTGGACAGGGTCACAAGAGCGACCCACTCTCTCATTTGTCACCCTCCCCAGTTTATTCAGACTGGGGGTTAAAGCAGGGTTATATACCTCTAGGAATACCCCTTTTCAGTCTAATCAAAGGTCAGAGTGGTGCACTCTAGCAGAGTGGAGGTAGATCAAATCACGGTTGGTGATCCATTCTCTCATCTGTCACACTCTCCAGCACATTAAGTCTGGGTATTAGACTGCAGAGATGTTACCTCACATGCTCCCTTCAGTAGGGCTGCTCCCTAAGAACTTTACAGGTAAGTCTTTGGCCGAGGCCGGGGGACTAGTAGGCTGATATGACAGAGAGAGGATGTGTAGAGTTATCCCATCTGTTGCCTGCTTCAGCTTAAGATGGAAGGAGTACTGTGGATAATGTCTGTGAACTCCCCTGAATAGCTCTGCATTTAGGGACTCTAAGCAGATGCCTGTCCTGTAGCTGGAGGCTATGGCTGGCCTAAAGCTGGAGTTCCCTCTTTCAGGTAAGTGTTTCAGAGCATGGAAGCTTCAGGGTCTTCCCTGGCATCTCTAGGCATTAAGCTCTTCAAGGGGCTATTGTACTATGTCAGATGCATCCTAACTGGATGTTGATGCTTAATTCAACTCCAGGCCTAGGTCCGTTTAAGTTGTTCAGTGCTGTGACTTGCTAAGATAGTGCTTGGTCTTTTTTCACAGTAGGCAGGCATTTGTGCAGCATGGTGTAGTGGGTATTCATGTTCCCATAGTGTCAACACCATGACACTATGGGAACATGAATACCCACATACACCATGCATTCCTTGAAAGGCAACATCTTAGGATTACATATGTTACCCTGAGATTGGAATGAGATGCTGCGTCGTGTTGCCATGCTTTGGGCATGCCTGTGTCTTCCTTCAGACAATTCAAAGTTGATGACGTGTAATGCAGGCCCCCTTTTAAGCACGGTGCTCCATGTGATGACATAGGACTGCTGTCAGCCAATAAGAGTGGCATGATTTCACACCTGAGTAAGACACCGGTTCCGCATATGCGTTCACATAGTGTCAACACCATGACGCAGCATCTTGTTCCCTAAGGAAGGATTTTTGAGTTTCTGAAATTTTATTTCAAAAGATGAAGACAAATATCATGTTTTATTAAATGACCTCTAACTTCCCTCTGGGCCAACATATCAATAATTTATGCAATTACTTGTTATGTACTATAAAATTAATAATTGCACCAAGTGCGTTTCACATATATATATTTTTTAGATATACTAAAGACTGGACATCCACTAAACCAATGAGTCTTATTTTCCAATAGTTAACAAATAAATTCAGTGTTTCAGTGGTGCTTATGCAGGGTTTTCAACTCAAAGCAAATTCCTGGGGTTTGTGGTACAGTAGTATTTTAAGTGACAACAAAAGTGTCAAGGTTTTGCTTAGTTCACTGTCAGAAAAGATGAACAGATTTGTTATCAAAGTCATATAACAGTCGCACATCTGGTGTTCAATGACTCGTTTAATTCAACAGTGGTTTTCAATACAAAAAGAAACACGTTGCAGTGCAGGTGAAGCAGAATTTAGCTGAACACACCAGTGTTCATTTGCTACAATAGATATCAGGCCTCTATATAAAGACCTCTCAACATCAACAGACAGGACTTTTACTAAGAATCTTAATATCTACATTGTTTTTGCTGAGCAGAAAACAGTTTGTTACTTCGCACCACACTTCTAAATGAAAGTTTACTGTGGTTTGGGGATTGTGATTTGAGCTGGTCTAAATAACAGATGTTCCTCTATTAGGAACTGCAATGGTACCAGCAAACTGTAGTTTATTCCCTTAACAGAAAAGAGACTTTGAAGGACATTTCAATAGTCTCTCCAATTAGATCGTATTATATGCCATAATAAACAATCAGCTTTTCATCAAACTTCATTGTGTCAGTTACAGTTTTTCTTCAAAGTATTTTAACATACTGACGTGAGACCTTCCAGTCCATAAATCAAAGTCAATGATAAAGTGAAGGCCATTTTCCTGTTCAGCATATATTCAACTCCATCTCCTAGTGCAATCCATTGCAGAAAAGACGATAGATGATCATCTTGGCTTGGTCCCAGTCCATTTCATCCCAGTGAACCATAGCTAAAACCTGCTCATTTTAGTTTGCCTAATAATAAAGGTCCAAAGTCTGTTGATTAGATCAATACTGTGACCGTCACAGTCTGAAAACTGCCCGGTCAATAATGACTCAGTAATTGTCCTTCAAGTTTTACAGTGAAAATGCTCTGACTGGTTTGTAAAATTTGACTGGTATGAAATAACTTTCTAAACCTTCTTATTTAGTTGGTCAGTGACCTTTAAGGACATTTGAAGACTTAGTCTCGTCAAACAATTGGCAGTTGCATGATCAGAATTAAAAGAGAATTGATTGGTCTTAAAAAAAAGTGTATTTGCTGTTCCCAAATGATACGAATACCATTATCACATGGTGGGATGCTGGTGTCCCCATCACTCTGCTTAAATAACTAGCTTAAACTACAGTAGTCAACTATCTTCCATAGAAAGATCATGTTGGTCAACTAGCCAGACCAGCACTAACCAGCATAAGCAAACCTAGAGCAGTTAGTTAATTTCAGTAGGGATTGTTGGTCCAGTCATACGCTTCATTTATAGATTAAGGCTTTGAAACTCTCCAAAAAAGACAATTAAAAAAATAAATAAATAATAATAATTATGAGCATTAGGAAAGTTATTAACGTAATTGTGCATGAATAAAATGTCTTTATATGTATGTTTGCTTGGACAGTTGCTTTGTGCCAGCGGGCAGTAAAGATGTTTGCAGGTGTATGATGGTGGGATAAGAAGCCACCGCCACTTTCTCCCAGACAGCATGAAACAGTCGCCATAGCAACCACCACCTTTTATGCTGAGCTCATTAAAAGCAAAGCTTTGACCTCTACCAAACACAAGCTGCACTTGTCATCCTCAAACTAAGGGGATGGAATGATTTATCTGTATGAAATCATTTACTGGAATGCAGGTTTTAATTTAAAACATCAGTAAAATCAGTGATTTTACTATGTGGTGTGTTTCTTAAATGTTCAACTGAACCTTCCATAAGCTAAAATTGGTGATTTTACTATGTGGGGAATTAAGTTAAGAGATTGTCTCCAAATTGATGTATCCTGGGGTAAATAAATAAATAAATAAATAAATAAACCAATGTGTATAAATGCTCCACGAATGAAGAAAAATAGGTAACACTTTACAATAAGGTAACATTAGTTTACTACTTTAGTTAACATGAACTAAGAATTAACTGCACTTCTACAGCATTTATTAATATTAGTTAATGTTAATTTCAACATTTACTGATATATTATTAAAATCAAATGTTCTATTTGTTAACATTAGTTAATGCACTGTGAACTAACATGAACAAACAATGAACAGCTGGATTTTTTATTAACTAAGATTACCAAATATTAATAAATACTGTAACAAATGTATTGCTTATTGTTAGTTCATGTTAGTTAATACATGAACTAATGTTAACAAATGAGACCTTATTGTAAAGTCTTACCGGAAAATTGAAAAAAAGTGCTTTTATCGCTTATTATCTCTGTTTCAGAACAAGATTAAATAGTTTAATAAGAAAAAAAGGGATTAGTTTCCTGTTCTGGGCACTTACATATTGCACTTCCTGCTTTTCCATTATTTTATGGTTACTTTTCCAAATTAGGTTTGGGATTCATTTCAACTTCCTCATCACTACTCTAAAAAGGTAGCTGGATGACTTCCAGAAAGCGTTTGCCCTCTAGACATTTAAAGCTTAATAAAGCATTTGTTATTACATACTAAAAGCAAAAACACATACAAATTATTTGGCAAAAGTCTGGCAGTATTAGTCACTCGGAAAAATGAAATCAGTGGTTTTTCCTCGCATTAGCATTAAACAATCTAGTTAAAAATTTTTCAACATGAAAATTACAAAACAATTTCTGGAGCTTCTAAATACTGTTCTGCATAAAAAATAAACAACTAACACCGTGTACATTTTTTTTTCTTGAACGATTGCACACACTGTTCGTCTGATGAGGGCCCCGGCGCCCCATATTTGGGGATGAATTTATCTCCAAAGTTCAGTAGGTTTCATTCTAGAGGTCAGAATGTGAAGGCATAAACAACGCCCACCACTATAATATTTCCGATGGTGGCGGTGATGGCGATCCACAGCCATATGGCATCTCGGGACATGGGCTGTTGCTCCTCCTGTTGGTTGTGAGCTGCGAGAGCGGCGGCGTGGACGCTAGCAGAGGAGTTGAAGAGAGAGTGATCCGTGCTGTAGTCATCGTGAGGCGATGAGTCCATGAAGGCTCCTGTCATCACAGGGATCTGATGATGGAGAAGAGAAGAGGTCAGGTGGATGACCAACACAACCAAATGATTCCATCTTCTACATCAGTAACAGGCATTGTGGTCTGGCTTTATAGACATCTTACAAAACTCGGTAACACTTTAGACATTCTGCTAAGTATAAGTAACTTTGCAACTACATGTCAATTAACTCTCTAGATCTAAATCTAGTAAAATCAAATATCATTACTAAATTTGATTTTACTAGATTTATTTCAAATTAAAATGTGACACTAACACCAAAGAAACAAAGAAAGAAGGAAAAGTGCAGACTTTATATAGCTACAGAAATGTATTACTCATGTAGCTGATAAAATATACGGTATTACTGAAAATATTGAACGCATCATGAGTCACTTTGGATAAAAGCATCTGTCAAATATACACTGTCTAAGAAGTAGGAGAAATGCAAGAGTCCTGGTTTATTTATGATTATTTTAACTAATGTAACTAGACCTCTTTTTTTAAGAACTGAATTCTGAAGTCTACACAAGAGGTATATGAATTTTTATTCTCAGAAACAAATGCAGATGTATCTCAGAATAAATGTTACTTTCCATAAATCAACATAATTGGTTTTTCTAACCTGTGGAGGAAAAAAAAGGGGAACTGAAGGGGAACTGAATGTTCTCTTCTCAGTGATAACCTCAGGAAACGGGCTTCCCGTGTACAGTCTGCAATCTGTCATATATTGGTGTGTGGTGTAGCAAGAAAGAAAACAAATCTAAATCTAAATTATAGTTACCCATTCATTTCTACAAGGAAAATGAAGACAGATATCCAATAAGGATTTTGGCTGTTTGTTCAAAAGTTGAAATATGATGAATTATGTTATTTTAACTATTTTAATAACTATGAACTATATTATTTAGTAATGTGTTATGAAATAGGACCAGAACACCTCATAAAAACTTGATGGTCTATTTGTAGCATTTTATAGGAGTAGTTTTATTGGAACAAAACAATTTTCTTAGATTTAATTGTCTTGTATACTATTGACTTATTTGTTTATTTGAAATTTGATTGCAAAGTAATGTCTGCTGCAGACATTCACATGTTCAAGTGTGTAAGATTACATACAGTACGTCTCCTAATAATTTCATCAATGCACCCATTAATATCCACTGACAGATATTTGAAATTTTGGTTGATTGTTTGGTAAGTGGGTCCCACTTTATATTAGGTGGCCTTAACTACTATGTACTTACATCAAAAAAGAAGTAAAATGTACTTATTGTGTTCATACTGTATTGCAAAACACTTTTGCTGCTATTGAGTTGGGATACGGGTAAGGTTAGAGACAGGTTTGGTGGTATGGGTAGGTTTAAAGGTAGGGGTAAGGTGTAAGGGATGGGTCAACTGTGTAATTATAAATGCAATTACAGAAATTAATTACAGATGTAATTACATGCAGGTATTTTTAACATATAAGTACAATGTAAGAACATGTATGTACACAATAAGTGCATTGTATCAAATGATTAATTTAATATATGTACATAGTTAAAGGAACACTCCACTTTTTTTGAAAATAGGCTCATTTTCCAACTCCCCTAGAGTTAAACAGTTGAGTTTTACCATTTTCGAATCCATTCAGCCGATCTCCGGGTCTGGCGGTACCACTTTTAGCATAGCTTAGCATAGTTCATTGAATCTGATTAGACCGTTAGCATCTCGCTCAAAAATGACCAAAAAGTTTCGATATTTTTCCTATTTAAAACTTGACTCTTCTGTAGTTACATCACGTACTAAGACCGACGGAAAATGACAGGTTGCGATTTTCTAGGCTGATATGGCTAGGAATCGCTAGGAACTATACTCTCATTCCGGCGTAATAATCAAGGAACTTTGCTGCCGTACCATGGTGCAGCAGGCGCAATGATATTACGCAGCGTCTCTCACAAATGTCTCCATGGTTGCAAGGCACGCTCCCTGTGTAAACAGGGGGTCACAGCCACTGCGTAATATCATTGCGCCTGCTGCACCCATGGTACGGCAGCAAAGTTCCTTGATTATTACGCCGGATGAGAGTATAGTTCCTAGCCATATCGGCTTAGAAAATCGCAACTTTTCATTTTCTGTCGGTCTTAGTACACAATGTAACTACAGAAGAGTCAAGTTTTAAATAGGAAAAATATCGAAACTCTTTGGTCATTTTTGAGCGAGATGCTAACGGTCTAATCAGATTCAATGAACTATGCTAAGCTATGCTAAAAGTGGTACCGCCAGACCCGGAGATCGGCTGAATGGATTCGAAAACGGTAAAACTCAACTGTTTAACTCTAGGGGAGTTGGAAAATGAGCCTATTTCCAAAAAAAGTGGAGTGTTCCTTTAAGGACACCTAATATAAAGTGGGACCGGTAAGTGAGATTTTAAACCTACTACTTTTCACATCAAAAGCAAGAAACATACCTTTAGACCAAGCAATTATGGCTAACATATACAATCATCCCAGGGGCTTTTGGATATAGAAACTTTGAGTCAGAAACCATGTTACAAATTAATTTGATAAAACTTGACTGTCTAATAGCCCTTGGCCTGGAAAATGCTCCTTTTTAGTAATTCACAAAGCAGAGCTGTCATTTGCGCAACCTTCACAACAAACTGTCTAACAAGTTACATGTTGACGATTAAAGCGAGAATGTGAACAACAGCGAATAACAATTCTGGCTATTTCCAGAGAGGCGTCTGAGCTGTTTTAAGACTGATCAAAACCTGCATGGGGCAGTAAAGACTCTGACAGCCTCCACTGAGCTAAGATGAAAAGACGCTCACAACCAGGGTAAAAATATCACAAAGAACCCAGAGACAGCCAATTCCATTCAGCCCGACATGCACACCTGTCTGTGCTGCTGTTTGTGGGTGTGAACACTTACAAGCTGCACACTTCACACATACATAGACGGATCCTTGTTCTGCTTCTATGGCAACTGGTGACAGAAGAAAACAAGGAATGATGGAAGCAGGGACGCTGAGAATGAAGAGGGATGACAAACTTAACTGTGTATGAGCGGCTACTAGTGAACCATCACGAGCTGATAAACAAAATCAAAGATGGCAAATCAGAAGGCAGCATTATGAATCATCCATCCAGTGTAATTGTTTATAATGTGTCATTTCACTCATGGCTGAACACTTTTTAAGCTGTATCTACAACATATTCAAACCATTTTCAGGAAACACACACACACACACAAAAGAAATACACTTAAACAAGCAAATAAGATTGAACAATGTCTGTTTACTATACATGCTGGTGCCAAGTTCTACCACAAACATGTAACATGTTTATATAACAATATATTTTCGATTCTAATACATATTTGTATTGAACATACAATTAATAATTCAGTATGTCAAGATGCTGTGCATTTTGTCAGTTTTGACAGCATGTTTTTTTTTATTTTGCTAAAGGCAACCACACAGTTGAATTATAGTCCAGAGCAGAATGTGGGGTTTTGTTTTTTTGTGCTTACAGATGACAACATTGTTAAAAATCCCTATTCACACGGATCCACAAAAATTACTAAAAAAGCTGTTTTATGCTGCCAGGCCAGTAGTTGGCGATGTCTCTGTAAAGAAACACTACGGGCCCTATTTTAACGATCTAAGCGCATGGAATAAAGCGCACAGGGGCAAGTGCACTTAGGGCGTGTCCAAATCCACTTTTGCTAGTTTAACGATGGGAAAAATGGTCTAAAAGGGTTATCCTTATTCCCTTAATGAGTAATGGGTGTGTTTTGGGCGTAACGTGCAATTAACCAATCAGAGTCTCATCTCCCATTTCCTTTAAAAGCCAGGTGCGCTCGCGCCATGGTGGATTAGCTATTTACATGGCGGAATTTGGAAGCAGAAAAGCTGAACGCTTCTCTAACGGAAACGGATCTGGTCGTGCGCGAGGTTAAAGCGAGCGAGCAGACCATCTACGGGACAAGCCGGATTCCATCAAAGCATTTTTATCTTTATGCACACAGTAATAATCTTCTACACTGTAATCCTTTTATTTTTAATATTTGGCATGTTTGTGTGCTACTGCGCATCCCTGTGTGTGTAATAAGCAGAGTGTATGCGCGTTGTGCACCCGCCTATAGGCGCATATTACTAACGCGCTCTTTAAATAACAAAAAAATAAATAAATACTGCACCATTGACTTTAGACCAGGTTTTTGTTGGTCAATGACACAGTCGTTTTTAGTTGCTTCAGAATAGCAACACGCCAACAATTCGCCTGAACACACCTCCTTTTCAGACCAGCATGCCCATGGGCGCACAAATGGGCGCAAATGCATTTGCTATTTAAACAAAGTGGCGCTGGACATGAAAATGATAACTGCGTGGGGCTGAAACTAGCAAAAAACACTGCGTTGCGCCGGATGTATGATAGGGCCCTACTTGTCTATAGACTGAACACATAATACGCATGCGCATGATGTCATCGTTTTCACAAATTTTTTTATTTATTTTTTTTTTGGTAGTTTAAACAGAGACAATAAAGGTATTGTTATCAAAAACTTGCAGTTTGACTTTAACTTTACAGTTTGAATCCCATTTTAAAAGTTTGCGTTTTTAGGTCCACAAAAAGCCATTTTCGTGTAAATGAACGGCCAAAACGCATTTCTGTTTTTAGTTGAAAACGGTGTCCTGTAAACGGCCCCTTATAATTAGGCCTATTTCAAGATGTTATGTTGATGTATGACTCAGAGGTCAGTGATTGGCTGATTATTGAAGTCAGTGTAAAACAGAAGCAACTGGGCAGCAATCGATACAGCACTGCACCTGCTGCTCCTCACTGACAGAACAACTCCATCAATCGTTAAGGAGAAAAACCTTCTCGCATCTTTTTGAAACATAAAACCTGGCGTACACATAAATAACAGTACTAATAAATCAGGGTGAACAGAACATTTTCCACTTTCACTGGGGTTCTAAATAGAACACTTTCTGATTGATATAATGAAAGTGAAGAATCACTGGAGCTTTCAAAATGGCAAAAATTACAAAAAAGCATCTTAAAAGGAGTCATTGCAACTTGTGCACTATATTCCAAGTTTTTTGAAGCAATATGACAGGTTTATGTGAGAAACTTTATGACTGATATACTGAGCTCTCCTTGGGATGTTCAACAAGAGAATGTGATTTGTGAACAAATCGTTCTTTTGAATTTAATATGTTCAATGAATCAATTGATCCAATGCACAAAATCAGCCAGAATGACTCGCTAATAAATGGAATCTCACTTAACGGTCCAATTGCAATGATTGACAGCTCACTGGAGGTGAAGGCTGGCAGTGAATAACAACAAATTTTGTTTGTCATATAATTTGCTATAGTATAGCTTGAGTGGACTTGGAATATAATGTGACTACTTTTATGATATTTTATTGTGCTTTTTTATTGTTGGTTAAAAGCTTCAATTCCCATTATGAGATGCCAGTCTTAAGAATTTCTCCTTTTTGGGTTTTAAATATTCAAGACTTTAAAATATTCAAATGAGAAATTTTTGAATACATTCTTTTTTCTGAACAATTCTCCTTCGTAATTCCTAAGAAACAATATATTACAAAAAGTAAAATATGAATCAATCTAGGTGAATCATGCAGTTAACTCTAAACCAAATAGAGCACTTTTCTGTAACATGAAGTTGTTCCTTTGCATTTTTCCTATATTAAATCAGTCATATTCAAAGGTTCACAATATTCTCGTGAATTTTTTTTTTTTTTTTTTTTAACCCACCTATTGCATTCGGGTCCGTTTTGACCCGGAAGAGGTAATTTTTTTTTTTTTAATCCATAGTTTTCAGTACGAAGATTACATTTTGTTAGATTTTTTCAGGTTTTTAAAACAAAAAATGTAAGAGATATAACCGTTTAATCTAAATGTTTGCACCTTTTGTGTTAATTTTGGGTCCGTTTTGACCCGAAAGTGAACTCTGGCTTTACACATTAAATTATAATATATATATATATATATATATATATATATATATATATACACATACATATACATACATATACATCTATTAGTTAGATTTGTCATTAGACATTTGCAAAATACATTTAGCATCTTTCCTACACTCAAATATACATTTTTTTCCTTCCCACTGGGGCTGCATTTTGTTTATAAACATGCTCACGTATGCACACACAATAATAAATGACAAAAATTAATGATTGATAAACCATTGCAGCATGAAAAGGATATTCAAGCTGTTAGAAAAAGAATGTGTAGGTTTCGTAAATTTAGACTATTTTGTGCAGTAATGAGTTATAAGTTTCAAATTCGCGTCGTGCCTAACAACGCCCTTCAGCCGTGACTTATTCAAGATACAGCACTAGTCTAAGTACCTAATTGCTTTTATAAAACGGTTACCACACAATACAAATATTAAAGCCAAAAATATGTATTAATGCAACTTTCATTAAGTAAACTTTCACTAAAAGCCTTCCTTCCGCCGGAAAAAAATAGTCCCTGACCGTGAACAGCAACAGAAGTTTCATTATTACACCATTAGATGGCGGCAAAGTCTTTATGAGTGTGTCAGTCAGTAGCGAAGACTTTTACATTGAACAAGACGCAACTGACAAATGCTTTGAGTAGCGCTGTCAGTCACGGGAAAACCCCTTAACTGTTAAAAGGACAAGATAATACATTGGACATTTAAACTGATTTTTTATTATGAACATAGGACTGACCTAAAGGAAAATGCTAAATCTGAATGCAGGTAATAAACTTGCTCGATCTCTTTCTCACAATACTCTTCTAGTTCTACATAATACAGTAAGCTTCAATGAACAATATCAACTGAGAACAAACAGTTTACGTTGCTAAGAGTGGCTGCTAAGGGTGTTGTGTAGTGATACACAGAACCGTTGGGTTAAGCAGTCATAGCCGTGTTTTATCGTGAATAAAACACAGCTATTGACTAATCAGAATCAAGGACAGGAACTAACCATTTTATAAAGTTTTTTAATGCATTAGGAGGGTTAACTTTTAATGACAGTCACTGATGAATTTGACATCAAAAAAAAAAAAAAAAAAAAAAGAAATATGGAGATAAAGAAAGGCTATATGAACATTTGATATGAAGGCTTTCAAAAAATGCAACTGTCACATGAACTCAGTATCTTGTCAGTGCAAAGGCAGTGGTTGAAATGAGTTGCCTGGAGCTTAATACCATTCAGAGAGCTGCATTAAGTCTTAATGATTCCCATGCTTCCTGTAGCCTCTGCTCTGAGCTCAAATATGGATTCAATGGACAACTGCTAAGAGCCCAGAGGCTCACAATAGGGAATAGGCACTGGAGCACCTAATAAAAATAAGTTAACGAATGCACACAAATGCACATGCACTTAAAGGGGGACTCAGTGATATTTCAAATCCACTGTTTGGAAGTTAGTCGGGCCGAGTCCAATAACAAACGTCTAACCAATCAGCACCAGGGGGCGTATGACGGTCGAGGAGAGAGAACGAGCAAGAGGGAGATTTGAAAATGGGACACAATACAAAACAGCTCAAAAGAATATCACTGGAATGAAGGTTTATGCCTGGGCAAGCGCTTTAGGACCCGGTTATATTAGAAAAGCTTTCCGCTGGAGAGAGCTAAGAGGGAAGGCCTGAAAACTGCTTTGATCCCGCTTCTCATGTGAGTAACACTGGGTTTTGATTGTCTGGAGCTGCTGTGCTGTTTGCGACTAACAACGAACACTTTGTATTTACTTGTGTGTACTGAATGTTCATTTTTTGTGCTTCCTTGTCATTCGCTCATCAACTGCGCTTTATTTTTCGTGAAGCATTTTGATGTGCGTCAGCTGTGATAAACAGACATCCACTCGCATTGCGTGTGTGACAGCGGCCAGATGGTGAGAGTTCTGCAGTTAAACGGCTGCACACTGACGGGCGCTAGAAAATGAGGTGTTTAGCGTCATTGGTAGTGCATTTGCCTCGCATGCCAGCAGCGATCGAGCAGCGGTTTGAGACCGACTCAGAGCAGGGTGATTGGAATTGGAGTGTGAGTTTTGGAGGCGGAGCAATGAAGAGAGGGGTGGGTTTGTTTGGGTTGATTTTAAATGTCAACAATGTCCAACAGCGTAGTTCAAATACCACTTACTGCACCTTTAAACAGCCTATTTATAGATGTCCATGGCTTCTTCATGCAGTCTACTTATTCAGAAACTTACATGCACCAACAACAAACCACTCCTGTCCTACCCTGATAATTCTGAATCTCAACTTTCTCTATTTTTTTGTCATGTGACCATATTTAGAAATTGAAAGATGCAACAGATGCACTGATGATAAATAAACTATTGTGTATTTAAAACACATTCAGTTTATTAGTACTATTACATATGTTATCCGTTTCATGTATTCATTTATGACACATATGCTTCATATTAAGTTTATTTTATGTTAAAACTATGTGATCCAAATGGATGGAAATTTTATAGGCAGTTTAAATACATAAATCTTCAATTTGGCCTAAATATTTTTTGGCAAGATATGTTTCGGCACTGTAAAACCAAACAGTGAAATTAAATGAAATGAGTTTGTTTCACTCAAATAATAATGAAAGTTCATTGTACTTAATAGAAAAAAGTTGTGTGAACTCAAAAATTCAGCTTACTACAATCAAATGTTATTAACATATGGAAACATAAGTTAGTGTTTAATGTTGTGTTATGTTGGTTCTGTTGTGTTAATCTTGTAGGGCTCCTGGCCCCGCCCCACTTGTCACAATAATTTAAGTTCTACTAACTTAAAAAAAAATGAGTTTGTTTACTTAAATGTTTTGAGGTAATAATTTTCCTCAAATGTTTTGAATATTCTGAACTTATTGAGTTTTACAGTGTGGACCAAAATTTCATGGAGAATTCCAATTTCTATGGATATACGAATCTCATCATCATTCGTCATTGTTCATTGCCTGAAGGACAACTTAAAACATGGCACAGCTTACCCACTCTCCCTTAATTGGATAACATACCATTTTCAATTTCCTAAACTATTGTTAGTTTTTGAATAATGTTAGATGTGACAAAATTAATGCATACACACCTTGCTACTGATAGAGGTTTATTATAATGTCAATGGATTGTTGTCAGTATGATGAAGCCTCGTTCGTTCAGACGGGTGTTATCGCTGTGCCGAAGACAGAGCGCTCCCTGTACAGCAGGGCTCAAAACATTTTTTTTTTTTTCTCCTTCCATTCAAATGTCATAATTTTGAGACAAAATCCCCTTTTCTGTTCACAGCTGCAACTCTTTGTTCTTGTTTCCAGTCTTAGAAAACCTCCTTCAGCAACTTCTTTATGAAGCTCAGGTTTATTATTGGTTGAGGTGCAGTCAGGGCTCCACTGGGACTTTGGCCTTCAAGGCACCCAAAAATTGAAGAAAGCCAGAGAGAATAGCACATCCTTGGCTATAGCAGGAGACTATAAGGTTCAGGAAAAGATTTGACTTTATAAATCTCCAGAGGACAATGGCAGATGTTTTTTTTTAATGTGTCATAGTTTTGGATTCACTCACTATGGCGATATATCTTCTGCAAGGCTTTTGCCTGCCAGTCACAATCAAGTTCAATTCCAAATTGCATCTCTTCAACTTCTGGCAGTGTGAGATTTGATTAAGAGCGACAATCCATCACTACCAATGACTGATTGCCAAAGTTGTTTATTCTTGCAAATATGCTTTCAAACTTTGAATGAAAGTTCAGAATGATTAACCTTCTCACTGGATGCGGCAGGAAAGGACGTTTCCTTTAAACTTATAATAGGATACATGCAATATCTTCCACCAAGGGCATGACATGTGCATTTGCTGTCAATTAAACTGTTTAAATCATATAAAAAATCCCTGTCTAAAAGTTCTGCAACTGTTTGTGAAATCTTTTGTGTTCAGGTGATTTACAGTGACAGATGGTACTTAGTTTTATTAAAGCATTTGAGGCACAAATCTTTTTTTTTTTTTTAAAGACAGAACTGTTTGATATTAGATAAACTATCTAACATAAAACCAATATAGCATGAGTAGCTAGTTTTAAACACATTTAATATCTGTAACCAACCCTCAAAATTATAATTTTGTCCTGTCACACCTCAGATATCTTGACCTTTTTGATTGTATCCAAGTTTTACATTCTGTTAAATTTTATATTATGATTTGATAATTCAAAGTAATTTCAGTCATTATATTTAACATTTTTCGCACAACTACTTTACATGAATTTCCTTGTTTTTTAAAGTGATATTCCTCAATAAATTGCATAATAAATTGTGAAAAAGAAAAATTGGGATTAGCATATATATATACATACATACAGTACTGTGCAAAAGTCACCAATTAAACCTACATTTACATTTAAACCTAAATGGAATGGAAAAGGACTGGAAGGTCAAGAAAACCTTCAAAATATGATGAGACATTTCTCATAGTTTCTTCTTTTAGAAACTGGAAGAAGTCCAGGAGGTCACACTAAATACTGATTTTTGCTTAAAGAAGCCATTTTGTTCTGATTTTTTTTTTTATTTATTTATTTTTTTTTTTTTTACAGTTTTTGTACATATTTTCTGTATTTTCTGTTTGCATCGTAATATAGACCGAAAAATAAATATGGATTGTCATTAAAGCCTGTTTTTTCATCATGCGGCAAGCCTTTTTCATCTGTAAGCACCAGTGTTCTGTGTCAGCCAAGCAGGCCGTTCCTGAAATATCTGCCTGACCCATGTCAGCGAGGCTGTTCCTAAAGTATTTGTCTGTCCCATGTCGGCCATGAAGGCCTCTTTTAAACTCTCTGCCTGCCCTGAATCGGCCATAGAGGCCGTTTTGTAACCTTCTGCCTAGAGTATGCTACCCAGTTCTTTGGGCACTGTCTTTGCTGGCTCCATTCAGCCCTTCTGCTCCTTCTAAGCTGCCTGGATCCGCCTGGTCCTTCCAGTTCGCCAGCTTCGCCCTGGAGTGTTGACCCTCTAGAACCTCCAAGCCCGTCACTCCACCTTGGCCGACCGACCAGTTGGCTCCACCTTGGTTCCTCGGTCCCTTGGCTCAACCTGGAACCGTCGTCCCTACGGCTCAGTCAATGACTAATGGGTCAGTCATTGTTCTGCTTTCTCCATGGAATGTCAGGGTTGTGTTCTGTTTTCCTGTGTTTTGTGCATGTTTCTTTTGATTCCTGTATTTGTTTCCTTGGTTACTGAAAGTTACACACCTATTCTGAGTTACGATGATTATCTCCTTGTGTATTTATAAAGTTTGTGTTTCAGTTGCTCCTTGTCTGTTCCCGTCATTACGTTTGTGAAGTTCTGTTAACTGTTTTGTTTGTTGAATATTATATATTGTTTATTTTGTTTATATATTATTATATTATTATTTTGTTTGTTGAATATATTTTGAGTTTTTGAGAATTTTAGATTCACTTCTGCAATTAAATCCTGCTGCTTTTTCCGTGTTTTCAACACCCCAGCATGGCAGATATAATGTATGCTAATTTTGCAACCCCAATTTTGTTTATTAACAGAAAAAAGCTCAAAGTTTTAAACTATACTTAGATGTGTATCTAGCATGGTTAATTTTATTATTCCACATACAGTCAACTTTTGAGAGTTCAGTAAGCGTAAGGTCGTAAGGTTCAGAAAGGAAATTGTGTGTATCGATTTAACATTGTAATTCTGTTTCAAGACAGAGCTTGCTGCTTTTCCCACTCTATTACTCTTCTGTCTCAGACTATAAATCATACAGAAGGACGGAGTGTAATTCAGCCTTGCGCTACTGTAGTGGCATATGCTAAAAGCTGTTTTACATTATGTGGTAAGACACAACACAATCCTCATCTCTCCAAGCCAAGGGTCACGCTCTTAAACCAAAACTCTTCTTTTACAGAATAACAATTACTCTTCATACTCCAGAAAGAGGGCGGCAAAAATGGAAAAGAGTTGGAGCAATTTTGCAGGAGGTTTGGACTAATCTTTTATTCAGCCAATTCTGGAAGGGAATGGAAGCTTTTAAATTATGTAAATGAATGCTCTGAAACTTAAAGGAACCTTGGCTAGAAATGACAGTTGAGGAGAACAGCCTAGTGATATAAAGAGAAATACGTGATATGAATACAACCCAATGAACAATATTCATATCCACTGAAATAATCCACTAACTCTAAAAAGAGAAAACAAGAATCTAGTTGTTGAAGACAGAATGAAGTGTGACCACTTGACTTTGTCAATTTAAGCAGTTAAACTAGGAAATTAAGGAGATCAAAAACAGAAAAGAGAACCCCAGTCCTTCAGCTCTGCCAAGATAACATGCATTGATGTTGACTAATGAGTTTCTGCATTCTAGAAATGAAATCCTTTCAGAGTCTGATAGCCCTCATGCCATGAAGAGATAAAGGCCTTTGCCACAAGTGTCTGTTACACACTGCTTGAAGATATAAAATGAGAAAAGCAGAAAGCAAAAGGTGCCACTATGCAAAGCTTTGTAATAATGATTTAAGCTTTGAATCATGATTTATGTTCAGACAGATCCATCTTAGCAAAGTAGACTTTGATATTTGCTAATTCTGTCTTTCTCATATATATATATATATATATTGCTAATTCTGTCTTTCTCATATATATATATATGAGAAAGACAGAATTAGCAAATATCAAAGTCTACTTTGCTAAGATGGATCTGTCTGAACATAAATCATGATTCATAATTCTCATTGTGGGATAATGTATTCAAGCCATCAGTGACTTAACCAGACTGTATTATGCAGCATAACATAATAAGTTTGTCTCTGGAACTTGGTAGGAATTGAATAGCAGTGAGTCGCATTAGCTGACAGGGCGGAATCGGCGGAACAGAGAGGCTGACGGACCAGGGGACATCTCCAGCCTGGAAGCCCAAGGTGAAGTTACTGGCTCGCGGGACTGAGGCAAAGACGGGGTCTTGGCAGACTGGGGCGACGACGGAGGGAGTGAGGACAACAGGGAAGCCAGGGGGAAGGAGAAGGCCGGTGAAGCCAAAGGGGTGGAGGGTCGAGGCACAGCCAGAGACCCGGAAGTCCGTGGCGGAGGCAGAGCGATGCCAGACCGAGGCTGATTCGGATGGACTCCAAAGTGGAGTCGAGGGACCGCAGAGCCGGGGTGGAGCCGATGGGCTGACAGGTCGAGGTGGAGACAAAGGACTGGAGGCCTTATGTGAAGCCGGGGGCTCAACCTCAAGTCGAGCTGGTAGACGGGAGGCCTGATGTGGAGCCGAAGAGCCACATGGAGCAAGCAGCGGGTGCAGAGCCGAGGAGCAGGGCGAGACCAGTGACTCTGACGAATCCAGGGAACTGGACAAAACCAGTGGAGGAGATGGGACCAGGAATTCTGGTGGGGATTTCGGAGGAGGAAGATTTCCGGACGGAACTGGAGCATCCAGATGGCCAGAAGGAACCGGCGTATAAGGCGAAGACTCGAGGGTGGGAACTCGGGAGGGAACTGGATCCGCGGACCACAGATCTATCAGGCAGTGGTCTGCTCCTGGCTCTGGAATGGACTGGGCAGCTTGCTTCGGCTCAGGGAAGACCCAGGCAGCTGGTTCCGGCACGGGCTCCTTCACTGCCTCACTGATGTTACCCGGAGAGTCGCCCTGCTGTATCCTCCACCACTAGTATTCCACCAGCGTCCAGTTCTCGTAGGTGACAACACAAAACTGGTAAGTCCATTGAAAAAAAAAAAACTTTTTTGGTCGGTTCTTCTGTAACGGCGTCTGCAGCATGCACAACGATAGAGTTCATAAACAAAGTCTTTATTCAGAATAACAAACACTCAGGAGATAACATAGAGGACGTAGGAAAATGCAAACCAAATAAACTGAAACGAGAACCAACAAGGGACGGAACGAAACGGAGTATAAATACAAGACGAAAATAATGACTGACAGGTGATGATTATATGTAACTATAGAAACAAACGAGGAGATAATCAGAATGAATCCGGAACTATACAGAGTAGGCAAAACAGGAACAGAACAGAATAACAAAACAGAAGTACACAACTGTGACAATGTCATAATTCTGATACAATAAATATAAAAAAAAAAAATGAAATGATACACTTATTCAGAACATTCTAGTGAATTAGCAAACAGAGTCTGCTTTCCTAAAACTGATTTTTAATTTTAAATAGTTTTTTTTTTTTGGATGAAATCCTTTGGGTGCAACTGCTGATGAATTTCAGTGTAAATGGTGCTATTTTCAAACTCGATGGCAGGTAAACAAGTTTTGTCCCATTTGCAAAGAAATAGTGAACAGCAAGTATTTACCTCATAACAAATCCCTTTCACCTTACCACAACTTGCATGCTACTGTTTGAATATGAATTGGTAAAAGGTGGTCGTGAACTACTTCTTAATTTCAAAACAACGGGGCTCAGCGTTATTGTAATGAATGCTCATTAGTTGATTGCGATATGCGATCAGGATGGCTGAAATGATGATGATTTATTTTTTTAATTTCACACACGTTCTGTAAAAATATTTCCTTAAAAGATATTAAACACTTTTTTTCCCTTAAAGATATTAAACACAGATTAAAAAAAAAAAAAAAATGAAAATAACGTCACACTTTAATTAATTTTAATGAATTAGTTATTTTTCAAATTAACCAAAACAATTATTCGTTTGAATAGTAAGCAAAGAGTAAGAATAGAAGATTGAATTTTACACACAAAAGGGTTGTGAAGCAGATTTGCATATAACCACATAAAAAAATGTTGCTGTTTTCTTACATTTTAATACTTTAGTTTTAGTTTAATTTATTATTGAGTGTAAAAATTATTGACATTATTGCCGCTTTATGTTTCTCCTTGTTTTATGAGCTTTATTTGTCTCTTAAAGTTTATACATATAACAACATTCTATTTTCAGAGTATAAATGGGGTATACATGAAAATATATAACTGGGTGTCCATAGCATCAGAGAGTATGAGACCTGAAAAAAAGTGGTGAATCTTATAATATAACCAATATTTGTTTGGAATATTTTAACCTTTTGACCTCAAATAAACTGCTGTGCATCTAGCACACGCCCAGTTAAATACATTCATAAATGTGACGGCTTACATAAGAGTATCAGAGAACTGCTCACAAAACACAAGAGAGGCAGATGGGAGAAAAACACCTTATGTGAGCCATTAGCTTGTGCCTCTGAGAGAAGGAATCCTCTTGCTAGAGCAAATGAATCAGTGAGCAACAAATTCCACAGCATTATCTACAGTGAAGTGCCATTTCCATTCACAGCAGTGCTGAACAAGCTTCCGGCCCCCATCCCGCTGCCTTCATCGTCCTTATGGGCCCACATTTACCCATCCAGGCATCACTGTCCTTAGCTAGCAGGGAGACGTGGGGAATGACAGTCAGCTTTCAGAGGAGGAGGTTCCAGATTGGTGATGTGGCATTTGTTCAGCTGGATGGAACAGCCAAGAACTCCCTCATCAGCAGTTTGCAAGCTTGTCTTGGCTCACAATTTTAGTGTCACAGACTGAATTTGTTAAATAACCTGAATTAACCTTAATTAAAAGATTATCACTTCCAGCATTGCGCAGTAGCTTCACCTCAAACAGCCAATTTACATTTCTCAGTGGTGAGGTGGCAGATTCTTTGTTTATAAAACCATGTAGCTTTTCAGTAGCAAAGCTTTTTTTTATTGATTAAGTCACAGGGTAGCATTGACACAGGCTATTTGTTTTGTTTTCCCCAACAATATAAATGACATACCGTATGAATATATATTCTGTCAGCTTCTTAGAATCACACCTATAGCGAAGCCCGATTCATGAATGAAACAATGTTTTGAGTCAGCTCTATTTAAAGAATTGATTAACATATCGGTCTGAATCTTTCCGATAGCTTAGTCACACACTGAATCATCTGGAGTGCTTTCTCACTCCGTAAAACACTGACATGGTATTTTATTAGGTTCAACACCAGCAGCTTGTGAACAGCTCTGTAATGCATTTTATGGTTGAAACTGTGCAAAAACAGTAAAAAAGTGTCATTTCCATTACTATTGTAATACCATGGTATTCTGAGTACCATGTATATGGTACACGAATATGGTAATAATTTACAATAAAATAATTTTAAGAAATAGCAAAATTCTACTGTATACCAAAACTTTATCATAGCTACAGCCACAGAATGATACTAAAGGGAATTCTGAAGACGACCAACACAACTATTTTATGTTTTCACGAATTGGTGGCGAATTTGTGTGATCTCATTTGTACATTTTTGGTACAATCTGTTTATGCCCCAGGCCCTACTGAAGGTTAGGTTTAAGGATGGATCGCCATGCTTACTTTTTCACCCTAAAAAGCATATGTTCACCACCAATTTACAAAAATTGTTGTTTTTTTATATATTTTTTTAGATTAGGTACCTGTGTGTGTCATCCCTACCATTAGATTAGGTAGGGATGACACGCACATAAAACAATAACAATGGCTACTAAAATATGAAAAATTATTAAATTGAATTACAGCTGGTTATTTTAAATATTTAATCATTATAATATGTATCTTTAATTTAGCTAAGATGCTAAATTAAGCAAGTTGCATGTAACTTGTAGTGTAGCTACTTTCTCTAAAGGATTTAGCGTTCAGCTTTGCCTAGCTAATTTTCTTGTTGACTAGTTACTTAGCTACTTAGCTTAGCTAGTTACATTTTTTGGGGTAGCCTCTCAACACTGATTACTTCACAATACCCATTCTAATTATATTTTGGGTAAACTAATACTTTAATGTGAAACTAAGTTCATTGGGACAAACTGTTTTATCATGTTGTTAACGTGTCTTAGCATGTGTCTAGCATTATTTTACATCTTGTTAACATGTTTGTACATTGCTACTATGAATTAGCGTGTTCTTAGCATGAATTAGCATGTTGCTAGCATATTTTAGCACACTGCTAACATGCTTTAACACACTGCTAGCAAATTTTAGCATGCTGCTAACATGAATAATTGAATAATGATAATTACAGCATGTATACTATAGTCTGTGAAAACAACAGTTATGTTGGCTTCCTAGCAAATACAACAACAACAAAAAGGGTCACTGTTTTAAAGGGGACCTATTATGCCCCTTTTCACAAGATGATAAGAGTCTGGTGTCCCCAGAATGTGTATGTGAAGTTTCAGCTCAAAATACCCCACAGATCATTTATTATAGCTTGTCAAATTTGCCCCTATTTGGGTGTGAGCAAAAACACGCTGTTTCTGCGTGTGTCCCTTTAAATGCAAATGAGCTGCTGCTCCCGGACCTACCCTACTGCTACAAACATGCTCATCTTACGTAAGAGTAGGGGGAAATCTGGAATCGCTTGTTTGGAGAGACTGTTTATGATTTATGGGGAATATAGAAATACCTATAATGGTGGATTTTTACCATTATAGGCTGGTTGTTTACACACACTGTGGACACACATCTGTGTTCAAACACCTTACAAAAGTGAATTTTTTAAAAAAAATAGGTCCCCTTTAAATAAAACTGTTATAAGTAAAATTTACCTGAGGATCTAGCTATAATAAAAGTGTACAAGCATTTTTTTTTCAGTTCTAGGTCCAGGTTTTTTCACTTGTTTTTCACTTGTATGGTAGCTTGCCCATTTTGCAGTTTTGACAGGTTTCACATAGCTGTAGTTGAAAGAAAAAATTCAAAAGAGCAAGTGAACCAATTCACTTAAAGAATAGGCGATAAGACTGATGATATATTGAGCACGAGCACTAACACACAAAGACAATATACGTCAATGTCAAAGATGCTTTTAAAAATTCTAACACAAATGCAGTATGATTAAATAGGTGACTACATTTAACAAAAGGTACCAAGGCCCAGGTGAAAAAGCCAAAGCATTTATTATCGCTGTAGAGTATTACTAGTGCAGAGTTGTCCCAAAGGAGAACTGCCCACAAACATGTAGCATGCATTAGGGATTCAGTGACTGTCTGAGAGTCTACAGGTAGACCCAAGGCTAAATCTCAGCAAAGCCATCACACAAATGAGACAGAGTAAAGAATCAAAAAGCAGCCATGAGCCAATGGGGAAATAAAAGAAGCCGATATGCATGTGGTGAGGTTCAAAGGCTGAGGAAAAGGTGCACAGGCAAAATGAGGATTTTTTTTTTCTTTTGCCAGGAAACAAAGGATGCTGATGACAGGGAAACCATTCAATGTGGACTGTAGAAAATAACACGAACGAGCACACTTTGCCGCAGTCTGTAAATAAACAACAACTGGATGTTGCACATTAAAGGGACTTGGAGTGTGTTGAGATCAAGAATGGTTTCGCAGGCAGATGGTGTATTTATGGCATTTCCAGAAGGGACTAACTGGACCGTGATAACCAGCCAAAGTTTTACTTGGAGTCATGAAGACTAAGAATTCTGGTCATGACATCTTCTACTCTGGTACTATGAAGAAATTGTGTGCACCGAGCAACACACCAACACAAGAAATGAAGTAATCTGAGGGCACATCACTTGAGTAAAACAGCATTTTATGTTAGTGATACCAAGATTAATTACCCAATTAAAGGGCTCAATGGCTATGCCAAAGACTCATAACTATAATCATAAGTTATCAGACAATATAGAATTAAAAGAATCAGCCACTTTCTCTATAATATCTGGCCTTGCCCATGATGAGGCGACGAAAGAAAAGCATAGAGAACAGATGATGAAAAGACTTTAAGCTCTTTACTATGGAAGTCGAGTGCTTTTCCAAATTCCTAACTCATAATTGATCGATTAAGAATGCTCTACGTAGTCAGCAACTTAGACAAATAGTGCTGCGCACAGTAGAATCAACTTGCAATTGACCCTTCGCCGGGAGTTTGATTGACAAGCGATCTAACCAATCATAACGCCGAATTCGCCATTTTGTCTGACAAAGCAGTCAGGAGTTACAAGATTAACCTCGGTGGACTTGAACTTGAAAAATGGTGTGTACTGACGTCTTTCCGCGTTTTAAACAACATTCCTTCTCATGTTCATTCATGTTTATTTGATGCTATGAATTAACTAGAAGGAAGAGAGGATCGGTTCACAAGCCGCTTAAGCTGAGGCGCTACAGCAATCTGTCACGACACATTAAAGAGCCACAAAACGTTTTTTATTGTTCGAATTTCTTAAAAAAATTACACAATTTGAAAGCTGGGACTTTGTTTAATATCATAAGTAACCTGCTCTGTCTTGTCTGTCGACGTGTTGTCAGTGTCCTCTTTGCTCCGCGATGTATTTTTCACTCTGTATGGCGTGACAGAGCCATGGCTTGTCGGACAAAGCAACAGTAACTAAGGGAGGCGGGTCTTTGCGAAGGGTCAATTGAGTTCAGTTCACCAAGTGCAAATATGTTCTACTTGATACCTCAAAGTCTTAGGTGAAAGAATGAATGTGAACCATCTGAGAAAGCTTGTTTTAAACAGGAAAAAAACTAGGAATTTTTCACTGCATTATTAGTACAGTATTCTATGACTTTTTTGTAACATCACTGATATAATTTAGCTTGTTTCCAGAAATAATCTCACTGCACCATCTGAGCAAAATGAAGTGATTCAATTAAAGGCAGAGATCCAACACTATCTGAGATAAATGAGGGAAGTTGGAGAATTAGCAGAAATCTCGCTAGCAATCAGGGCCATTGTGAGAAACCGTGGCCATCTTTTATCATCTGTCAAAACACATAAAGCCAAAGATTCATTTGCATCAACGGCACAAATGAGGGAAGAAACTGAACTGAAAAATCATTTATCCTTGAACTGCTGCATATTATGATTTGGCCCAACTCTAAAACTCTCCCCTGAGAGTCATATAGCACATAGAAACTATGACCTCAATCCAGTTCGTACAGTCACATGGTCTATTCTGAAATAGACCAGACTTGGCATCAGAAATCAGTCAAGTCAAATCTTACCTATCAGATGTGACTTTATGAGGGTAATGTATATTCTTGGTGAACAGCACTGTTCAGGCAGGCTAATTTAGACCCTAGCAAGTTAGTCTCAGCCATTAATATTAAAGCTTTTGCCTCTTGGCTGTCAAGAGAAATGACACTGAGAGAAGACACAACACTAATGGAGAGATCAGTCTTTGATGCCCTGCAACCTATCTCTGTCTGGCCTTGGATCAAATCCATATACAGCACAATCTAGTCTGTGATAAACATCGAAAGTTATTTCTATAGCCCATCCAGTAAGAGGAAAAGGGTTGTTTAGTTGCACCCTTGGCTGATGTTGCAATGATGTTCATTTCGCTTAGATACTTCCTTTTAAATGACCCTGTCAGTGCAATTTTCTGATGTCGCTCCAAGCAGAACTCTTCTTGCTTGTTTGCCTACAAGAAAGTCTTCATCCAAAACAAGCACTGTGTGTAATCACAGAGTATTGGCTTATAAAGCACATTTTATATATATATATATATCAAACAATTTTTTTTTTTTTTTTTTACAATTTCAGTAACTTTCCTCTGTTAAAAGACTTTATACTTTTACCTTTAGATTTTTTTTCTGCCAAGTTAATGAAACACAAGATAATTAACATGACTATAAAGCTTGGGCAAAACTGTTCTCTCCCATTAGCTCTTCACCAATAATTGCTCTACAGCTCATTACAAAAGCTGCAGTTGTTCATATCATTTCTTAATTGTATTGCTCTCTGAATCATGCACTCACATTCTCATGGTCTAATAAGTGCAATGATTATTGATCAAATTTATTATAAGTGCATATATACATGTTTAGGACTGACTTAATCACAATAAATTGCTACTTGTTGCAAAGCAAGTGGATGAAGCAATAAACAAAGGATAAATTCAATTGCATTTATGTTTTTGGCTTATGATTTTATTATTTAATTTTATCTATCTATCTATTTATGGATTTCTCCGTAACAGTAAGACCGCAATCACTTTTTATTAAATGGCAACTAGATAATTTGATATAAATAGTTAATAGTTTCTGATTGCCACAGTGACAATATGTGCGCCTGACTATTTTAGGTAAAATACTGCTTAAGTAATAGCTGCCACATGCAAAATACAGGTTGAATTTTTTAAAGTGCGTCAGTAGGAAGAATGAGAATTTGGATTGTCATGAACTCCACAAGTTGCATAAATCATAAACTGAAGATCCATGTTACCCAGCATGATTCGAGAATATTACAAAGAGCATCTTGTGCTTCTTGGAAAAAAGAAAATGTGACCTTTTTGTGCAAAGCAGTTCACACACTTAGTAGGCTATCACAAAACCTATCTGAATATTAACTAGTACATAGTGAAGAATCTTAAATAACGTTTTTACTTTTTATGTCATAACTTTTTGTGTGTGTATGTGATGTTTATTTGTGTGTATAAAACGTATTTTAAATTCCATATTTTTAATGTTGTCTCAGAGTTTTGGACCTCACATACAATAAATATGGAAACAATTAGTTTTTCTGATATGATAAGCTGAAGTTTGTACATTCTTAAGCGTCGAGTTCCACATTAAGTTCAAGTTGACTTTACGACTGTGTATCTTTCTGATGGCTCGAGACAAAAGAGTGAAATGTCTTACCTGCGCGGCCATAAATGACAGATCCATGGTGATTTGCTTATCAGAACAATAACTAAAGCTTCAGGAAGGTCAGGTAAGCTAGCTTTCTGTGTCGTCTCTGTCCACGGGGGTAACCTATTTACATCCAAATGACATCGTCGAGTTCAGCTCCAGCCTCCAGGTACATGAATCCTGAACATCTGATGTGCGTCTGCGGTCATTTTAGAGACGGATCAACAGCGAGACGAGAATGAGACAGAGCAGAGGAGAAGAAACAAGAGGAGAGAGAGAGAGAGAGAGAGAGCGTATTCTTATTCGTATTCATGTTTTTGTGACGCCAACCGAACGTCTCGAAAAGATTTTTAGACAAAGCTTTTAGATGCGCCACATGTAGGGTATGAGCTCGAAATATTTAGTAAGAATAGCTCTTTCAAAGCCAAATATGTTCGATTTATCAACACAAAAAAATATGACTATGATTTATTTCTACAGCCTTAAATGATAGTCAACCAAAAACATTTTACTTATGGATTTGCTAACTGTACATAAATTAGTTAATGTCAAATATATATATATATATATATATATATATATATATATATATCATGAAATATATATTTTGATAAAGGTAAACGTATAAAGCTTGCTGTCCATTATAGAGTGATCAGGCGTGAGACAAGACTTGAATAATATGAAGCCAAATGCAGTAAAACCTTTTATAATTAATGAAGCAGTCAGAACGTGTAAAATATTTAATGAATTCAGACACATATTGTTATGAACTATAGGCTACCATAAAAATAAAATGTGTTAAAACCTGTAAAAGGGTTGTAAGTAATCAGCAATAGATGAGATTATGGAGAAGAACTGTTGCTATTAATGACAACTGATGTTGAGAACTTTCTTGAGAGCTGCAGAACATGGAGTTGTAGAACACAAATATTATTCATATTCTTATTTATTTATATTATTATATATATATATTTTTTTCTTCTCTTGGACCATCACTTATGTTTAAATAAAAGCAATATGTGTTCAAAATAAGGTTATTTTAAAAATGAATCCTGGCTCAGCCATAATCTTGAAGTTGAAGTGTCATATAATCAAACTGGCTCTCTACTTGTTTCAAGATTACAACACTTTTGATGAGCTGATGGTGTTGAGGTTAAACAGAGTCAATACTTGTTAACACACGTATCCACAATCTGTTAATGGAAGATTATTGAAACGCCACACTCTTTTGTGCCTGACAGTAATCTGAATTGCAAATGCGAGAAGTAATCGTCATTCTAGTCTGTGAGCATGAATATGCCACCCTCTTGGCAGCTTAATGGGGTTTAGAGGACAGAATCATTGTACTCTTGTTGAACTCTCGCACATTTGACCACAGCATTCAGGATACACTTAGCATGCCTTATGACAATGCATTGATATGTGATGAACAAACAGACATTAGACGCGCTTGCCTTGTGAAAAAGAAGTGCGCTTAATTGCACTGAATGCGCACTGTACTTCAAATTTTTTAAGTTTATAAAAAAAACTGTACTTGCAGATAATATAATATAAATGAAATAAAGAGCCACTTAAGTGTACTTAAAGGGGTACTTTACTGCTGGCAAATTGGGCTTTCAATAAAACTTGGGTGCCTAAGACTGTTGTCTTCCTTTTTGCAAAACAGGTAGGAAAACTTCAATACCCATAACGCACTGGGCATGTTGCCGTCTAAGGCCGCTACAACGAGTCTACTATGGTTACCAAAGTCAAATACCGCCTTGCTTTAGTAGGAAATACTTCTTAGCAAACTTTTAGTCATAATTGTGTCGACTTGTATTGTTTCCAGCTGCAAGAATTCAAAGAGTAAACGCTTAGCGGGAGTTACTTACGGTTTCCAGTGAAGGATCCAGCACGTTGTAGGCAGTGGCAAAAGGCTAAAGAATTGTAAATACGGAGAGAATGCTGTAACAGACAATTTGAAAAAAGTTTTTGCAGTCAGTATTTTAAACCGGATGACCACGAACACACTAGCGCTGCATCCGAAATCGCATATACAGTCTGAGTAGGTACTACATTTGAATTTGAACTTTCCTTGCGACCATTTAAAAAATATGTTGTATATAGTATGAATGTGGGTAGTATGAATGAAATTCAGATGTACTACATCCGCCATGTTGTTACTGTCACTTGACCTACCAGCGTCAGCTGCGTCACTTCAGTTCCATTCATAAATTCTCTCCTGTGGCCTCAGTGTCCAGTGAAACTGCCTTTTTCAAATACTTTGCATTTGGACATGCTACTCTGTTGGTGTACTGTATTTAAAATCGGACGCAGCCTATGTGTGTTGGACTTGAAGCAGCGGTATTCAGACCGATTTAGGTATGACAGCATATGGAGCCATCTGCTCATTAATCACTCTTGCAGATGTCATACACTGCGCAGTGCTGCTCCAAGTTGAACACACCTAGTGTTTTAGGCCAAACGGAGGGGAAAAACTGAAAGAAACTTCTGTTCTGGTAGTTCTGTCCACCCCCCCCCACCCCCCACCCCCCACCCCCCAAGCAAAAGGTAAGAAAGCTGTTGCCATATAGTGTTTCATTTTTACCATAATACTGAGTGGACATAGTACGATAGGCCTACAATTTTCAGTGACAAACCTACTCTTACAATAACCGTTCTGTTAAGGCCAGTTTATACTTCTGCATTGAGTGTACGCCATAGCCGACGCCGTTGTGAGCATTTATACTTCTGCGTTCTGTCTGTGTTGCTCTGCAATTACACCACTGAAATGCTAGTTGGGTTGAGTTTCTTCGCCGCTTTTTTGAGTTTAGGCACCGCTGTTTTGAGTTTAGGCTACTACAAACAATGGCGGCTGAAACTGAGTGGATCATGTTGGAGTTGGAGCCGATCGATGTGAAAAAAAACAGTTACTTTTAGTGAAATTACTAAAACTAAAATGCAGAAATGAGAGAAGGCATCCGAGGAGACGGTACATATGACCTGTGAATCGGTTATGGCAGAAGGTGTGTGAATTTTCTGTGCTTGTCCGGAACTTCTGAATTTAAAAATGGTGGCGCAAAAGAACACGCCAGAAATGCGTAGGAGGAAATGCGATGCTACCAATTTACATACCAGTTACATTTTTGGGGAGGTGCGTGTCAGGGTACAACGAAGGGTACGGCATAGGGTACATGACTATGCGTAGGCTATGCCGTACCTACTTTGTACACTTGACGCAGAAGTATAAATTGGGCTTTAATTAACCCTCTGTTGATCTGAATAAATGTGTATTTCTCAGTCCAGGTAACATGAAGAACAAGTAAAAGGACATTGTTCATTTACATATACCAACACTGTAACAATATAAAGCCGGTTGAAAATCAGTGAAGTTACACTTTAAGTCCCCCTGAAATCAAAATTTAAGTTTTTTTAGCTTTTAGTATGAATATGTTATCCTTAAGGTTATGAATAAGCTGGTGTGTTCCAAAACAATGTCAAAATTCACATTTAGGAGATAAGCATTCAAAACTTACAGTCTCTCACTTGCGCTAAAATGGATCACGGATTTTGACCGTGATTTTGACATCACATCGCACTTCAGTTTCTCGTCAAATCTACGTTCCAATCAAATGCTCTCTAGAATCTGAAGTCCCGCCTCCTCCTACACTCTTACAGACGCTGAAGCTGCGGCTGAAATCAGTCATTTGCTCACACATTTACTAGTTTCTACATGGTGAATGGCACATAGTGCACTATAGGGAACCATTCAGACAGTGTAAATATGCTTTCCTTTGATGCGAATGAAGTCCGTTTTCGCGTTAGTGTCACATGAACCGTCGCAACGCGAGCAGTCTGCTCCGGTCCAGAGACACGAGAGCACAGAGCGGATCATATGCGCGAGTCGGCACAGACCACAAAAGGTATCGGACCCATTTGAATTCTGCACAGAATGCTGTATATAAGCGATATAAAGGACATTATGAGGAGAAACGTTTAGAGATTAGAAGGAAACAGAGGTTTTACAGAGTCTAACGGCTCTGGCCTAGCTGTAACATAAACGAAACACTATTGGCCATTTAAAAAAAGGGGAGGGGCTGTTCGATATATCGCCCTGTCTTCCTGTTTCAGTTGAAATTACGTCAACACATTGAATAATGCTGCACGTTCCAACACTCATCAGTGGGCCTTTAAAGAGAGTACACTTCAATGACTTTCTTAACACACTTTGTAATAATTTCAAACATTTATTTTAAAGTACATTTTAAATAATTATGTTTCAATAATCTTTTGTAGCGCTTTAAAGAAGTACACTTGTGTTGACTAACATACTAAACCACATGTAGAGTACTTGATTATCATTTTATCTGTACTATAGTTATTCGATATTACATTTAAAGTTGATATGTTTTCATTTAAACATACTAATCTGCAACATCATCATTACAAATGTGTAATTGCACAGTGTAATTGCAGTTTTTAAAGGATATTATTTCTATAACAAGTTATCTTTTTTTTGTGAAATATCTTTTAAAGTAGATACCTTGTGATTATTTTTTGCAAGTGCTGTCTGTAACATGTATGTTCTGTTTTGGTTTTGATTTTACTGTGTTTCCTGTTCTCATTTGCCTGTGTTCTGTGTCCCTAGTTAGTTTCCTTGGTTGTTAATTAACCCTACACCTGTTCCTAGTTCTGTTAATTAACTCTCCCTTTGTATTCTTTGTCCGGTGTTGTTTATGTTGATGTGGTATTTGAATTCTCCTACGTTTCTAATTTTTTATTTCCAGCGACCTATGTTAAAGAATTATTCTAGTATTTTCCTGTTTGTGCGTGTTGTTTACCACACCAGCCGTGACACTGTCCAGTTATTGAATGCATAAAAAACTTAATGGACACATTTATTATCACAATGGTAATTATATTCAAATGTTTGAAATATGGCAAAATTGAAAGTGTGTTAAGAAATCAATTTCATCATTCATCTTTATTCAAGACAAAAACATCATTAGATGGCAAAGTAATGAAAATTGATGGATATTAAATCCTCAAGAGAAAATGCTGTTCAGCACTACAGCATAAATGAACAATCGCTCTGATACAGAGAGATTATGTAGAAAGTGTATCACAGCAGACTGTTGTTGAACTCCCAGACAAACTCCCACGGAACAGAACGCCATGACAATGATGGATCCAGTTGCAAAACAGTTACATAATGCACCCTGAAATGCAACTGAAGAAAAGATGAGGTAAATTTATCTATTTGGAGGAATATATTCTTGAGCTGATACAGCTGAGCTGAGAGTTGGAGGCAGAGTGATGCCTACAGCATTTGTCCTCAGAATAACAGTTCACAGCACATCAATTATTAATGTATAAACCGGAAATCCCTTCAGCCATCGATAAAGGTTAGGGCATATTTTCTGGTTAAATGTTTGTCTCATAGCAACAGACCTTTCTGAATGAAGTCTTTAGAGACTTTTTTGCTCATAATGTTATCTGAGTGGGTGGGTAGATCTAATGCCATTGCAGGCTCGGAAAGTGAACAAGTTGTTTATATTAATTATGTTGTATTATATAGATGATTCACCCTCCAGGCATATGTTGGTGTGATTGGGGTGTAGGTCATATACAGTAGGCTAGTTCTTGATATGCATGATGACTATTAAGTGTGTAAACAAAGCACAATAAAATGAGTGCTTAGACAAATACAAAAATATGTTAAACAGAGGCCTGAGGCTATGGGAATAGCTAGTACCTATTTTTTGCGCTATATTTCTAATACACTTTGATGCATATAAATGTGGTAGTTGTTTATGCACAGACTGGCTCCTTGATTCATTCTGATTTATTTCTCATTTTATACAATTTCAAATTTACTTTTAAATTACCCACAGCCCTATTGTGTAAAGTGTAACCCAGACAGTTGATAAAACCTATTCACATCCCATATATCAAGAGCCATTATGATGCTAAGCGGATGATGCATAATTAGGATGGTGGAGATGAGCTCTTGTTCCCTCTAAACTCTTGAATTTATATAACATCCCACTGGTGTTTCTAAATGCCGTGTCTCCATTACCCAATTTTGAAATGGTCTGTTTCTAAAATGTGACTGTATATTTCGCAAATGAATCTTTGTTTCTCATAATTGGATTTTATATCTTGGAATTGTAACTTGTGACTTTTTTTCTTTAACTTTTTTAGTAAAGTGATCTCTCAGTTGCAACTTTATTTCTCACAATGCGACTTCAAATCTAGCAGTTGCTACTTTTTTTCCTCATAATTTTTTCGAGACTTGATATCTCCCAAGTACAGTTTAATACTTTAATTTCTCACAATGTGACTTTATTTCCTATTTTAAAGTATCATAAATTAACTTTTTTATTAAAAAAAAGTGGAAATGGGCCGACGATCATTTCTTCAGAGTGATGTATGAGCTAAAATAAAACTATGAAACTAAAACACAATAGATGTGCCCTTAAATGTCTTTTTTTTCATTTTCCTATAATATTTCATTAAACTTTTTTATACTTTTCATCATAATATTTTATTTAACTTTATTCTTCAGTGCTTTTTCTACAAAGTCTCACTGATTGTCTATGGCAGATTCACTAATCAGAGCTGATGGTTCAACTTATTTTTTATGATCTTCAATGCATTTTCATGCATTGCTGGAATTTTAAATAGCGTGAACATTAGAAGGAAGCTCGCTTTTAAAGCAACTTTTACTTAGTGTTTATTGATCCCACAGAGTGATTTGAAAAGACCTTCAATTCATACATATTAAACCACTTTGTACCGTCAATATGGTTGAATTTTTCAGAGTTATACTCTAATTCAAATAAAGTTATAAAACGGTGCACTCTAAATCACGAGTTAGAGCCCACAAATGGAAGCAGAAGCAATGTTGTTTCAAAATGAATGGGATTTCATGGGAGAGACAGGCTCTTCCTTTCCACCAACAAAACAAACACAGTAAATGCAGATAAAGGTCATGAGTCTGTTAGTCCTCCATGGGGCAGATTTTCTGCTCCGGTTGGCTCTTCATCAAATAACAGAATTCTTTTTCCCTCTACAGTCTGATAACAGCTGCTCCCAGTAAAGTATAGTAATCTATCTCTGTGCGGTTGCATCAACAAAGATGTATGCATTCTTCAGTCGACCTAATTCAGGAGTGTTTCTGTAACTAATGCATGCTGGGAGAAGCCCAGTCATAATGGAAGTAGAGAAGGAAATGTTGATCGGGGCTGTGTGATTCCAAGCACGCTTAGATGTTTCAAAATTTATTACTGGAAACATTTTATATGAAGCAATTTAAATAAAGGGGTCAAGAGACATCCCTCCGCAATCTTCTCCTTCAATGATTTACTTGCAGCCTAGACAAAAGCAAAACAGTACCAACATAGTAAAACAGGAAGCGGCCTCAAGCAAAAAAGTAAATAATGAATTAAATTGAAAAAAATGGTTTTTTTTTTTGGTTTTTTTTGAAGATTTCTATTCCAAATAAATGCTGTTATTTTGAACTTTCAATTCATTGAAGAATGTATCACAGTTTCCACAAAAATATTAGGCAGAAAAAACTGTTCAATATGGATAATAATAAGGTCCATTATTAATATTTGAGCACCAATGATAATAATGGTAGTAAGTGAGCACCAAATCAGCATATTAAAATTATTTCTGAAGGATCATGTGACATTGAAGATGATGCTGAAAATTCAGCTTTGACATCACAGGAATAAATTACATTTTAAAATATATAAAAATAGAAAACAGTTATTTTAAATTGTAACAATATTTCACATTATTACTGTATTTTTGATCAAATAAATGCAGGCTTGGAGAGCATAAGAGACTTCTTTCAAAAACATTTAAAAAATCATACGTATTCTAAACTTTGTTATTTGTTTGTATATATATATATATATACTTTCAACATTCACGAATTCAGGAAATATCATTTGTTTTAGATCAAAAATGCTCACCATTTTCCAAGTTATTGTATTTTCGCATCTTCTCTATTTTCATCTTCAGAGTTTATGAAGATCACATCTCCCTTGAGCTTCAATCAGTTTAACAGGCATCTATCCGTCCTCTTTATCTGATGAAGGTCAGCACCTTATTGAATACAGACACTCCCCTTACATAAAGCAGAGGAGAAGCTGACACTATTGAGTGAATGGTGGGGGCCAAACACATGTTGAGTCTAAATTAATTTTGGGGGCGTTAAAGGTCGGAATGATTTACTCAATGTGATCTGAGCTGCTTCATTACAGATGATCAAATCTGTTTCTTGAACACTTACGTATATCCAAAGAACTCAACAAATGTTGTTTTGTATTGGGTAGCATATTACCAAAATAAATAACGAATTTGCTTCATGCAGTAACATCTAAATTTTAATTTAAATATGACTGAATCAATCTGACTAATCATTAATTTTTAAGAGTCAGATCGGGTTTTGTTTTTCTTTTTAGTTTTGAGACATGCTTTATGAAATTTTAATTTCTCTCCATGACATTTCGAGATAAACTTTGTAACACTTTTCAATAGAAAATATATATAAATCAATAATAATATAATTCTTATTCAAGTAATTTGAAAAAAATAACATCATAATGACATGGCATCATCAAACAAGAATCAGAAATAAGCCTAAATTTGCTGTTCTGGTCTTTATAATTAAACTCTCATCTGAAGTGAAATGTAGTGATCTATTTACTCAGTGAAAGCCATTCCATTTTAATTTGCTTCAAAATTAAATTGCAAGTTTCTATTGATTGTTGCCCTTTCTCTGAAGGATACGATTTTCTCTGGATTAGATTAACCATCTTCCTTCACAAGTCCTCAAAAATCTTTTCAAACCTATTTAAAGTGAACTACAAAGACAATATGCCAAAGTCACATCAGAATGTTTTGAGTTTAAAGCTGAAGTGTGTTTTGCATCACTAGTGGCACCAAACAGGAGTTGCAGACATTTTGAGGGCCGAGCCGAGCTTCGGTGTTCGAGCCTCCTCCGCAGACAGCAAGCCAAGTTCGTTTTACTATTAACCGTCCAGGCTGAATGGGCAGGCGAACTCATGAATTTCCCTTTATAACCATGCAAGTCTTCCCACTTTGATTCTTCATTATGTTCGGTCGGCTCTCCGTATCTATAGCAAAAGCAGTTTATTATATTTTAATATATAAAATCGTGTTTTTAAATGTAATCAAAATAAATGCATTTGACCATTTGAATCCATTTATCTGCATTAGGATTGTGTACACAAATAAGAAGACATATACAATTATAGTACACACTGTTACAAAGAGAACAAAGATAACCTTGAGGAAGTTTTAAAAATATGTCTCAGATTTGTCTTACTCACTGTGAGGAAGAAATTAGTATGCACTGGTTCCCATTTTAATGAGTACCTTAATGAGAAAATATCCAGCAATTTACTTCACCACAGCTGCAGCCCTTTATATGCAATACCTCTATTTCTGGTGATAAAACCTTTGGGAACTGTTCCCACCTTTGAAACACACTTTAGAGAAAGTTTGATAAAATAAGATTCAGATTAAAACCTGTAATAATCAAGTTTGAGTCCAGAACAAAATGACCCATTTAACAAAATCTGCATTTTTGCTCAATAACAGAGATCTTTAGTGAGTAAATGCCCCTGTCACAGTGTATCATACTTAAATGGCTAAGCACACAGTGGATTGACCTTTAATGCTTCCGTTCATTAGACACATCCAAATTTGAAGTGTCTCACTGACATTTCTTGTGTGATTCAATTGAATTTTAAGCAGTTGAAGCGTCTGGGACAAACCATATTATCCATTCCCAATCTGTCAGTCACTTTGAAGTGGTGTTGAATCCTGACACTAGGGGTCACACTTGGGAGCCCCAAACACCTCTGATACTTCAGAAAAGGCCAATGAGAATTGGTGGGTAGAATTTGCATGTGCCACTCTGAGCGGTGTTGATGCATTCACTCTGCCTATTCACCTCTACAAGGAAGCTGGTCCGCCTGGATATATGGCGACATTGCGGTCCCGACTCTCCTTTCCGATTAGAGAGGGAATCACCTCAGCCGCTCCCCGTGCTGGTCCTTCTGGAATCCACGAGGCCGCGACGACTAGCACTGAGGGTGATATAAGGGCAACAACGAGTGTTTCCACCGGGTCAGTTTCCACGGGCCTCCCATTCCTCGTCACGCACATTGTGCCCGGTGGAGCTTCCAGTCGAGTTCGACGTTGCATCACATGATGCACCTGATTTCTCATTCGGCATCGGGCTGGAGTGGAATCCTCCGCCCTGTCCCAAATGATCTCGCTTGAATGATTGGTATCTGGGTTCAGAGTTTGACTCACAGAGTGATAAAAGTCATGGCGTGGGCACTCGGCCAGACAGCGTCCACACTAGTGGTCCAGGAATGCCATCTCTGGCTGAACCTTGCAAAGATGGAGGTCGACAAAGTGCACGTTCTCAATGCCCCAATCTCGCAGGCAATGTCAAGGACTTTTTCCAGCAGTCGACAATGTCAAGGACTTTGCCCAGCAGTTCTCGCCAGTAAAGAAGCAGACTGAGGCGATCTTGCCTCGGTGCGATGCCACAGGGCAACGAGGTCGCACTCATCATCTACCAAGGGCATCCGCCTGCAGCTTCCCCACCAGCTCCGCCACCGGAGCCCACAGCCAGGCCACAGTATGCTCGTTAGGCCAAGAATCCCAAGAAGATGTTGAAGCGTCTATTAGATGTGCGTCCCAAGGATGGCAGGAGCTGCTTTTTTCCAGGAGATGGTGAACGCACCGCTCCTTCCCCTGGTGGAGGGCTGGGTGGAGAATCTTTGGTTTCCTTTTGTTTTTGTTTTGTTGCTGGTAGATGTTCCTGTACACCTAACACCCATGGAATTGGGACGCGCAGCTTCCCGACATGGCGGCCAATGCTCTGCTGTGCCGCCCCACCATGGATACGTCAAACATGATTGCTCCTCTGGTCGCCCTCATGCAGAGTTTGGAAGCCTCGCTTCCCAACCCGTCACTCTGGCTTATCAGTTCAATCAGACTCGGCGATTTGATTTAGTTTGCCAGGCGCCCGCCTAGGTTCAATGGCGTCCTCTTTACCTTGGTGGCAAGAAAAAACATCCCAGTGCTGCAGAAATTGCGGTCCTACTGGCGAAGGATGCAATAGAGCCTGTCCCTCCAACAGAGATGGAGAAGGGTTCCTACAGCCCTTACTTCATCGTACCGAAGAAAGGCAGTGGATTACAACCAATCCTAGGCCTGTGAGTTTTGAATCGGGCTTTGCACTGGCTCCCGTTCAAGATGTTGATGAAGAAGTGCATTCTGACATGCATTCGCCAACAGGATTGGCTTTCATGTCTCGATCTTGCCTTAGCACAGACCCTTTCTTCGCTTCACCTTCGAGGGTCAGGCATATCAGTTCAATGTCCTCCCCTTCGGGCAGTCCCTGTCTCCTCACGTCTTCACGAAAGTTGCAGAGGCCTCCCTTGCCCCTTTAAGGCAGGAACACACCAAGCCCACGTTGGCAGCGTCTGGGTCCAAAGTTGGCCTGACACACCAAACCGACGTAGGACGTCCGTTCTGCGCCTGCGCAAGATGAAATGCCTTTTTGTACCAGCAGGTGGCAGTAGCTGAACGGCCAATCAGAATGATCAGATGGCCCGACGGACCGACGAGCTCCGACGCCAATTCAACATGTTGAATCGGCCGAAAAAAAGCTGACGAGGACCAACTTCAGCCGACGGTGCGGAACACACTGAGAAAACTTAGTCGGCCGACGAACAAAAACTGCCCGACGGCCAACCATCGGTTTGGTGTGTTCCTGCCTTTAAGGGAAGTGGCCATTCACATTCTCAAATATCTCAATGAGAATGGGGACCTGGGGACCTGGAGCTCAAACACCTCAGCTGATTGGGACTTCAGGTCAACTAGGAAAATAGCAAGCTCTTGCCAGTGCAGAGCATCTCTTTTCCCACTTTGGACTCAGTCTCTATGGCAGCACATCTCAAGAACTAGCGAGCCCAGTCGGTGCTGAATTGCCTGAAGTTATTCAGGGGGAAGACAGCGGTTCCGCTGAAACAATTTCAGAGGCTCCTGGGGCATATGGCATCCTTGTTGGCTGTGAAGCTGCTCGGGTTGATGCATATGAGACCTCTTTAGCACTGGCTACAGACTTGAGTCCCGAGATGGGCATGGTGCCATGGTACGCATCGTGTGGCTATAACGCCAGTCTGCCGCAGTATGTTCAGCCCTTGGACAGACCTTGCATTTCTACAGGCAGGGGTTTCTCTAGAACAAGTGTCCAGGCACATTGTGGTCACAACAGATGTGTCCAAGACACCACAATTAGCATTAACAGGATTAATTCTCATTCTAAACTAAATAAATAAATAAATAAATACAAAAATAAAAATCAAACTGAATCAAATTAAGCAGTTTAATTTATTGAAATACATTTAGTACCCTTGTCTAAGACATTTATGTGTCAATCTTTGCCATGTGAAACCGTTTCTGAAGAATGGAGGTCAGTATGACCTGAGTCTATCATAATATGGTCGAGTCCCTAAAGACAGTGAGGCTTATTGAAGCCATAAACACTGAACATCAAAAGGCCTAGAAAACTGTCAACAGCAAATATACTCAGCTGCAAATTTGCTCCATATGCTGTGGGAAAAGCCTGTCAACAGGAAGAAATTTAGTTAAAAATGGCCTATAAATTACTTTTAGCATTTTGAAAAGTAAAATGTACCTAAATAATAGGAAAATGTATATGTTTTCACACAATATTTTAGTCTGGCTATGATTTAAATGAAACATCATAAACAACAGCTTCTAGATCATTAAATGCAACTAAATGATTTATCATTCTGGAAACTTCCAACTTCCACTCCAACACAAACTATAGTGAACTGCAGAGACAATACGTTAAAGTCAGAAGTGGGTTTTGCATCACTAGTGGCATCAAACAGGAGTTGCAAATATTTTGAACACTCCCCTTGTCTGCCATTTGGCAGATATACAGATAGTCCAGCCCTAAATTCAACCCATTTGTTAAGCCAGTGTTACTGTGTCAGGATGCTTCAACAATGATATGATTGCTCAAACATTGCTTTCTCTGCATATTAAACTGGAATACGAGAACGTATTTTAGCAATGAAAAATTACAGACTTCACCTTTAAGCCATTGTGGCAAAGAACCAAATTACAGCTTTTCATACTCCTCTTTTATTTCCCTTTTTATAACCATGCACTGACATGCACATACACACATTGTTGGCTGCTAATTGCTTGCTATCATCCAGTCAAGATGTGATTTATAACTTGGGCTACCCAGCAGATGAACAGATGGGGCCTACGCTGATGGCAGTACCAGGGAAGTAGGACGGGACAGGGCACAGAGCAGAGCCATTGCTCACATGTGGGGGCGTGATCTAATTTGAATGCAAATTTTGGGAGGCATTCTACTTCGGATGTTCATTTATTCCACGTCATAAAAAAGAACTGTGTATTTTTCACATGGAAATGATCATCTGAGTGGAAGAAATGGAAGATAATGGACACTATTCAGATACAGGGCGCTTCGGGGCTAGGGAGGTTGGTCCTAATTGAAAAAGATGAAGACGGGAGATAAAAACTTTGTCTGGAAGGAAATTGAGCATGTTCATCCTTCGTGGAGGATTTGAATCATTAGTCTCTGGAGAATACTGTTTACTTTGAACCTACAATATACGCAAGAGTGCATGAGTCCGTAAAAATGATGTTGTAAAGCTTATTTTAGCTTATTAATATGATCTGTGGAACACAAAAGCAGATATTTTGAAGAATGTTCAAGCTGCTGTTTTTCATATAATGAAAGGGAATTGTGTCCAAGGTTGTCAAGCTAGATCTTCAAGCATGATTTTCATTGAATACCGACTAAAATATTATTCTATTCCTCTGACCTCAGAAAATTTGGAATATAGTGAAACTTGAAAATTCTTGCTGTTTTGTAAAGTGAAACCCTTTCAAAATTAACCAATTTCACATTTTGTATCTCTATAAACTAAGTTCACTTAATTACCAGCATGTGTCAGATTTGTGTTTGCAAAATGGCTAATAAGAATATTAAACACAGTCTTATTATTAAGAAGACCATTACAAAAATAAGGTCTAAGAATGTTCTGAATGATCTCTCAAAATTCTAAACGTCCAGGTTTTAAATGTTTAAAACCTTTTTTTTTTTTTTTTTGGTTATATGAACGTTAAGGGAACATTCCATTTTATCATTTTGCAAACGTAATGGGAACGTTACTTTTGAATGTTTTCTAAATGTTACGAAACTGGTCGAAACATTTAAAAAAAAAAAAAAAAAGTTTGACGAACATCCAACTAAAACGTTTCTGAAAAAATGTTCCATGAAAAATGTATAAACAACGTTTTTGTGCTAACATTTTGAGAACATTATTAAAGACCAGATTACTAGACCAGAAAACGTTCTATTAACATTACTGGAAAAATGTTTGCTCATAACTTTTAGAGAACCTTGCCAGAACAGTAAGTTCTGAGAACGTTTCCTGCTAGCTGGGATAGTAATTTTTTATTTATTTATTTTTTGAGCTTGACAAGCTTTATCCTCATCCACATATGGAAAAGATTATGTGAACATTCTTCATAATGTCTCATTTTGTTTTCCACAGAAGAAAGAAAGTCATCATGGGTTTGGAATCACCATGAGTAAATGATGACAGAACTTTTGTGGGTGAATCCCTTGAAAACCTCTAAATGAGTAATCAGAGAGTACAGACATTAAGGGATTCCCTCAAAGAAACACACCATTACACTATTATCAGCAACTCCCTTTTGATCCCCGTCACTAAACATCTTAAGATAATAACTTATTACATATATTGGCTCAGGGCAGATCTGCCTTAATATAGTTATGTATGACCATCTTCCTTGGCCTAAATATTAATAAGTCAAGTCAAGTCACCTTTATTTATATAGCGCTTTTTACAATGTAGATTGTGTCAAAGCAGCTTTACATTGATAACTGGTACATTATTTGGCTGCACAGCAGCTCTTAAAGAATAGTGTCAATGCAGGTAGATCAAAGCACTGTTGAATATCAAATGTCAAGTCAAATGTCAAGTGTCCCCAACTAAGCAAGCCAAAGGCGACAGCGGCAAGGAACCCAAACTCCATCAGGTGACATCAGGTGGCAGACAAGTGGCAAATAGGTGTTTAAATGGAGAAAAAAACCTTGGGAGAAACCAGGCTTAGTCGGGGGGCCAGTTCTCCTCTGGCCAACAGTGCTTTGTTACGATTCAGGTTGCCATCGTAAGTCCAATAGGATCGCAACATTCAAAGTATTTATTCCAGTTCCATCCAATTGAGGATCGTATTCATCACGCCGGTATGGACGGTTGTTGAGGAACTGTGTCGTGGCTGTCGTGTCAATGAGGCCCTCACAGTGGATGATCTAGTTGACTCAATCTCTGCTGATACTTCAGGGCTGCGTTGTGGTCGTGTCAAGGCGCAGGTCCTTGGTCTCACCTGGATACGGCCCGGATCCGGTTGACTACGGTGAACCTCGGGATAACCAGAAAGACTAATATTAGCATAGATGCCATTCTTCTTCTGATGTAACGAGTACATCATGTGTTATAGGAAGTGTTCCCGGTTCCGGCTGACCTAATTTATGCAGCCTAATAATCCTTTAACGGATTTGAAAATATAAATTGGTAATGTGTTATGTGTATGCCAGGTTAAAGAAATGCGTTTTTAGTCTAGATTTAAACTGACAGAGTGTGTCTGCTTCCCGAACAATGCTAGGAAGATTGTTCCAGAGTTTAGGTGCCAAATAGGAGAAGGATCTACCGCCTGCGGTTGATTTTGATATTCTAGGTATTATCAGCTGGCCTGAATTCTGAGATCGCAATAGACGTGAAGGACTATAATGAATTAGGAGCTCGCTCAGGTACTGGGGAGCTAAACCATTTAGTGCTTTGTAAGTAATTAGCAAGATTTTAAAATCTATACGATGTTTAACAGGAAGCCAATGCAGTGTTGACAGAACCGGGCTAATATGGTCATACTTCCTAGTTCTAGTAAAAACTCTAGCTGCTGCATTTTGTACGAGCTGTAGTTTATTTATCAGGCGAGCAGAACAACCACCCAGTAAAGCGTTACAGTAATCTAGCCTTGAGGTCATGAACGCATGAACTAACTGTTCTGCATTTTTCATTGAGAGCATATGTCGTAGTTTAGATATATTTTTAAGATGGAAGAATGCGGTTTTACAGATGCTAGTAACATGGCCTTCAAATGAAAGATTGGTATCAAAGAGCACACCCAGGTTCCTAACTGACGACGAAGACTTAACAGAGCAGCCATCAAGTGTTAGACACTTAGACCTTAAGGTTAAAAAAAACAGTCTGCTGTACTTACAGTCTACTATAGTCTACTTAGAGTATTAGTAGACTGTTAGGTTAGGGTTTGGGTAAGTTGATATGTAGTTGCAAAGTTACTTATTGTCAGTTAGTCAGTAGAATGTCTGTTAGGCAGCATCAAAATAAAGTGTTAGCAGATATTAAGCAGACAGTCTACTGTACTAATACTCTAATGGGAGTTAGTTGACATGTATTTGCAAAGTTACTTATAGTTAGTAGAATGTCTAAAGCCCGAGATACACTGCAAGATTTTAGCAATCCTCTAAGATCATTACAAATCACACTGTGCGACATGGATCTATTAAACTTGGGTACGACATGCATGTAGACTGTACGATGATGACACCTGTTGACTCGTAGGCTACGATGCAAGTTTCTATAGAAGAATAAAACGTCATCAGCATGCGCTAGTGGTAAACAAAAGACCATGTTGAATCACACTTTGGCAGTTGTAGTTTTTATGTGTGCTGAAAAAAAAGGAAGCGGTGAAAGAAGAAGGGAAAAGAGCTTGAGGTAAGCAGTTTTAAGTTTTAGCGCCATGTCGCTTTGATTTCATGTCGCATTTTTATTGGTTGGTCAGTAGACGTAGGTCGTAGCAGCAAACACACTGTGCGTTGATCATGCTGAATTTCTGACACTGTCAGAAAATGATCGTAGGCTATCTTTGGTCGCAAGACCGGGAAAACAGCCGTCTTTGAACCTCTCTCACTGTACGACATAGGACCACCGATTAAGAGCCACGATCACAGAAATCGCCACGATTGTTTCACGATGGCAATCTTTCGTCTGGGACAGCCAAAAAATCGTGCAGTGTGTCCCAGGCTTCAAGTGAACCATCAAAATAAAGTGTTACCAGATAAATCATTTATAATAAATATTGCAATATTAAAAAAAAAAAAAAAAAAGTTTCTTAATTTCCAGGGTTAGCAACCCTGTTAAATGAGTACTTACTTATATAACGCAATCATGTGTATTAATACAGCTTTTCATGTAATTATTTTGCCTTTGTATTTTTCCTGTACAGTACATAGTAGGTGCTGTTTAAATCATATCTTTAACATATCATCACACAGTAACATTTGTAACAGATATCTTCACAAATGTTAGAAGTATAAAAATGAGAGAACAAATAGAGCAAGCAATTTGGACAATCATATGATTGTGCTCTCTCTCCCACTCATGTTCTCTTTCTTCATCCACCACCTCCTCTTTCTGTCTGCTTTTCTCACTAAGGTTGGTGAAGGCTTGTCAGCAGGACTCCATGCTTTTCCATTGTTCAGCTCCAGGGCTTGACACATCACAATGATAAGGAAGCAGTAGGGATACGTTAATGCAAAGATGATGTCACATCTCTTTTAATTAACCCAGTGTGCACTGATGCCCAGCTGCCTGATTCCCACAGGGGAGGAACATAACATGTTTTATCATGATCTAGTTTTTGTTTAGTTTTTGTAACCTTTATACTGTTTACTGTAAGATATTTTAAAGGCACATTTGCACTAAGTGCAAATAGCGATAGATGCTATTTACACTAAATGAAAATAACATTTTCTTAGCGATAGATACTATTTACACTAAGGGAAAATAGCGATTTATTCTATTTACACTAAGTGACAATAGCAGCATTTTCTTAGCGATATGCTATTTACACTAGGTGAAAATAGCGATACATTCTATTCACACCATGTAAAAGTAGCAGTTTAAAGTTAAAGTGCAGTTAAAGTGTAAATAGTAATTAGATGCTATCTTACTTTATATTGGCAGATACTATTTTCACCTCAGTATTTTTGTACATTAACAGAATGCAATAATATCATAGAGTGTAAATGATTATATTTATTAAAATTATTAAATGAATGCTGCCTTTTTTGAGAGAATAAAAACCCTCCCTACACCTTCCCTTAACCCTACCCAATAAATACTTTTATTAAACACACAGTTTATTTCCACTTTTAGAACATTATTTTCATTTTTATTGAAAATAAATGCCTTTCTGGTGTGATATATGATGGGAAAATGGAGAAGAGCGAGCTTGGCAGAGGGCGGATTCGAACCCACGTCGATCGTGTTAAAAAGCCAGGTGTGCGAGCCTTACTCGCTACTGCTGCGGTTCCAACAAGGGATGCTATTTGCACTTAGTGTAAATAGGCACTCCATATTTTAAAGGCACAATATGTAAATTTTCGCCACTAGAGGTCGCCTATTTAAAACAAAGGCGTAGCTTGATGACGCCGAAATTGAGCGCGGAATCATGGGAGATGTCATCTTCACCTCACAGCTAGGGGAAAAGAATCTGACGGGACTTGGGCAGAAATCATGTTCATGGATGAGATTATTAACGTTACTGTAGTATGAAGCAGAGCAGGGCAGAGTGTTGTGGGAGCTGAACGAGGCCGCTGGAATGATTGCTAATGAGAGACGAGCGCGACACATGGCTCGAGCGCAAAATAACTTTTATTATGCCACAGTCGCCGCTTCCGCTTCTTCCGGTCAAGCGTATGTGGGGTAATGCAGCACTGTTTTATCATAATAGATACATTTGAGTGTGTTGAAAATTGTTATAACATTACTGCGTTTGCTCAGCGGCTGCTATGTGACACTTGTTGCACACTGCAGTAAGCTAGATCGATATTAGAATATCATATTAATATAATCAAGAAAACGAGATTCAAACAATAAGACTAAACCTGTTGAGCTATATAACAATTATTAGTTTTCTGTCTATAAATGTATTCAAACAGTTGCTCCCTTGTCTAATAAAATATATAATATATTAAAGTGTCTTTGGTGTTTCCATGGTTTCTACAAAATAAAACAGAAATCGAGGGTAACGCGGGTATGTCATTGATAGGCGACGCACAAACGTGGTTAAAATTGCTTATTTCTCTGGATTTAAACATTCTTGAAAACATCTGGGATAATGTGAGCACACAAGTCAACAAAATATATAACACGGTTTTAGTGGTTTTTGGATATTTTAATCTAAAAATCTGACATATTGTGTCTTTAAAGGGTTAGTTCACTCAAAAAATGAAAATTATGCCATTAATTACTCACCCTCATGTTGTTCCACACCCTTAAGACTTTCGTTCATCTTCAGAACACAAATTAAGATATATTAGATGTAATCTGAGAGGTATATGACTCGTCCATAGACAGCAATATAATCAACACTTTCAAAGTCCAGAAAGGTACTAAAGACATCGTTAAAACCATCAACGTGACTACAGTGGTTCAACCTTAATTTTATGAAGCGAGGAGAACACTTTTTGTGCGCAAAAACAAAAATAACGACTTTATTCAACAATATATTCTCTTCTGTGTAAAATTTTAAAATCTCTCACTTACATTCAGCATGATTATGTTATTGTAATAGTCTGTAATAGTCTAAAATTATATGTGACTGTCTTGTCTTTATTGCATTTATTTAACTATTTATATCCACCTTTATGCTTTTTTTTTATTTTTTTTTTATTGCTTTTTCCTAAAATGGATATTTCATTTATTACTGAAAAATACTGATTAAAATAGTAATATTGTGGTGTAATTAAAAATTGATAATTTTACAAAATATTTAAGTGTATTGAATATTTCATGTACTATTAGTGTTTAGTTTATTAGAGTATTTCACTGTTAGCTTAGAATGCTAAAATCAAACTATTGGAATCAATTGAGAGGTGAGTCTGTGCAGAGCACTAACTGTGTGGCCATTATTTCCTTCAGGAAATATTTACTCATATATTTTGCAAGCACCCAAACTGAAACTGACAATCATTTGAGAATGAAATCTAAAATCCTGAGGTGGTCTGTGTACTCAGAGGAAAGTATCTGCCTCTAAATGTTTAACTACCATGTTCAGATGTTCTCAATGTATATTTCATATTGTATGCATAGTATACAGTGAGAGTGTGCTATGGCAAAACCAAACCATTCAGTTTCACTGTATGATGAAATGCTAATGACAGAACAATTAAAATGTACAAACTAATACTTTATAAATCTTTAATAAGAGTCTCAAGTAACTTTCACTTGACTAGTTTTGCAGCTCAGAAAAACAGGACAGGAGAAGCTCACAGAACAACCTCCATGGTTACATATCTGGAATCTAACACGTATCCAAGATCTTGAATTATTACTCTTGTGTCTATATTTTAATTGAGTGGTGTAGAAAATGGTAGAAAACAATCAAGACTCAGTTTTCGTTCCCATCCCAAATCTCTATGGTTTAAGACCTAAAATCTAAAATCTAAAAAAAAAAAAAAAAAAGAAGTTCATCCAAAGTCCTATCTGTCACAATCTGTCACAATCTGTGACAGTACAATCTGGGTTAATTGTAACGTTAATCAAACAACAAAAGTCAAAGAGAAAATTCACTCACTGTTCTTGACTGAATAACTTTTGTAACTTTTGTAACTTGTAATGTAGTCTGCATTTATTCATAAAGTGCAGTGTTATTTTATATAACACTGCACTTTATGAATAAGTTTATGATTACAGTTTCTGTACCTGAATACCTGAAAATCTTAAAACATTTTATTTCAAACGTATCTTTGCTTTCAATTGCTAATTTGTTTATTTGTTCTTTTTTAATTAGTGAGTGTTTACTGAATGTTGTCTTTAATAATGCTTGAAATTTATATTAGTTAGGCTAGTTGTTTTTGCTATGGTATTTTTAAACCATATGCAAAAGTTCCTTGTGTAAGTGTTCTTTAGCCTGTTGATTTTTGTTCATGATATTCATGTTTCGCAATAAGACGTTGCGCAATAAGACTTAAAATACACTGCAAAAATGCTTTTCTTACTTAGTATTTTTGTCTTGTTTCCAGTCCAAATATCTTTTACTTGATAAGTAAAATGACAAGATATTTTTTTTCTTGTTTTCTGGGGGAAAAAAATCAAAATGAAGTGAGTTTTTGCTTAAAACAATCAAAATTATCTGCCAATGAGGTAAGAAAAATAATCTGTTTTTGACAGAAACAAGATTTCAAACAGAAACAAGATTATTTTTCTTACCTCACTGGCAGATAATTTTGCTTGTTTTAATATATTATGTCATTTTTACTTATCTAGTAAAAGCATGCAGTGTAAATGTGGAAAAAAAATCAGAATCGAAATCAGAATCGTTAAAATTCAAGCGATACCCAACCCTAGTGCTGCCCAGCAGCAACGGGGCCAGAACCGCGAGGAATGCGAACCTGAACAATCTCCTCGAAGAGTGACAGGCAGGAGCGGAGCGTGCTCATCTCCCTCGAGACCTGACTGAGAGTGCTCCGCTCCCAGACAAACAACACATAAATCGCATGTATCCCCATCCGTCATGAAATGTGTGCAGGGAAGAACACACAATTTAAGGCACAGAAGCTAACGCCGGTCATTCTGGAAGTGCTTTTATACTTTCCTAGTCGAGACGTCACCTGCCCCTGCCCGTTTCGCCACACGTACTGATTTCACACACATGCTTCAGATGCAATCACACAGAAGCATTACCAAAGCGTCAATACTATGACGCAGCACAATTTCCCTAGAAAGGGAACTGTTATCTGGTTAGGATTATATACAGTAGATGTCAGTCCACTATCTATTGTTGAATGTGTCACAAAGATGTGTCACTATTGATAAGTAAAGATTAACTAAGTTAAAAGAGTTGCTAACTTTTGATAAGAAAAAGATAAAATATATCTAAGCCAGTTTGTTATTGTCACAATGTCGCTGTGGTCGCTGCATACAGGCATGACGATGAAGATGAAGGGTATATTCAGTCTTTAACAAAACTAATCACTCAGGAGATAGAATCAAGAATGATAGGAGCTAAACCACATTTAATGTAAACGCGAACGAGAACTGACAAGGAATTGCTGAAACACATATACAAGATACAAAGGAAACTTGATAAGGAACAGGTGAACATAATGAACTAATCAATGAGCAACCATAGCAACTGACAAATAACTAGATATTATACTATGTCCTAAAACCATGTGCTCTTTTTGTGAAGAAAAAGTGCGTACTTTTGAGTGTGTAAGAGTAGACAAGCTTTGGAACATACTATCACGTCAGAAAATTTCACCTTTAACGTATGCTCTGTCGCATAGTTATGTGCATCCTGTCCTTGTAAACTGGCCTGTCAATCATCTTGTCACAGTTAACATCCTCTGTCTACCAGACAAATCTACCAGAAATAGTAGACCATCCGGGGACTTTTGGCATACTCTCTTCAACATACTATGCTTTGGGACACACTTATTCTAATCTCACATACTATTTAGGATGGATAATATGCACATTGGGATGCAGGGAAACATAATATGATGATTGTGATAGACTTTGTTAGTGTCAGGGTTGGTGAAGTAGCTATTTTGTTGTTGTTGCTGTTGTTGTTGTATAGAGTTGAGGCTATTATTAAAGGGTTAGTTCACCCAAAAATGAAATTTCTGTCATTAAGTACTCACCATCATGTCGTTCCACACTAATTAATGACAGAAATGTTATTTTTGGATGAACTAACCCTTTAATGAAGTGGCTGGTTAGTGTTAGTATTAGGTTAGTTGGGTGGCAAGATTGCGAAATAGTAAAATTGTTAGCATTAATGTAAGCCAGTGAGATGATTAGAAATAATGGTGGAAGAATGGGTTAGAGTTAGGGTCAGTATTAATGTTAAGACTCAAGAGTAACTGTTAATATATATGCTACTAATAACTGTTCATCAATCTGTTCTATCCGTAAGGCAGATCTGGATTGGTAAATTACCCACATAATTCAGTAATGTTCAAATGTCTGTGAGATAGTACACTGCTATATGCTATATTTTATCTTTGATTCAGTGTCTGGGAAGTAAATGTTTCTCTATGGAAAGTTTGGTCAAATAGAAGTATATATAAAGACAAAAAATAATGACAAGTAGGTAGGTTGAGGATGGTTCCAATCATCCCCAGAAAGGCCAGGATTGACTCTTCCCTGCTCTCCATCTTCTGTGGTCTTGAGGATTGATGGGTGCAGCATTTTCGCCTGGTGGGTCAGTGTCTTTTTGAAATTGGTCTGTATGAGAATGATAGATTCCTTTTACACAGAGACGTGAACAAAAGATGAAAGAGAGAGCTTTCATAAATTATGCCATGGCTAATGAAGAAGACAAATTTAGCACATACTGAGTGCGATAGTAATGATGTCATAAAATCTAGTGCAAATTTTGTCCTATTATTAATTATAGTAATTTGCACTCTGAATGTTTAGTACTTTCATCTCGGTAAGATTAGCAAAGGGGTCAATGACATCACACTATCATTTCACCCTATCCATTAATTTATTCAAAAATTTATTAAAAATGCAATTCATACATACAGTAACTTGAATACACCTCTTCTATGATGAATGTGTTTTTATTTTCTGAATTCATTAAAAAAATCATATTAAGTAGTTTGGCATAATTATATATATATATATATACATATACATATATATATATATATATATATATATATATATATATATATATGATTATATAATCACTGCTTATTATTTGAAAAAATCATGTGGTACAGTTAACATGCAAAAAACAAAAACAAAAAAAAAAAACAGTAACGATACTGTAAGTAATTTCAACATTTAATGATGAGTCATTAAATTTAACTTTTCAAAATAAAATAGTTACAGTAAAAAGTTTTCAAAACCATATGAAATAAATAAGAATACATTTATAAGAATTTGGCACATTTGTTTTTAACTAGATTTTTAAAAGATTTTAGTGGCACACAATAAAAATTAATGGCACCATTTGGGGTTCCTCAGATTGATTGACACTGACTGAACCCTCTTGAAAACCTCCATCCATCCATTTTCCAAACCACTATCCTACTGTCTGGACAGATGGCCAGTCACACATTCACACTGATGGACAATGTCTTCATTTCACATAGGCTGCATGTTTTTGGATTGTGGGGGAAACTGAAGAGAACCTGGAGGAAGCCCACACCAGAACTTCTCGCTGTGAAATAGCAATGCTACCCACTGAGCTATCATGACACACGGCTGGAGAACCTATAGGAACCTTTTCAAGGAGGGCAACTCTCTGTCAATGGTTCCTCCTATAATGCTATAATTAGAGAAATGGTTTTGAGGCACTTGAAATGCTTGTCTGAACAATTACAGACAAATTTGAAGAAAAAAAAAAAAAATCACATATGTGTTAGTGCTTTAGGAAGTTATAATATGAGGCTGTTCTGTAGCACAATGTTAGCTCTAAACTGCTGGATAATACAAGTTTGTTAAAACAGTAGGAGTGGGATAATTTGAGCCAAAAGTCCTGGGTCAAGTTGAGGAAGTGGCTCAACTCGCCCCTTCTTATGATTAGTAAAATGATTATTTTACTGTAATTCTACATTGCATTTCATTAATTTTAGACCAAAATCTTTTATTTTGTTCTTTGTTTTGATTTTGTTCTGAAAATGTTAAATAGGCCTTGTTGAAGAAAACTGGCCATTGCAATTTTCTTTCTTTGCAACATAAGTGGAATGTTGAGTATTAGCCCAGTTCAAGGTCAATTGCAGTATTTTTTATTATTATTATTTATTTTTTTTTTTTTTTCTTAAATTTGAACTTGATTTTGTTTTAAAATGTTTAAATAAGCCTTGATGAAAAAAGGCCTTCGAAGTTGTAAACTTTTGTCTTTAAATAAAACTTTTAAAAAGTCATCCATTCCATTATCTAAACCTCTTTATCCTTATTAGGGTTACGGGGAGCAGGAGCCTAACCCAGTGTCTTGAGCCACAGACAGGGAAACACTCTGGATGGATGGCCAGTCCATCACAAGGCTCACACATATTTTAAGAAGTCATTTGTTACTGATTTTCTCTTATTTGATATAGCATGAGGTGAAAATGTTTAGTTTTACTTAAGCATAATCAACGGCACAATTTAACCCCATGTGTCTCAACTTATTCTCTCCCTACACTCTCCCTAAATTTCTCCTTTAATTTTTTTTAATTATTATTTTTTTATTATTACATTTTTTTTTTTTTTTTAGATCCAAAGTGATTATTCCCAATGATGCACCACATCCTGAAATGTATGTACATATTTTAGTTGGACATATTACTGTCATGCGATCACTTTAAAGACACCACAAGTAAAAACTGGCTCAACTCACCTCGCTCTCCTCTACTCATAAAAGAGATTCATCTGACGAGTCGTTTGAGAATCATTGAAAAATGTGGTGATATAATGTAAATTATGAGAAAATGAAAGTGTTTTTTGACCTTTGATGCATGAAAACCTGTTGTAGGAGACATCCTAAACAGAATCAATAGCACAATATAGGGGCACTTTAATTTACAATGTATGTTTGCATAAAGAATACTGAAGGTTTAAATCTTGAATTTATTTTGTTTCAAAAATAAGGTGCAAGGTTTAAAAACAAACACTTCTCTTTGCTGCAGAAGTACAGTATAAGAGGAAATGTCAAGCATCTTAGGGCAGTCTTGCAGTATTGATTTGGAGAAGGAGGGTGCCTTGGAGTAAACAAGGTTGAGAACCACTGTACTTGGCTATATAGAACATACTTATTGAGCGGTTGTGAAGTAATTATTTATTCAAAGTAAGTACCTTCTCAAGAGAGTGTATGATTTCGGACACAGCCAAGGTCTTGGAGTCTTCACTAATGAGGTACTGAGTTGAATCAGTAATGTTTGATTAGGGAGACATCTAAAATGTGTAGTGCTGGGGGTACTCCAGGTCCAGGATTGGGAACCACTGGGCTAGCTACAGGTTCACCAGAGTGTTCAGCCAGACCTTTTGTTTTTGGTCTAATGGTGCATTACACTAACTCAAACTGAGCGTTTCTTGTTTACAAGGCCTGGTTCTACACCTCAATATAAGGCAGACTGCTGTCCCCCAGTGGCTGTTTCATCCTGTTTGATCTCAACAGCTTTTACTTTCTATGATCTTGTTAAGGAGGGGTACTTACCTGACACAGCATCTGGAAAAATTCCTTGCCTTAAATCGCCTTATCTGAGGACTGTGGAAAATTCTGTCCTATCATGTTCCAGGACTTTTGTCCTCCTCAGCCCACATATGGATAATGGTTTATTTAGGTCCATCTTCATACGGTATGTTGACTATGGCTGTAACTGAGATGCTTACACCATTTCCTTTCAGTCTTTGCTTTGTTTTCCCCCAGAAAAATATCTTTCAACAATCATGTGCGACAAGTGTCGAGCCAGGGATTTGGTCTCGGAGGTCCTGGCACCGGTGTTTTTATTAACGTCATGGAAATTCGTAGCGAACAGACACTTTTAGATTTCCAGTCCTGTGTGTTCTTGAAAATGTAGCTCTGACAACTGCTGTCCCTGTTGAAAAAAAAAAAAGCATATGCTGGTAAGGTATGTTTTGAAGCATGGCAGCTGGTTTGAGCTGGTTTATGATGGTCCTTAATTGGTCATGAGCTGGTTTTAAACTGGTCCTGATCTAGTTTTAAACTGGTCCTGAGCTGGAGCTAGTTGCTTAGGACCAGCTTAAACCAGCTCAAACCAGCTGCCATGCTTCAAAACATACCTAACCAGCGTATGCTGTTTTTTTCAACAGGGGTGATACCTTCTTCCTGCTCGAGTCTCGGACGTCTACATGTACCTACAGAGCAGAGGTGTCAGACACTCTTCAGGCACTGGCACCAATGACCTGATTCTGTTGGCAAACCAAATCCACATGGAGAATATTGGCATTCCCTGTTCCTTTGCCTCATATTTTAGAAAACCTGAGCTTTGTTCGAAATCACCCCCTGTACCCTCATTTGCTATTCTCTACATTACTCCACTAATGCAGTCCACTTGAAGGAGTGAATGGAAATGAGTGAGCAAATTCAGACACTGAGTAAGCCGGAAGGGCTGCCGCTTTTGCATAGTTTGTGCTTGTTGTAAATTATTTGAAACTGACAGCTCCAGTATTAAGATGAAATGATTTATCCTGAACTCTGTCATGGAAACAAGCATATATAATTTTTATAAACAATTTAATAATCAGTCTAAAAGGAGTTTATACCTGTATGATATTACGCTGTACCCACATTGGACCAGCAGTTTGGAAAACAGATGGATGTATGATTCAGCTGAGGGCGGCATCTTCTGGTGAGACGTGGGAATTCATTCGGCATGACCCTCACAGTGCATTATGGGTATTCTCCAGCCGTTGAGCGTACATTGGTTTGGTTGTACACTTGTTATTGTGGTGAGCCCATGCGATAACATCCACTATGGTTTCGGACACCACAGCAGCATCCGAAATCGCATACTTCCCTGCTATATAGTAGGCGGAAAACAGTATGTGAAAAAAGTAGTATGTCTGATTTCACGGTACTCATAAAAGTGTAGGCAAAAAGTACCCGGATGACCTACTACTTTCGGTGAGATTCTGAAGTGTGCATACGATTGAAACTTTACTATCCCATGAGGCCACAGGAGAGGATTTGCGAATGGCAGTGAAGCGACGCAACTAACGCTGGTAGGTCACATGATAATGACAACATGGCGGATGCAGTACGTCCGAATTACATTCATACTATGCATGTTCATACTTTTTAAGCGGTCGTAAAGTAATTTTTTAAAATAAGTACCTACTCGTGAGAGTATGCGATTTCAGACGCAGCCCACTAAAAATGGCTGTCCCCTCAAATAGTGCCCTTTTTTTTAGGTGATTTCAGACACAGCCCTGGTGTTGCCTAGCAACCAGCTTAGAGGGAGACAAAGAATTGCTGGTATATGAAAGCTTTTGAGAGGATGATGAACATGGCAAACCAGGTGGATGTTGCAGCTGTGGCAAGTCAGGCATGGTTTACCATTAAAAAAGAAAAAGAAAGAAACTCATGTAACCCTCAGAAGTGCCTAATACATTTCCACAAACCAATCTATTAATTTATTTAAAAATAAAGACTTGAATACACCTCCTCTATGATGCCTTTTTAATTTTTATTTATTTATTTTAAATTAAACTCAATGTCAGTGTGATAGAACTGTCTGGGTATTAAGAAAAAAAAAATTGGCATAGTATAAAATTCAAAAACTTAATATTTAAAAATAAATCATGTTATTTGTAATTTCCTTTAAAACATTTAAAAACTAACATTTTTTTTAAAAAATTGTTTTTCAAAACCCAGATGAAATCAACATGAATTAATTCAAGTGATTTTAATTAAAAAAAATAAAATGAAATGAAATTACTTTCTAAACTAATTTTTTAAAAGGTTTTTCCTTTTATTATAGAAACTCTTATCAGTCATATATCCTTAATGACACAATTTTTTTTTATTTTTTTTATGGTCAGTCAGGGAAGGAAAAAAAAAAAAAAAAAAGTAAAATACTATTGCATCCTCTAGTGGACACATGTGAAGCTACAATAATCACTACTTGGAATATTGTTATTTGTCCATTCATATCTTTGATCTATCCTTCAAGACCTACTTTTTGATAAACATCCTTCATGATTATCAATTTCCAAATTTTGTCAATGATACAAAACAATCAACAAGATGAAGCTCTTTACACTAAGTGTCAAGTAGGACATGTTCACTTATATCGCAAAGAACTGATGAAAAAAATCTTTAAAATAAGTCTCACCATTAAGGCCAATACCTTTGGCCCACATGATTTCAACATCTTATATGAGTAAGGGGTGCAAGCCTTCTCTGGCAGGACAACGCTCAAGTATGTTTTAGATAAGACACATATTATGAAATAAAAATTACAAAATGAGGAAGAGGGAAATATGAATTAACAAGCAAATTTCTTTGGAATTACATCAGATAGGCAGAATTCATAATATTGCGTCACACCCAGCAGCTCTAGTTTGAAACAATGGGTGCTTTAAAATATTTTATTGACAAAAAAACTGATATACATCTAAAATACATGTAATAATATATTTCAAAATACAACTCTTAAATATGCAGTGGTCTAACATTAGAGTATCTGAAATAAAGACAAACATACTGCAATAGAAATGTAATCATTGTGTATAATACGGTAATTCTATGTCAAGTGTTTTACAGTGATTTTTCAAGATTTGGGAGGTTTGACATCATATCCTTCAGTTTGGACTTCAGCAGGTCAAATCACCCTTCACAAGTCCATCTTTGGGAAGTTTACATCAATGGACAATCATCCCAAAGATGCGACTTTGCTGACTAGGACTGTTTTTCTTGATCCAGGAGAGCTGATCTGATTCCCAGCTTCTGAAGTTCCTCTACCAGGTCGCCGCTCTGATGCATCTGAAGAAGAATATCGCAGCCTCCAACAAACTCACCGTTGAAGAACACCTGTGGAATCGTCGGCCAGTTGGAGAACGTCTTTATTCCTTTCAGGTGGAACAAAGTAGCATGTCAGTAAACAGACAACATCGTTTTTAGTGCTTAACTCTTACATGCACAACTCTGGAAATCATTTTATGTGACATGTATTTTCTTATTCTCTTTTTAATTCCACTTAAGTGTTTCAGTCTAAGCTTTACTGTTTGGAAACTAACCTTGTCTAAGGTTAACACCCCTTGCTTCCTGCTGCTCAAAACTGATAAAGCCAATCAGAGCTGCCAGGACTGCTGGTGCCGTTAACCTACTTGTGCTGTGTTGAGTATATTGACCAAACTAACCATGTCTAGAACCAAGTTTCAAAACCAAACTGAAGTTCATTGTAAAAACACACAAACAAAAAAAAACAAAAAAAAAATATGGAAGTTTGTTTCTGCCACAGTGGAGCCAAAAAAAAAAAAAAAAAAAAAAAAAAAATTATATATATATATATATAATTCAGCAAGCAAGTCATAATAATGAGAAACGTCCTCATAATAATGACTTAGTTTTTCATTAATACGAGATGCTGAGTCATTATTATGAGGTTCTCATCATTTCGTGAACATTTCTGATTATTATAAGATGTTTTCTCATAATAATAAGTTAGTTTCTCCATTATTGTGTGATGTCAAGTCATTATTACAACATAAGAAACTTTTTCATAATAACTTAGTTTCTCATTAATATCCTGTAATAATGGCTCAACATAATAATGAGAAACTTTCTCATGATATCTCATAAACTTTCATGTAGTAATGTCTTGTTTTCTCATAAAGAGAAGCATTCTCGTAATAATGCCTTGGTTTCTCATTAAATATCTCGTAATATAATTACATAACATCTCATAAGAATGAGAAACTTTCTAGGAATAATGACTCAATATCTCATAATGAGTTAGTTAATAATGAGAAACTTTCATGCAGTAGACTAATACTAGGAAACTTTCTCATAATAACTTGTCATTCTTACGAGATAGTTTCTCCATTTTTATGAGATTTATTAGATTTTTACTACATACTCATAAGATTTATAAAAAAAAAAATTAAAAGTTTCTCATTAGTATGAGATACTAAGCCATAATTATGAGAACATGTCTTGATATTATGATTAATTGACAACTTAAAATAGATTTTTCCAACAAGGTGTCAAAACTTTTAAGTTTGTCACACGTTCAAGAAGAACCACACATCAGATAAAACCGTCGTCGAAGCCAATATCAAACTCTATTAGGGTTTTAAACTCCAAACACTCTTCAAATAACAATGACCAGCTACTGACCTTGTCTAATATCCTGATCATCCAACACGTTATAAGAAGCGTAGTTGTCGACTCCGTGCATTCTGAGGATCTGAACGACGGCGTTGCTGAAGCCGCACATGGGCTGAGCAGGGGTGCCTTTCATGAAGACCACCACTTTGTCCTTCTTCACCATCTCCTCCAGGTTCTTCTGGGCCGCGGAGGAGCACATGAGACGGGCCCAAACAGACAGCAGCTCTCCATTATTCTGCGCTGTTCTGTAATGCCACGCACCCGATTGAAGACACCGGGCTGTCGATCTGATAACGTTGTTCATTGTACAAGTCTAAAGGGTTTGGTGAAGATTTAAAGATGTTTATGTACGTTTATCACGTCCCTTAACTGACCCCACAGAACCTCGCCGAAGTAACCCACTGGACGTAAGCTCCGCCTCTTCTAGTATAAACACTCAATAGATGAAAGCTACTGGGTCTCGTCTTTGTCATATCCTCTGTGATTGGTTGATTCATACGTCAGTCATGAAGGTTACACAAGTTGCTTTTTTATCTCTGACAGCTTCTGATTTTGGCTAAGTGAAATGTTTTATAAAATGTATCTACTATTACACGTACCTTCACTGAAATTTAAAAACGCCAATTTCTTTTCGTCTTTTTTAATAAAAAGTAATTAGTGAAAGCATTTACATCCGGTTAGAATAACGCTGACATTTTTTCTTCCGGTACGTACATGCTCCGACTCATTTCTGCGAATCGGTTCTTTCAAACCGTTTTAAAGATCCTTTACAAAAAACGATTCAGTGATTCCTTTATGTATTACTGGAATTTTAGTCAAGTTGCTCAGATTCCGAACATAAAACATAGTCATTTAAAAACAATATAACTTAGTTATAATTTAATTTTATAACAAGTAAAAACAGTGATCACTCGACATTGCTCGAACGGATTCAAGAATCGTTTGTGTGTTTTTTAAACGATTCAACCGATTTAAGATCCGAATGATTCACTCACTAAGCTACGACATTGTTACACACCGCGTGGATGTTCTTACAGTTTTGTAAGTAAGAGTTAAGATACTTTTGTACACGTTTTCCCCCTGAAAGAAGTGCAGTCTTGCGAGCTTGTCTCTTGTGTCTGCAGTGACTGGAGACTCAAAGCGGCTGCATAGATCAAACAGAAGGAGCAAAAGGCGTGACTTCTCCAGACTTTGAAGTTTTACGTGCGATATTCTTTTAACAGATCTCGTCCTGTTTCCACGGCGGTAATGGTTTGTTATGTACCGTTACCAATCCATAAACAGGCAGAGTAAAACAGCGGCAATCAGATATTGTCTGGCAGGAGGAGCGCGCCTTTCAGACACGTTTGAATTGCCACAATTAAATGTTGTGTTGTGAATGGGAAGGGGAAAAACCTACATTGACTAATTCAGACTCTTTTCTTTATTTGTAGGTTCGTCTGGATTCCACTCTTGCTCACCATGATAATCTCAGTAATGTGTAAAGGTTTGTTTTATAATCGCCATATGTTGGCATGTGCCTCATTTTTTGTTCAATAAAATGTGTATGCAAAAAGATTCCGAGATTTGCGTCATTTTTTTTTTTTTCTACCGTGCATGTCCATCAAGTATGTCTAAGGTATTTAAATTTAGCCATTCAGCAAAATTGTTTAGTTTGTGTAAACTCGGAACACTTCTTTTTTTTTTTTTTTTTTTTTTTAATATTCATGCTTGAGTAGTGCATTTTGGTTATGTCTAAGGTCCGGCTTCCCTGGGTTTCAAATGATTTACAAGCACAAACTATGTAAAAGTGGCAGCCCTTCCGGCACACCGAGTGTCCGAGTTCACTCGTTTTCATTCACTCCTTCAAGTGAACTATATTAGTGGGGTAATGTAGGGAAGAATGAATGAGGGTATAGGGGGTAGGGGGCGATTTTGAACACAGCGTAGGGCTGCGTTCCCCTTCAAATTTTTATGCCCTTCCCTCGCTAACTTCCCTCGCTAACTTCCCTCAGTCTTGTTGACTCATACGTCATTGCTTAAGTTGCACAAGTGCCCACTACTGGCGGAACCTTTGCAATGGGCTGAATTCGAATATCCTAAGCCCTTGATCACTTGAAAATCCGCTATGGAGTTGATTATTTATTTTTTCCCTTACGAAATTGTTTAATGCAACATTCTATATCTATATAGATGTGTTTGTGTTGTTTTAAGTATTAAAAAAAAAAAAAATGTCATAAAGTTGTTTGTGGTGGGGTAAATTAAACGCGATATGCGGAGACGTCACAATCGTGTTGCATTGTGGTATATGGAGCTCCCTGAAGTGTACATATGAAGTGGACTCGCTCCCTCGGTCAAAATCAAGGGAGCGAGGGTCTGTCCATATAAACTTCCCTTGTCCACTTCATGAAGTGGAACGCACTTGAAAATGGCAGCAGGGATTCCCCCGAGGGGAAGTGCTTAGGGAAGTTTGCGAGTGCGTGTCTAAAAGTGGAGTGGAACGTAGCCAAGGTGTATGAAGTTGGTTCTTAAGTTCGTACAGGTGTCTACGGAGACCCTAAAGGGATATGGTGGTGGAAATAAAAAATAGATTGGACGTTGTAGGGAGTAAAAATATATTTCAATGCTTTCCCCTGAGAAACTTTGCTTTTGGAATGCAAAACAAAACGCTAGAGAACCTGAAAGCATAGACAATTATTTTTCTCTCCCATTTAATTTTTTTCCCCTTCCATGTCCATTTAGGGGCTCCGTAGTTTCACTAAAAATCAGACAAGAACAAAAGCTGCATGCAATTCCACTTTTAAACATGCACTCGCAAACTCCTGTAAGCACTTTCCCTCGGTGGAAACCCTGCCACCATTTTGAAATGTTGAACTTCGTCAAGTGGAGGAGGAACATTTATTTGGACAGACCCCCGATTTTGATGGAGAGAGTAGGTCTAATCACGTCAGGTGGATCCACAGACCACAATGCAACACGATTGTGACGTCACAGCAGCAAATCACACACCTTACACTATTCAAATGATGGAGGGAAAAGTAGTTTACAACTGTAAGTTAGATTTAGACGAGTTATACTGAGATAAATTTGCATGTCTCCAGAACAGATTCCAAGTGATCAAGGGCTTTAGGTTGTTCCATTTAAACCCACTGCAAGGGTTTAAGCAATGACGTACAACCAAGTGAACTTAGGGAAGTTAGTGAGGAAAGGGCATAAAAAAAGTGGACTTAAAAGCAGCCAGTGTCCAAATCCTTATTTTCTTAAAGTCGGCATAAAACGTAAGTTGTGACATCTATCCGAGTTAAATTGTCAATTTTAAAACTTGTCAATTTTGATTTCATGGTGGCAATAAATTTATAACTAGTGTTTATAATGTAAAACGTAACAAAAGTCTTTCTGTGAAGTGTATCGTAGTGGTATATTATTTCTTTAAAATAAATGACAGTAGTTATATTTTGGTATTTAAGGCAATGACATTCAGCCAACTCATTTAATTGTATGAATACATTGACCCACTGTATATAATGCAGTTTATAAGGCAACAAAAACACACTGTCATTGACTTTTAGCAGTGCACTCTTAAAATTAAAATGTCCTTTGATGAGGATTAAGATTTCCTTTTACAAAACAGAACAAAAACTTAAACCCCCAAATCATAGTTATACTATGAACAAACCATCCATTCAAGTATCCACATGTTTTATTTGTTAAAAGTGAAAAGGTGAAACGTCAACACATAAAAGCTAAACTATGTCTATGAATGAGTATTAAATATTGGCTTGAGGCAGTTAAGGGTTTGCAGGAGCTGTCACAGGTGTATGGAGGAGGCGGGCGTGTACTGGCAGGAGCTGACGCTCATAAACACTCTTCTCAAACCCGACGACTTGACTTCCCCAAATGTTCCTTTGTAGCGTCACTGCATGGAGCATATTAGTGACTTTTAGAAATTTTCTCGGTCCTGTTCAGGATGTCCTCAACACTGAGTAAGACAGATGGACGTGTTGATAAAGACAAGAAGTGCGCACAAAGAGCCCAAGGTAGGACAATCAATGACGGTGTACATACATAATTCACAGGTACAGTTCTTATAACGCATCCTCTTTATACACTAAACAACTTTGGGTGGATATTTTTATGATTACACAATATTCAGCATGTTTTAAACTGCCAGTTTGCACCATTATATAATGATAAAATGGAAATGGAAACAAAACAACATTCTGAAAAACAAGTCTAGAACAAAAAATGGAATGTGAACTTTTTTTTTAGACAAACTTCCTTATTTATTTCACTCAGTGCATATCTCTTAAATGAAATTGTACCTGCTTATACCTGTTCCCACCTGCTCTAAACCAGTTACAATGTTTTGAAAAGAAACCCTTGTTGTTGTGTATCAAGCCTAAGTTTGATTTCTTTCTTTACAGATGAGAAGCAGGCAGTCCAAGAGAGAATTTTTACCAAGTGGATAAACATGCATTTGAAGAGAGTGAGAATTGTCTACTGCAAGGCCAATCAACATATTCAGCTTTTGACATTCAACAAAAGGCCAATCCAATATGATTTTCAAAATTATACCTTTGTTTAGTCTACATATTTTCCATGAGTAGACCTATTACTGCAACAGAAGTATTGACTATGTATTAAAGGGATAGTTCACTCAAAAATTAAAATGTAGTCATCATTTACTCACCCTCAAGTTGTTCCAAACCTGTATAAATTTATTTGTTCTGCTGTACACAAAGGAAGATATTTGGAAGAATGTTTGTAACCAAGCAGATCTCCCCACCCAATGACTACCATAGTAGGAAAAAAAAAAAATACCATGGTAGTCAATGTCTCGAGATCTTTTTGGTTACAAACATTATTCCAAATATCTTCCTTTGTGTACAGCAGAACAAAGAAATTTATACAGGTTTGGAACAACTTGAGGGTGAGTAAATGACAGAATTTTCATTTTTGGGTGAATTATTCCTTTAAGGTGTTGTTTTTGTAAAATAAAATGTCAGCATGTTTGTTATTGCTAATTAATAATCAAAAAATAACATACTGTGCATTTAAAAGTAGTCATTAATTGTCATCTACAAAGTGCTACATTTCATTTAAGTGTCTCTCTGTGTTGTAGTGTGAACCACCTTTACAGGTTAATAACTTATTCACCGATATTCAAGATGGAAAGGTTCTCATGGCTCTTCTAGAGGAACTGTCAGGCTGTAATTTGGTTTGTCATCACATATTTTACTGAAAAGATACAAAGTTTGATCACTATAAATCTCTTATACATAAATATGGCTTTCCTAAAGACATAAGAAGTGTTTTTCATGTGCTTTAGCTTGATAGATTCAGGCCATTTCCGCATCGCATCTTCAGACTAAACAATATTTCGAAGGTCTTGAATTTCCTCGAGGACAGAAATGTAAGTCCTGATTAAATTTGTTGTCCATGTCTTAGTGTGAAGCCTTATACATGACATACATGTGACATACATGGTGGGTTAAAAAAGATACCATGGCCACGGATTAAGAATCGTTCCCTCATTTTAGTTAAAGGGATAGTTCACCCTAAAATGAAAAAAACCTGTATGAGTTTCTTTCTTCTGTTTGAAGAATGTTGGTAACCAGACAGTTGATGATAGCCATTTACTTCCATAGTAGGAAAAAAAAAAAAAATTCCTATGGAAGTCAATGGCTACTGTCAACTTTTTGATTACCATCATTCTTCAAGAAACTCATATGTTTGGAACAACATGAGGGTGAGTAAATTATGGGTGAACTATCTCTTTAATTGATTTTTGGGCGAATTACCCCTTTAAATTGGGCCATGTTGTACACTATATTGCCAAAAGTTTTGGGATGCTTGCCTTTACATGCACATGAACTTTAATGACATCCCATTCTTAATCCGTAGGGTTTAATATGGAGTTGGCCCACCCTTTGCAGCTATAACAGCCTCAACTCTTCTGGGAAGGCTTTCCCAAGGGGCCATCCCCAAACTGTTCCCACAAAGTTGGGAGCATGAAATTGTCCAAAATGTCTTGGTATGCTGAAGCATTAAGAGTTCCTTTCACTGGAACTAAGGGGCCAAGCACAATCCCTAAAAAACAACCCCACACCATTATCCCCCCTCCACCAAACTTTACACTTGGCACAATGCAGTCAGGCAAGTACCGTTCTCCTGGCAACCGCCAAACCCAGACTTGTCCATTGGATTGCCAGACAGAGAAGCTTGATTCGTCACTCCAGAGAACTCGTCTCCACTGCTCTAGTGTCCAGTGGCGGCGTGCTTTACACCACTGCATCCGACGCTTTGCATTGCACTCGATGTAAGGCTTGGATGCAGCTGCTCGGCCATGGAAACCCATTCCAAGCTCTCTATGCACTGTTCTTGAGCTAATCTGAAGGCGACACGAAGTTTGGAGGTCTGTAGCTATTGACTCGGCAGAAAGTTGGCAACTTCTGTGCACTGTACGCCTCAGCATGCGCTGACCCCACTCTGTGATTTTACGTGGCCTACCACTTCGTGGCTGAGTTGCTGTTGTTCCCAATTGCTTCCACTTTGTTATGATACCACTAACAGTTGACCATGGAATATTTAGTAGTGAGGAAATTTCACAAATGGACTTATTGCACAGGTGGCAACCTATCACAGTACCACGCTTGAATTCACTGAGCTCCTGAGAGCGACCCATTCTTTCACAGTTGAAGCAGTCTGCATGTCTAGGTGCTTGATTTTATACACCTGTGTCCATGGAAGTGATTGGAATGCCTGAATTCATTGATTTGGAGGGGTGTCCCAATACTTTTGGCAATATAGTGTATAAAATAAAACAAGGAAAAAAATTAGTGACAATGTGACAACAATTTAACTAGAACGAGGGGACTAATTAATAAAACATAGCCATCAATATCTATGTTTCCCTCCACATGTCATGTGCATCTTTACGTTCAAATGTAATAATTTATATTATTTCCACACAGGTGAGTCTTATAAATATTGACGCTAATGATATTGCTGATGGCAATCCTTCAGTTGTTCTCAGGCTAATCTGGAACATCATTGTATACTATCAGGTAAAGCACACTAACATTGTGTAACGGTAATGAAAGAGTTCCATTGTTCTTTTGAGTGAGTGTTTGATCTACTGAGTGGGCTAAATTATTTTTACCTTTCTAAGATTAAACAGGTCACAGGAAGCCTGGAGAAGTTCCCTTCCACCTTCAGTCTGCTGTCATTACCTTGTGGCAGTGATTCTTCAGGTCGTAGTTCTCCAGTATCACCTGGAGATGACATTTTCGTCACTCTACCCTCAAAAGGCAAGAGGTCATCTCAAAATCTCAAGTACCGCGGTACAGCCATAAAGACTCTGCTTAGCTGGGTGCAGAACTGCACAGCAAAGTAAGTGAATTAATTTACACAGAAAAGACAATTGTGTGTTTCTCAATATGCAAATTGTTAAATTGTTCATTTGAAGGTATATTTCCCTCCAAAATTTATATTTGTCATCATTCAGCACCCTCATGTAGTTCTAAACCTTTTTTTCTTCTGTGGAACACAAAAGGAGAAAGTTTGAAGAATGTACTAACTGCGCTTTTCCATGAAATTGAAACCGAGGCTGACACTTTCAAGTTTCATAAAGATGCAAAAGCACTACAAAAGAATCATAAAAATGGTCGATAGGACTTTTGTTCGCTATTCCTATTAAAGCCATGCCATAGCTTTCTCTTTTCACTTATAATCTCCTTCTCCAGTCAGCTGTAACTGAGGATCATGAGTGAGTGTGTTGAACTTAAGAATCAGATCAGTTGGATTCGTAAACAAATCATTCTGGGGTGCGTTTCCCAAAGGAAACTATGGTCGCAAGTTCTGTCGTTATAGAGTTCAATGGGACTTACGACCATAGTTGACTAACAATGCTTTCGGGAGACGCACCCCAGAGTGGTTTTGTGAACCAGTTCAAATGATTCATTGAAAACATATAATTTAAAAGAACAATTTGTTCTAAAATTAAGCATCATTACTTCTCTCATGGACTCTCATGAACACACCAAGGTGGATGTTATAATGTTCAGTAAATCTAACTTTAAAGGGATAGTTCACCCAAAATTGAAAATTATCCCATGAATTACTCAACCTAATGCCATCCTAATGTATAACATTATGTTTTTAAGTGCATCAATCTATCATAAAAGTAATCCACACGGCTCCAGGGGGTTAATAAAGGCCTTCTGAAGAGAAGCAATTAGTTTTTGTAAGAAAAATATCCCTATTTAAAACTTAATAAACTATAATAGCTTCCGGCAGACTGCCATATGCATCGATTTACGGGTGAAAGACATTGACAAACGCGGAAGCACAGATGATACAGCAAAACAAAACACCGGTCACGAGTTAGAAGTCTAAAATGAGAATTTTAAAAGAGAAATGTCAGAGGATTTCGATATAAGAGAAGAGGAGCTTCAGTTTGTTGCCCAGACCTATTTGTTTGAACCACGAGAGGCATCTAAGCTTACGCTACTCCTACATCCTACGTACATTGTGTCAGGGGTTACTCTTTTTCACTGTAAATCAATGCATATGGCCGTCTGCCTGGAGCTAGTTATTATAGTTATAAAGTTTTAAATATGGATATTTTTCTTACAAAAACCCATCACTTCCCTTCAGAAGGCCTTTATTAACCCCTTGGAGCCGTATGGATTATTTTTATGATGGATGGATGCACTTTTTTGGACTTCAAAATCTCATGCCCCCTTCACTACCATTATAAAGCTTTGAAGAGCCAGGATATATTTTAATATAAGTCCGATTCTGTTTGTCTGAAAGAAGAAAGTCATATACATGGCTTGAGGGTGAGTAAATTGTGGGATAATTTTCATTTTTTGGTTGAACTTATCCCTTCAATTTTGGTCTGTTGCTCAAAAAAAAAAAAATAAATAAATAAAATCAGAAGACTTTGTATGGAGTATGGACAACTTTTACGATACTTTTATGGTGCTTTCGCATCCATTTTATCCACATTAAATTTTTTTGCATGGAAAAGAACATGAACTTCTACAGAAGAAAGATATGGCTTTAGAACAATATGCAGCTAATAAAATTAGTAGAATTTTATTTGTTTATTTATTTGTTTATTTATTTGTTCGTGAACTATGCCTTTAATTAACTTCCATAATTCATTAAATCTGAAAATGCTGTAACGCTTTAGATTACAGCCCGGAAAGTACTGAGTGTAACAAGCACCACTTTAATTTACAGCCCGCAATGTCATACTTACCCTGTAACTACATAAAACAAAAGTATATTTCCCCATGTATTAAAAAAGATTGCAATAGTTCTTTCTACTTGCCTTGAAACAACTTAATCAGTGCACTTTCTCGCTAAATTGCTCCTAAACGTAAGATTGTTGTCTATCATAATAGTATAAGTACCCCTTAGTTCTAAAATACTTACAGTATAAATAATTTGTTATTTTCCTGGTTGTTACCCCTTTATTTCCAAGACTTTACATATTGTTCCCCTATACTTACACGTACTTACTTTATAGGTACACTATAATTATAGAAAGTTAAGCTGTAAATTTGTTGTAATTACGCAGTACTTTCCGGGCTGTAATCTAAAGCGTTACCGAAAATGCCATTTTAATCTTTTCCTTCAGATATGGGGTAGAAATTAATGATTTTGGTAAAAGCTGGAGGAGCGGAATGGCTTTTCTGGCTCTGGTTAAATTCTTCTGTCCTGAATTTGTGGACATGAGGAAAGCTTTGTCTTCTGAGCCCCGTCTAAACATGGAGACAGCCTTCACAGCAGCATATGAGTGGCTGGGGATTTCTCCACTGCTGGATCCAGATGGTAACACACACACACACACACACACACACACACACACACACACAGACATACTTGTATATGTGGTTTACGGGGACTCTCCATAGATGTAATGGTTTTTATACTGTTTTTATACTGTACAAACTGTATATTCTATCACCCTACACTACTCCTACCCCTAAACCTACCCATCGCAGGAAACTTTTTTTGAATTAAAAAAAAAAAAAACACTGTTTAGTATGTTTTTTGTTAGATTTCCATGTTGGGGATTTTTAAACTGTACAAACTATATTTTCTATCCCCTACCCCTAAACCCATCACAGAAAATGTTCTGCATTTTTACATTTTCAAAAAACATCTCTTATTATGATTTATACGCTGTTTTCCTCATAGGAACCAAAAAATTTCCCCACAAGGACAACGATTTTGGATATTTCCATCTTTGTCCACATTAACGTAGGGTTTACCATTTTTATGACTGGATAGAAAATAAGCAGAATTTATTTTTTCATCTTCAAAGCAAACTGGACCGCAAGCAGGTGTGTTTGGTTATTTGACATTCTTGTTTGTTTTTTTTTTTTTTGCACTAGATGTTGCAGTGCATTCACCAGATGAGCAGTCTGTCATCACTTATGTAGCCCAGTTTCTTGAATGTTTTCCAGGCCATGGTGAGGTGAGGATATGTTTATCTTTCATATGAATGATTGAATAGTAAAGCAGATTAATATTCATACAAAGCAGAATTTCAAACCAAGCAGCTGTTACTTGATCAACTTGATCCAATGTGAACCCATTGCACCCTCACGTTAAATTGTCAATCATGTGGATTTTTATTGAAATTACTGGATTTTGCCTGCAAAAATTAGCCAAACAATGGTAAAGGTTCTGCCACGAGTATCAAAATTAAAGGTGGTAAGCTGAAGAGGAAGAGCCGTGCTATTAAGACGTATACAATGTATATACTTTTTTTTATTCTCATTCATGTGAATTCCTATTGAAATTGCTGGATTTTGCCCTGTGTAAATTTGCCAAACAATGGCAAATGTCACAGCACATGTGATAGAAATAATGCATAATATAATGCATTCAGGTATTATACAACTCCAAAATGTTGGAAATATATTAATGGATCCGTTTCAGAGGCTAGGTAGGTGTCGCTGCACTAGTGAGATATAAAGCTACAGTTTTGAGATATGTTGCTATTGTGATAAAGTAGAAATTGCCTTTTCATTTACACTCAGGTGGAAAATACATACAAAATTAAACTAATATACCACCATGGAACAAGTTATTTTAATATTTAATGTTTATTCTCAAACAAACAATAAAATAAACAGTTCTATTAAAGATATTTTAAGATATATTGCTAATCCCATTGCATTCACTGATTCACAGGACAGTGCATCAACAGATTCCTCTAGAGGCACACCAAACTCCATTGAAAGATGGGACAGACCTTGGATTGATTCGGTTAGCTGTGTGTTACAATCTAATGTCTCCGCTGAAGCTTTGATACGCCTTCATAACCCTTCTGAGACCAGCCAAGAAGAACAAAACTACCTTACTGGAGATCAAGAACTCAGCTCAGAGTCACTTCCCGTCTGTCCTTCAGACAACCCTGTGGGTTTAGCTGCTATACCCCAACATTTCCTCAACATGAAGAGTTCCAGCTGGACAAATGGACAATCCCTCTCGGACTCCACTGGGGGGCAATGTTGTGAATCTTTAGCATGGAAAAGAGGCTTGATGGTAGACCTGGAGGATGATGGGAAGTGTTCTGAGATTTCAAAGGGAGCCGTTTATGCGATGTCAATGCTGGATTCAGATGAGGAGGACGCATACAGCTACATCTTAGAGCTGGACCATAAAGCTGGAATAGAGTCAAATGTCGACTTTGAATTAAATACAGTTATGGATGTACATGGAATAGAGTTTGATTTAAATGTCAGTACACTTGAATCTCAAGGAAGGAACTCATTGTGTCATTTGTGCGATACACAGAGTCATTTAAAACCCACAGATGTATTGATGTCAGGTGACAGCAAAAGTACCGACGAAAGCTCACTGGGTCAAGTCAAGGACATCCATGAGTCCCAAAGGGACTGTGACTCTCTGCCGATGAATCAAACTGGTATAGACAACACAGTAAAGACTGCCAGATCATCTGGTGATGAATGTTTGGATTTAGACTGTTCATTCAAAGTGAAAGAGCGTATTTACTCAGATGTATTTACTCTGACTCAAAGTGATGATGTTGATGATGTGCAAGTGGAAAATGGTCTTCATAAGGAAAAAATTAGAGAGGACCTTTTCCTTTGTGCAGTGAAGGATAGTCTATCGGAAAATGACCAATATGAGCAAATCAGTCTTTTAGATCAAAGTGTTTTGGATAGAATAACTGAAGAACCTGCAGTTTCAAATATACCGAGGTTTGGATTATTTTCTACATACATTTCATTACCTGCTCATTGGAAATACATGCCTCTACCTACATTTTTGCAAAACTCCAAAAATGTACCTATATAAACAGTCACTGTGGTGAAATGAACACTAGTGGCAGTAAAATGCTAACAACTTTAATTTTAGCGATTAAAGGGGACCTATTATGCAAAATTCACTTTTATAAGGTGTTTGAACACCAATGTGTGTCCACAGTGTGTGAGAACAACCAACCTATAATGGTAAAAATCCACTCACTCATTTTTTTTTTTATTCACATAAATCAAAAGCAGTCTCATCAAACAAGCTTATTCAGATTCCCCCCCCTATGATGATGCCATCATAGGGAGAAGCCCCGCCCACAGCGGTGACAATCTGCCCCATTAGCATAGACACAGCCCTGAGTGAAAAGCACAGAGTCCGCCTTTTCTGTATCCTCGCTGTAGCAGCTGGAGTTGTACAATGTCTGCATCACAAGTATTGTGTTTTGGGATGTACCAATGCACATAAGAGTCTCCACAGACTCCCGCCATTTTCAAATGTAATGTCACAAAGAAAATCGGCAAAGTTAACATTTGTGCCAATCATTTTGCGCCAGACTGCTTCACAAACGAGGGTCTTTTTTTAACGCTGAATTTTTACAAAGGTTGATTCTGAAACATACAAGACTGAACACCGCTATTGACATTTTTAGTGTGTGAGATTGTCCTGTTTTGTTGTTGCTGGTATGCCGGAGCTTCATGCTCTTGAAGCTCCGCCCTCTTCTTGAAAGGGGGCCAGGAGCACCAGCTCATTTGAATTTAAAGGGACACACAAAAATGGCACATTTATGCTCACCCCCAAAAAGTAGCAATTTTAACATGCTATAAAAAATTATCTGTGGGGTATTTTGAGCTAAAACTTCACATACACACTCTGAGGACATCAGAGACTTATTTTACATCTTGTAAAAAGGGACATAATAGGTCCCCTTTAAGGAACTTAAAACTTTTCACACAAATTATGATTAAGGGGGCAGATTTTTGCATCCCATAACCAGCTTCATATCTATGGCATTTCTTACAAAGTAAACTTGCTTGGCAGTTTACCTGGTACAGCATTGCACTTGAGATTTAGAGTGCCCTAATGAAACCATGATGAAAGAGCTCAAAGATTTGTAAAAGCATGCTAAAATTACATTGTTGCTTCAGCAAATGTGTATCATACATTTGCTTACGTTAACATTATTGTTAACAATATAACATCACCATATTTACATTGATCTGTTTTGGATAAAATGGAACATGTTTTTACTGGACATTTCACTTTGAAACATGCATAATAATAAACATAATATCATTCTGCAGAAATGTTGCCACAGGCACGTTTTTCCATTGAGCCTGGTTTGCTTTGAAAATAACCAATAACTGCCTCCTTCTTCTGTGTTTTTAGGAACGGGTGTTGTGACCGAACTAGTTATGAGGTGGAAGAGCTACGTGTGCTTCTGTTCCTCTGGATGATCGCCTACTGCTGCCTTATATATCCTCACCTGGATATCTTCAGTCTTTTAAGTAAAAACTAGCAAAATAATTATAAGGAGAGTTGTACTAAACTCAGTTTATCTCCTTCTCACTGTTTGTAAGTCAGAATCAGTGCTAAAACTTATCACATACTGGATTTACAGTTGTAGAGTTACAGACTTGCAGTAGACTATGTGGATTTTCAGTATCACATTGCGAGAGAATGCCAAAGGTCTTAAACTTTGAAAAAGGTCATATCGATTTTATATGGATTTTTTTCACTGATATTGTTAGGTAAGGTTTCTTTCACCAAAAAGTCATAATTTAGTTTTACATTACTTTTAGAAATAGAGTGCTTCAGGGATGACATAATTTTGTAGGCCAGCCCAGAAGTTAGTAATACCCTGGTTCCCTTAACAAGAAACCTATAGGATTTTTTCCATTGGCTTTTGGATTATTGAAAATAACTTGTTTTCAGGTTTTACAACTTATTACTGCAGCAATCTATAAATATTGCCTTTTTTTTGCAGCTGTATACTTTAATATATCTATGTACTTAACTGTCCTTGCATGTGGCATGAGCAAAGGGTTCAGTGTTATTTGAAATGAATGATTTTTTTATGAATAATATTTCCCTGAATCTATGCACTGATACTGTTTTATTCATTTATTTTGTTTCATTAATTACTAAAACAAATAATATAACCTTAATCTGACATGTATAATATTGTACAATATTGAAAAGCATTAAAGAATAAAATAATATAAATATTTATTTTGACACTCCTTGTACTCAGGAAATGAAAAAAGTTTGTTTAACTTCATTTGACAGTTGTTTGACAGTTGAATGCCTCATTATTGAAGCTTAATAATTGATAGGCCTAATAATCAGATACAAACATGTTGCAATTTATAGCAAATGTTTACATGCAGCAATAAAGTGACTTTCAGTTTGTCCCAGCAATCAAACAGTGTGTGTGTGTGTTTGTGACATATCAGGACACAAATTTGTATAATGACATGGATATGACATAGGTATTACAAGGAGAGGGTGACTTATGAGGACATTACCCCATGTCCCCATTTTTCAAAAGGTTTATAAATCATACAGAATGAGTTTTTTTGACAAAGTAAAAATGTGCACAGTTTTCTGTGATGGGAAGGTTTAGGGGTAGGGGTAGTGTAGGGGGATAGAAAATACGGTTTGTACAGTATAAAAACCATTACGCCTATGGAATGTCCCCACAATTCACAAAAAAACAAACGTGTGTGTGTGTGTATGGATCTAGGGGAGATAAAACAGGCCAAACTGTTCAAATATGTACGACTAAGCGTGGGCTGGGTGAGATTTGTGCCCTCGCCACAGCAAGCCAACCTCTTCTGAGAATGTGTTTGTTTGCTTTCAAGGTCAGGGCTGCTAATCAATGTCAATATCTTTCAACATTTCCCTTGGAAAACGATCCAAAGAGGAGTTTGAACAGTTACGTGTACCCCTAGCTGTGGTTTTTGTGCAGCAGTGAGTTAACAAGAGATTATGTATAGTATTATTTTGCTAGTCGCAAAGCTGCTAATCCTCACTTCTCCTCAATCCTGAGAGATGCATGTGCTAAACGGTATGGAATCTACTATGGATGCCCTACAATGACCGTGTCTTTGGTTTGTTTGCTGCTTAAAGCAGGGGATGGAGAGGGAAAATCATTGTTTCTCCTCAGTTGGACTGTCCTTTGCCCTTGTGAAGATGACAAGGATCTCACATGACCTGCTCTCAATAAGGCTTGACAAATGGGCTTCTCAACTTCACAGAGGCCTCAGTGGAGAGCACATTTGCCTGGTCATCCATAACCTAAAGAAGACCCTTACAAAACAGCTCACACAGTATTATGAGGCATGATGCAAATGCAAGCGCAATTGTGAACTAGGAACTTCCAAGAGAGCTGGAGACACCAGAAAAGGCCAGTTCTGTCCCACCCCTCAATGAGAGGACAGGCAAACCTACTTTGATAAACACTGTATTGCAACCCAGGCTCATTTCTGCAAAATGATATTACGTTGCTTCTTTCACGTTTCGCGACACTTTAATTTTCAAGTGAAATGTCCAATGAGTGGTGCTAAAAGCACATTCAGTTTTATTCGAAACAGGTGAACGTGAATCTGGCAACGTTTTATTGCGTTAATAATGTTTTATTGTTGTACGTATCATGGCAGTTCAGAAATGAAATGTCCGACAAGCAGCGCTAAATTGCATTTAAAAATAGCGTACCACCTACACTAAACTTAACCGATAGTGTTAAATGCAAACATGAGATAAAAACATAATTTGCTGAAGCAACCATGCCGTTGTAAGTCTTTGTAATCATTTATCGCGACTCGTGTTTCACAGGACTCGTACCCGAGCGCTCCTCATCGCAAGTGCAATCCTGTACCAGGAGGACTACCGAGCAAGTTTACTATGTCAGAAAAGCAAAAATTAAAATGTTTTAGTTTACAAACCATGCACTACGTTTTTAGGTCATATCATAGTATTGTGCCAGGAACTCTACGAAAATAAGTCTTTATTAATAGAATAATCTAACCCTGTAAGCATACTTTTGTCTAAAAAGGAAAAAAGTAATTGCCGTTGAACCGTTCATTTTAGTTGGAAACTGCAGTTAATTGTATGTATAGGTAAATTTTTTGGAGTCTTGCATAAATGTAGGTATAGGTTGCTGTATTTTAAAAGGTATTCGGTCCAATTCAATTCGAAATGTTTTGATTATTTTCAACATAAAATAAACGTGCATTCAAACTACTTTTGTTGCACAAACTTTAAACATCATTTTATGCATATGCCTAAATATATAAAAATAAACCCAAATAAAACCTGGTCACTGTCATGCTGTTTGTAGGAAAATAGGATGAAGCATTCAGCAGTAGACAGACAGGGTGGTTGTGGATATGCTAACTCCAATCAGGATATTGCATTACACTGCTATGGTAGTGAAGCTGCCATACACACACTAGCCAGACTATTTCTGCTGCCACAAGGGGTTGTGCCCAGAGAACTAGTCTCAGCCTCAGACGTCATGCCCACGGACTGCTGGCTGAACATCTGATGCATATGGCATGCTTATCTGGAAAAACTTCAGGAGTTTCGAAGTCATCATCTGGTTGGTTGAATTCTATGATATGTCCGGGAGACGTGTGTATCGCGTTCTTTAACGGTTCGCCTAGAAACAAATGCCGTGACGCCAAACCCCCTTGTGGAAGAAGTCGTGTTTACAACTGTGACAATGAACGCTTACCAGGATCAACTGTATGCTGAGTTTTCAAAAGTGTGTGAAGTTTGCTGCTCCATTGTTGTCTTAAATGAATAATTTATTAGATGCATGCCGGTCTGTTATTGTAGGGACATTGACTTTACATTTTCACGCCCCTAAACATGACGCGGAACTAAACGAACTGTGATTGGTTGCATTACATGTCAGTCAAACATCCTCTTGGGCGGTCCTTGGCCAATGAAAGCTGCGATAGAGTCCAGACCTCTATCAGTCTGAAGGTCTGGCTATGCGAGACTACCAGAGAACTGACTCTCCATGGTCTGTGTGTGTAAGCATACAATACATTGGGGTCTACTTTGATTTAAAATGTGAAATAAATAAATAAACAATTAGAAGATAAAACAATAATTTTGTGGCCTAAATTGCACTTTATTGAGAACGTTGTATTGTGAGCATGATGGGACAGAACATGTTCTTCTAAATTGTTATGAAAAGGAAGAAAAGAATTGTAATACAATCTAAGAGAAGTGGGAATACTTGGACTGTTCCTCCCCCAGTTGAGCGCAAATTAGGTTGTAGGGTAGGGATAGGGGTCAGTATTTGTTGTAGCATTGTTTGCACAATCAGTAGTTGACATGACCAATGAAATCTTTAGAATCGGCTGTGGGGCGGAATTTGCACTGAACTGGTTTGGGGTGGAAAATCATGCCTACAGAATTTACTACAAGATTTAAATGTAGCTCTAGATTAAAATATATAAATTACTTGTCAAATATAGCAGTAAATGAATGGAATAATATATACTTCATTTTCATTGTGTTTTATACATTGCATTCACAAAGTCACTCCAATCCAGTTGGTGACGGCCAAGCATCAAAAGCTGATTTGGCAACCGCCAGTAAAACCCTGAAAGAAGAAGAAGATAAACAGAGAGTTTGAATATTTTACAAAATTTACATTAAAATAATGCTATGATACCAATTGAATGAGCACTATTTGTAGTTCAATGATCGAATAAGAAAATTGGCAACACTGATTATGTGAAAATTTAAAAGGTCAGATATGATTGCTTCCTGCTCTTTTGATCATTCTCAAATCATGCTGGACCATCTGCATGATCATTAAGTTTTAAACAAACTTATGGAGTTAGGTTCATACATACAGTGTTTTTCACATAAGAAAAGTTGTGAACACAAGAACAACCAGTCTAAAAAAATAATAATGCATAGCCTCTGACAGCCTCAGTACAAGTGCTGCTGCATTAAAGCAAATTGATACATATCAAATATAGGAAATCCAGACTTTTCACTCAATGTGTTATGCGGATAATATAATTTGTAATGGGGGGAAAAAAAACGTTATAGTGGTCTCAGACTTTTGGACGCCACTGCATATTTCAATCTAATCCAGTACAGAAGGAGCTGTCTTAAGCCAGACATTTTGTTTGTGGCCAATTGCAGCTCTGTAAACAACAAGCTCAAGAAGCTTCATTCTGAATTCAACTGTTGTAAACATGCCAATAAAATGGAGAGAAAGTGACATTCCACACTGTCTAAAACATTGATTTTCTTTGCCTGTTTGACAGTTTTGCAGAGATCCGACTCCCAAAGTTTGCTTTGGAAAAAAAAAAAACATGTACTTCAGAGACTCTCTGTGTTCACTCTATGTTCTCCAGATCAGCCAATTGTACACAGCCTTCAGAGGTGAACGATCTGGTGTTGACTCTTGTGAAGGTATTAATTTTAAGCACCCTTCTATCACAGTACAGTAAATCAATGGTTGACTGATTGTGTCTCTCTCTGCAAACTCTGTATGGGGTGAACTGATTGTGGATGAAAACCCAATATAAAAGAGGGGTATAATAATAATAATAATAAAGAATAAATAAACCATTACTGAGTCAGTCATAGGAACTTTTTTTTTTCTTTTTTTCTTTTTTTTTCTTTATACATTCAATTTTTAATTGGAGCATAAACAGTAAACAAATAATTTGTTTAAATCCTAAATAAGAGAAACTATTTATCATCGACTGCTAATTTTAGTGTAGAGCTTGACCATCACAGACAAAAAAGACACAAGCCACCACGGTATCATAAGATGTGAAGACTTTTGATCAACAGTCTGAGAGGAAGACAGTCATATCAATCCTAAATTGCTGATTGACTACTTTTTAAATCTAAATCCCATCAACCTGCGCACACACATTTTAAGTACTGAAAACCCCTGACACTGAAGTCCAAAACTGTGTTGCATCACTAAATGCAGAGCAACAGCTAATCATGAGCGATTGTGTTCACAGAATGGGGGTGGAAATGGGTTAATGTTTAAAGATTTTACTTGGCTGATGCTTGAAGGACTATAAATTGACTCCGCTCCATCTGAACAGTCTCCTGTCAAGAGGACTTTGATGGTAAGTTACAATTGTTTTGCTTAAAGTGCTATGATTTTAGCCGAATTTTAAATAGCTACTCTTTTAAATTTTCGTAAAATATGTGAAATGCAAAAGCAGAGATTTGTGTGATAAAGTATCACCCATTAGTGCAAAATCCCAAAGTTTGTACAATGCTGTGCTCTCTGGTCATAAAATACAGGTGAAAAAAATGTGGGGAAAGATTTATTGCTGTACGATTGCTGCCCTGCTGCTAGCAACAGCCTGGGCCGCACCCCACGAAGGCCACGACCACGAAGGCCATGACCACGAAGGCCACACAGCCGAGCACCACCACCATTTTCACCATGGGAAGGACGAACCCCACCCCAGACACGAGGGGGCCACCGATGCCTGCCACCTGCTCTCTCCACACAACGCTGACTTCGCCTTCTCTCTCTACAAGAAACTTGCGTTCCATCCTGATGCCGAGGGCAAGAACATTTTTTTCTCCCCGGTTGGGATCTCAATGGCTTTGAGCATGCTGGCTGTAGGAGCCAAGGGCAGCACTCAATCACAGATATACAGCAGTCTGGGTTATGGCGGGTTCGAGACTGAGCAGGTCAATGAGGGTTATGAGCACTTGATCCACATGCTGGGCCACAGCCGGGATGCCATGCAGCTGGAAGCAGGAGCTGGTGTAGCCATCAGAGAAGGCTTCAAAGTGGTGGACACGTTCCTGAAGGAAGTTCAGCACCACTACAACAGTGAAGCCTTCAGCGTTGACTTCTCCAAGCCTGAAATTGCTGCAGAGGAGATTAACAAGTTCATCGCCAAGAAAACCCACGACAAGATAACCAACATGGTGAAGGACCTGGACTCAGATACGGTGATGATGCTGATTAGCTATATGTACTTCAGAGGTACTAAATAAACTTCTCTTTCTTTCAGTGATACTCGTGTAATAATAATTTCTTTGATCTTTAAGAAGTCTTGGTTGACGCTGACCTGAAGTTCTTGCCATTTGTCTTGATAGGGAAGTGGGACAAGCCATTTGATGCAACACTGACCCAAAAAGCTGACTTCCAAGTGGACAAGGACACCACCGTGAAAGTTGACATGATGAAAAGAACCGGCCGCTATGACATCTATCAAGACCCTATCAACCAAACTACGGTCATGATGGTGCCCTACAAAGGCAATACTTCCATGATGATCGTTCTTCCTGATGACGGAAAGATGAAGGAGGTTGAAGAATCCATCTGCAGACACCATATTAAGGCCTGGCATGATAAACTCTTCAGAAGGTAATATGGGCGATACCTCCAGATTTAAATTCATGTGTTAGTTGACTTCGGACCTGAAGGTTGTTGGTTGTTTAGTTGCACAGAAATTTGGGAACTTGGAAATGGCCATAGTAGCTGATATACCATATTTTACATTTCTGCCCTTCAGTTCTGTGGACCTGTTTATGCCCAAGTTCTCCATCACTGCAACTTCCAAACTGAAAGGCATTCTGCAGCAGATGGGAACAGCCGATGCATTCAGTGACGCAGCAGATTTCTCCGGGATGACAGAAGAGGTCAAAGTCAAGGTGTCAGATGTATGTATAGACTTGTTTTTACCTCTTGAAGCACCACCAATGGTTGATAGACCTAATGAATTTGAAAACTCTAGAGAGTCAAGTTCACATTTTGAATCCAATCTCCAGGTTGTCCATCAGGCGGTTCTCAGTGTGGACGAGAAGGGCACAGAGGCAGCGGCTGCAACCACGATAGAAATAATGCCAATGTCCCTGCCAGACACCGTGGTGCTCAACCGGCCTTTCATGGTACTGATTGTAGAGGACAGCACCAAGAGCATCCTCTTCATGGGCAAGATCACCAATCCTACTCTCTGAGGTCCTACTCCAAATATAACTCAGCGGCCCTCTGCATAGGGCTGCTAATCTTTTTGTAGATCTCATTGTAAACTGCAATAAATGTTGATTTGATTGTAATCAAGTGAGTCATCATTTACAAAAAAAAAAAAAAACCTGCATCTGGAAAATCTGGAAAAACTGCAAATTTGAGCTTGTTAAATTGTGCTTCTTATTTTTTTTATTTTTTTTTTTTTTACATACATTTAACTTAATTTAGCGGGTCATTTAATACCAATGTATTTGCAGTATAATCAAACTCATTAAAGCAACTTTGGTTAAGTAGTAATTCTGTGACACTTTTTGTTGTTGCCTCACTGGTATTCCTCAGGAGTCCTGCAAACAAACGACAGACATTTTGATTTGCAGCATTGATCTTTTTCTGTTAGTCTTCATGTAGCCTACTATTATTTAATATATAGTGCCACATATGCAGTCTGCATACACAAAAACCTTACATACAGTTGCAAGAAAAAGTATGTGAACCACTTGCAGAATCTGTGAAAATGTTAATAATTTTAACAAAATAAGGGAGATCATACAAAATGCATGTTATTTTTTATTTAGTACTGTCCTGAGTAAGATATTTTACATAAAAGATGTTTACATATAATCCACAAGACAAGAAAAAAAATAGCTGAATTTATTAAAATAACCCCATTCATAAGTATGTGAACCATTGATTCTTAAAACAGTCGTGTGATCATCCAGGATGATCCACACACAGTATTGTTTTGTGATGGTTGTTCATGAGTCCCTTGTTTGTCCTGAGCAGTTAAACTGAGCTCTGTTCTTCAGAAAAAAATCTCCAGGTCCTGCAGATTCCTCAGTTTTCCAGCATTTTTTGCATATTTGAACCCTTTACAGCAGTGACTGAATGATTTTGAGATCCGTCTTTTCACACTGAGGACAACTGAGGGACTCAAACACAACTTTTAAAAAAGGTTCAAACATTCACTGATGCTTCAGAAAAAAACATGATGCATTAATAGATGGGGGGTGAAAACATTTGGAATTTGAAGATCAAGGTAAATTGTATTTAATTTGTCTTCCGGGAAACATGCAAGTATTTTCTGTTGCTTCCGAAGGGCAGTACTAAATGAAAAAAAAAAAAATGATATTCAAGCGAAATAAGAAAAATTTGGACCTCTTCATCCTGTTCAAAAGTTTTCACCCCCCGACTCTTAATGCATCGTGTTTCCTTCTGGAGCATCAGTGAATGTTTGAACCTTTTTTAATAGTTGTGTTTGAGTCCCTCAGTTGTCCTCAGTGTGAAAAGATGGATCTCAAAATCATTCAGTCACTGTTGTAAAGGGTTCAAATATGCAAAAGATGGTGGAAAACTGAAGAATTTTTGGGACCTGGAGATTTTTTCTGAAGAACAGAGCTCAGTTTAACTGCTCAGAACAAACAAGGGACTCATGAACAACCATCACAAAACAAAAAAACAGTCGTAGATCATCCAGGTAACCACACACAGTATTAAGAATCAATGGTTCACAAACTTTTGAACTGGGTCATTTTAATAAATTCAGCTATTTTTTTGTCTTATGGATTATATGTAAACATCTTTTATGTAAAATATCTTACTCAGGACAGTACTAAATAAAAAATAACATGCATTTTGTATGATCTCTAAATTTTGCACATTTTCACAGATTCTGCAAGTGGTTCACATACTTTTTCTTGCAACTGTACATTGAGTTCCAAAACTTTAAGACCACAATTGTAGGAATGCTTTTAATTTACTCAGCTTTTCTTTGTTCTGTGTTTTTTGCACAATCCTGTTTATAACTTTATTTCTACGTTTTGATTCCCAAATTTTCAAAGTGGTCTTAGACTTTGGACTACACTTTAGATAGAGCTTTGTTGCCTCTCTGTTGTCTAGGTTTTTTTAGATCAAATGTATTGAGATGAAACACACCATTTAAAATAACTTTTGCTTTCTGAAAGCTGAAAACTTAAAACGATAAAAGTGTATATATAAAGATATTAATACAAAATAAAAATAAATAAATAAATAAAAACTCAGAAAACAGAAACACTAGGAGGTTGGCAGTCATTTTTGTTTGTGTCAAAATAAATTAATTTCTCATTTCTAATTATATGAAAAATAAATACAACTATGTTTTGGGTTGCACAACAGAGGGAAGGATGAGATAACCTCTAGTTCATTCCCCTCACCTCTCTGACCTTTAACCTTTCGATAGAGCTTCTGCTCCTGGACAGTGTGCTCAATCAATACCACGTCCTCTGTAAATCCAACACAGCAGCCTGAGGCATGTCTGTCTCTTCTACAAGATCAAGAGTGCAAATAAATGAAAATGAAATGAAAGCCTTATTGTATGAGGTATGCAGTCAGGAAATAGATCACATCAGGGTGATACTCATTCCAAGATAACTCTGGCAAAGTCTCTGGGCCATATGGCAGTTCCTCACATGTTTCTGCTCAAGCCTGATATGTCATCATGTGGTTATGACTTTTTTCGAGGGCTGACTAATGAGTGGTAGGTGTAGACTTGTTTTATTGGATTTGTTTTATTAATGCATGCACACAATGGCAATGAAAGGATTAGTTCACTTTCAAATGAAAATTACCCCAAGCTTTACTCACCCTCAAGCCATCCTAGGTGTATATGACTTTCTTCTTTCTGATGAACGCAATCAGAGATATATATCCTGATGCATCCGAGCTTTATAATGGCAGTAAGCGAGCTGAAGAAAGTGCTCATAAGTCATCATAAATGTACTCCACATGGCTCCGGGGGGGGGTTAATAAAGTCCTTCTGAAGCAAAGCGATGCATTTGTGTAAAAAAGTTATGAAGTAAAATATCTAGCTTCCGCCAGACCGCCTTCCGTATTCAACTTACTAAGAAAGTGTAAACTGGCGTCGTGTGAGTTAAGCTATTTCCGTAAGTTGAATAGGGAAGGCGTAGGACGTAGCGTAAGCTTTTTGAACTGCCAGAGTTTTACGCTTTCTTCTTACATTGAAGGCAGTCTGGCGGAAGCTAGATATTTTACTTCATAACTTGTTAAATATGGATATTTTTTTTTTACACAAACGCATCGCTTCGATTCAGAAGGACTTTATTAACCCCCCGGATACGTGTGGAGTATGTTTATGATGGATGGTTGTGGATGAATGCACTTTCTTCAGCTCATACTCGTTGGTATCGCTCACTGCCATTATAAAGCTCGGATGCGTCAGGATATTTATTAATGTATGTCCAATTGTGATCATGAGAAAGAAGAAAGTCATATACACCTAGGATGGCTTGAGGGTGAGTAAAGCTTGGGCTAATTTTCATTTGAAAGTGAACTAATCCTTTAAACAAGCCTAATTAGAATAACAGAATGACTGGACTGGACAAGTTATCTGTGAGAGAGCTGCTCTGCACTGTACAAACGCATGTCTGCCGTGTGTTGGCTTCCCTTTCGGTAACTCACAGTGACGGAGATAAGCTGTGTGTCATCTGAAGGCTTTAGATCCAGTTATTGTTCTCCACCAGAGCTGCTTCCGTCAGTTTTGTGTTCTAAGCACGACTCAAATGTTCCGCTCTCAACTCAGATATAAAAGCTGCTGTCGTTTAATGAAGATTTTATGGATAAACTTGCAGCTAGATTAGACTCTTGTATTGTCAAAAGTGATAAGACTTTTTAGTTTTATGGATGTCGCCATCTTTGATATTACTTTGGTCACAGTCACTATTAATAGAATACAGACTTGACTCCCGTTGCATGTTCCATTCAGACAGTTTGAGATACTACTGTAAGTTGTTGTGTGAACGGGACATTTCGAGACTCACACCTGTAAGTAAATGCGGATGTCAATCCAATCAGTGTGAACATAGCCATACAGGACTGACAACCGTATTCTGCTGCGGTGTGAACGTGGCATTATATGGCTCTTTTCCACTGCATGGTACAGCTCGGTACGGCTCACTTAAATAGTACTACCTCAGTTGAGGTTCCAAGCGAGCCGTACCATTACAAAAATGTGATGTGTAAACACTGCAGATCTCTGATTGGTCAGAGAGAATCGTCACTACCAGTGTCATTGGATTTGCAACACGAGACACCAAACCCAAATGGTCAGCAACAGCCACGCAGTGGAAAACCACCAATAGTCAATAGAATGTCTGTTGAGGGGAACATCAAAATAAAGTGTTAGTCTAAAATGAACCATTGAAATAAAGCATTACCTAGCCCATTTGCATTCCTGTTATCTTAACAAAATGTTGTAAAGTAATTTCAGGAAGTATTTCTATTAAAAGATATATCCTGGATAAGCTTAGACCACCTTTAAATTTTATTAATTGATTATTTCCACTTAACAGGCATGGAAAGAAAGAGCTAATGTTGAGGTATTGAAAGCTAAAAGGTGTTAACAGAAGATTAATTTTTAATATATTTAACCATCATTTGAAATATGATACTTATTTCTCATTTTTTATCAAAGAGAAATGTTTTAAAGTGAGACAAACAAAACATCAGAGAATTCATTGTCACAACCATTATAGCCTAATACTTGCTCATATTTGTGCTGTTGTCTTCCTTTCAAAAATTATGTCACTTCCTGGAGGATGATGTCATTAAGAAACTGGCTTTTGTTTGTTAAAAGGGTTTTACAAACGACTAACAATTAAAATGTACATTATTCATTTAGGAGACACTTTTAACAGACAATCAACAAGCGATTCATCATATGGTGGCAACAATACAAAGTTTCAAATGATTACCAATTAAAGCAATATTCAAGAAACCTTTCAATTAGAGTAAGGACAAAATGAAGACAAACTTGGAATATTTTTTGTAATAAATTGCCAGTTTTTCCTTTTAGAAGTTGACATGGCAAAAATGACAACATCCACTCAAATATTATGATTGATTATATTAAATACACTCTTGATATTGTGATAACATAAAGCCTACTTATATGATTTCCATCTTTAAAAATGTACAAGTTTAATATTGTATCTAATACATTAAGACATATGTGACCCTGGACCACAAAACCAGTCATAAGTTGCACAGGTATATTTGTAGCAATAGCCAACAATACATTGTATGGGTCAAAATTATCGATTTTTCTTTTATGCCAAAAATCATTAGGATATTAAGTAAAGATCACATTCCATAAAGATATTTTGTAAATTTCCTATCGTAAATATATCGAAAATTTATTTTTGTGAGCGGATATGCATTGCTAAGGACTTCATTTGGACAACTTTAACGGTGATTTTCTCAATATTTTGATTTTTTTGCACCCTCAGATTTTCAAATAGCTGTATCTTGGCCAAATATCGTCCTATCCTAACAAACCATACATCAATGGAAAGCTTATTTATTCAGCTTTGATGTATAAATCTCAATTTTTTTAAAAAATTGACCCTTATGACTGGTTTTGTGGTCCAGGGTCACATATATGATGTGGACATGAAAATGTACTTTATAGCAGAAATGACTGCTTCATTTTGTGCACACGTTGCTTGCTGGACTATGAACGTTGATCTATTTGGTGTTCCTGTGTGCGCTAGTATACTGACAACAAGCACCCGTCCCCCACTACCCCATTTGCATTTTCCTCCAACCTGTGCAACTGCAAACCTACTGATATTTGTTTGTTTACTTGCATCTAAAACACCATTACTCTGTCTAGCCATGACCTTCAGCCATTAGCATGCTGCATTATACATCTCTCTCATCAAAACCTGCCGAATTAAACAGCATCGATCTGATTTTTCCCATTCACAAGGTGGCACTGTTGTTTCTCTTTCCGAATACTGCGAGAAAGGCTATGAGTGAGAGAGTAAGAGAAAAAGAGAGAACACGCTGGTCTCCCAGCACAGCAGATGTTAATTTTCTTTCAGTTGGCTATTGAGCGCCAAGCAAAGCAGCCAAGCCTCCCAATCCACTGACCATTTAACACTACTAATGACTTTCATGCTCAGTAAGGCCACACAAAACTGTGGCATTCATTCTGAGACAGACCCTCGCCACTAAATCTACAAAATGGGACACGAGTTTAAGGACAAGGCAGGTGAACGCTCTGTGCTGGCAGCGCTACGAGCAGGCGAGGGCCGTGTCCCTGGGGTGGATGGTAGCAGAGTTAATTGAAACTAAATGGATTCTGCGGGCACGGCATGAACTACCAGCAGGAGGAGTCACAGACGGGTGATAGAGGTGATGATAGATATCATATGGCCACAGCAGGACACCAGCAACACACCAAACAAACTAAGCCCAAAATGCTTGTATTTACAACATGTACATCAATGGGAAACACTAAACAATATAATGTTCTGAATTGTAGTTGCTGTATTCATTCTATGCCTTTCTAATTTTGTAATGGTGATTTTTAAGTACAATTTTAAACAGAATGTCTTTAAGTACTAACAAACTGCATTGCGTCATCTCAAGCTGCATTAATAATAAATAATATACATAGAATATTCTGAACTTGTAACAAGAAAATTTCACTTCTAAAATGGCTGCCACTCTCCCTGTTAAAATGGCTGCCACTCTCCCTGTTATCAAAGATTATGTATTATGGCCTCCTATCATTAGCATTCAATAGTCAATAATATGACGTTTTTAGTACAAAGTATTAAAGGGTTGGATAAATTATGCTTGATGAAACTAATTATAGAACTGGCCGTTTAAACTTTTCTACTCTGAAAAGTCAAATGGTTATTTTAAATGACAGTTCAGTTTTATTTTAGTATTATTCACAGACATATACAAATTATGCAGTTTCAGATTCAAATCAATGTTTTTACATAATTATTTCAATACAATTATATATTATTAAACCATTATTAGGGCCCGAGTACCGATGGTGTGAGGACCCTATTGTAATTGCTCAGTCAATTATTCTTCTCCGAAATGAATCGCATTTTTGAGGGCCTAAACATGCTCGAAAACTCATGAAACTTTGCACACGCGTCAGAAGTGGTGAAAATTTACGTCTGATATGGGTTTCAGAATTAGGTGTGGCAAAATGCCTCGATAGCGCCACCTACAAAATTTTAATTAAGCGCCATTTGCGCTACGTTTACAGGTATGAGATTCGGTAGACAGATGTAACAGCCAATACCTACAAAAAAGTCCCTGGGTGCAAAATCTGTAAACCCAACAGGAAGTGACATATTTTGAATTTTCTCTGCAAAATTTTTGCAGTTTTTGCCATTTCCATACGTTGTACTTTAACAAACTCCTCCTAGAGCTTTAATTAGATCAAGGTCATATTTGGTCAGTCTAATCTAAAGGCCTTTGTGACGTTAAATTGCGAAGATCTTGACTTTTCACTGAAGGGTGTGTCTGTGGCGGCCTGATAAAGTTCGATGTTTTGCCATGAAACAGGAAGTTGTTGTAACTCGGGCATACAATGTCCGATCTGTCCCAAACTTCACATGATTCATTATAGTCCTGACTTGAAGACATCTACAATGCAATATTCAGTTACAGTCATAGCGCCACCTGCGGGCAACAGGAAATGACATGTTTTACACTGTGATTAACTCCTAATAGAGATTTAATCAGATCAACATAATATTTTGTCAGTCTAATCTTAAGGCCTTAGCAATGTTACATTGCAAAGGTCTTGAGTTTTCGCTGAAGGGTGTGCCCGTGGCGGCCTGAGAAATTCGGATGTTTCGCCATGAAAGAGGAAGCTATTGTAACTCAGTGTCCGATGTACCCCAAACTTCATATGTTTGATAAGAGTCCTGGCCTGAAGACATCTCTATGCCAATATTCAGTTAGTCATAGCGCCACCTGCTGACAGCAGGAAATGGCATGCTTTGCACAATAATTCACTCCCAGAAACACATTTAAATATGCCATGAAGTACCAAACATACTAGAAACATGTTAAATCATGCAACACTTGGCTAAGTATGCAATTAATGCCACAAAACAGGAAGTTGTTGTAACACAGGCAAACAATGTCCGATCTGCTCCAAATTTCACATGATTGATAATAGTCTTAGCCTGAAAACATCTACATGGCAATATTCAGTAATAGTCAAAGCTCCACCTGTTGGCAGCAGGAAGTGTGGCACGTCGAAATGACTTTGCCATATTTCAACTGTATTTACTCGCTTACATTCATGTCACCCACTATTCACTGTTTTCCTAAGGCCAACGGGTGGTGGTGGCCCCGGGTGCGAGGGCCCTTTCATCGCTGCTTGCAGCTTTAATTTGTTTTGAATTTCTATTGGCTATGTGGATTTGTACTCCTTTCAGATACTTTAATGAAGACTACATCATCCTCACATAAAATATACACTCACTGGCCACTTTATTAGGTACATCTTGCTAGTACCGAGTTGGACCCCCTTTTGCCTTCGGAACTTCATGGCATAGATTCAATAAGGTGCTGGAAACATTCCTCAGAGATTTTGGTCCAAAAGCTGCTCATCGATTATTTAAATCTCCCATTCCACCACATCCCAAATGTGCTCTATTGGATTGAGACTGTGGAGGCCATTTGAGAATAGTGAACTCATTGTCATGTTCAAGAAACCAGTTTGAGATGATTTGAGCTTTGTGACACAAAAGCTGCGTTATCCTGCTGGAAATAGCCATCAGAAAATGTTTCATAAAGGGATGGACATGGTCAGCAACAATACTCAGATAGGCTGTGGCATTAAAACAATGCTCAATTGGTACTAAGGGGCCCAAAGTTTTGCCAAGAAACTTTTTAAAAGAAAATCTGAATTAACGTTGACTTAATGAATTTAAACTAGCAAAACACTTACTGGATGTGTTTAGGTTACTTCATCAAATGCTGTGGTACTCTTTTTGTGGAAAGAGTGCAGCTTGATAAATTATGGCATTAATTCAATTTCAACCTAAATGAACACCAGAAATAACAAATCCTGGATACAGGACTGATCCAGAACAGGGCCTGAAGCAACATTTGTGCTACTGCCTCTCATTTAGGATGTGATTCAGTTAACATGCATGATGGAGATAGACATTAATGACATCAGATCAGCCTGACTCTGATAAGCAGAAAACAGAATTGATTTAACTTTTTTTTTTTTTTTTTTTTAATGTGGACTTACTGAATGATGAGCATCTTCATTAGTCATGAGCTCATGTTGCATTACATCCAATTAAATGGATTTTTTGGCTTAAAATTCATCTTTATTATTATTAGTATTAAAAATGTAAATAGATTTCCCCTCAGGGAGAATTCATTATCATTTTACTCTACAAGCCTACATTTATGTACATTAAATTTTTGTTGGAGACCAATTTTCTGTTTAGAACACTATGCGGCTTGTATAAAAGTACAGTCTGTGTTTTGAGTTAATTCATACTGCACTGACCTTGAGAGGTTGTAAACAGATGCTAAGTTATTGTCTTCTGTGAAGCAGTTTATAATGAAATGTATTTTTGTAAGCAAGTACTTTACCATGAGGGAAGTACAATCATATTTCTAAAGAGTGACAGCTAAGTCATTTGAGCAGATATCCTATTAATCAAACAAACCTGTTGCTTTCTGCAAACATGACCTGCATTGCATGGACTGATAATAACAGAGGACAAAAATTATTCTACGGTTATATGCGCAAGCATCTATTTTGTTGTATAACTTGCAGTGCAAGCCGATATGATGACACCAGCTGGAATAAGGCAGGTCAGATTTACTGTAGGCTCTACAAAGTAGCTTGAGGAACAGACAGCAACAAGCTCATTTTAGTAGATTCTATACTATAATGGACTATAATGAAGAAAAATGTTACTTACAGAAACAACTGCATCTTATGCTTCCTGCTGGGAAAAGTTTTTAGGCTCCCTCTGTGAAGAAGACGTCAGTAGAAAACATGAACACATTAACGGAGAACAATTTAACAAATCCATACAGTTATACAACAAGGACTCAACAATCTTTTGAGACATTTTTAAGACAATTTTGAATATAAATATGTGTGATATTGGTTTTATACAACAATAATACAAAGTAATTAAAAAATGTAAACACAATATTGAGAATGTTTATTTTCCACTCTGGCAAAAAAAAAAAAAAAAAAAGGCACAGATGAATTAATCATCACATATCTCCGAGCATGTTCCTGAATGAATCAGCGTTGTCAAATGAATCAGTTGCCTCTACTGAATGATTCAGCAACTTATTCATATAGACTAGTTTCATTCCTGAGTGAATCAGTGTTTTGGAATGAATGTCATGTGTTTTGTTTTAGAATGAATTAGCATTTTTGAACAAATTGGTTGAATGAATGATTCAATGACTCACTCATAGAGATCTCTTGCCACTTCTGACAGGCATAGCGATGTAACCTACATAAAGAGTCACTATAAAATTCCCAACTCTAATGCACAGACTGTCAATCTGTCTGGAACGCGCTAACAAAAACAAGCAGAGTGACACAAACAGAACTTCTGAAAGATTCTGATAACAGATTCAAGGAACAGAACTCTTAGAAATGTGAAACTTTATATTGAAAAACGAAAATGATGTCAGATTTATATGGAAGCTTGTTTCTGCCATAGAATAAAAGAGGTAATTGTGACTTTTTATCTCTATATTTTTATTATCTATATTTTATTATCTTTTTATCTATATTTTTTTTTCTCAGTTGTGAGATTATATCTTGCAATTCTGACTTTTTTTCTTTATAACTTGCCATTGCAAGTTTATATTTCACAATTTTGTGAAAAAAGTCAGAATTGCGAGATATAAACTCACAATTTATTACTGATCTGCCTGCATTGGCACCATGGTATGTGAACTGAACAGAGCTGGACGATGATATCACTGTTTTCTCCAGAGCTGCTGGATAAATTAACTAAATTAATAACTAATGATTTTATGCAATGGCAGTGAATCACTACTGAACTTACTTAAGCTGGACAATGACACTATTTTCTTCTAGAGCTGCTATACAACCAAAATTATGTTTCCTGCTATCACTGTAAAGCTGCTTTGAAACAATCTGCATTGTAAAAAGCACTATATAAATAAAGGTGATTTGACTTGACAGTTCTGACTTTATCTATTTATTTATTAAATCTATAACTCGTAATTCTGAATTCTATTATTTTTTTCTCTGAATTGTAAGATATATACTTGGAGTTGTGTGGAAAAAAAAGTTAGAATTGTGATATATAAACTCAAAATTTAAAAAAAAAATAATAGATAATTTGCAAGTTTATATCTCACAATTCAGACTTTTTTTCTTAGAATAGCAATCTAAATTTTTCAGAGTTTAGTACTTGTAATTGCTAGTTATAGAGTCTGAATGGCGATTTTAGATTTGTCTCTTTTTAATAAAGCAAAAAGATGACACCTTTCATAGATTCATAGAGATTGATGACCGTTTTTATGGATAAGAGAAAGAGAGAACTCTATAGAGAACTCTAAGAAAATTGTCATCACAATTTCTCTTTCTGATCAGGCACACACTACAGTAAGTCTTCATGCACTTTTTTTTTTTTTTTTTTTCTCATGAAAACTGATTTTTTTTACCTCCAGCCATCATCAATAAGTCATAAAAAAGCAAGAGAGAAAAAAAGACCCAGCAAAGGCCATTCCTTTTCCTGCCATTATGTGCTCCTGGAAATGGCCCATAAATTAAACATCAAACATAAACATAACATAACACAAAGGTCTTCAGTCTTCCTCGATCGGAGATGTGAAGATGGTCTATGGAAATGATGCTCTTCCACTTCAAAGCATAATCAGTTGTTATTAGCAGGGTGGGAGAGAGGATGTTGAGGGAGGGGAAGCAGTTCCATCGTTTTGTTCACAAATTAGATTTTGGGAAGACATTCATAATTCATAATTAGACATCTGATCATCAAAGCAATCACATTCATTCAGAGAAGAACTATACATATTCATACATCTCCCCAGTCTTCACAAGATCTGCAGATGGCATAACAATCACTGGACCTTTAAAATTAATTCTAATCTTATGATCTGCATTATAATTTAGTAATTCATTGTAATTCAGATTACAAAGGAAGAACTTCTTTTACAATCCGTAGACAAAATATACAAATATTATACATATACAGTAGGCTATACATTTATAGAAATGCATGTTGGACATTTTTCAACCAGACAAAGACAACACAAAAAAAGACTACAACTATCCTAACTAGTCCAGTCTCTGGACCCCTGGAGGCCTATGAAGGTACTGCAGGGTATTTAAACCTAGGCCCACACAATCTTCAATATTCATAGTAAATTTATATTAAAATAATAATTAAAAATGTAAAAATGCTTTTAATTCTGATGTCAGATTATAAAGTCGATGGAAAGGCCTTCAACTAATCAATACTCTTTGACAATTGTAAAAAAAAAATAAATAAAAAAAATGTTTTATTCTTCCTTGTGTGACAAACATTTTACTATTGTCTACCAAGGAGTTCAGGAAATAACATGGAGAAAAACATGGCAGCTACTAAATTACTTTTCCTGTCTCAAAAGCATTATTGTCATTGCTAGAACATATTTTACTTGATAAATTACATTGTCATAGTAGAGCAGATTGTTATTCTCCTGAAGTAAACATCAATTTACAAAAGTTACGACTTTCTGCCTTTTCAAATTGCTTTTAAAAGAGATGTGGGAACATTGATATTACATTATAAAAACTTTTTTTTATGAGGTTCCTTAGGTTATCACTGACCTCAATCTACTGCACTGAAATGGGCTGTGAGATGAAATGTGAAATGAATAATTTAAGATTTGTTTAATGTAACTTTTCACCTAGCAAATTCCCCTTGAGTGAAAAAGTGAAAATTAGCAATGTTTTTGTTTTTAGCAATCAACCTATCACAAATTACAATGAAAAATAAAGCTGCTAAAAATTATACAAACCCTTTGGGATTAGATTTTTCAAAACTCTGATAGATTTAACAAAAATCTTTTCTGTGAACTATAAATAAAACAATAACCTGCTTAAGCAGCAATAAGGTACGAGAGGCCATGCCATATTGTGATTTTCCACCGAATGTGCCACACACGTCCAGAAAAGTGAAGCCAAAGCATTTTGATTGCCCCCTGGTGGCTGTGTAAATGGGGTGTAATGTCATGATTGACAGCTGTGATTGCAACTGACACAACAAATCCCCAACAGTATACCCTGTTCTATTTATGGCACACTCCAAACGTTTGTGCTTCTTCTGATACAAAGGACAAATGGATTTGCAATGGTCTGTCACGTCCAGTGTAGACAACTATTGAGGAGCGATGCAATAATGGTCGCGTCCGGTTTAGATGCAATGTAACAGCTGTCAGTGGTTCAGATTCTGATGCGCTAATATTTATGTGCAGCCCAACTTACCCATTCTTTAACACATTCTTTGACATTACATTCACTGTGCAACTGCCCCACAGACCTCAAACTAAAAAAGTAGGGATGCACCTCAGCAAGTAAAGTCATAACATGATATCTTTGCAAATGATTAATTAAAGTAGACAATTGGAAGTTGAAATACATGGCTTTGACCCATTGTGGAAATTAACTAATGAATTTGCACTATTAGTTAATACTGTATGTTGTTAAATAAATTAATACATGATGACACATTTAATTAATAGCAATTCATATATTACTTAATCTATTAATCAAATAGACTCTTTATCAGTTGCTGATGCGGTAATCATTAATGAATGGTTTAGTTCTCCATGGCCCGGTTTCACAGACAGGGCTTAGCCTAAGCCAGGATTAGGCCTTAGTTCAATTAAGATATTTATGTATCTTTTATAAACGTACACTAGAAAAAAACATTACTGATGTGCATCTTGAGACAAAACAATGACACAAGTACAAGTTGCTTTCAGTTAAAATTTGCTCAAATATGCATTTTAGGACTAGCTTAAGCCTTGTCTGTGAAACCGGGGGCATGAGTCATACTTTAAGTCATGATTATCTGTGCATTAGTTAAGCATGAACTAATGGATATTAGTAGACCCATTTGCAAAGTGTTATCATAAAAACAACTAAAATTTGAAAGTTCTGCTGAGGTTCACAAGAGACCATCTTTATGTCCCACAACACTTTTAAGAAAATGTCTGATTGATTGATTGATTGATTGATTGATTGACAGATAATATCAGGTTAGCAGTCAGTCACCTAAGGCCAAATAATAAAAATAGATGGATATATTGATAAAAAATATATTGGTTTCATAAGCCAACACTCTCAGAGGAGAGAAATTTAAATACTAATGAAGAAGGTTTTGAAGTACAACTGTGTTATATTGCACACGTGTAGTGCACTTGTTAACTAGGTTAAAGTTTCTTTTTGGGTGTTTATTCTTTCAAAAGTCTTTATGTTAATTCCACTATTGGGACTAGAACCAGATTTGAACGGCATGGGAAAAGAGTGCTCTAACAACTACCTCTTGAGACCAGGGGAAAGAGATTACCTGCACAGCTCTTGCTAGCTGGCTTAAAGGATGCTAAAGACTGCAACCTCCAGTGTCAGTCACTAACACACTTCTTGAAGCCAGTGAGGGAGTGAGGTTTACCCGCACAACTCTTTTTAGCTGACCTCTGTTACACTCATTTATGTAAAACTCACTCCTATCTGGGTCACTGCACCAATGTAACTTGTTCTACTAGAACCATGACGAGCGGGATTCGAACCAGCATCATGGGAGGTGGGCACACAAACAAGGACGCTAAAGATTACAGCCTCTAAAATCAGGCCAGGGATTTGAGGTTTACCTGCACAGCCTTTGCTAGCTGACCTCCATTACACTATAGCATCTGAAGGGGTGGATTTACATTCCCTCTTCTTGTATTATATAATGAAACGGAATTTTTTTAAACCAGCGTATCTATTGTGGTATTTATGTTACAGGCAATGCCTGTATTTGGTATCTGAGAGGAGAGAGCTGTGGTATTCTTTTTAGAATTTATAGCACAATTTGTCACTATATTTTAAACTATTACAGTAAATCATGTGTAGAATGCCCTGTGTGGATGTGTTTTTCATGTTCTGTTCCAGTAAGGTCCTGACAAAAACTCAGCCTTGAAGGGAAGAGATATCATTGAGATATGTTGATCCAAGAACGCATTGTACTTTCTGAAATCATATTCACCGTTAGGGGATTGAACTTCAACTTTGACTCCTGGTCTTCATTGAGCATACTGGTCTCTTTATGTGGTTTAGCTCTAATTCCTCTACACATCACAAAGAAAAAAAATAAAAAATAAAACTGAAAAAAATGAAAGCCCTGAGATCACTGCCAAAAGATTAGTGACCAGGTAACTTGTTGTGATTGTTTACAAACAGAATAGCTATTGCAGAATCTCTCACACCCTATCTCAAACACTTATTCCAATTCATTTTGCCTAGCAGCAATTAAATATTTAAAGCAAACAGTTAAATAACCGGCTTGCCACTGAGATCCCTGCTGAAAAATCCAGCTAAAACCAGCCTAAGCTGGTTGGTGTTACAGATTCTGTCACGTTCTGTTTGTTGTCATGTCACATGATCTCCTTTGTTCTGTTTTCCCGCCATCATCAGTCACCATGGACACTAACTTGATTGTCACAGCTGTTTGTCATTTTGTCATGTGGCTATCTGTTCTAACCTTCAAGACCCTCTTCAGTCCCCAACCAGTTCTGCTACCCTGTCTTCGCTGTCTCCCATCAGCCCCTCTGTTCCACCTCTGCCTCATCTCAGTGGCGCGGTTACAACGTTGGACTGCTGGGAGTCATCTCCTCCAGGGCTTCGGGAGTCTGTGGCTCCGCCTCCAACCTCTGCATGCTCCACTCCACTTCGACCCGACGTCCTGACTCCCACACCTGCGCTCCTTCCACCCTCGGTGTCAGCAGTGACCATCGGACCTTCGGCTTCGCTGGACTCCCTCGGTACGTCGGCTCCGCTTCAGTCAGACTCCACTCAACCTACGCCATGGACTTACGGGCCGTTCGCTGCCCTCCGGCCCTCCACCCCTTCGGCTGCGGATAGCTCCGCTCTCCCTCAGGCTCCACCTCCACCCTCGGTCGCTCCAGCTCAACCTCAGCCCTCCGGATCCCTGCTTCCACCTCGGGGGGTCGTTGCTGCGGCTCCGTCGCGGTCGTCGAGGTCATCAGTGTCCTGTCGCAGCATTGGCTCTCTGGCTACGCGGTGGGCTCCACATCCCACGTCGACATCGCCTCCTGCCATCACCATGACGTCATCCAGCTGTCTTCCACCATGGCTCCTGCCGTGGAGCGCAGCCCTGGTTGTGCACTGGGGTACCATCAACCCGTCCCTGTTCAAGGCCATCCACCAGACTTCACCTCCTCCTGCACCACCCTGGACTCTTTCATTCTGCCTCCTCCCGGTGAGCAGTCCGCCTCCTGAACCACCTCCTACATCGTCATCTGCATCCCATCTTCATCTTCCCCTCGCACTACGGCGCGAGGACGCGCCTTTCCGGGAGGGGGCGTAATGTTACAGATTCTGTCACGTTCTGTTTGTTGTCATATGTCACATGATGTCGTTTGTTCCGTTTTTCCCGCCATCATCAGTCACCATGGACACTAACTTGATTGTCACAGCTGTTTGTCATTTTGGTTAGTTGCTCCATGTATTTAAGTTCCTGTTTCTCCTATGTTCATTGTCCGTTCTCGTTTTTCATGAGTTGTGTTGCGTGCCTTCCTGTACCTGTTGGATTTATCAAGTAAAGACTTATCTTATCTCCTATCTCCTTCGTTGTGTGTTTCCTGCGCAAGCAACCCGTAACAGTAGCCTGATCTTAGCTGGTTTAAGCTGGAAGTAGCTGGTTTTAGCTGGCCTCCCAGCCTGGCTTAGCTGGTCAAGCTGGTCTCCCAGCCTCCTAGCTAACCAAAACCCCTCTAAAACCAGCTATGACCAGGCTGGAAAACCAGCTAAAACCAGCCTGACCAGCTTAGGCTGGTTTTAGCTGGATTTTTCAGCAGGGATTTGTGAGATAAAACCGCAGAATCCTAAAGCAATAATGACTGGGGGTCTTTGGCGTGCTGATCTTTTAACAGAACAGAATGAGAAAGCTGTAAATTGTGCTTTTCTATACATCTGTGTGGAATTGGTCCAAAGAAATCTGAGTGAAAGTAGCCCATGAAGGACGCCCTGGAGGGTATGACTTGAATTCAGAAATGAAATTGAAGCCATGGCCTATATATACAGGAGTTTATAGAGGTTTTGGAGAATATAGGAATACACAGATACTCTGACTGTGAAGAAAGAGTGCTAACTTGCTTTAGAGTGACTGATGATGACTTTGACACCACAGTGCTCTGTCTTTCTATGGGCTACAGCAGAAACACACTGACAGTCACTAGAGCAACTCTTTACCTGCATAGCTTTTCCTAGCTGACCTCTGTTACTCTCACCTTCTAAACCTCACCCCCCTCTGGGTCATGGCACCAATGTAATTGGTCCTACTTGCATCGCTCTGAGCAGAATTCGAAACAATGTCAACCAGCATAGGAGGCTGGCATGCTAACAAGGACACTAAAGTTCAGTCACTAATTTACCTCTAAAAGGATGATAAAGTAATGGGCATGCTAACAAGTGTCCTTGTTAGCATGCCAGCCTCCTATGCTGGCATTGTTATATTTGCAAGGATGAAATTCCTCAAAAAGATCCTAAAAACATGTCACTTTCACTATAATATGTATAAGAACAGGAGAAAGGACTGGTTTAGTCGTTCTGGTCAGGTTTAGTAACTGTCACAGATTGGGTCAGATGAGATCCTCTGATTGCTGTCACTGTGTCTCTGATGGATGTCTACATGATGGTGCTGGAACCGAAACTCTGATAACAGGATTGGAATCTCAATCATCTTTGCAAGGCTGAGGTCAGCAGGACACGTCCCACTGTCTCATGCCATCAAGCGGCGATGAGCCCTGGATAAAACATACAGCCCAGCTTGTCTGCTGAGGATTATAGGCTCATGTCACAGGCAAACAGAGGGTAGGATCCGAATGTGGAGGTTTATTCTATAATCCAGTTCACAAATCAGAAACAAGCAATGGCCCAATGCTGGAAAGAGGATAATGAAGGTAGTCCAAGATCATAATCAGACATTCACAAATGATGCTCAAGCAAAAAGGGCATTTCAAACAAAGTACTTCACTCCATTATTTTATGTTGCTTCATAAAAGTCTATTGCAAAATATTGTGTTCATAAATTGGATGACAATGCATTTTCACATATTTTCTGCTGAACACAGCATATGGCGCATGCAAGGCAAAAGCAGTAAATTCCAAAATGGATATTGAATATGCTAGAATGTTTTCCCAATAGCAAAGATGGAAGAAAGCAGGTTGCATACATCTGGGTGGTCATATGCCATACGAGTAACTGTCACTGAGAATAATGCAAATGCTAATAAATAGTTCTCTAGGTACTGTACACCCAACCAAATACAAGACTTAAAAGGCCCCGATATACGATACTGTAGTTTTTTTTTATTCTTTGCTTAGGGGTAAAAAGAAGTTGGAAATACCTTTTCAGTGGTATACTGTTAGCGAACATCTCGATGCCACCCATGCTACTGAGAGCGTCATTTAGATGAATGTGTAAGTATGCGCTGTGCACTTTCCTATCAATAACAAAATAAACTCACAAAGAAAAACAGTGGTGAGAAAACAGCAGTTAAGAAAGCATCTGATCATAGCAATGTGGATATGTTTGCACCATCATTATATATAGCGCTTTATACAATATATTGCTTTAAAGCAAGCAGCTTTAGTATTAAACATGAAAAAAACAGTATCCGTGTCGCTTTCAATTACAACTTCAATTTCAACTCTAAAGCAGCATGTTTTTATTCATGTCTGACCTCAATGGACTGAATAGAAGAAATGAAACATGAATTAGTGATGTTTGATTCTTGAACGTATCGTTCTTTTGAGCTGGTTCTCAGGAAGTAACCGGTTGAGCCGGTTCACTAATCAAACTGAATTGAAATTTAGTTCCGGGTTGATGATGCAAGACGTACAGCCGAAGTAGTACGTCCAACTCAAAAAAGAACCGAATGAGCCAGTTCAACCAGCTGTCGAATTTTGCCGAGGATTATCGAGGAGTCTGATTAGTGAGCTGACGATACAATACTGAGGCACGTACTGGAAATATGCTTATTATGACTACTGTTATTAAATAACATTTTATTAGCTGCCAAAAACTTTTCTGTCAAGAGATGTAAATAAATTTTACCATGGTTTCTTGTATATGCAGATTATATTTTAAGTTGTTAAGTGAAATTAATGAGTTTATAAAATTGGTTTATTCTTTCTATATACTTTAGACATGTAGAACATATGTGTTTGTGCATCAAATGTGTGCTGTAGTTGTGAATCTTATCCAAGATGTAGGCTCCGGTTCATTGAGCCCAACTGTCCGAAAAGAACCAGTTCGCGGAAATGAATTGGAAATGAATCGGACTTTGCATCACTACCATGAATAAACCAGAAGATTTCCATGTCAAAGAAGGCGGAGCCTCAGAGCCACACCTACCTATTACCTAATCGCCACGGACCAGTGGTACTGTAGTTTGAAGGTGTTTACCAGCCGCAACTTTTCCACAAATTTCGCTTTGGAAAGCTGTTTCGAACTCCCAAAACACATTCCACCAGTTCATTCTTCAGTTGCGTTGAAGTATATTGGGACCTTAACCCTTTAGAACCTGAAGCTAAAATAGGTAGTTTTTTTAAGTTTAAATCATGTAAATGTATTCTAGCAGACCCCAAAAGATAAAATTATACTTGTAAATAAGCATAATATTGACACTGTAATATCATTTAAAAATACCCACTTTATTTTTTATCCTGGTATGAGGGCTGCTATGGGTAAGAGGTTGAATGCTTACGTGGCCAAAATGAAGACAGCTTTTTGTGGATCTATAGCTGGTGTCTGCTTTGAGTAATAAGCTGAGTCAAGCACATCATGAAGACGGCATTTCAATCAGAGCAAAAATCAATTCCCGTCAGTTTGAATCTGGCTGTGCAGAGAAGTCCCTTCATGCGAGCCTCAGAGGACAGCCGAGGTGTGTGTGACCAGAGACACAAAAGACAGCACCATTAACCTACGTTGTCCCACAAGCTTTCAATCAGCCTCCTCCTGTCCGTCCTCACGTGGATTCATGTGTGAGTGTAATGACTGATTGCAAAGTGGGTGCAGCACTGATTTACAATGCCGTTGTGTAGGGTGACTATAGAGGGGGTTGCTGTCACATTATACACCCATTTTACAGTCTGAATGATCATTTCTGGCTTTCATCAGGCCTTTGTAACCTCTGATGTATTGCAAATCTAAAGGTGATCATTGCTGAGTGCAGGTGAGAGTAACTTTTATGAAGTTATTAATGAAAATGGACATAAAAATGGTCATGTGGCATTACGCATTAAAGGAATGTTATGGGTTCAAATCAAGTTAAACTCAGTCAACAGCATTACATACATATGACACATCAGCATTTTTGGTGTGAGCCCCCACTCCCCTTGGACTAATGAAACTGTTATAGTCATACACACACACACACACACACACACACACACACACACGCACACACACGTAAAAAAGATAGACACCCTATTGAATTCCACAGTTTTTCATATCAGGACATTAAAAAAAAAAAAAAAAAAAAAAAAAATCATCTGGTCCTTGGCAGGTCTTAAAATTTGGAAAAAAAAACCTCAGCTGAAGAACAACACATGACATATAACACAGCGTCATTATTTATTTAACAAAAATAAAACCAAGATGGAAAAGCCATGGGTGACAAACTAAGGACACCCTATGATTCAATTGCTTATAGATTCAGTTTTAGCAGGAATAACTTGTAGTAATCATTTTCTGTATGATTTTATCAGTCTCTCACAATTTTGGCCCATTCTTCTTTACAATGTTGCTCCAGTTTTTTGAGGTTTGTAGGCATTTGTCTATGCCAGGGGTGCCCAACCCTGTTCCTGGAGATCTACCTTCCTGCAGAGTTCAGCTCCAGCCCTGCTCAAAACACCTGTCTGTAATTAAGTGCTCCTGAAGATCTTAATTAGCTGATTCAGGTTTTATCAGGTTTGGAGCTAAACTTTGCAGGTAGGTCTCCAGCAACAGGGTTGCCCAACTCTCGCCACAGCTTTTCAGTCGGGATGAGGTCTGGACTTGACTGGGCCATTGTGACACCTTTATTCTTTTCTTTTTCAGTCGTTCTGTTGTAGATTTGCTGGTGATCTTCAGATCATTTTCCAGTTGCATGACCCAATTTTGGCCAAGCTTTAGCTGTCGCACGGATGGCCTCACATTTTACTCTAGAATACTTTGGTATACAGAGGAGTTCATGGTCGACCCAATGACTGTGACAGGGCCCATGGCTACAAAACAAGCCCAAAATCATCACCCCTCCACCAGCATGCTTGACTTTTGGTATGAGGTGTTTGTTCTGATATGCTGTGTTTAGTTTTCACCAAATGTGGCGCTGTGCATTATGGCCAAACATCTCCACTTTGGTCTTGTCTGTCCAAAGGACTTTGTTCCAGAAGTCTTGTGGTTTGTTCAGATGCAACTTTGCAAACCGAAGCCATGCTGCCATATTCTTTTTAGAGAGAAAAAACTTTCTCCTGGCAATCCTTCCAAACATGCCATACTTGTACCGTTTTTTTCTAATTGTACTGTCATGAACTTTATCATTTAACATGTTAATTGAGGCCTGTAGAGTCTGAGGTGTCGCTTTTCATTTGTCTGCATTTTCTTTGAGCATTACACGGCCTGATCTTGGGGTGAAATTGCTCTATTTTGAATGTCTTCCACTTGTGAATAATCTTCCTCACTGTAGAATTATGGACAAATTGTTTGGAAATGGCTTGTTTGGAAATTGTTTGAAAATAGCCCTTTCCAGATTGATGGCAACAACATTTGCTTCTCTAAGATCATTGCTAATGTATTTCCTCCTTGGCATTGTGTTAACACACACCTGAAAGCTTCAGACCAGCAAACTGCCAAAACTTCTGCTTTTATAGAGGTGATCACACTTTCTGATGATCAATTACTCAACGGCATTTGATTAGCAGTGCCTGACCGTTACTTACCCTCTTAATTCCTATGGAAGCAGTTAGAGTGTCCTTAGTTTGTCACCCATGACTTTTTGTTAAATAAATAATGACCCAGTGTGATATGTTATGTGTTGTTGTTTATCTGAGGTTTTATTTTCCAAATTTTAAGAGCTAAATTAAGATTTTTTTCTTTCAAATGTTTAATTTGCAATCACCTCATCACAGGGCCTATATGACAACATTCCCAGTTATCTTGTGATGACAGACCTGGACCTTGTAATATATTTAATAACTTATATATAATATAAGATAATATAATATAATTTATTATATTTATTTAGTCATTTTTAAATAGACTTTATAGACTTTATTTGCATGAACACATTTTCTTCAGAGATTTGAGTCTATGGTGAATCCATTTGGAAGGGAAGTTCACATGAGTGCAAACATGGGGATTAATGTTGGAGCTAATGATGATGCATGTCTAATGTGATAAGTGAAAAATGACTCTCAAATTCCTTTTCATTTCAATGTCACCCAAACCTTGTTTGATCACCTTACAATTCAGCTGCAGCCCTGGCTGTGTGTGTGCATGGAAAAATCCAGTAAGTGTATACAGCTGTGTTTCATTAGACCTATAGACAGAAGCATCCATCTTTCTTCATGTCTGATTCCCTATTCCACTCCAACATAGAAGTTTCACCCTTGATAGACTCAAACTAAACCAAAGTCCAGCTAAGCTTATGAAGACTGACAAAAGGCCATCACTTCTAACTCAGAAGGAATCTTCAAAATCTCATATCTCCATCAATGTCAATCTTTCACAAATCCCAGAAAAGTAGAGAACCAAGAGAATTTCATAACACTAGTTCCTAAAGCCCTTCAGAGAAAGTATTTGTCAACTGGCCATATCTCAACCCATCATTTGTCTTCCTCTTACCGGCCTTTTTTGGACCGAAGCATCGGTTCTTGTGTCGAAATGTGGAGATAAATGAGTGTAATTCTTTTGGATTTGAGTTTAATTTTGAATGGATTGCCATACTCAAGCCAGTAGTATTCTGGGATGTGTTGAAGAAATTATTTATGAACTATTTCAGACTTTGCCTCATTCATTCGTAACAACTGAAAAATTCTGGAAACAGGCAAGGTGAGTAGTAGAAAACTGATATCCAGCACAACCTGCCTGAGGACCTATTTTCTTCATTCTGATGATCTTGCATTAGCTAAAATGTAATGAAATATTTCATCCAAAAATAAAATTCGGTAATTTTTTACACTCTCATGCCATTCCAATGCTGGTCCTCAGACAGACTGTTGTTCTTTTCCTGGTACAAGGTAAGCATATATATATATATATATATATATATATATATATATATATATATATATATATATATATATATATAATATGCTGAACATAAAGAGTTCAAGAAGCAAGAGCTTGTGTCCTAGTTTTACTGAGGAAGGCTGATATGAGTTCAGTTTTAATTAAAGAGATTTATCAAGTGCAGTATATAGACTATACTTCAAGGGATACTGGATAGAAGTATTTAGTTGTACAATGTCTATCATTAAATGATTCTAAAAGAGGAAACAGGTTTTCAGTGGCAGCTGGGATCAGTCCAGGATGGGAGTTTTACAGAAACGCTGGTGTTGATTGGGATGTATGAGCTATTCCTGGCAGAGCCTGCCCAGAATCTGTCTATGCCTCACCACATGCTTTACAAAAAAAAAAAAAAAAAAAAAAAAAACTTAGACCTTCAAAAAACCTTTTATCCTTTTTCTCTTATTCATTTACTATTGATCACACCAGTTGAAAATCTTTCATATTTTCAAATTTAAAAAAGACAAGTGCTTATACAGTTCTACAGTCGGAGAGGTTAAAATTAGGATGTGGATCCATGCCCTTCTCATGCAACGCTTACTTGAAACATTGACAGTATTTTGGAGAATTCAAATTCAGTAGCTAGTATTGAAATGACTATGCAAATATATAATCTGGCTATAAATAGAGTTCCAGATTCATTTTGGTTTTGCACTGCATGCCATCAGAACTTCATGCCATCCCTAAACCTGTATGACCTTTTTTTTCTACGGAGCATAAAACAAGAATACAATACAATACAATGGCAGTACGTCAGTTTAATGCTTAATAGCACCCAAAAAAGTTTAAGCGATAACTAAGTGGCCAGCGGTGACTTTTTTTAACCGGGTATGCTGGGTGGCACGTCAAACAAGGGAACTTATAGTAATTTATAGTGTTAATATTAATTAGCGAGTGTACAAATGGCTTGGGTATGCAGAGCATTCGCAGCCTATATGGACCGCACGTCCTGATATATATATATATATATATATATATAAATTTTGTATGCCATCCATCATTTCTCATTGCAGCCCAGTAGATGTTCAGTTTAAATTCCTTTGAGTTATGCTCCAAATAGTCTTGCTTGATTATTTCATTTCTGCTTAAATATGTAGGGACATCTGTATGCAATTATTATTGAATGAGACCCACTGACTCTAAAGACAAAACAAAACACTCAGTTACATCAAATGACATCTTCTCTACCATGTCCAATGTTCCTAACAATCAAAATAATTTAAAATATAACCTCAGATAACCTATCACGAGTGCACCGGTCCTCCCTCACTGCTGCACTCCTTCACTCTCTCTCACACTCAGAATGCTAATGAGAGACACCTGCTGTTAATTAACTTGGTGTTTGGACTTTCATATATGGATCTTTACTTGTGGATTTAAAGGCAGGAACACACCAAGCCGACGGTCGGCCGACTAAGTTTTCTCAGAGTGTTCCGCACCGTCGGCTGAAGTTGGTCCTCATCGCCTTTTTTTCGGCCAATTCGACATGTTGAATCGGCGTCGGAGCTTGTCGGTCCGTCGGGCCATCTGATCATTCTGATTGGCTGTTCAGCTACAGCCACCTGCTGGTACGGGAAGGCATTTCATCTTACGCAGGCACAGAACGGACGTGCTACTTGGCCGCAACTTTGGACCCAGACGCTGCCGATGTGAGCCAACCCCGCAGTCTGCTTTCGTTGCCACAAGTTCGTCGGCGTCGGCTTGGTGTGTTCTGGGCTTTAGTTATATGGACGGATGTGAAATAGACTTCAGTTTGGCAGCAAGTTAAGTTACGGTTTGATACTTCCCTTAGTTATCTTCTGTTTGAGACTGTTTATGTTGGACCTTTAGAGAAGCTGCCTGTGTTGAAGAAAATCCTGTGTTTAAGTTTATTTCCCTGGAGATCTGTGTATCTGTTGTTGATGTACTCGCCTGTTATCCAACATCCAGTCTACCAGATACTTACCTGTGTTACACTCCTGTTGTCAACCTGTATCCAGCCTACTTTGTTCATATGTTATCAACTGTATACTCATCTTCAAATTAACCTGGTCAGATTTCATATTAATAGACTGTCAAACCAGCTAGATATTCATTCATTAGGACTGTTCTCAGTATATAAAAAGGCTTGAAAATGAATCACTTTAGATGACACCTTATTAGTTTTTATCCCATTTTATTAATAGAAGCAAATAAAACCACTGTTTTAACAGGAAGAACACTCATCAGTTTAAACATTTTTCACTGGCAGCAATATCAAGTCTATATTACCTATAAAGTTTCCATCCATCATGGCTGGATTAATGCAAAATATTTTCCAACCTGGAGACAGGTAAAATCCGCTTACGGTGAAAATAAAAAGCGTGGCCATGATTTTAATGAGCTAATTTTTATGGGGTTGCACTATGTACAATATGTTTTTGAATTTTTGTGTTCTCACAGTTTGAATTCAGTCCTCTTCACAGCTTTGTGATAGACAGAAAATTACACCTAAAATGAGATATTTGTGGCAGAGATTCACATGTGCTCGAGTCTTTGATTATTTATATGGCAAAGGCTGAAGAAAACCACACTGTGCAGATGCAGATGTTGGTCGACTGGAGGCACTAATTGGTCCCATCCACATGGTGTGCAGGGATATGTGTGAAATAAAAAGATGCTCCTGTTTAAATGCTAGGGATGGACTAGAACTCAAAAACAACCCACAGATTTTCCCCCTACATTTTAATATGACTTAAATGTCATTTTTACCTATAAAATCTACTGTATCATATTTGATACTCAGTTTTCTAAGGTCTCTAAATTATCAACATGATCAAAACTTAAATGAAAAGAAGAGAAAAAAACAAAAAACAAAACATGGTACACAGTACATTCTACATGTTTTCATAACGTTTATTTGTACATCTCTCAATCATTATTGTTTTGCATTGTTTTGGGACGAAAGCCCAGGGTAACACTGCTGGTCTGGAAGTCCGTGGCAGAGCTGCTGGCTTGCAGGACTGAGGGGGAGATGGGCTCTGCAGACCGGGGCAATGCCGGAGGGAAAGGGGAGCCCAGTGGAGCCAAAGGGATGAGGACTGGAGGTGCAGTCGGAAGCCCAAAAGTTTGTGGTGGAACCAGGGTGACGATGGGCCCAGGTGGAGCCAGATGAACTAGGGAGCCCAGTGGAGCCCTATGGTTGACGGACCACGTTGGTGCGGAGAGAATGTGGACCCAAGGCGGCGCCAATGGGCTGATAGACCGAGGTGGATTCATGGACCTGAAGGCCTGAGTTGAAAACAGAGGATCCAAATCACAGCGCCAAGCTGGGGATCGGGAAGCACCAGACGGAGAGCGGGATGGAGCTCTAACTCTGGGACTGACATGGCGGCTGGCTCTGGGATAGACGCGCTTGTTGCATCTGGCTCTGTTGCATGGTGGGGATGGGCTCTAGGATCTTCATCCGTGGTGGGCGCAAACTCAGGCTCTGTCACCAGTTCCGTGGTGGGCTGACGGCCTTTTCCTTCTCTCCTTTGCAGATTCTGAAGGGGGATCCATAGCACAGCAGCACATGTTCTGTGAATGTTCCTCGAGGACCTACTCCAGGCAGGCGTGCCTTGGACCAATTGTTGAGGCTTTTGTTCAAAAACTTTTCTTTCTTTTTCTTTTTGATTGATTTTTCTGTAATGGCGTATAAAGGGCAAACAAGGAACTAAACGAGACAGGTGACAATCATCAGTAACTACTGTCCAGAAACAAATGAACACATAATCATTAACCAAGGAAACCGAAACTAAACAGAGCAGGGAAACAGGAACTAAAGAAAACCGCGCAGAATGTCACTATACTTTTTTTTAAATACAAGTAGTCTACTATACTTTTATAAAGATCTCATCGATTTACATTGCAAGTTAGCCGAATTTCATCCTACTTTTTTGGCTGTATAAATTTCTTCCTCCAGTGTGAGCTTCATATTCTCCTATATCATACTATATGAGCCAAAGCCTGATGTATCAAATATGATACTCAACAAAAACCCGTTTTTTGTTGTTGTTGTTGTTGTTGTTTTTTAAGGGGACCTATTATGCAAAATTCACTTTTACATGGTGTTTGCACATAAATGTGTGTTAGCAGTATGTGTACAGAAGCACCCTATAATGGTAAAAATCCACCCCTCCTCTTTTTTTAATCCCCATAAATCATAAGCAGTGTCTCAGAACAAGCCATTTGCAGCTTGTAGCTTTTGTGACGTCACGAATGCTTAGGCCCTGCCCACGACTGCTGATGGATATACACATAATATATACACGTCTAATATACACATGTGATTTCTTTACTTGCTGTTTACGTTCACAGACATAACCGAATGTGTTTATGTGAACTTTGTGTGTTTTTGACATAACATTGTGTGTATTTGACAGTTTAAGTGCAATAACACGTGAAATAGAACTTAGTTTAATACTCACGGGACGCGCCGTCTGACAGCCAGCATTCTGTGCGCGTGCTTCAGGTGTGTGCGCTCAGAAAACCATATATCATAAGTTTAGACTGATATGGCTTTAAAAAGCATGCAGATAATAAACTTTCACGATGATGAAGAACTGCAATGTCACGTGAGCATGACCACGATAGAGATGGTAATCAAAACCAAACAGATGTTTTGTTAGTATCCAAGGCACAAGCTGTAGGCTCTGCCCTCTTCTGGAAAGCGGGTGGGGAGCAGCAGCTCATTTGCATTTAAAGGTACATGCACAAAAACAGCATGTTTTTCCTTCCACTCAAAAATGGGCATTTACTACATGCTATAATAAATGATCTGTGGGGTATTTTGAGCTGAAACATTATAGACACGTTCTGGGCACATCTGATTCTTATATTACAAAAAAGAGTAAAAAGAGGCATAATAGGTCCCCTTTAAGTGACTGACTTTCCGACTATTATTTTATACGTATGTCATGCTTAATTCATGACATACATGCTTAATACAATCTCACTTATGGAAGAGCGAGAAAAAATATTGTATTGTACTGCCATTTTTGTCTTTCTTTTTTATTTTTACTTGAGATTTAGAATTCATAAGACATGAAGGCTTGTTTTATGAAAAATTCATCAAAATTGAATGAGTTAATGCTTAAAACAAGAAAATATATTGGCCAGTGGGGTCAGAAAATTAATCTCGTTTTTCCATTGTATTAAGTTAATTTTTCTTTTCCCATTTGTATTTTTTTTAATTTTTGATACATTTATCATAAATCGTGACTTAATATCTTGTCATTTTGCTTCACAACTACATGTATCTTGATTTTAGAATGTTTAGATATTTGTACAGTAAAACAAGATGAAAATACTAATTAAGAAAATAATTTTTGCAGTGCTTGGGGCTCTTATTGCATAGTCTAAATCTGCGTGCAGAGATTTCCGTGTGAATTTTTTTACATGTTTACATGTTCTCCCCATGTTGGCAAAGCTTCACCTACTAGTTAGGACATGCCGTTTGGAAAATGGGTGGATGGATGTTGTAGGCAGAAATGAATCTCAGCGAGTCTACACTTCTACTTTCTCTGTTTTAATGCTTGCTGTTGTCATGACAATCCTTCTTTCTGTCCACTGTGCATGAGAAACAACAATCAAATTTGAGCATGTGATACACTGTCACTCACAATTCTGATTTTTAGTAATGTTATTAATAAGTACAATAATGCATGGGTTAATTTGAAAGAAAGATAACCGGTGTAAATAAAAACATGGCTAAACCCTCTTCCAAAGGGTCTTAAAACTAAAGATTGGGGAGTATGCATTTACATTTTTAAAGTAATATTCAGTTTTCAACAGTTTTCAAAAAAAAAAAACCTTTTGGTAACCTCAAAAGTTAAATGACAAATTAATCAAAATTCAGTCCAAAATTACTGGCAGAAACTCCTTTAAATCCAATTAAGGCATCCGAAACAACTACCAACCCCACACAGAGAGCAGCCGTTGCTTACAGCCCATTACACGTTTGCAGGATGGAGTCTGTAATGGAAGTGCAGTTTATAACAGCTTGTTCAGTCCATCTTCATGAGGCTGTAATCAAGGAGAGATTGAGCCAGACCGGCTCTGGGATTTTGACTCCTGGACAGATGGTTTTCTCCATTGCAAGAGCCTTTAAATTCTCTGTGCTTAAAAAAAAAAAAAAATGCCTTTGCTTAAAGGGATAGTTCACCCTAAAATAAATCTTTTGTCATTATTTACTCACTTTCTTATTATAAGTGTTGGGGGTAACACTTAACAAGTAACTTGTTACGTAATTAGATTACTTTTTTCAAGTAAGTAGTAAAGTAACGCATTACTTTTTCAATTCACAATCTAAGTTACTTTTTCACATAAGGTAACGCAAGTTACTTTTCACATTTATTGACTGACAGCTCTCCTGTCCACATTTTGAAAGAAATAGGGTGAGTTCATAGGCGTGTGTGGGCTGTGTGTAGTTCTAGACTAAATTTAAACATGTATTTAAACATGTATTTACTCATCTCACTTGCACAGTCAGTATTCCTCAAAATGAATAAAAACAGAGAAATGCAATCTCAGAATTTCACACAAACCTGCAATTAAATATATTAAATTACACAAATATACTTTATGCATTTAATCTCACTTTATTAACCAATTAACCAATGTCTTTGCTGCTGACTTTCAAAGATCTAATTCAACCATACTAATAAGCAAAAATGACTTTAGATTTAGAAATAAGAGTGTTGAACTTCCTTCTCGGGTATCCTATTCTTCTTTAATGCAGAATGGCAGCACAGCTTAAAGGTTTGTTTGAGCTGCACCTTCTACTGTGCAGGTGTAAATATGCATTTCCTTCAGCCTGAGGCTTATTCATTTCACTTTTGCTGTGAAAGGGTCTTTACATTTGCCAAAAATAGAACTTTTTATATTTTTCTAACTGTTGTTGTTATTTAAAAACAAACAAGCAAGCCCAGCCCAGGTGAGAAAAACACAATAAGTTACTTTTTTAGGTGGTAACACAATATTTTAATGCATTACTTTTAAAAGTAACACTGTGTCTACACCGGACGTGAGCAGCGCAATGCAACACGTCAAAAGACAATAGAACCCATTATAATCAGTGATAATGTCTACACTGGATGCGGCACGGCGCAACGCGACAAATTCCCGACAGTAAATGGATTCCCCATTCTATTTCTGACGTAGTCCAAGTGCTTTGCAACAGTCAGCTTGTCGCGTTCAGTGTAGACAGCTTTTAGCTGTTGCGGCGCGATGCGACGCAATAAAAGTCGCGTCTGGTGTAGACACGGTGTAACTTTCCCCAACACTGCTTATTAATTCACCCATATGACTTTCTTTCTTCTGTTGATTACAGAAGGATTTATTTGACTTTCAAGTTTCAAAAAGGACACAAAAGCATGTGGTTCTTTTGACTTGTGAAGCCACATAATAACTGTGTGGGGAACAGACTGAAATTTAAGTTGTGTGTGTATATATACATAATTGCAAATATATTGCGTAACGTTAATGATTATTGATTTGCATGTTTATATTCAGGTATTACATTTTTTTAATACATTTTAATGGACGGACAATAAATAATGACTTAGCTTTTAACTAACTTTACCTTCAGGAATGCATTCAGGTTTAAAACGACATGAGTATGATTAATTTTTGGGTGAATTGTTCCTTTAATACTCAGTGTCAGCTCATAAGGGGAGGCAAGCGAGGCACAGCCTACCCAAAATGTTGAGGTGAAAATGTGACGATTATTCATTTCATTTTATGTCTCAGAAGGTGTATTTCCTGTTTGTAATTTCACCACTGTAACACCATAAAATATTACTGAAGTCAGAATCTTCCCCGGACGTGCCGAATCTGCTGATGTAATTACAATAGTTCGGAAAACTGTGCTAAGGTGAGTCTGAGAAGGGGAGGGGGAGGCAAAATCCATAGCCGGAGACTTTTGCCTTATTCGTTGGTAAAAAACAAAATAAAACAAAACAAATAAAAAAATCGCCAATCACTAGTATTTCACTTTCACGGGTTAGAGCAGAGGTGGTCTTATTTTTGGGAGATACAAGGGTCTGTGGCTCTACCATTGGAGACAGCATAATGGCTAACTTGAATCATGTGTGCCTTGATAACCAATCACATTACAGCATTGACGTCATTGAATTTCCTTCAGAGTTGTGCGACAGTCAGTCACTGTTTGTGGATACCTTAGAAAAGAATGAGAAGTGCCATAAACTGAATCATACCTGTCACGCATTTGTCCGTGACTTCTCTTATAAAACATCATTTTTCGGCGTAAATTATAGTAAATTATAGATTCGGCGTAAAAATAGATCAATATAAAACCAATGTCTAAGAGCAAACATGTTGAAGATTAGCCAATGGGCTTAATTAACAATTAACTAATTAAAGGGTTAGTTCACCCAAAAATGAAAATTCTGTAATTTTATGCTCACTCGCTTTTGTTTGTGAAAAAAAAAAATAAAATAAACATAATTTACCACTTTATTTGCAAAATAATATTATCCAAAGAGTGTTCAAGCAACAATGCCAGCTCTCGCGTGAACACAAAGCGAATGCGTCTTGATGCTCTCGTGAACACTCGTGCATGTGCGGTGTTGACGTCCAAATCTGAACACAACACGCATGTGTCGTGAAGCTCTCGTGAACGCGCGTTACAGATCAATATTTTTGTAAGTAAAGTGGTAAATTATGTTTTTTTGTGCAAACAAAGCACTCACGTCACTTCATAAAATTGAGTTTAAGCCACTGGAGTCACATGCAGTACTTTAATGATGTCTTTTTCCTACCTTTCTGGACCTTGGAGTGGTAGTTGCGTTGGATCTCTATGGAGAGACAGAAACCTCTCAGACTTTATCAAAAAGATCTTAATTTGTGTTCTGAAGATCAACAAAGGTCTTACCGATATGGAATGACACGAGGGTGAGTAATAAATGACAGAATTTTCACTTTTGGGTGAACTAACCCTTTAAATTATAAGCTATTTCCTCACAAAAGCAGTTTATTCAGCATAAATGAAGCCTCTCCTCCATTGACATCCATTAAAAAAAAAAAAAAAAGGCCTCTTGTCTCCTTCGCAGGGTTAGCAGGTGTTACACTTTTTTGGCTAAGGTTGCAGGCTTGCATTCAAGTGGCTTTGGTTAGAGTGTCTAAAAAAAAATAAATAAAATAAATACATTGCTGAGGAGGCTAGCCTCCCTTAGTATATCAATCGATCATCATAGAGACGTGATACGATGATAGTTTGAACTGCTCCCTCTGATAATGTACAACCCGAATTCCGGAAATGTTGGGACATTTTTTAAATTTGAATAAAATGAAAACTAAAAGACTTTCAAATCACAAGCCAATATTTTATTCACAATAGAACATAGATAACATAACAAATGTTTAAACTGAGAAATTTTACAATTTTATGCACAAAATGAGCTCATTTCAAATTTGATGCCTGCTACAGATCTCAAAATAGTTGGGAAGGGGGCATGTTTACAATGGTGTAGCATCTCCTCTTCTATTCAAAACAGTGTGAAGATGCCTGGGCATCGAGGTTATGAGTTTCTGGAGTTTTGGTGTTGAAATTTATTCCCATTCTTGCCTGATATAGGTTTCCAGCTACTGAAGATTTTGTGGTCATCTTTGACATATTTTTCTCTATAGGTGAAAGATCTGGACTGCAGGCAGGCCAATTCAGCACCTGGACTCTTCTACGACGAAGCCATGCTGCTGTAATAGCTGCAGTATGTGGTTTTGCATTGTCCTGCTGAAATACACAAGGCGTCGTCTGGAGGGGAGCTTATGTTGCTCTAAAACCTATATATACCTTTCAGCATTCATAGTGCCTTCCAAAACATCTGCCCATACCGTATGCACTTATGCACCCCCATACCATCAGAGATGCTGGCTTTTGAACTGAATGCTGATAACACGCTGGAAGGTCTCCCTCCTCTTTAGCCCGGAGGACACGGCGTCTGTGATTTCCAACAATAATGTCAAATTTGGACAATAGAACACTTTTCCACTTTGAAACAGTCCAGTTTAAATGAGCCTTGGCCCACAGGACATGACTGCGCTTCTGGACCATGTTCACATATGGCTTCCTTTTTGCATGATAGAGCTTTAGTTGGCATCTGCAGATGGCACGGCGGATTGTGTTTACCGACAGTGGTTTCTGGAAGTATTCCTGGGCCCATTTAGTAATGTAATTGACACAATCATGCCGATGAGTGATGCAGTGTCGTCTGAGGGCCGAAGACCACAGGCATCCAATAAAGGTCTTCGGCCTTGTTCCTTATGCACAGAGATTTCTCCAGTTTCTCTGAATCTTTTGATGATGTTATGCACTGTAGATGATGAGATTTGCAAAGCCTTTGCAATTTGACGTTGAGGAACATTGTTTTTAAAGTATTCCACAATCTTTTTATGCACTCTTTCACAGCTCTGCCCATCTTTACTTCTGAGAGACTCTGCCTCTCTAAGGCATACCTTTTATAGCTAATCATGTTACAGACCTGATATCAATTAACTTAATTAGTTGCTAGATGTTCTTTCAGCTGAATCTTTTCAAAAATTCTTGTTTTTTTCAGCCATTTGTTGCCCCTGTGCCAACTTTTTTGAGACCTGTAGCAGGCATCACATTTGAAATGAGCTCATTTAGTGGATAAAAGTGTAAAATTTCTCTGTTTAAACATGTTATGTTATCTATGTCTATTGTGAATAAAATATTGGCTCATGTGATTTGAAAGTCTTTTAGTATTCATTTTATTCAAATTTAAAAAACGTCCCAACATTTCCAGAATTCTGTTTGTACCAACTACCTTGATTATGGGGAGTAGAGATAATGAATATTTGATTGCCAACAAATTTACCAAGCTACCATTTGAACAGCAGCTAGGCCTACAAATGAAGGAGGAAAAATTAAGGAAGACCCCATGCCTAAGTTGAATATAGGCTACTACAAAAATCAGCTAAACTAAACAGCCGGACTTGCCCTTGAATGCAGACATTTAAAAGGACAGAGGGATGGATTTTTGCTTCAAGTGATAGGCTAGGTGAGTGAAATTATATTTATATTTTCTTGCTGTATATGTGTCATTTTCAAGTTTCTACCTAAAAGTGATTTTTAAAAAAAGCCATTTTAAAACAGTTAAGGGGGGGGAAAAATCCTTGGTAGGGGATCCCTAGACCGCTACAATTTAGTGTGCTTCCTCTATTTTAATACCCACCAGCCGCCACTGTTAATACTGTATTTCTGAATGATTCATATAATTTTTTCACAAAAATTATTCTGAAATCAAGATAGTGGTCTCACTCTCATATTTACGTATACTGTATATGATTTTGTTTTTGTTTTTTTCCCAACTTTGTAGTGTATATGTGACCATTAAGATTTGGGTCTCTGGATAACTTAGGCCTGTCATATACTGACTGACAGAACAAATTCAAAACAAAGGAAGATCTAATGGTAATTAACTATAGTAAAATACACAAATTGTAGAATAGGTCAGAATAGAGCATTCAAGCTGGTAGCCCTCGCTGTAACAATTCAAGCACAACAGATGTGCATGCACTGCCAAGGGATCAGTTCCTCAAAGTTATGTATTCATTTCTTTTAAAAAAAAAGCCAATTTAACGCTTGGCTTAGTCCATCTTTGCCATGTCTCTGAAGCCCCGTTCACAGCAGCTGGAGGAAGAAGGATTAAGAGTGAGATGAATATCTCCAGGTAAATAGGAACACTTTAGGGGTTGAGAGAGATCCGGCCAATCTTCAGTTTCCTTCCGCTGGTCATTTAAACATGCTTTTCTTGACTCGCTTTCATCTACAAAACAGGCAATTTAAAGTGGGATTGGAATTTAAAATGCATAGAAAGTGTGAAAGATTTAAAGACTGTCTGGCTTTTTTTTTTTTTTAAAAAAAAACAAAAAAACAATGCCAATGACATTTGGGGAGAGCTCTCTTTGAGAAAAGAATCCATGTCTTTACTACTTTTCTGGACCTTGAATGACAGCAATTACGTTGCTTTCTATGGGGGATAAAAAACCTCTTGGATTTCATCAAAAATATCTTAATTTGTGTTCCGAAGATGAAGGAAAGTCTTACGGGTTTAGAACGATATGAGGGTGAGTAATTAATGACAGAAATTTCATTTTTGGGTGAACTAACCCTCTAAACTGATGCTGGTTAAAGTCCATCCACACACAGGATAGAATCAGCATCTTTTAAGTCGAGTCCAGGCACGTGGGCTTTTCTGGATCCTGTGTGCCTTCTCTCTCCAATTTTTGCTTCTTTACAACATATTTCATATCATAATAAATGGCAAAAAGGCAATTTAAGAATGAAAAGATGAAGTTTAATTGGTTATGTGATAGAATTGTGGACCAGTCACTGCATCAGTTCACAGCAGGCACATATTGTGCAGTAATTAGTGAACGTTTTGTAGAGAAATTAATACAGTTCACACCTCAACAATTATTTGCACTCACACAAATGCTCCCAAATATGTTTTGAAGTTTTTCTTACTTAGTATTTTTGTCTTGTTTCCAGTCCAAATATCTAAAAATTCTTAAATCAAGAAGCATTTACTAGATAAGTAAAACGACATAAGATATTATATCTTGTTTTCTGAAAAAAAAACAAAAAAAAAACAAAGCAAAATTATCTGCCAATGGGGTAAGAAGATAACTTTGCTCGTTTTAAGCATAAAACTCACTTAATTTTTATTTTTTCTTCAGAAAACAAGACATAGGCCTAATATCTTATGTCATTTTACTTATTTATTAAATGCTTCTTGATTTAAGAATTTTTAGATATTTGGACTACAAGACAAAAATACTAAGTAATAAAAACTTTTTTCTTTTTTTTTGCAGTGAATTTCGAGCTTTAACAACAACAATACTACTACTAGTAATAAAATCTCACTGGCTTATTTTCCTCCACACATCATCTGAATTAGCAGCTTCTATAAATCATCTAGCAGAGACATCTGCAATAATAACTGGTTACATAATGAATGTCACTATTAATAAGTCAATGATCTTATTTAACACACATTCACATATGCTTGAACATTTATTGACACCAAGTCTGTCTTTGAGGTGCTTATGGTAATTTCTCCTCTCAAAGCAGCTCGTGGACTAAAAGCAATATGAAAATGTCGCCTGACACCTATCACATTCATTACTTTTCCAATAAAATGAGTTCTCTGATCTGAATCTTTTTAAGCGCCAATAGGGAACACTTAATTGCTGAAAGTGTTAGCTGTGGCTTTTGCTGTTTATTTTCTCAGTGTAAGTCAGAACAAATGTACAAGCATTAGTATGTGTATCCACCACTTGAAGACTTAGACCCTGAAGGAAGCTTTAAGGGTGAATTGACCTTAAAGGACACTTCACACAGCTCAGTTTCTACCATTGCCCACTCAGCACAGTCACACATCAACAATTAGGGATGCTGTCATGAAATACTGAACAGATTTTAAAGGTGAAGTATGTAAGTTTTTTTTTATTTTAAAATACATTCTCTTAAACAGTTTATTGTACAAAGACTACTATTACTATGCCATTCATGGGTTTATCTCCCCCAAAAGTGTAAACATTGGGCCTCCCAGGCACCAATGAAACATTGAGAGCGGTCCACTCAGATCCAATCACTTTCCAGCTCAACCTATAGCGTGAGTTTGGGGCATTGCTGCTGCAGCATGCGGAGCCAGAAGACACTTAGCCGGTGTGGGACCATGGCTTATCTGTTACAAGGGAAAAACATTCAACTTTAATTATAGTGCTAGCCCAAAATCACAGCATTTAAACCTTCAAAGATTAATTGGCTCATGAATACATCAAAACAAACAAAGCGTTGCAATATGGGCACTACCATAGATAAGTATAGGTAGATGCCACATTTGACCTCTCCAGACATGTTGACACGTCCGCCATCTTAGAATGGTCAACATTTCAGATGCAGTAGTCACAGTAAAAATCTACATTTTTCCAAGATACCACAAAATTGTGCAGCCTCTGATTGTAAAAAAACACTGAGATTTAAATTCCTGAGAAAATGGAATAACCTTTCACAGGTAAGAATGTATTGTTTTGATTTTATATGTATTACCTCAATATTACAGATTTTTAAACTATGGTAAATTTTTAATGTTGTGCTAGCTAACACTAGCTCTTGAGTGTTTACGGACCGGCTTTGACCGTTCCAATACAGTAGACGGCTTACGTATAGCGGTCCATAAACATCTGCTAATGAGACATTTATATATATTAGGGGTGTAACGGTACACAGAAGTCACAGTTCAGTACGTACCTCAGGTTACGGTTCGATACGAGTACGGTACAACAGGAAAAAGCAACCAATCCCCAATGCTAGATTTCTATCGCAATCCGAACTTTACGTACTTGATATTGAGAAATTCCCTTGTTTTGGGTTGTTGCATAAATCGCCTCTTCTTCTGCTCTTTTTCCTGTTATGGTGGTTAGCAAACATCGTTGCATTACCGCATGCGCCCCCTTCTGGATTGGAGTGTGGATCGCCTGTTACTGACTGTATTCGTTGTTAAGATATTTTGACATAATTGTATGTTGACATAATCTGTTCGGGCACAGGAAGATGCGAAGAAGAGCTCAATTCAGTATTTGCGCAATATATGAGAGGGGGCTCTCTGTGTGCAGAGCACAGAAAACAGCGCTCAAGAGCCATATTGAGTTCTCTTTTGTGTCTTCTTGTGCTTGAATTGTTTAAAATCACAATAAAATACACACACAGGAATTGATAAGCAGAATCGAAATATGCATGTCTTATCAAATCAATGGTTCTTGGAAATTTGGAACCAGTTCAAAAATGGAACTGGTTCTTGATACACAACCCTAAACACAAGTCAAACTGTGTCGTATCAGAGCTGTCCTCCACTGTCACAAATGTCTTTCTAGTTTTAGAGCTTTCATTCTATGTTGTTTACTATTCATCTCCATACAACAGACCATCACTTGAGAAAAGTCTTATAAATGTTACTAATTCCATTAGACCAAGTACTTGTTGCATATATTCAGACAGGAGGTTGTTAGTGAACCCCAAACAGTTTATTGAACAACATGTAAACTGATAGAACAGCACAGCACTAAGAAGAACAGGCAACATGTAGGCGAAGTATGCAGGTAGGTTGTAATCATGAAATGGCGGAGGTAAGGGACTTGTCAGTGTGTCTTAAACTGAAGAGTTATGTCGAGAATGTGAGTATGACAGGTAATTGACAGTCTATTAAAATGAATGGCTGTTAGTTAAGTCCTTGAGGAGGGTAGTGGAGTGCCAGAGAGGCCAGTATCCGTGTCCAGAAAGGAAACAGAGACAAACCAGAGGCTTAAGGGTGATGGAGGAGGACCCTAGTGACTAGATCTTTCAACAGGGTCGTATCCTTCCCAGTCCACCCAATACTCGAGACGACTCCTGTGGTGAAAGGAGTCCATGATGTCACTGATTACGTAGGCAGGCCCGTCGTCCAGGATGAGCGGCAGGGAGGTTTGTCAACCAGACCAGGCTCTGTGGAGTGAGGAGACAGGAGGTTGGTAAGGTTTTAAAAGGGATACGTGAAAAGTGGGGTGAATACGATATTGTGAGGGAGTTGGAGTTGGTTAGTGACTGGGTTATTATGCTTCAGATTAGTGAAGTGACCAATGCAATGGGGACTTAGCTTTTTTGCAAGGGAGGCGCAGCCAGATGTCCCTTATGGAGAGCCACACTTTCTGCTCGGGCTGGTAGTTGGGTGAAGTGGATCTCCAGGCATCAGCGCAACTCTTCTGGCGATGCACAGCCTGTTGCAGGTGTTGGTGAGCTTAGTACCAGAACCTCTAGCTCTCTATGAACCAATGGTCAACAGATGGGATATCCGATGGTTCGCTGAAGCAAGGGAACAGAGGTGGTTGATAGCCACAAAAGAGTTTTGTGGAGGGCTGCTGGAGAGAGTTCTGTGCATACCCTTCCCAGGACAAGAATCAAATCCAATTTCCACCAGTTCATCTCAAAATTCATTCAGCAACCAATGGATCGAACCAAGTCATCGCCCTATTTTTTTTCTTTTTCGATAATTTGTTACACTATGTCACAATACGGAAGAAAAGATCAGTCGCTTCTTCAGTTTCATGGCAGTGCAGCCGGCTCAGGTTGTCTGAAGACACTTTACATTTTTAATTATGTTGTTTTATTTATTTCAATAAAGTCAAATGTGCAAGAATACTTTTTTTTTTTTTTTTCTGTGAGACCAGACTTGCAAACTGAGATGTAATAAACCTGTGAATACTACATGTGTAATGCCACTAGTGGTGTTGGTCTCATTAATAATGTGTCTCTGCACAATGCAAACTTTCAGACTGTACAAAAGAAATACATGAAAGTGCAATGCAAATTATGCAACACACAACAGAGAGTGCACACAGCCAGACTCTACTGAAAAATTTGCTTCTTTTTTTTTTTTCTTATATTACAGATAAACTCCCTGGAGTACACACTACCTAAAAATAATAGGAAAAGGTTGTTAATACCGAAAATCGTCGTTTTAAATGCAAAAACACTTCCTTGTTTGCTAGACAGCAGGAACAGAGTCAGGTCTTCAGAGACAACAGACAAAGACATCCTTGGAGCAGAGAGAAAAGAACATGCTGAACACAGTCAAGGAAAAAACATGAATAATTATTCAAGCCTAGTCATTCTGAATTACTAAAAAAACATCTGAACTTCGGTATTCTCTGCCATCTTTTTGTGAACAAAGAAAAAATGGGCATTAACATGAGCCAAAAGATAAATTGCTGTAGAAACACTGAACGTTATGCCAAATATTGTATAAACCTGGGAAACATAAGTCTCCAGGCAACTGCAGTGTTAACTAAGCACTGTGGCGTCTTTTCTCAAGCCTCGACCACTGGCTGTGGACCATGTAATGTATTCACACTTGCAGGGGTTGCCTTATCATCTTAATCTAGGATTAGTCTTTCCTGCCCATATTTTTGATTTTGAACTGGTCCCAAGTCAGTTGGAAAGGTTTATCTCAACCATCATTAGCGAGCCTTCCCTAATCCCGCTCCACCCCATGGAGGAAGAGGAAAAGCCTTTTCTTCACCAATCTTTTCCCTATTATGTGAATAATTCTCTTTCACTCTTATTTTTTCTTTTCCACATTCAGCAGAGCTGCACCAAGAAATCTCTTCATTAATGATAATATGGACACAGGGAACATTTCATATATGTTTGGCTATACATTTAACATTTTTTTTTTTAAATATCTGACACAAGCTGTCCACTGTTTATTCAACTTCTCTTCTGACCCCTAGTGAAAAAGTGCTTTTACAGTAATAAACAATATACTTTAAAAGAATATACTTACGTGCTACCTGAATGAATGATTTCAGACATTTAATTCCATGTTAATTGCATTAAATGAAGATGTATTTATATAAACTTATATTAAGAGCAAATAGCTAAACTTTACAATGCATTTGATCCACTTAGTGTTTGTTCACCGCAAAAATGAAAATTATCCCATAATTTAACTCACACTCAATCCATATTTCTCTGTTCTTTCAGCCAAACACAATCAGGGTTATATTAAAAAATATCCTGGCTCTTCCAAGCTTTATAATGGCAGTGAATGGTACCAATTTTTTTTTTCTTTTGAACTCATAGGCGAGTAGGATTTAAACAAGATTTATTGAAACATTTGAAAAAAGCAGAAATAGTTGCCTTTTGCATTTGTCTCAGTTGGAAACAAACCAATAAATGAAGTAGAAGACCTATCATGTTCCCTAAAATTTCAATCTTCTGTCAGTACATTCTGTCACGTACTGCTGCAGGCAAACAGGCGAGGAAGACGAAGATTCTCAAATACATAGTTTAATAAATGAACAGACAGGCAAACAGGTAGCAACACATACACATTGACGATACCGGACAAAGAACTGAACTCAGGCAGGAACTTAAATACACAAAGGTAAATGACGAACAGCTGTGAAGATGATTAGTGTCCATGGTGACTGATGAGTGGCGGGAACTTAGAACAGAGAAGCACATGTGATGAATGACAACCAAAACAAACAGAACATGACGGTGACTGTGACAGTACATCCCCCTCCGTCGAGGCGCGTCCTCGCGCCGTAATGGAACTTCAATGGGAGGGCCGGGGGTTCTGGAGGTGGATGGAGTGATGGTGATGGAGGAGTGGCGGCGTTGGTGGTGGATGGCCGATGGCGCAGACCCAGAGCTCCCCAGAACCGACAGCCCACGGCAGAGTCGAGGAGGGGAGGAGCCTAGATGGTGTAGGATTGGCTGACGGCATCTGGGGGACGACCGACGGAGACTCGGCAGATGGGTCTAGGGGCGCAGACGGAGAGCCGATGAACTCCCGCGACATCGGCGTCACGGCGACGAACAGTGTAGGTGGAGCCAGAGTACCCGAGGGCTGAGGCGGAACCGGTGTGATGGAGGACAGAGGTGACTCCGAGGGGAAGGAGGAACCCGCTGCAGCCATAGGGGTGGAGGGACAGAGTGCAACGGATGGCCCGCAAGTCCGTTGCGGAAGTGGTGTGACGACTGACCAAGGGGGAACCGGCGGGACGAGGGAGCCCGGAGCAGCCGTCAGTCCGAGGGTCTCTGGTGAAGCCGTAGATGGGAGGAGCCCCGACGGAGCCGGCAGGTCGACAGGCCGAGATGGAGCGAAGAGGTCGAAGGCGGGAGGCGGAGCCACAGGATCCTCTTGCATGGGCGCTGCAGGTGGATGCACGACCTGCGGCTCGACGTCAGAGCGGGGCTCCCACGGAGACGGCGCAGGGCTGTGGACATCCGGCAGCGATGGGGCTAGAGGACTGGCTGAGCAACAGTAAAGATGACAGAGTTCGTGGTACAATCCATGGATAATGATGATGATGATACCGGGTGGGATAGGGTGGGAGTTATTTCCTCGCTGAAGTCAATCAGCCAGTCCTCACTCTCCGAAGTCATCTCTCCCTCGTCCGCAGATGTCGTGGGCTCACGCCCCTGGTCAGACGTCAGGTGGAGTCTCACCTCCTGGGCGAGGGTCACCTCTGTCCTCGTAGTCTCGGGCTCTGGCTGACGCGTCGCGGCCGGTGGGAGCTATCCGTCTGCGGGGGGCTCGCACGAGTACTCCGCGGTCCGTGGAGAAGATTCGGGCTCTGGGTCTGGTTGTGTTCTGGACCGGGACGCGACGCTCTCCAGGCACCGGATGATTGCTTCTCCCCAACTTAGTCCGGTGATGTCTGGGAGGTCGACTCGATGGTGAAAGTTTGCCCCGATCCAGAACAATGACTTTAGGGTCTCGTCGTCGTAGGGGCAGGTGAGTGTAAGACGAACAAACTTGTGAAAAATTGTGGCTCTCCTGAGCCATGAGCACAAACTTCATTGCATAATCCATTTACTTGGTCCGGTATTCTGTCACGTACTGCTGCAGGCAAACAGGCGAGGAAGACGAAGATTCTCAAATACGTACTTTAATAAATGAACAGACAGGCGAACAGGTAGCAACACATACACATTGACAATACCGGACAAATAACTGAACTCAGGCAGGAACTTAAATACACAAAGGTAAATGACGAACAGCTGTGAAGATGATTAGTGTCCATGGTGACTGATGAGTGGCGGGAACTTAGAACAGAGAAGCACATGTGACGAATGACAACCAAAACAAACAGAACATGATGGTGACTGTGACACATATATAATTGAGCAATAAATCTCAAAAGACTTTCACCAAGCACATACAAAGATAAAGTGGCTTAAATTGCCTTAAATGGATTGCGCTGATGAATATAGAAATTTAATTTAATGATGGTTGTTCAACTGGCTTCTAATGCAGTAAAATTATATGACTCAGTTGCAGCATGCCAGAAAACACAAAGCTAGCTTTTTGTTCCCTCTGGTTGAAACAGCTGAATTTTTTTAACTAAAAAAAAAAAAAAAAAAACTTATTTGGTTTGGGATTTTGTGTGTTATTTCGTTGATTATTTTCAATTAATTTAATATTGAACGTTGTAGACATGAATTTAACAGCATTATCTTTTTATTTAATAGTCTCTCTCTCTCTCTCCCTCTCGGACTCGCTCACTACACTTTAAAAAATGCTGGGTTAAAAACAACCCAAGTTGGGTTAAATATGGACAAACCCAGCAGGTTGGGTTAAAGGGCACCTATTATGCCCTCTTTCACAAGACGTAATATAAGTCTCTGGTCTGGTCAAATATCTGTGAAGTTTCAGCTAAAAATATGGGGGTGAGCAAAAACATGCCGTTTACTATATTACTACATGGCTGGCTTAAAATAAACCCAAATTTGGTTGAAAAAAACGGCTGGGTAAAAACAACCCAATCCCTGGGTTTGTCCATATTTAACCCAGCATTTTTTAGAGTGTACTCTTTAATGGAGGATTAATCTACAGCACTTTATTTGGTGAGTGATTTTTTTCCCCCCTCTGGAAAGCCTTGAATAATTAGTAGTCTCACTAAACATTTCTCAAAAAAGTGCTGAAGTGATTGAACACATTCATTCCTGCCCCATTCATTTAACAGAGAAAGTGATTTTTCATTGGCTAATGGGAAACAGTTATTGACTGGTTGACCTAGTTTAAGTTCCCTCAAATTTCCAAACTATTTAAGATAATGTGGCTTCTATTTGATTTAAAAAAAAAAAAATTGTGAAGTATTTAACTCTATAAACCTTCTTTAGTGTCTTTGAATATTATGTTTAGTGTAAGTGTAACATTATGTTTACTGTAACGTTTGTACCTTGAATCATTGGTAATTCCGAAAATTTGCTGCATCACCTCCCACCACAACCATGGTGCTTTGAAGTCTGTGAACATCAAACACATTAAGTCAGTATGACAGACGTTGTGTCCTTGTGTCCCAAAGATCGAACGGCATTTGTGCTGTTACACAGGTTAATTTATCACTGATGAGGGCTTCATTCATCACCCATACCTGGGACAAAAAAGGACCTTGGTGATGGGAACTACATTTTATTTTCATGCTTCTTTTTGAAGAATAAAGAAGTTGTTTTTATTATTCTGTTTATATTTATAAAACTTACAGGGGTGATTCACTGAGAAATCTGATTCATATTACATTTTGTTTCCTTTTGAGTTGAGAAGAAAATTTTCAAATAGAGCAGACGCATTCCCCTCAGTGCAGATGTATGATTCACTTGCTGTATGATTCAAATGCCATTTGAAAACACTCCTGCTATGCCAAATATATAAGAAATGCTCAAATGAAACACAGATAAAATTTATCAGCAAGACACTTATTTGAACCAAAGATAAATGTACTGCCTTTTGTGTTATCTTGGTATATAGAGGATATGTGCCATCGGGTGTTGGGAAGGGAGTATTTATTCGCATTCTACACTGTATCAAAGAAGTAATCTGGCTTTATGCCACACTTACATCAAAGTCTTAGTGCAGGGGCCTGATTCATTCTCATAGCCCTGAACACTGGCATCGATCTATATTTTATCTATGCGTTCAGCACAGTCTATGAAATTGAGAATATAAATTGTGTAATTATAAAGCAAAGCCCTATTTTAACATGATTAATTTTATATATGGAGGTGGGGTAATTTAATAATTAACAAACCCTCTCTGTGATTTGAGTCCCATCTGAATTGAGCATGTCAGATTCTTTTATAGCAAAGATTCTGCAATATGTCCTGAAGTATAAAGTATATTCTCAAAATATGTGAATGTTGACCAATGAGAAGACACTTATGTTCCCTGCATACAGTGTTGGTTCTTGTTTATTTTATCCAAGTACAACATGTTCCTGGATCAACATCTTTGTTGATCCTGGAACAACATTCCAATCAACCAATCAGCTTTGAGGGACAAGTTTACAGTTTATGTCAAGTTTAGGCTTACAACCAGGGTTATGTGGTTCTACATCAGTGTTATTCACCTATCATTTCCCTTAAGGGATAAGTTATGGCTAGTGCTAGGTTTATGGGTAGGGATATTAAATATTCAGAGAGGAATGTTGTTCCAGGATCAACTAAATATGTTCACCAAGGAATGCGTCTTACGAGTTGCTCAATTCTGTTTCCCTGTCACTGTACTTTATGTACTTTTGTTATTTTTATTAATAATGTTTGTGCTGTATTTTGATCCTGCTCGTCTCTGAGTCGCCAATGTTACAGTGTGGGTGTTGCGATGTTGCCTAATGCAGTCTAAGAATGATTGAACTTGATTTCCAGTTAATTTTATGTTGCTTTTAATGCATGGCATTTATAACATAACATAACCAGACTTGCAAAATGAATCGAAAACAACATGTCACATTTATCAGCATAAATAAAAATAGGCTATATAATACACATTTCTCAGTTAACTATTCCGCCTACTGTATTTAGTGAAAACTGCAAAAAGGAAATTATGATATATTCTAAGCTAATTTATGACCTAGTGTTAACATTTGCAAATATATCTGAATAAATAAACCGTGTATCTGCGTATAAAAGGTGAAAACCATAGTTCATTCCGATTCTAAGTTTCTCAGTTACTGTTAAAAGTGATTATTAAACAGAAAGACTGTAGATGTGGTGGGCGAGTCTGACCGACCCTGGAAGTTTTGAAATAATTCATAGTCTGGTACAAGAATTACGGTGTGATATGTGCCATCTGAAGCACACACAGAATAAATTTGGGCCTTATTCATGATCTGCTCATTTCCTGCAGATTCCAAGGAGGACAGCTATACATAAATCGGCACTTTTTGTATTTTGGATTTTGAGTTGCTGGTCCACTACGGTTTCTCAGAAGAATTAATTTAGAAACAGTCAGGCTGGTTATTTGTTCTATAAATGTATCTCTGAAGGGACACTGACAGCAAGTGCTTGAGCTGACTTTCCTACTTCTAGTTGGGACTGAATTATTAACAATTCACCTTCCAGATGACTCTCATAAATACATAAGGCTGTGTGAAAACTGCAGACATAACATACAAATTCAAGTAAAGACAATGTACTCTACAGTCACAATGATTTATAAGCAAAATAACATGAAGGACATTTAAAAAAATATCACACTGGAACAAATTGCCTTTTTATTTTTAATATCTGAAGGAGTGGGGTTTCAGTTTTCATTATCTTATAATATACAATATGAATAATGTTTGCAGGAAATATGTATACTTCTGTTTTGTAATCAAGAGCAATAGGCACCTGACTGTAGCTTGATAACAACATGAAAAATAATTGAATTTATGTAAATTTTCTCTGTTTTTATTTATTTATTGGTTCAATAGAGTTAAATCTCACTGATAAAACAACTGTTGGAATCTCTCTCCTAAGCTACAAGACAATGTGCGGTCATAAGGTTGGAAACTCACGGAGGCTCATGGAAGGTCACTTCAAGTTGACAGGAATGGAAGGAAAGAAACCGGCCTGTAATTTTCCACTAGTGTGGCTTAAGTATAGGTTTTTCAACCTGCTTGAATGTGGGGAGGAAAAGCATAGTGAGGAGTGATGTGTTGGCTATGTCTGTCAGTGCAGGTAGGAGTGTAGAAGGGATAAGTTGTAGAAGATGGGAGGCAATGAGGTCAAGAGGGCAAGTGGTAGGTTGGTTGAATTTGAGAAGCTTAAACATATCAGCCTCCATGTGAGAGGAGTAAGAAAAGAGCCAAAGATATATATGTTTCAATCATGACAACTCTTGGAATAGTTTTAGCTTGTAATGGATATGATGTTGCTAATGCAGAGGTTCTCAACTTGCGTCCTGGGGACCCACAGCTCTGCACATTTTGCTTGTCTTCCTGATTCAGATCATCAGCTTGTTAGGAGAGATCTACATGAACAGAACTGAGTAAGTCATAAAAAGGAGAATGCAAAAATGTGTGGGCCCTCAGGACCGGAATTGAGAACCACTGCATTAACATCATCATTACATGCAAAAACTGACATGATAGAAACATATCATTGACCCATGTACGTTTCTGCTCTCTTCTTTCTCTCTTCACATGGAGACTGATATCTTTAAGCTTCTCCAATTCAGCCAACCTCCCACTTGCCCTCTTGACCTTATTGCCTCCCTGGTTTTGGTGGACTACCTACGCATGCTGCTGCAGAGCTAGTATGGACTTGCTACTGCCAATACATTCACAGACACTCTGCTGTGAGCATGTTACACATGCTGCTGCTGCATAAATAGGCAACATAAAATCCCATAGCAGATCTAGGCAGGTGGAGCTGGGGAGGTGGATGTCTCAAAGGAACTCTGGTAGCGAGCTGCATGACTAGACTACAGAGCACACTGAACCAGACTATTTAAATGTTGAGCAAGCAATCTCATAAAAAAAGTCATGGTTTCAAAAATATTACAGTAAGCAGAAAAACTTTAACATTTATAATAATAAGAAATGTTTTTGTATTCACATTATTACTACTATTTTCTCACTGTATTTTTGATTAAATAAATGCAGCCTTGGAGAGCATAAGAGATTTTTCAAAAACATGAATATATTTACCGACCAAACTTTTGAATGGTATTGCTACAGAATAGCAGACTCGAGACAGAGGATTAGTGGAGAAATTATGTAGCTTTATTACAGAGATGAGCAAATGGAAATGCAGGAAAGTATATACTGAATGATAACAGTTTGTTGAGGAATAATGGATGGTAATGGAGGTTACTGTTTTGCAGGTGGTGTGGAGATCGTGGATGATATGTGAGGGAGCGCACATCTAGTCTTCATGGCGGTAGATGAACAGGTAAGTAACAGTCACACAGGTGGTCAGGACAGAAGACGCTGGAGACTCGAGGGAATGGGTAAACACAGAAGCATCGCTGGAAAAACGTAGGAATCATGATGGAGCTCGAGAATACAGCTTAGGAGTCCTTTACTCTAATGAGACCTGACAACATGGGTATCCGAGGTTTTATCTGTGAGGTGATGAGGTGATAATCGGTGCTCTCTGTGATTGGTTTGACGGTGGAGCCTGGCAGATCCGTGAAAGGCATATTATTGGAAGCATTACATTTGTCAGGAAGATACAACTGTCCTGATATCATAATGAAGAAAAACTTTGTCCACCAAATCAAAGCCATGTGGTGTCACCAACAAAATCATGTGGTGCAACCAACATACAGATAAAAAACAAACAAACAGGAAATGATCAGAGTGGAGAGTGAAAAAAAAAAATTAAAACCTGGAGCCTTAGCAGGGAGGGTACATTGCTGTTGCTCCATTCAACTTACATATTCTGTTCCAGGCTGACTTTAAGACTGGGCATTGCTTGCCGACACCATGTAGTTCTTTGACACAGGGCTTGTCTAAAGAGACCCCTGGGAGAGACTCTACTGTCTGCACTCATACATTTACGTCCCCTGCACTGAAATAAATTGTGCTCACCTCAACCTGACGAAGCCAGCTGTATATTAATGAGCTTAGCGGAGGACAGGCAAGTCCAAACTCAACTATATAGAGACTGGAGCTAGTTATCTCACTTTTTTCAAATTTCTCATGAGACAACTACACGAGTCTTTCCTACAATAATTTTGTCAAATTCACTTTTTATGAATATTTAATATATTAGTTGATCTTCAAAGTAATCAGATTTCATCATTTACTAAACCTACATGACTTTTTTTTTTTTTTTCTTTTTTTTTTTTTTTCTGTATAACACAAAATGAGACGTTTTAAAAAATAAATGTTTTTGTTGAATGTTTTTGGACCCCAGTGTCGTTTAAAATATTATATTTTGTGTTCCACAGATAAAAAACAAATCATACAGGTTTGGAACAACTTGAGGTTAACTAAATGAAATAAGAAAATCAATTTTTGGTTGAACAGTCCCTTTAAAGTATATAACAAGAAATATTAAGACATAAAAAGGCACAAAAAAGAGGCAGTGAGCTGTAATCTCTATGAGTCATTGTGCTGATATTATGAACGTGTAATCTATCACTCACTGTTATCTGTAGGTAATCACACATAAATCTGCCAAAAATAATGTCAATAAAATTTGACATTTTATTTTGAGCTTGATCAAACAATAGGGCAGACCCCGTCAACAGGCATTGGTATTTCAATGGCTTTTTTCTTGTATGCAGATGTACTTCCACATGCTACTATTATGAAATGTATAGTGTTTTTTTTTTTTTTACATTTTATATTTTAAAAAATCTTCTACAACAAATATGGGGTGGGCTGAAGGAGGTTAAGAGACAATCCAAATTTGATGACAACAGCAACAATGTCTAAAGAAGTAAATAGAATCAAGTAAATCTATTTACTTCCACGTTGAAAAAAAAAAAAAAAAGTTCACTGTTGTTACTGTTTGACCCCTTTGTATGTAGTCTTCGAGGTAAACCTCAAAAGAGACAAGCAATTTACAAACAAGCACTTACCTAATACGCTTGTAAGTGAGAAATTACATTTATTAACTTAATGTTCCTGTAGGGAATCAGAGTCTGACCACACAATGACACAGAGCTCCAGTTCATAACAGTAAATCAATACTGTAATATTCTTTTGTTGATTCGCCAATCTACCGCTTTGTTGTAGAGTGGTGAATGTCGATACTATTTCTTTGGTCCTGAAGTAGAATGGATGTGGTACTTCCAGAGAAGATCTCACTGGCAAAAAATGAATGCTGTGAATATAAAGATCACCTCCAGGTTATGTCACAAATGTCTTGGTATTTCCTTATTCTCTATATTCTAATATATTATTAAATATTAGGGATTCATTATGAATGAATTGTGCCTGCTGATATTAATTTCCAATGCTGCCTGCTGTCACGTTAAGTTGTAGCAAGGACACGGCACAAAAGAATATATCACATAAATAGACTTTAATGCAAGGGAAAAGTCAGGGAAACAGGATACTGTACAACTATTACACATCGACAACACTGAACAACGAGCACACAAAAAAGGAAGTACGTAAATATACACAGATTAAGGGTATGTTTACACGACAACGATATGCTTAAAACAGAGAAGTTTGTCCTTTGAGTTTTCCGTGTACAGACGACACCAATGTCAAAACAATCCCCATGACTAAATGACTAAAAACACTGTATTCTCCTGGCAGACCATTAGATGGCGATGAAACACTATAGACTGAACATGTAATGCGTATGTGCATGACATCATCGTTTTCACAGATTCGTGTTTTTGTTGTTTACACAGAGACCGTTTTCAAAAACTTGCACTTTGAAATCAGTTTTCAAAAGTTTGCGTTTTCAGGCCACCAAAACGCAGTTGTCATGTAAATGAACGGCCAAAACGCATAAAAAGTTTTCCATTTTTAGTTGAAAACGGTGTCCTGTAAACGGCCCCTAACAGAGGTAACTAAACAGGAACAGCTGAACCGAATGAAAACTAATGTGTATCCATGGAAACTAATAAGAACTAAACTAAATGGGTGCATTTCCCGAAAGCATCGTTAGCCAACTATGGTTGCAAGTTCCGTCGTTATCAGCATAGTTCAACAAGTTGGTGTTTCCAAGCTGACATTCAGTACAATCTATACCTTTTATTTAGAATATATACAAATGTCATTTACATATTTGAGTTTGTCAAGAGCACTGTTTTTGAAGAGTGCGCATGTGCATATGTGCTCTAGTACGTAAGAATGATCCTATGATTGAATGAATTGAAAGAATTAGTCCTCAGATGCCATGCCTGTAATATATAGCAAAACATCTAGCATTAATTTGATCTCAAACGGATTCATTAAAATAAGTTATTACTCCACCACCTGCGTGACATCATTAACCAATGTGGTTGATTGACAAATTTGCGACAATACGGTTTCGAGAAACAGTCGTGACTAGCTAATTGATTTCTTTATCGATGCATCGTACTATGGGAGTTAATTGTCGTTGTTCAGGAAACGCATCCCAGAACATGACCTTAACACCTGCGTTGATTTATCACATCAGGTAATGGCAGAAATATGCCTGAAAAACTGATGCCGAATGCAATTTGCAAGACAAAGGTGAAAATTATGAAAGAATGTCAATGACAGTATTGTCTAATGTTCTAAAAATATCAGTCTAACATTTTTTTTTCTCCTGTTACCGGGTAGAAGTCATTATTCATGCCTTTGCGGTTAAAGTATTTGGCTTCTGAGACATAGCTAATATAGTATATTTAGGATAACAAACTTGCATCAGTTCATGCTGACAACTTTTAAGGGACCTGACTCAGCTAAACAGAAGTACACAAAGACACAGCTGAATGAGCTCTGTTTTACTTTAGGGCACAAGCCATCAAAGGAGAGAGATTATTTAATTATTCGTTATTTCATTACCTGCAAATATGCCTCCTGGCAATGCAGAAATGTGAAGAGTCAGTGAAAAACCACATGATCAGCAAAACAGGTGAAGAATGACAATGTAAAACGACATAAGAGAGTCATTAGTTATTCTGGTCAAGACAGGATGTGAGGATTCAAATTAAAATGGGATAGAAAAGAAAAAAAAAAGTAAAATGAAAGTGGGGAGGAGGAATGATAGGTGAGACCACTTGTATTTATATAGCCTGAAATGCATTAAAGGGATAGTTCACCCAAAAATGAAAAATTGATGTTTATCTGCTTACCCCCAGAGCATCCAAGATGTAAGTGACTTTGTTTCTTCAGTAGAACACAAATGATGATTTTTAACTCCAACCGTTGCGGTCTGTCAGTTGTATAATGCATGTCAATGGGAACTCCATCTATAAGAGTCAAAAAAACATGCACAGACAAATCCAAATTAAACCCTGCGGCTCGTGACGACACATTGATGTCCTAAGACACGAAACGATCGATTTGTGCGAGAAACCGAACAGTATTTATATAATTTTTTACCTCTAAAACACCACTATGTCCAACTGCGTTCCGCATCCGGTTAGTGAGGTCTAAACGCGCTCTGACAACGGAAGTGATCTCTCGCACTCATTGAAGTATAAGCGCGAGACATCACTTCCATCATCAGAACGTGTTCAGACCTCACCAACTGGATGCGCAAGGCAGTTGGACATATAAATATAAATAATATAAATACTGTTCGGTTTCTCACACAAACCGATCGTTTCGTGTCTTAGGACATCAATGTGTCGTCACGAGCCGCAGGGTTTAATTTGGATTTGTCTGTGCATGTTTTTTTGACTCTTAGATATGGAGTTCCCATTGACAAGCATTATACGACTGACAGACCGCAACGGTTTGAGTTAAAAATCAACATTTGTGTTCTACTGAAGAAACAAAGTCACCTACATATTGGATGCCCTTGGGGTAAGCAGATAAACATCAAATTTTCATTTTTGGGTGAACTATCCCTTTAAGCACACAATTTGTGGCATATACAGGGTCTGTTGGTATAATGTATATTCTGCAGGACAGAAGGAGCACAGAGTCTCATTTATGACAAAAGATGTGTACTATTCTGTGACATGTGAAATAAGATTTTATGACTTCCATGTCAAGCATCTCTGTAGCTTGAGAGGATTCTGCCACACCAACCATGAGTTACTGCGGCTTCAAGCTGTCAGACAGCATGTTTTCTCACCTGCTGGTGGTCTGAAGTCTGAAAAACAAGCAACAAAAGATAAATGTCATTAACGAAACAAGGGGAATTCTGTCATTCTGAAACAAATCTGTATGCTACAAAGCATACAAAGGTGAATATTATCAGTGAATAGCTCACAGTAATATTATGCATTTAGTATTTTGGCATGAGTAGAAAAGTAGAAAAAGCTTTTAAGGGCAATTGTTCAAAATCAAAGTGGAGGAGTGGCTTTGTATGATGAATCAGTAACATAAAACTTCATTGGTGCCATGACTTGACATAAAAGATCTAATTAGGTTTAATTTTATTCACATGTCACCTTATTTTATGTTGAGTTCTGTATATGAGTTGATCAATGATTTAAGAGTAAACAACTGCTTAAATTTAGCTCTGTTCATCATTCTGATCTTATTGCTTCAGGAAACTTGGATTAAACCGGTGGAGTATGGATTACTTTTACGCTACCTTTATGTCCGTTTTGGAGACCTTAAGTATGTTTTCAAACAGGTTTCCCAAACACTCCCTGTGTCAGTCATTAGTCAGCCAAACAGATAACCCCGCCCCAAACTAATTCCATTGGTTGTTATGTTGCTGGGAAGGATCCGTGTACTTTTAAAATGTTGCTGCAAGTAGATTTGTTTGTGTTTTGAGTGTATGACATATCACAAACATTAGATTTAGTGCTTTTTTTATTTAATGTGTCATATTTAATGACTTGTGTGAAAATGCATAATGATTAGTGACTCGAAATTCTGTGCATTTGCTTTGTGAGTGGTTTATCTTAAGGGTTGGTATTATAGGCTTCTTTCCTATATAAATAGAAGCCAAATGAAAGCTTCATGTGATGAAAGGACTGATATCGAAGCCATTATTTACTGATATTGAGGGGGAGTAAATGGTGAAAAAATGTTCATGTTTGGGTGAACTGTTCCTATAAAACCTTTAAGGATTAGTTCACTTTCAAATGAAAATTAGCCCAAGCTTTACTCACCCTCAAGCCATCCTAGGTGTATATGACTTTCTTCTTTCTGATAAACACTCTCTGAGATATTTTAATAAATATCCTGACGCATCCGAGCTTTATAACGGCGGTGAACGGGACCCACGAGTATGAGCTGAAGAAAGTGCTTCTATTCACATCCATCCATCATAAACATGTACTCCACACAGCTCCGGGGGCTGATAAAGGCCTTCTGAAGTGAAGCAATGTGTTTGTGTGAAAAAAAAAAAAAAATCCATATTTAACGAGTTATGAAATAATATATCTAGCTTCCGCCAGACCGCCTTCCGTAATCAAGTTATGAAGAAAGTGTAAACTGGCGTCGCGTCAGTTACACTTTTTCCGTAAGTTGAACAGGGAAGACGTCGGACGTAGCGTAAGCTTTTTGAACTGCAAGAGTTTTACACTTTCTTCGTACGTTGAATACGGAAGGCGGTCTGGCGGAAGCTAGATATTTTACTTCATAACTTGTTAAATATGCATTTTTTTTCCACATAAACGCATCGCTTCACTTCAGAAGGCCTTTATTCACGGAGCCGTGTGGAGTACACGTTTATGATGGATGGAAGCACTTTCTTCAGCTCATACTCGTGGGTCCCGTGCACTGCTATTATAAATCTCGGATGCGTCAGGATATTTATTAAAATATCTCAGAGAGTGTTCATCAGAAAGAAGAAAGTCACATACACCTAGGATGGCTTGAGGGTGAGTAAAGCTTGGGCTAATTTTCATTTGAAAGTGAGCTAATCCTTTAAGTATGTTTTCAAAATTTTTTTTTTTTTTTTAATGTGTTGCCATTTTTACACTAAAATTTGTGCATTTGCTTTGTGAGTGGCCTATTTTGATGTTTGGTCTTATGCTGTTTTTTGATTGGTCTCTGTACCATTTTTGCATGCAGACCTGGCAGCCCTGTACATGACACTCAAACAACAATAAATGCTTTGAAAGTGCCACAGAGACACATTGTTTATATCTTTATATAATTAAAATTAACCTAATTACTTACAATTGACTCTGCATATTAAGATGAGGTAGGAGAAATAATTTTAACAGCAACAAAAAATTACACCATCTTTAACCTATCAGTTAAAATGAAAAATGCTGCCTGAAATCAAAAGAAGGGAGGCGTATAAAGCAAAGAAGGAGAGACATATATTATATTATGAGGAGAACAGAACTGCTTTCATTCACTATTATGGCTATTTTCTTTTCACCTCTCAGCTGTCAATCATTTGTCAAACACAATTCTCCCTCCCACTAGATGTCACTGTAACACCAGTAAATGGCTCATCATCAATGTGTTCCACTGCTGCTGATGATTGCACTTAAATGTACATGAAAAAGAGCCTCATGATCATTAGCTGGATGATCATTGTACACCTGAATAAAAGTGAAAGATATATTCTGTCAGAATGCTCTAAATGGCGACGATTTGCTTTTAATGAGTGTGCACAAAAATGAACAGCCACGTATGGATGCTTTTATCTCATGAATATTCATGTCAGTGAAGGCCTGTGGGGACTGAAGTGTTCTTGGAAATGGAAACATCGGGTTGTTAAAGCATAACCCGCCTTTTCTCAGCGATTAAAGACATTCAACTGAGCTAAATAAAGAGCTGTTGAAGGAAAGAAAAGCTTAGAATGACTGCTAGAAGCTCTTCTTTATGCTGAGACTAATCTGGGAATTTAGAAAACACAGTCACAGTTGAGTGTAGACAACCAGTAAACCAGAAAGTGTGGTAAAACCACAAAAAGAGAGCATACTACATCATCTGCAGGGTATTTCCAGGGTGACCTCACATTTGGCTTTAAAATGTCAATGCATTTGGTATAATTTGGTAAAACTGTAATATAGTCTCAACCCAATCCTGTTATTATCAAACATTCCCTCTTTCCTTGGAACATCTTATCAGAGAAGCTAGTTGGATTGTGATGTTCTTGATATACAGTTCCCCAACTTTGTTTATCAAATACATGTTCACATTTCTTTCTGATGTGTTATTCGATTCTGTGGCCTGGCTGAAAATTCACGAGCATATTCTTAGTCTGTGAAAAATTAATATTGATATACAAGTTCAGTTTTGATGCTTACATCTTAAAATGACCTCAATGACCAATGCTTGCACGGCAAAGTTAAGATGTAGTGAATATTAAAAATTCTGGTAACACTTTATTTTAGGTTCTTTTAACTAGTTACTTATTAGTATGCATATTTCTAGAATATTGGCTGTTTATTAGTACTTACTAAGCACATATTAATGCCTTATTCTGCATGACCTTATTCTACATTCTTAATCCTGCCCAATACCTAAACTTAACAACTACCTTACTAACTATTAATAAGCAGTAAATTAGGAGTTTATTGAGGGAAAAGTCGTAGTTAATAGTTTATATGTGTTCCCTATACTAAAGTGTTACCAAAATTTTAAAGCTGTTACACACAAAAAGGTATTGTCCTTAAAAGGATAATTCACACAAAAAATGAAAATTCTGTAAAGATTCAATAAAGTGGAAAAAGTGACATAATGTGTTGCCAAGTATGGTGTCCCATACTTGGCTATGTGATTATTGAATACACACACACCGTGAACACACACCCGGAGCAGTGGGCAGCCATTTTTGATGCGCCGCCCGGGGAGCGATTGGGGGTTAGGTGCCTTGCCCAATGGCACCTCGGTTGTGGGTAATGAGAGTGAAAGAGAGCACTGTTTATTCACTCCCCCCAACTATATTTCCTGCCGTTACTAAGACTCAAACCACCAACCTGTGGGTTACAAGTCTGACTCTCTAACCATTAGGCCACAAGAAGAAATTTTGTCAAATGTGTCTGTATCATTTTTCAGTGTCATTGTTTTAAAGGGGTCATATAATGCCACTTTTACAAGATGCAAAATATGTCTCTGATGTCCCCAGAGTGTGTATGTGAAGTTTTAGCTCAAAATACCCCACAGATCATTTTTTTTATAACATGTTAAATTTGTCACTTTTTGAGGGTGAGCAAAAACGCTCAGTTTTTGTGTGTGTCCCTTTAAATGCAAATGAGCTGCTGTTCCAAAGAAGAGGGAGGAGTTTCAAGAGCTCGTGTTAGCAGCGCTGATTACCTCATGCAGACTCACTGAAAATATCAAAAACTGTTCAGACTCTCCGGTTCAAACCGGAGTCGGACAATGATGGAGAGACTCAAGAAGAAGTGACAACAAGTAGAATACAACAGGACGTTTCTGAATGGTTAGTTGATTAATTTATGTAGCTGATGTAGAGTTAACTATCTTAAAGTCATTGATTAGCATATTCTGTTATGATAATCTATAAATCGCTCATGTGGGAACTGTTGTAAGATGCCTACAGAGCCAGAGAATATATGCTGCATGAAGATAGAACAGGTATAGTTTAGTTTAATTATGGTTATAACTTATGTTGTCATCTTGCTTTTATGACATAAAGTGCATTTAGTGCATATAGTGCATTTGTGTTGCATATAGTGCATTTGTGTTGCGTACTGTATTGCAGTAACATGAAAGAATCGTTTGAATGAACAATTCAGTGACTCACTCATAACGACTTGCCTCACTAATTGTTGAGGCCATTTAAACAGAAAGCAATTTTCAAAATAATAATATTAACTTAACTTGATCTCTGTGTTTTTAGAATGCACAGTCATGCAGGAGAAGCTGCAGAAGATGCGAGACGTGATCAAGAGCAATAGTCAGAGAAAATAAGGAAAAGGCATGGAACGTCAAGATGAGTTCTGTGTGAACAGTATAGTGCTTGACATTTGTGATTGGTGAGAATATTCTGTTTGATAAACTCTGAAAATGCCTTTAATCTAAAGCACAGGCTACATTTAGGCAGATTTATTTTGGGGTTTAAAGCAGGTTGCTTATTTTCCCTGGCTGGGGTGTGTAGGCACACCTTGGCGAATAATTACAGCCACCGTTTCCATCCACTAGAGAAGCAAAAATAGATTTTCCTACCTTGGGAATTTATATTTTAAGAACTGCCAGTCATGAAGCCATTTGCAAACGTTTAACTTCTCTCCAGTTCTTTTGGAAAGCTATACACATGAGGTAGTTTTCTGATATATACATATAGTATTATGGCAAAGGCAAATCTTCACAAACCGTTTTTATAATGCACATGAGCGTAAATATAGTACGCTGTGGTTTAAATAAATAAAACTAATTTAAAAAGTTATACATAGTGAGGAGGTTTTAAAATAAAAAAGTCATGAGGGTAACTTTGATTCATTACACTTCAGTGAGAAGGAAACTGATAATAGAAAACTAATTTAAAATATGTAAAGGTAAATACCCAACATTATTAAAGTTTTCATGAGAACACATACAATTAACTGGCAAATACAGGTGCATCTCAATAAATTAGAATATCATGAACAAGTTTTTTTTTTTGTGATTTCATTCAAAAAGTAAAACTTAAATATATTCTAGATTTATTAGACATAAAGTAAAATATTTCCAGATTTTTTTATTTTCATTTTGATGATTACAGCTTGCTGCTCATCAAAATCAAAAAATCAGTATCTCAAATTATTAGAATATTTAATTTCAAGTTCTATTAAATTACCATTCTCAGGGTATAAATACTGGGTTTAGGTCAGTAATCCCAACAGCAGTCATGGGGAAGTCTGCTGACTTGACAGTTGTCCAGAAGACGATCATCAAGACCCTCTACAATGAGGGTAAGCCACAGAGGGTCATTGCTGAAAGAGCTGGCTGTTCGCAGAGTGCTGTGCCAAAGCATATTCATGGAAAGTTGACTGGAAGGAAAAAGTGTGGTAGGAAAAGGTGTACAAGTGAAAGGAATGACCGCAGGCTTGAGAAGATTGTCAGGCGAAGCCGATTTAAGAATTTAGGAGAGCTTCAAAAGGAGTGGACTGAAGCTGGAGTCAGTGCATCAAGAGCCGCCGCACACAGACGTCTTCAGGAAATGGGCTACAACTGTCACATTCCACGTACCAAGCCACTTCTGAACCAAAGACAACGTCAGAAGTGTCTTACCTGGGCTAAGGAGAAAAAGAACTGGACTGTTGCTCAGTGGTCCAAAGTCATCTTTTCAGATGAAAGTAAATTTTGCATTTCATTTGGAAATCAAGGTCCCAGAGTCTGGAGGAAGAGTGGAGAGGCACAGAAACCACGTTGCTTGAAGTCCAGTGTGAAGTTTCCACAGTCAGTGATGATTTGGGCTGCCATGTCATCTGCTGGTGTTGGTCCACTGTGTTTTCTGAAGTCCACAGTCAACGCAGCCATCTACCAGGAAATTTTAGAGCACTTCATGCTTCCTTCTGCTGACAAGCTTTATGGAGATGCTGATTTCATTTTCCAGCAGGACTTGGCACCTGCCCACACTGCCAAAGGTACCAAAAGCTGGTTCAATGACCATGGTGTTACTGTGCTTGATTGGCCAGCAAACTCGCCTGACCTGGACCCCATAGAGAATCTATGGGGTATTATCAAGAGGAAGATGAGAGACACCAGAGCCAACAATGCAGATGACCTGAAGGCCGCTATCAAAGCAACCTGGGCTTCCATTACACCTGAGCAGTGCCACAGGCTGATTGCCTCCATGCCACGCCGCATTGATGCAGTTATTCATGCAAAAGGAGGCCCAACCAAGTATTGAGTGCATAGAAATGAACATACTTTTCAGAAGCCTGACATTTCTGTTTAAAATATCCTTTTTTTTTATTGATCTTATGAAGTATTCTAATTTATTGAAATAGTGAATTGGTGTGTTTTTGTTAAATGTGAGCCAAAATCATCACAATTAAAAGAACCAAAGATTTAAAGTACTTCAGTCTGTGTGCATTGAATTTATTTAATACATGAGTTCCACAATTTGAGTTGAATTACTGAAATAAATGAACTTTTCCACGACATTCTAATTTTTTGAGATGCATCTGTAAATGTGAAAGAGTGAAATGATATGTGATCAGTGTTCGGAGATTGTGGGTATTCTAATGTTGTTGCGTCCTTGAATTTGTACAGTTTAGTGTTCTGGGTCTCATGGTTAGTCAGCAAAGATGACACAGACTGCAGTCATTTCCCCAAGCCTGTAGAAATCCAGTTGATTCATTCACCCCGCTGACCCCGGTCTATCATCTCAACAAAGAAGAGGAGTGTTAGGAATGAAAGTGCTCAGGCTGCAGATTAAACTTAACCTTTTATGTTTCCCTTCTCAAAACCCTGGATCTGTGTCTAGGAGGCTTTTCTGCTGGAAAACATAGTCATTCTGGACTTTCCCTTTCCCCCTGTGAACCACATTTTATAGCCTCAGGCAGAGATCTGTAACCTAAATGAAAAATGCATTTGAAAATACCCACTGTGACAATCACAGCCACATTTTAGTATTTTTTCCCCTATTGTTTTCAGACTGAGAAAATAAAGAATGGAGATGGGAAATTAACAACACAACATTATATAATATGTAGGTGTGTAGGTGTGAGGTTAACATAGACTACTGTAGATTATGCATATGTGCATGTGTATTTGAAAACTGTGATTCGTGCATTCACTCATTTGCTACCATTAGTAGTTTTTTTTTTTGTTGTTTTTTTTTGTCATTTAATTTAATCAGAAAATTTTCTGACACATTAAGACTAGCAAGACTAATACAATATGAATAGAATGATTATCCTTTAGCCTACTGCCTTTAGAGCACAAACACACATAAAGTGAACCCTATGTAGTAGGAGCAGACAGATGTAATCCTGCCCCTTTCATTTGTATTGTATGTTTCTGGAACTGAATGTGCACCTGAGGGAACACTGTGCACAGAACACCATAGAAGATTGCTGCCCCCATCTTTATTTGCAATTAACTGTGCTTTTTTCAAATGCTAGTTTCTGAGTTTTTGCCTTTTAATGTTGACAAGATAAGCACACAACCTTCTTGTCTGAGATCACTTAAACTAGAACTTCAAATAACAAACCACTCTTAAATATGTAGAAAATACTTTTACATGTACTAAGAATGTGCACATAAAGACATATTTATTAGTAACAACTTAAATAGAGTAAACAATCTCTTGACATGCAAAGGCACTTTCCACTCTGGTTCTCCCTCATGCATCCAGCTCCACTGGGGCTGGATGCCATGGTACAGGGGTGGCCGAGGCTGTGTTTGTACAGCTTTCCCCCGAACATGCTGCTCCCAGGAATTCTAGAGAGAGTTCACCAGGATGGGGTTTGTCTACTACTGGTAGCCCCATTCTGGCTGGCCCGAGTATGGTTCTCGGACCTGATGTCTCTTCTCGATGGCTCTCATTGGGAGAACCCTGTCAGGAGGGGCCTTCTGTCACAAGCAGGGGGCACAATCTTACAACCCCATCCGGAACTATGGAAACTGTGGGTTTGGCCTCTGAGGGGGCCCAACTCTTAAACTCTGGTCTCTCAACCTAGGTTGTTGAGACCATACTCAACTCTAGAGCTCCCTCCACAAGGAAACTGTATGCCTTGAAGTGGGGAGCTTTCGCTTTATGGTGCAGGAATCACCAGTTGGATCCAATTATCTGCCCGGTTGGTTCAGTGCTGGAGTTCCCGCAGGATCGGTTTTCCGCAGGGCTATCCTCCTCCACCCTGAAGGTTTGCATAGCTGCTTCCCACGCACCTTTGGGTGGTGAGTCATTTGGGAGAAACCCAATGGTGTCACATTTCCTACATGGTGCTTTATGGCTGAGGCCTGCAAGCTACAGGAGGGTTCCGACTTGGGATCTGGCCATTGTTCTGGAAGGTCTGTCGACGGCTCCCTTTAAGCCCATTGAAATTGTTGCAGAAATTGTTAGCTATTACATCTCTAAAGAGAATAGGAGACATTCAGGCTCTGTTGGTTGCCCCTTCATGTTTAGAGTTTGCACCTGGCATGGCCTTTCTACATCCTAGACCCCAGGGTATGTGGTGCAATCTATAATGTTGCAGGCCTTTTGCCCTCCTCCCTTTCAGACGTTGGACCAGAAGAAGTTAAATTTACTTTGCCCAGTCAGGGTGTTAGATGCCTTTGTCCACAGATCTGTCCTGTGGCCAAAGTCTGAGCAACTGTTTGTGTGCTTCAGGTCACCTAGACGAAGGTCCCCAGTAACTAAGCAAAGGATGAGCAAGTGGATAGTCAAGGCTATTTATCTTGCACATGACGCAGTTGGACAGCCTTCACCTATGGCTGTCAAGGCCCATTCAATGAGGAGTATGTCTTGCCAGGGGTATCCCTACAAGAAGTGTGTGATGCGACGTGCTGGTCCTTTCTGCACACGTTTGTGAGGTTCTAAGACCAAGATTTGGACTCCACACCGGGGTCCCAGGTGCTCATGTCCTAGTTGTGCTCACCAGGATTCACACTAGACAGGCACTTGTCAGTATGGCGGAGTGGGTATTAACATTCTCATGGCATCGTAACTTCAGATACAGTGCAAGTTCCCTTGAAAGGGAATGTCTCAGGTTACAACTGTAACCATGGTTCCCTGAAAGGGAACGAGACTCTGCATCACCCTGCCATAATTCCTGCATGCCAATCAGATATTGTTTGGTCCGGGTGTGCTTTATAGCTTCCTGCTCATGACATCACATGCTACGGGATGACGTCCCACTATGCCATTGGACTGATTTCACATGTGCTTCAAGATGGAATGACGCAGAGGTGTTCCCATAGCATCCTAACTTCCGATGCAGCATCTTGTTCCCTTGTACCCACATTTTTTTGTACTAAAAATAAAAGTGGATTGTTGTTTATAGTTCATATTTAAGTGCTCTTAAACAAGAAGTTTGCATGCTCATCTTGTCCACATTAAAGAATATTTTTTGGTTAAATGTTGACCAGGTGGGTTGAAGGTGTTAAAAAAACACAGACCATCCTACTTTCCATTTTCTCTCCTTTCCATTCTCTTTTTTGTTGCGCTTGCTGCACATCACCTTTTGCCTAAATTTTCCATTCCACAGCCTGCTGTGGCATCGTTTTGAGAGAGAGCGGCAAAGATGAGAATCTCACTTATATACGGTCTTTGAACTCCAGCTGGAGGGTGGATTTGTATGTGGGTGAGTGTGTGTGTGTGATGAAGTGCTAGACCTGCAAAGCCACGGTGTCAGGAGGGGACGAAGAGAAGGGAGATGTGAAAGAGGAGAGAGTGTGTGAGCAGAGCAGAGCAGGCAGAGAGGGTCTGTAATTCTGAATACTAGTGCTGAATTGACAATCGGATCCAATTTCTCTCTCTCTCTCTCTCTCTCTCTCTCTCTCTCTCTCTCTCTATCTGTGTCCTTCAGCATATAAGCAGACACATACAGCCTCAGTGTCTTGTGTGGGCATTACTACACACCGTGAACATGACCTTTTTGTAGTTGTGTGTCTAAAGTCAATTTACTATCCACATTTTGCAGGATCAACACTGAGAGAATGAACAGATATATGAATGCAAATTAGGGCTTGCACAGCTGCTCATTTTTACTAGTTGGGAAATCGAATGGTCAGAGCATCATATCATGGTTTCCGCAAGCTCTCTGACCACACGTCTTTTAATTTCATCTTAAAAAGCTTCAGATGTTGATGGGATATGGTGACAATTTTAGCGCCATATGTAAATGCATGCATCACTATTACTTTTGGCAATATAATGCTTTAGGGATTATGTATTTTTGTAGGCCAAACCCCAAAAATGAGTTAGCATTTTAGCACTTCTGATTCCATTGTCCTGGAGTCAATGTTTTTTTTTTTTGTTTTTTTTTTAAAGGGGTTTTTGGTTAAATGCCTGAAATATGGTCTGTGGTGAGCACAAGCTCAAGATATTATCATGTTTTATTCTTCATAAAATACATCAGTAATACTACTCACTAGTCCACTTTCTCAGCCCCTATATATATATATATATATATACAGTTGTGCTCAAAATTATTCATACCCTTGGTAATTTTTTTTTACTTTTTACCCCTGTGTGCACCAAACCCATTTTGAGTGTTTGCTGTTAAAAAGCTCATTTTTTTGTTTCATCTGACCATAGAACATTTGAAAAGTAACTGACACAACTGGAACTTCAAACGGGATGGGTTCTATGGTCAGACGAAACTAAAAAAATGAGCTTTTTAGCAGCAAACACTCAAGATGGGTTTGGCGCACACAGGGGTAAAAAGTACCCCATGTGTACAATGAAATATACTGCTGTATCTTTAAAGTTGTGGGCCTATTTTTCCATCGGAGATCCTGGACATCTTGTTCAGATACATGGCATCATGGATTCTATCAAATACCAACAGATAAAAAATCAAAACCTGACCGCTTCTGCTAGAAATCCAATGATGGGCCGTGGTTGGATCTTCCAACAGGACAATGATCCAAAACAAACATCAAAACCAACACAAAAATGTGTCACTGAGCACAAAATGAAGCTTCTGCCATGGCTGTCCCAGTCCCCTGACCTGAACCCTATAGAAAATGAGTGGAGTGACCTGAAGAGAAGAAGCATCAACATGGAGCTGGGAATCTGAAGGATCTGTAGAGATTCTGTATGAAGGAATGGTCTCTGATCTCTTGTCAGGTGTTCTCCAAACTCATCAGGCATTATAGAAGAAGACTCAGAGCTGTTATCTTGGCAAAAGGAGGTTGCAAAAAGTATTGAATAAAAGGGTATGATTAATTGTGAGCAATGTGTATTAGAGAAAAACATTTCTTTCATAATGAGATTTCCCCCCCATTTAAAATTCTTATTCTCCAATGAAAGGTTGGATATTTGTAGATTTTTAAAATAAAAGATCAAAAGGATTAACGATGCAGATTTATTTTCATAGCCTTCTTTGGTCATATTTACCAAGGGTATGAATAATTTTGAGCACAACTGTGTGTGTGTGTGTATATATATATAGATATATGTATATATATTATATACAGAAAATACGGTACTATGTTTTCCACCCAGAAGAAAGTTGTTTTTTCTATGCCATTTGTCTATGAACATGAATGTTACCTCAAATCATTTTGTATAACCCACTGGATTATGATAATGATGTTCACCTGCTATACAATGGCAGAAATCCCAATCAGAACATCGTAGAGACTTGAGGGTGAGCTCCTTGGGAAGGAATGCAAAAAATGTGCTTAAATGCCAATTCTGCTCTGAGCTTTTCTAAGCCTTGTAAACAATCACCATCGTTATAAATTGTTTTGTTGATTTATTTATTTATGGAAATAACAACCAGATATTAGGCAAACAAGCACTAATGAATTGATACTCTTTAGTTTTTTTTCTCGTTTGTTTGTTTGTTTTCAAAATTTCAAACTTTTTTTTTTTTTTTTTTAATAATTAATTTAAATTAAATAGCTTCACTGCGCTTCATATCTGCTGTGCCAGTAATTTGGAGCACAGCAGTAGCTGTTTGGCAAAATTACTCTCAAGTTTAAGATTAAATGGAAAGAGTCCTGAGCTCAGGATTAGTCTTAAGCTGTAAGTAATGAAGTTGGCAGGAAATGGGAGAGAGTTTTTTTCCCTTTTGAGTTCTCCTTTCCAACTGGAGACCGCTGCAGCATCTGGCCACATGCACCATCAGAGCATGAAAACAGAATTGCAACAAAAGTAGCTGCAGGCAGCTCTTCACTCACACACAGGATCTCTCATCATTACAGTTTAACCCCACTTTTAACAAAGGGAGGTGGGGTAGGGCTGTCAGTCATTACACCTCTCCTTTCTGTTCAAATGTCTCGGAACTTGTAAGAGCCGGAGCAGGGCCTTTGGCCTGCGTAATTGTTCACAAAGATGTGAACACACTCTCTCCAAGACGCTTACTCAAGGGGAAGCTCTAACCGCCGTCTGGTCTAATTTCCATCAAAATGGTGCTGAGACACAACAGCCTTCGAGGTCCAGATGTGAGGGAGCTGTTGTCAGCGATCAGTGCTCCTATCATGCCATGTGGAGAAACTAAAAAAAAAAAAGAAAAAAAAAGTTCATTTTACATTTGAAAGAACATGCCAGCTAACAAAAATATGTTCTAAGACAGTTTGGTTACACTTTATTTCAATGGTCCAGTTCAGACATTCTGCTAACTGTAAGTAACTTTGCAACTACATGTCAACTAACACTCATTGGAGTATTAGGAGACTGTAGTACACTGTTAAGTTAGGTGTTTGGGTTGGGGTTAGTAGAATAAGATAAATGTTAAAAAACATTAATATGTTAAAAACATTTTGTCTTGGTTATGCAAACATTAAGGAAGCATTGCATTTTATCATTTTGCAAACAACACTGGAACATTAATATTGAATGTTCTGTAAACATTATAAAACAAGTAGTTACATTTAAAAAAAAAAAAAAAAAAAAAAAAAAAAAAAAAATTAAATGAACATCCAACTAAAACATTTCAGGGGGAAAAAAAGTTCCATGAACAATGTATAAAAAAGATAACTTTGAACAAACGTTCTATTAACATTACTAGAAAAATGTTTGTTCATAACTTTGAGAAAACCTTGCCAGCATGTTAGCCAAAGTTCTGAGAATGTTCCCTGTAAGCTGGGATCCTGACTAGGGATGTCAAAAACAGTAACCATGTAAGTCTTTCTACAGTATCAGTACTAGCAATACTGTAGTTCAGTATCTAAGTGCTGTCCACTTTCAAAAATCCATGCATATTGATATCCATGATATCCATGTACTCTACAAAGCGCACGTGCACCTCATGATGATGTGGCTGTGTTTATGGTCACTTTTTAGTCAAAATGTGTGTATTGCCAAAAAATGTAGAACATGTAAAAACATTTCTTACATTTTTTTTCCTTAAAGGAAAAATGCCACTTTTACAAGATGTAAAATAAGTCTGATGTCCCCAGAGTGTGTATGTGAAGTTTTAGCTCAAAATACCCCACAGGTCATTTTTTATAGCATGTTAAATTTGTCACTTTTTGAGGGTGAGCAAAAACGCTCTGTTTTTGGGTGTGTCCCTTTAAATGCAAATGATGCAACAGGACATTTTTTGAATGGTTAGTTGATTAATTTATGTAGCTGATGTGGAGTTAACTATCTTAAAGTCATTAATTAGCATATTCTGTTATGATAATCTATAAATTGCTCATGTGGGAACTGTTGTAAGATGCCTACAGAGCCAGAGAATATATGCTGCATGAAGAAAGAACGGGTATAGTTTAGTTTAATTACAGTTATAACTTATGTTGGCATCTTGCTTTTATGACATGCTATTGCATTTGTGTTATGTACTGTATTGTAATAACATGGTCTCACCGTTTTTTTGCGTGTTCTCGGGGACAGGGTTTATGTAAATTTTAGTTAGTGATGTCACTAACCCGGGAAGAAGCTCATTGTAGTCCCTACCAGTTGTTTGTTGTAGTACTTAAGCATTGAACTTTGAGCGTCGTAACTTTGCAGATGTTGTTTATGCTCTAACAGCAACATTACACACTAACTAAAGTTAAAAAAAATAAATAAATAAAAAAGTGAAATCATAATCACTAAAGTCATAAGAAAGAAAGAAAGAAAGAAAGAGGAAATTGTTCAATGCTCTTGGTCTGAACATTTTAAGAGTGAGCCCTCTATAGTTGAACATGAACCAAAAGTTATGGATTAATGGGAAAAAAAAAAAAAATACAGGCCTGATTCTCAGTCAGATTTAGACAGTATTGAATCAGTATTAATGTATGCATCTAATAATTGCAAACATGCTTCTTATTTAAGTTTTAGTTTACATTTGATTGCTTTAAGATTGTAATAATGCTGTTACTTGAAAAAAGTGTTTATTTAATTGAGAAAAGTGTGAATAAATGTTTGACAGTGATTTTATTGTCACATTAACTTAAACTAGGCTAACTTTGTATTAATGCTTATAATTTTGAATTCATTCTCAAAATATTACCAATTTAATCTAAAAACAACGTCTCGGTTACAAAGGTAACCCTCGTTCCCTGAAGGAGGGAACGGAGACGTACGTCAGACAGACCGACGAATAGGAATCTCGCTAGAGAGGCCAATCTACTTCGAGTGTAACTACAACGAGCCAATGCACATTGGCATGCAATCATATGCATCAGCTGCTCGCCTCGCAGCGCGGGTATAAATGAGCAGCAGGTGCGTTGCATCTTCAGGTTTTCGCTGAGGAGCCGAACCAGATAGGCGGCAGCATCAGCGGGGTACAGGGACTGTGGCGACGGGACGTACGTCTCCGTTCCCTCCTTCAGGGAACGAGGGTTACCTTTGTAACTGAGATGTTCCCATTCAGTCGGTCACATTCGACGTACGTCGGACAGACCGACGAATAGGAATCCCTACCAAAGTGCCACAGGAGCTGCCCCCTTCCAGCGCTCTGTAGTAAGCCACCTGAACCCCCTTGCCTAAGGACGGTGGGACAGGGCTAACACAGAGAGTGTCGATCACTGCTGTTCCCCAAAACCCACTCAGTGAGACTATTGGATAACGCTGGGAAAGCGTACCCTTCCGTTGGGAAAGGAACACTGCGGAAGCCACATCCTTCGAAGGAGTTATGTGGAGAAGTACATATGGACTAACCCTGTAGGGCTGTACTACATATGGAAGTACTGGGGTGACTCCAACTCGATAAGAGGTGGGTTCTCCCAGAGGGAAGACACGGGCTTCGTTTAGGAGCAACCGTGGAACCAACCATATGGGATCCCCGTAGGGTCACACATATGGAACCCAGCCTAAATCCGGTTCTCAAGGATGCAACGGAGTATAGGCCTGGCGCCAGACGCTCCGCCACGTCGGCTGCCGAAGGGAGATCGGAGGACTCAACAGGGTCTGCCTTGTAGGGACTCTCTGGAGAAAAAGCGCGTGTAGCGCAGCAAGCCGACACTAAGCCGGGGCCTCTCCGTGCCTCTGACCTGAGGTGAGAACACGGGAGGAGACCGGCTCGACACGAAGGCTATAGAATCTAGCGAACGTGTTAGGTGTCGCCCAGCCCGCAGCTCTACAAATGTCTGTCAGCGAGGCGCCACGAGCCAGCGCCCAGGAGGATGCGACACCTCTCGTGGAGTGAGCATGCAACCTGAGCGGGCAGGGCACGCCCTGAGCTTGGTAAGCCAGGGCGATGGCATCCACTATCCAGTGGGCCATCCTCTGCTTGGAGACAGCCTTCCCTTTCTGCTGGCCTCCGTAACAGACAAAGAGCTGGTCTGAGGTCCTGAAGCTTTGAGTTCTGTCTATGTACAGTCGCAAGGCGCGAACTGGACAGAGCAAAGCCAGGGCTGGGTCTGCCTCCTCCGAGGGCAGCGCTTGCAGGCTCACTACCTGGTCCCTGAAGGGAGTGGTAGGAACCTTGGGCACATAGCCAGGCCGGGGTCTCAGTACCACGTGGCCGTCACCCGGCCCGAACTCTAGGCACGATTCGTCGACCGAAAACGACTGCAGGTCCCCTACCCTCTTGATGGAGGCCAATGCAACCAGCAGCAAAGTCTTCATAGACAGAATCTTTAAGTCTGCTGATTGCAAGGGCTCAAAGGGAGCAATCTGAAGTGCTCTTAGCACCAGAGCAAGGTCCCAAGAGGGTATGGAGGGAGGACGAGGAGGATTTAACCGTCTCGCCCCCCTAAGGAACCTGACGACCAGGTCGTGCTGACCAACAGACTTGCCATCTATGTGGTCGTGGTATGCGGAGATAGCAGCAGTATGGACTTTGAGGGTGGAGGGGGACAGCCTACGCTCCAACCCTTGCTGCAAGAAGGAAAGCACGACTCCGATCGAGCATCTTCGGGGGTCTTCTCGGCGAGAAGAGCACCACTCGACGAACAGGTTCCACTTCAAGGCGTAAGCACGTCTCGTAGACGGTGCACGAGCCGAAGTGATGGTGTTAAGTACCTCGGGGGGTAAGTCACCTAGAACCTCCGCGTCCCGTCCAGGGACCAGACATGGAGTTTCCAGAGGTCTGGACGCGGGTGCCACAGAGTGCCCCGTCTCTGAGAAAGAAGGTCCTTCCTCAGAGGAATGGGCCAGGGAGGGGCTGTCGCGAGGAGTGAGAGTTCTGGGAACCAGGTCCGGTTGGGCCAATAGGGCGCAACTAGCAGGACCTGCTCCTCGTCCTCCCTGACTTTGCACAGGGTCTGTGCCAGTAGGCTCACTGGGGGAAACGCATATTTGCGAAGGCCCCGGGGCCAGCTGTGTGCCAGTGCATCTGTCCCGAGTGTTCCCTCGGACAGGGAGTAAAACAGCTGGCAGTGGGAGGTTTTTGGTGAGGCAAACAGGTCTACCTGAGCCTCTCCGAACTCTCTCCAGATCAGCTGGACCACCTGGGGGTGGAGTCGCCACTCTCCTGGCAGCGCAGCTCGTGATAGCTCGTCGGCCACACGGTTGAGCACACCGGGGACATGAATGGCACGAAGCGACCTCAGATGCTTCTGACTCCAGAGGAGGAGATGGCGGGCGAGTTGCGACATGCGACGGGAGCGTAGACCACCTTGACGGTTGATGTACGCAACGGTCGCAGTGTTGTCCGTACGGACCAGTACATGCTTGCCCCGTAGCGGCCCTTTGAGGCGGCTCAGAGCAAGGCGTACTGCCAGCAACTCGAGGCAGTTGATGTGCCAATGCAGATGGGGGCCCGTCCACACCCCTGACACTGCATGCCCGTTGTACGTGGCACCCCAGCCGGTGGCAGAGGCATCTGTGAATACCACAGCATGCCGGGACACCTGCTCCAGGGGCACTCCTGCCCGAAGAAACAAGGGGTCCGACCACGGGCTGAAGGCTTGGCGGCACTCCTGAGTGATTGCCACCCGGAACGTGCCGCGTTGCCTCGCCCATCTCGGGACTTTGACTGACTTTGTCGGTATCCCTCATGTCCGCGAGACACAGCCAGAGATGGCGCTCCTGGACCACTAATGTGGACATCGCACGACCCACTGACCGCGCCGTAACCTTCGTCGCACGAAGCGCGAGGTCCGTCGCGGCACGAAGTTCCTGGAGAACTTGTGGATCATGACCACCCTCGTGCAGGTCCTTCAGTGCCTTGGCCTGATGGACCTGCAGCAACGCCATAGCGTGCAGGGCAGAGGCGGCTTCCCCACAGGCCTGATAAGCCTTGCCGGTAAGATCCGACGAGTACTTACAGGCCCGGGAAGGGAGAGACGGCTCCCCCCGCCAGGTGGAGTTAGGGCACAGTTGCATAGCAACGGCCCGTTCCACAGGGGGTATGCGCGTATAACCCTTAGCCGCCCCGCCATCAAGGGTGGTGAGGGAGGAGGACCCACCGACACGGTTTCGGGCAGTAAAAGGTGCCGTCCACGTGCCAGTGAGCTCTTCATGCACCTCCGGGAGGAAAGGAACTGGGGTGGGGGGCTGAGAACCAGCCCTGGCCACCCCGAGAAACCAATCATCCAACCTCGAGGGTTCGGGACACGGTGGAGGATTCCACATGAGCCCAACCCTGTTGGCGGCCCGGGAAAGCATAGCCATCATTTCCGGGTCCGAATCGGGCACAGTTGTCACCCCCGAAGGAGGCAGCTGCGCCGAATCGTCATCCCCTGAAATATCAGGCTCACCCTCCGATGCAGCGATCGACATTCTATCATCTTGGGGAGCTCCGAAGGATACGGATGGTACACACCTCTGGGGTGGTCCACCACGTTCCCCCGGCAGCTCTACTGGCTGCGGAGTGCAGGAGGGATGAGGGTTCCTAGGGGGTTGGTTCCCCGAAGGAAGCGCGCTCACCGTGATCCTCAGATCACCAGCACCGCTGCCCGAAGCAACCCTCTGAGGAGGATTGGAACGAGGCAGCGGCACCGGGACTCCGCCCCTTTGCAGGAACTGGAGTCTAGATCGCAACTCCGAGACGGTCATCTTCCCACAATGGGTACATGACTCGTCCACAAACGCTGCCTCAGCGTGCTTTAAGCCCAGGCACGTGATACAGCGTTGGTGACCATCCCGCGGTGACAGATAACGACCGCATCCAGAAACACACAAGTAGAACGACATCTTTAAAAAGACGCGAATCTACTTGTGTAAGCTCTTTTAGGGACTGCTCTTTTAAGTGCTGAAGCACGCAGGGGAATGGCCGCTGCAGCACAGACAGGGAAAGTGCAGCCTGTCGTGTGCACTCTCTCTTTGAAGCCGCTCTCTTACCAGCTGTAAAAACAGCCTTTCAGCGCTCAACAGCGCACCGTTTACCAGCCGTGAGAACGGCTCTACTGGAAATGCTGCACAATGAAAGGCAACAAAAAAAAGAAAAAAAAAAGAGAGATCGACCCCGCTGCAGTGCTGTCCGCCGGCACCAACAAAGAACAGTTACAAAAAGGCTCGTCTAATATTACCCACTCCGTAGACACCATAAGGTTCGGCTCTGAAGCGAAAAGCTGAAGATGCAACGCACCTGCTGCTCATTTATACCCGCGCTGCGAGGCGAGCAGCTGATGCATATGATTGCATGCCAATGTGCATTGGCTCGTTGTAGTTACACTCGAAGTAGATTGGCCTCTCTAGCGAGATTCCTATTCGTCGGTCTGTCCGACGTACGTCGAACGTGACCGACTGAATGGGAACTACAACTTTATAGCTATACTAACTATATGACTTAATTCCTGTAAAAGGCCAACTGTAAGATTATTCTCAAAACATTACGACTTTATTCATCTCAATCTTAATGTGAAACTAAAACATATGTAATAAAGTGTACTCAATAGCATATTTGTTTTTGCTGTTGTATCAAAATTTTGCATCAAAAATACTTTTACTGTTGGTATTGTCTACTGAAATTTTGTTATTGTTACAACCCTACTGGGCCAAAAAAAAAAAAAAAAATGTAGAATAATATTTTGGCTTTCCTTTGATTCCACTCACTCATTTTCTTTTTTGCTTTAACTTATATTTGTTGTTTTTTAAAGTATGTCAGGATGTCTAAGGAATTTGGGCTGTTTAGACTCTAGCAACATCTGCTCTTGTTGCTTCTCTCATTTCTTATTAATTTGCTTCTGTTAGATAATTAATATATCAGTGTTGTTTGTTCCATTAAAGTTGTAGCATTTTAAGTGGCAGGAAGTATGTCATTGGTGCTGAGAGATCATGAAATGTTCTTGAGTGCAACATGTTTATGATGTTTTTATAAACAGCATCACATTTACTTTGACTTTTAATCAGCTAGCTAATCAGATAGATAGATAGATAGATAGATAGATAGATAGGATTGTATTCTTTGCCATAAAATGTTGCTGTGCTGTTTTTTTTATGTACACTTGTTGCTTCTTGGATTTAGGGTTAGGATTAAATCAAATGCTTAGAGTGCCTTTATGATATTCTCTTCATTTATTTAAACACGTCACTCCAGGAAAGAAACCTTTGTATCATTTGAAAGTTGTGGCATGAATCTCAATTTTGAAGTGTTTGTGAAAATCCTACGATTAATAATAATTTGTGTATGTTTCAGCACTTTTAACAGGATATGTGAAAAATTGTTCTTCAGTTTTAAAAGCCTCAAATTGATGTGACAATCTTGCAAGGAAGCAATGAAGATAACTGTGGTATTCAAGAGTTAGTAGGCGATTTGCTTTATTTTATTTGTCTGCGCTCAGAAGAAAAGCCATAATTACAAATAATTACTCCCAAAACCAAAGAAATTGAGGCACAGAGGATTTTTTGAAAACGAAGTGATGCTCTCTGATTAAATATTCAATTATAAAATAATTGGGATGGCAGTGCTCTTGATCTTAGTAAGTTGTGAATTATTCATGGATGTAAATAAATGGCCTTTGAAATATTTACAAGAGAAATGCTCTTTGTGGCACTCTTTTGTGTGCCATATTAATTGAAACTAAAAAATTCATTATACCTGAAAAAATGCTTTGCTCCCAAAAAAGTATTATGCCTAGAATTAAAACCAATCTATGTTGCATTGGCTAATGCATCATCATCCTGCATGCTAAACTTAGATTTAAATATGTTACAATTTAAAAGTAAATGCACATTGGGTAACACTTTATTTCAATTGTCCACTTTAGACATTCTACTAACTATAAGTAACATGTCAACTAACTCTAATTAGAGTAGGGTGAATTGGCCTAATGTGGGACATTTTTTGCATTTCAGATTTCTGTGACATATTGCGATGTGAAGCCAAACCATATAATCCACACCCAATACCATTTTAAAAACCCCAGGATGTGTCCTAATCAAATCAAAAGAGATAATGCAGATAACACATTCATAAAATAAATTATAGACATATTAGTGCTCTTAGTGCAAGTCGTCTGAGACAATCTGCAGCTTCCTAATGTGGTACACTAAAAAGTCTATGACAAAAGGCCAAAATCACCTTGACTCATGTAGAATAGTAATTGAACATCATCAGACAAATAATACAATATGATAGTTTTGATGCATTTATTATAAAGACATTAAACAACTATTATCATAGGCCTATGTTATGTTATGTAGATAGAAAAGAATTAAATGCACAATCAGAATTCCTGACTGTTCTCTAGTTCGTTTTACTTCGCAACAAACACATACAACCACAACAGGCATAACCATCCTCAACGATATGCCTATACTCTATGGCTCCTTTCATCCTGTCCTGCCTCCACTGATTTAGTTTCTTTCTCTTATCTTTTCCCTGTTTCTGCCTCTCTTTCTGCATCTGATAATCTCTCCCTGTCTTTCTCCCCTTTGCCATTGTGATCTGAAATACATTGAATTAATCATTAAATACATAAAATAAAGTGGAATGGCTTTATTGGTTTTCTACCAAGTTTTTGAACTCAGAGCATTTTTTTTTTTTTTTTTTTTTTTTTCTCATTTTAAGACACCTACTCCCTTCACACACACACACACACACACACAACCACAAAGAGCCTTCAAACCGCCATCCCCAACAAGAATAAAAATTTTCCTTGATTTTAAACTGGTTTAAACTGCAGTAACAGCATTTTAATATTGCATAACAACACTAAAACACTGTAAATAACCATTTTTGTCCCACAAACCATGCCCCACCACATTTTTTTCACTGACTGAGTACTGTCCCACTTATCGAAGCCACATTTCCTAAAGTGGGACACTAGGAAATTTGATAAAAAAATATAAAATATTTGGTTTATACATACAAAGTTATACTATTTTTTGTTGGACAAACATTTCATAAGCACATTAGGCCAAAAAGTAGCAGGATTCTTTTATTTAAAATTAATTTATAATCCTTGATATCAAGTTTGTCAAAACTCTCTGTCATTGGCCTTTGAATGGTCTTTGCACATGGTGCTTCCTGTTGATGATTGCTCCACTCTCATATATGATTTTGATCACGTGGAACCACAGCTTTGGCTAACCCATAGTTTCACTGGCATTCATGTACAAACCCGATTCCAAAAAAGTTGGGACACTGTACAAATTGTGAATAAAAAAGGAATGCAATAATTTACAAATCTCATAAACTTATATTTTATTCACAATAGAATATAGATAACATATCAAATGTTGAAAGTGAGACATTTTGAAATGTCATGCCAAATATTGGCTCATTTTGGATTTCATGAGAGCTACACATTCCAAAAAAGTTGGGACCGGTAGCAATAAGAGGCCGGAAAAGTTAAATGTACATATAAGGAACAGCTGGAGGACCAATTGGCAACTTATTAGGTTAATTGGCAACATGATTGGGTATAAAAAGAGCCTCTCAGAGTGGCAGTGTCTCTCAGAAGTCAAGATGGGCAGAGGATCACCAATTCCCCCAATGCTGCGGCGAAAAATAGTGGAGCAATATCAGAAAGGAGTTTCTCAGAGAAAAATTGCAAAGAGTTTGAAGTTATCATCATCTACAGTGCATAATATCATCCAAAGATTCAGAGAATCTGGAACAATCTCTGTGCGTAAGGGTCAAGGCCGGAAAACCATACTGGATGCCCGTGATCTTCGGGCCCTTCATCACATACAGGAATGCTACTGTAATGGAAATCACAACATGGGCTCAGGAATACTTCCAGAAAACATTGTCGGTGAACACAATCCACCGTGCCATTCGCCGTTGCCGGCTAAAACTCTATAGGTCAAAAAAGAAGCCATATCTAAACATGATCCAGAAGCGCAGGCGTTTTCTCTGGGCCAAGGCTCATTTAAAATGGACTGTGGCAAAGTGGAAAACTGTTCTGTGGTCAGACGAATCAAAATTTGAAGTTCTTTTTGGAAAACTGGGACGCCATGTCATCCGGACTAAAGAGGACAAGGACAACCCAAGTTATTATCAGTGCTCAGTTCAGAAGCCTGCATCTCTGATGGTATGGGGTTGCATGAGTGTGTGTGGCATAGGCAGCTTACACATCTGGAAAGGCACCATCAATGCTAAAAGGTATATCCAAGTTCTAGAACAACATATGCTAACATCCAGACGTCGTCTCTTTCAGGGAAGACCTTGCATTTTCCAACATGACAATGCCAGACCACATACTGCATCAATTACAACATCATGGCTGCGTAGAAGAAGGATCCGGGTACTGAAATGGCCAGCCTGCAGTCCAGATCTTTCACCCATAGAAAACAACTTGTCTCCTCAGTCCCCAGACGTTTGCAGACTGTTATAAAAAGAAGAGGGGATGCCACACAGTGGTAAACATGGCCTTGTCCCAACTTTTTTGAGATGTGTTGATGCCATGAAATTTAAAATCAACTTATTTTTCCCTTAAAATGATACATTTTCTCAGTTTAAACATTTGATATGTCATCTATGTTGTATTCTGAATAAAATATTGAAATTTGAAACTTCCACATCATTGCATTCCTTTTTTATTTACAATTTGTACAGTGTCCCAACTTTTTTGGAATCGGGTTTGTATTTATGGGGGACCTACAAACACTAGACCTTAGGTGTCCCACATTAGGCAGTGTCCCACTTTAGGGCAATTCACCCTATTAGTAGACTGTATCTGCTAACACTTTATTTTGATGCTCCCACAAAAGATATTCTACTAGATATTCTACAAGTAAATTTGTAACTACATGTCAACATATTCTACTAACCCAAACCCAAACACCTAACCCTAACCTGGCAATCTAATACTACTCTAGTTGACATGTTACTTATATTCAACAGAATGTCTAAAGGAGACCATCAACATAAAGTGTAACAAAATATATTTAGCTTAAATATGATTTTCATGTCTTTAAAACTGACATTCTAACACAAGAGCCCTCAAAAATAAATTTTCTATGTGAGGCTGAGCATAAGAATGTCTTCCTTGCAGTACTTAATAATATTTTTCTATATATCCTAATCATTTGTTAACATGTATTCATTTCTTCAACGAGCTCATTGTTTCTACCTTAAATTAATACATTGTTAGTTAACTGCGTGATTTGTATGTATGTATATATATATATATATATATATATTATTTCTGAAATTACATAATTGGACACAGTCACCTCTGATAACAGATCACACTAAATTGACATGCATTTTCTGTAAAGCTGCTTTGAAACAATGTGTATTGTGAAAAGCGCTATGCAAATGAATGTGAATTGAATTATTTTCCAATCAGTGTATTTAGGTTTACATTGCAACAAAGCACAAACAAGGTTATTCTTTTGTTTTGTACCAAGTAGCAAAGGTATAATATCTTTTTTTATGGTTCATTTATGGTGAAATCTGTGTTTGCCTGTTGTACAGTAACTAATTTGTTCATACCCTTGCTATCAGGGTTTCTTCCTAATATGAACTCCCTTTTCACCTTAACTTTACCATTTATTGGATTTAAGTGCAGTTTTATTTAATCAGAATTCTATATCTGGCTCTGGCTCTGAATCAGATTTTATCAAAAGTTATTAGGGGCCCCTAGATCCTCCCTGAGATTGTATTCCCTGCCTGTAAGAGCTCTTTAGAGGAACATATTCCCCAGTGCACTGCTATAATGGAACTGCCGAACTGTGCCGCCACATGAGAATCAGCACAGAGGTCAGCTGTGAATTCATGATGTCCCTGAGCGAGATCTGAATTTTATTGTCTCAGTTAGCTAGACCTGCAAATAATATTATATATTGCAAATGGAAAACGTTGTAATTTTAAATGCATATTTAAGACATCCCTTGGTATATATAGTTAAAATGAGCAATTTTAGATTAATACTTTAAAGGTAACAAATTAGAAAAGAAGATCCTCATAAAAGAAGATCCTCACCATTTTCTATTTAGCGTTAGCTGTGGCAAGTAATGACATCTTATAGAGCTTGATGGAGTGGACACTTTATAGGTAATTGATCGTCTCCATGTCCTTCACACAATAACCTCACTGGCATCTCACAGTCACAATGAGGGCAACTGCATTTATAAGGATTGTTGAAGAAACTATTAACCCTCAATTTTGTATATTTGTAATGAAATATCTGATAACAACCAGATATTTCAATGCTAAAAATATTTGATTATATTGAAAGGACCTTAGGGTCTCTGAGACACCAAACAAAACATGAGGATTATTTAAGTCATGATGACAAATCAAAATATCTAGTGATTGTCAGGGTTATGTTTAAGTCTGTTTAGTTTCATTGTGTTTTGGTTTCATTTTCCCAGTTCCCGTTTTTGCATGCGTTCCTGGTCATTATTAGTTTCCATGGTTTCTGGTTGCAGTTAATTACCTCACTTTGTGTATTTAAGCCCTAATTTCCTCTCAGTTCTTTGTTCAGTCTTGTTTATGTTAATGTGTATTTTTGTTTTTGGTTTTCTCCTCGTTGTTGGTTTTCTCCTTGAAACAACGAGAATTGTTGTTTATTAAAAGAACTTTGTCTCTATTCAGATTTGTGAGTGTTCCCAAAAGCTACACTCTATGCTGTGTTTCATTAACGCTAATGAGAACATTCTTTGTTCGACCGGTTGTGAAGCACATGTGGCAAACACGGCAAGAATTTGTCTTAAATAACCTCTGACGGTGACGTCATTGGAATGCGAGCTCCTAAGAGGCTACAAATAGCGTGAAACAGACGTGACTTCAGGTTTCTTTATCTTCAGAGACCACATTGTGTGAACGTGTGTGCTTTCCTCTGTCTATTTCTGTCAGGAGTTAGAAAAGCTAGGCAGGATATCAGCCTTTTCCTTTTCTTTTCTAAAAAAGAGATAGAAGAGAAACTTACTATCATGTTGAGACAATCCGGTAAGAGATATGTGCCGCCTTGCTCACGGCCTATCTCCGAGGATAATCTGCATGATTTTTGCTTGGAGTGTTTGGGGGAAGAACATGCTGCGCTTGCCTTTGAGGACGATGAGTGTAAGCACTGTGAGTTATGTTCCATTAAGGTGCTCCACTTGAGGCTCCCTTTCTTTCAAGAGGGGCGAGCCTCTTTGCCCTCGTTGAGATGCGTGTTGAGCTGGCTGAGAGACAAGAGATGGGTCCTTCCCTTTCTCTCGTGCTCTCGCCAGATTGCAATGTCCTCGTGCCCGCAGCTGAAGCATGCTCCATCATTTCTTCAGAGCAAGCTGAGGATGCGGGTTCTCTTGTCTGTTGGGAAATGGAGTTTGAGAGCGCTGCCTCTGAGCGCTCCTTGCGCGATGACAAAGCATACAAGGAGCTGCTCGCCAGGCTTCAGTTAGACTGGCCACAGGAGCAAGAGACCCCCAGACACTCCAAGCTTGATGATAGATTTCTGTCGGGTGGCCAAGGGGAGGGACTCCAGTGACGATCTCTCCCCTTTTTCACTGATCTCCATGACGAATTACCTAAGCCTTATTCTTCTTGTGTCTTTGTGCCCTCTGTGTCGATTTATTCGATTATTGTGGGTGCAAAGGTGCAGCGGTATACGATGATGCCCCAGGTGCAAGAGATGCATGCGGGCTATCTCTCCCCTGGCAGTGCATCATCCTTAAAAAAGCCAATGCTTCCTACTAAGCCACGTAGAACAACATCAAAGCTGGTGGAAAAGGCATTCCAGGCTGCGGGTCAGGCTGGTGCAGCCCTGCACACCATGGTGGTCCTGCAGGCGTAATAGGCTGACCTGCTGAAGGACCTGAGCAAGAGCGGGAATATCCGTGAGGAGGTATTTTTAGAGATATGCCGGACCACGGAACTGTCTCTCCATGTGACTAAGCAAACCAAGAGGCATGCGGAAGCATTTGACAAGTTTCTCCCCTGCCATGCTCAAGGGTCGGGGCTGTCAGCCACCCAGTCCCAACCCGGTCTGGCTCTTCTAAGGTGAGAAGCCCAAAAGGAGAGTGTGGTGAGTCATGCGCCCCCTCTAGGGAGTGGCTTGCCATGCTCAGCAGCCTTGGAGGAAGTCGGACCTGAGAGCGGTCATTACGGCCCAGAAAAAGTCATGAGGCTGGTGTACCCAGGACTGTGGGAGTGTGCCCCCTCAGGATGGGGTGCGAAATATTTCAACAAAGAGCAGAAGCTCCTTCCCGGCACTCCCAGGTGTCACCTGCTGTTCAGTCTCCACAGCCACTGGCATTTCGGGGGGCAGCGGTCTCCAGCAAAATGTTACATCGTTTCCTGCCATGTCCCAGTGTAGTAGAGCTCCCTCTACTAGAAGAAGTTATGCCCTTAGATGGTGCATCTTTGAAAGGTAGTGCACTGCACGCTGTGCAGACCCAGTTCACTGCAAGATTGTTTCAGTGCTAGAGTTTTTGCAAGGAAAAATTGTCAACAGGCACATGTCCTGCTACTTTCAGGGTATTTGTGGCTGCCATTTCAGCTTGCCAACACTGGTTGACGGGTTCCAGTGAAAAAACACCCTCTGGTCGCTTGATTCATTTGTGGAGCGAGGCGGCTGAGGCCACCCGTCAAAGTGAAAGTTCCTTTATGGGACTTTGCCTCAGTGCTTGAGGGTCTGGTTGGGATCTTTTTGAGCCACTAAAGTCAGCACCTGTCAAGCTTCTGAGTCTAAAGATGGTTTTTCTCATGGCTATTAGTGCGCTAAAGAGAATTGTGGATTTGCAGGGTCTGTTGGTCTCGCCATCCTGCTTAGACTTTCCCCCTTGACTGGTCAAAGCTATTTTGCACCCTCACCCTGACTATCTTCCTAAAATTCCATTCTCGACCATGCATCCGGTCATTCTCGAACAGGAGTGGCTTCACTTACTGTGTCCAGTCCATGCTCTTCAGACTTACGTCCACTGCACCAGCCAGTGGCATAAGTGAGAGCAACTTTTCATTTGCTATGGGAGCTGCAACCGGGGGGTGGCTGCCACCAAGCAAACAATATCACATTGGGTGAGGGATGCCATTGCCCTAGCTTACGATGCGCATGGTCAAGCTTCGCCTCTAGGTGTCAGGGTCCACTCTCTTCATGGGGTAGCTTCCTCCAAAGCTTTGGCATGGGTGCACCCTTGCAACAAGTATGTGATGCTGCAGGCTGGTCCTCTCCGCACACATTTATGAGATTTTATAGTTTGGATGTCCAATGCTACTTAGGGCTTGCATGTCCTTGAGTCTCCATCAGAAGGTCATGTCTGAGACCTTTTTAATGCTTGTTTGCTACACAACCTTGAGGGGTCCAGACACTTTCCAGTGCGGCGGCATTGGTATTCTCATTCCCATTAGCGTTAATGAAACGCAGCATCGAGTGTAGCTTTTGATAGGGAACGTCTCGGGTTACTTTTTTAGGGAACAGGGTTACAGTCAAGTAACCTGAGACATTCATCTACATGTTACAGTGATGACAATTAGAGTTTTTTTTTTTTTTTTTTTGGATGGAGGAAATAAAGATTTCATCACACATGAGAGAATAATGAATTTAAACAATTCTCAAAAAGATAATTTGAGAAGTAAATGTTAAATGTAATGTTATTCCTGTAGCATAACTAGTGGAGAATGGCTCTATCAATACCAAGCTCATAGCTTTTCCTGATGATATTTGCAAAATAAATTATGTTTTATTAACAAAGTTCGGGAGGAGCAAATTCAGATAATTAACCTAATTAACATGAGAAGAGCACATTCAGTTAATCAACTCAATTAACCATACAAGGTATATATATATATAACAGACTTACCTCTGTTTGTTGACAGTTTATTAGCATCCCTCCACCACCCCATCTCCTCACGTCTAGTCCTAATTATTTAAATTTCAAAAATCAATGTTTTAAACTATAATTCAGCTGTAAAAATTAAGCAAATGAGGCACCATTTGAGGTCCCTCAGACTGCCACACTGATGGAACCGTATAGAGAAGTACCTTCTTAGTACCTTCTGAAAGTGCCTCAAATACTGTATATATTTTTGTGTTCTCAAGGAAGTTCAAAAGCATCCCTTAAAAAACATCCCTTTATTCTGGAGTTACTGGAGGATCCCTTGACAGGCTTTAGATTTCTTGCAGCTTGCATCTCTTAAGTTCCTCAAAGAACTGAACTTTTTGGAAAGTTCTCAGGAGAGGAAGCTCAAATTTTGTCTCAAGTGTCTTTCAATTTTTTACAGTGAGTCTCAATTAAGTTGTAGAAACTGCAAACCTAATTTAAAAATGAATTCACTATCTAAATAAATACAGTTTATTTACTGATGGACCTTTTATGAAGTTCAAGCACCTTGTGTTACTGACTTGATTTTCTTTTCTTTTTTACGCTATTCATAAAAACAGATCGCTACTAAACCTTATTTAAATGTGTACTGCAGTATATTGTCACACAGGGGTTGCAGAAAACAGAAATAAAAGAGCTGGATCTATTTGCAAGCAGTTTTTAATGAAAACAAAACTCAGAATTACTCTTTTCAGGTTCTTAGAAAATGAACAAGTCCCAATCTGAAGGAATTATCTTTTATAATACCTGACAGTTAAAGCCATGTAAAATATGATAAATATGGTAGTTTCTGAGTTTCTTTTTTGGTTGTTGCCAAGATTCCATACGTAATTTAGTTTATAAAACCGGCATGCTTTATTTGTCAAAGTAATTTGTTTCTGGTTGTGTCTTTGATACTAATGTCAAACCACAATTAGTGGTTCTGTCGGTCAATTTAATGCCATTTACACAGCCAAAGCAACATGTTTCTCTCTAGTCTAATTAGATCAGGTCAGGGATGCTGGTTTACATACAGTGAAGCCAATTACTTCATGAAACTGAAGAAATGAGACATAGCATGTGGGGGGAAAACTTTCTGATGGAAAAAAGACTGATAAAGCAGCTCAGAGTAAACTATCTAGTCTTTTTCACTAGTTATACTCTGTATTTTTCATAACATTTGATGCAAAATACCTAGAAATATCAGATAGTAGTATTATTTCCGCATTTTACATGTTCAAGAGTTTGACTGAACACCCAATATGTACTTGATAGGTTTTCACGGTTCAAACTATTGTTAGCTCTGTCATAATTTGAGAATATGTTTGGTTCCAAGTTCTGAAATTGCATTTATTATCCACCAGTCTGTTAGTTCTCACTGACCATTTAAAAAAGAGTGAATCAAACACCCACAAATTTCTACGTTAGAATATTGATAAGTGTTTATATTTATCTCAGTAAGAGCTAATGTAATTACATTGCATAAATGCTCCAAATGAACTTTAGAGTGAAATATTGTGAACTAGTAGCACTCGATTTGACTTTATTCTACATATTTGCTTTGAACATTTTTTTTTCTTTATAGTATGATTAATGTATAATGATTGAATTTGTTGCAATTTGCCACTAAATATATATTTTCATATCAAAATGAAGGGATTTGTTTTAATCTATTATTATTATTATTATTATTAACGCTTTGCTATAATGTTAAATGTTTAGGAATAATTCATGCATATCATGAGCTAAAAGAAATTATAGCTTTAGCATATATTCAACCAGGAAGACTCTAATGCCACATCATTTTGACATTTTGACTTTATCATAGTCCATTAAATAACTGACATATTTTAATCTAAAATTAAGCTTCTGTGAACGATTGCATAAATGATGTCCCTTTCACGATGCACGCTATATTAGTGTGATTATTTAGACTTATGAAATATTACAGGAAATGTTAGCGGTCGTTTGATTGTCCTACTAACAAAGACATGGCTACCAAGCTTCATCAGCATTTTGGCATCATCACTACATCAGCCATTTCATCTCATATTTTCATTGTTTTATGCACTTTTGATGCCGATTGGGTGTATAATTTTACTCTTTTGCTCTTTTATTCTTTTCACATACATCAATGTCAATTTTATGTTGTATAGTTGCTGTACAGTAGTCGCCCGCATTTGTATGAGATAGAGCACTTGGTTGTATGGAGTGAGCGCTTGTTGTGGCTTGTTCGTGTTGTAACCTGTAGTGCATTGTAAAGTATCCACATGACACAGGTTACCGTTAACAATTGTATTTTGTTTAAGAAATGCACAAAGCAGAACAGAATGGTGCAGGATGTATTTGCCTCCATCATTCTCCCCACGAATGCAAGGCTCGGGGAAACCCCAAACATGGGTCTTAAAGCAACATAAACAGTACACAGACCATTACATCATGTAAGGTTAATCTGGGGCTGCATGATTAACCGAAGTTAACCTGGAATCACTAATTGGCTCAGTGTTACGAAATCACTAAATTCTAATTAAATAAGTATATGCTAAGCATGTTCTTGAAGTACAGCACTGACATCAGAGTGCATCGATTGGTTCACATTAAATGCTGCTCAATTCATTTTTGCAAGCATTGTGAGTTTGTCACTTATAACGTGCACTTGAAAGTAACACGACCCTAACATCTTTTCAAGCTTAGAAGTGTTTACGGAACTGTTGTCCAGCAGAAAAGAATATTTAATGATGATATATATTGTATATATATATATGTATGTGTGTGTGTGTGTGTGTGTGTGTGTGTACTCTCGCTAATGCTCTCAATACCATATATCAGTGCCCTTCTCATTACATAGCCTGTTGGGGCCCTTTACATCACATGGCCTATCAGGGCCCTGAACATCACACGACGGCCTATTGGGGCCCTCCATATCACACAACGGCCTATCAGGGCCCTTCATATAACATGGCCTATTGTGGCCAGGTAAGACTGACTATTGTTTTATGTAACCCAGCATATCATGGCCCTTCACATAATTGGCATATCATGGCCTCCGAATACCATAACCTATCGTGTCCCTCAGCATAGCATGGGACAACTGTGGCCCTCAGCATAGCGTGACTTACCATGGCCCTCAGCATAGCTTGGCCTATCGCAGCCCTCAGCATAGCATGGCTTACCGTTGCCTCAGCATAGCACGGCCTACCCCGGCCCTCAGCATAGCATGGCCTACCATTGCCCTTAGCATAACATGGCATATCGCGGCCCTCAGCATAGCACGGCCTACGGCGGCCCTCAGCATAGCACGGCCTACCGTTGCCCTCAGCATATCGCGGTCTATCGCGGCCCTCCGCATAGCATGGCCTACCTTTGCCTCAGCATAGCACAGCCTATCGGGGCCCACAGCATAGCATGACCTACCGTTGCCTCAGAGTAGCACGCCCTATCGTAGCCCTCAGCATAGCATGGCCTACCGTTGCCCTCAGCATAAAGCGGTCTATCGCGGCCCTCCGCATAGCATGGCCTACCTTTGCCTCAGCATAGCACAGCCTATCGGGGCCCACAGCATAGCATGACCTACCGTTGCCTCAGAGTAGCACGCCCTATCGTAGCCCTCAGCATAGCATGGCCTACCGTTGCCCTCAGCATATCGCGGCCCTCCGCATAGCATGGCCTACCTTTGCCTCAGCATAGCACAGCCTATCGGGGCCCACAGCATAGCATGACCTACCGTTGCCTCAGAGTAGCACGCCCTATCGTAGCCCTCAGCATAGCATGGCCTACCGCGACCCACAGCATAGCACAGCCTACTGTTGCCCTCAGCATAGCATGGCCTATCACGGCCCTCAGCATAGCATGTCCTACCGTTGCCTCAGCATAGCACGGCCTACCGAGACCCTCAGCATAGCACGGCCTACCGTTGCCCTCAGCATAGCACGGCCTACCATGGCCCTCAGCATAGTATGGCCTATCGCGGCCCTCAGCATAGCATGGCCTACTGTTGCCCTCAGCATATCACAGACTACCACGGCCCTCAGCATAGCACTGCATAGCAAGGCATATCATGGCCATCAGGTAAGACTGACTATTATTGCTTATGTAACCCGGACTATCATGGCCCTTCTCATAATTGGCCTATCATGGCCTTTCAAGTAACATGACCTACATGGTCTTTGTGTTAATTGACTTAACTTAGCCTCTCATGCCCATAGCTTATACAGACATTTGTTTGTAAATATTTATTAGTTATGCCTCCTTTTGTCATAAAATTAAATACTAATCTTTTGATTGTTCTTTTAAGAATTCCAATCAAGAAAAGCCTCAACTGGTGGGTATCAATTCGAATTTCTTTTTGGGGGTAGGCTCCGCCCCTGCCTTCATCTTCAGGCAGGACTTGCCGAATCTGCATCCACCCAGGATTTGGATTAATTACGGGGCCTGCGGCAAAGAACTTTTCTATACAAACAGACATTAATCATTGTAGCTTATTAACATCTGTTAATCCTTTGGAATAAATACCATGTAAACTTTCACCTGCCTTCTGAGTCTTTCTAGTAGAACAACATTTATTAATCTAGGTTAATATCAATATATAAATATACTATTGTTAATTCATTATACATTAACAGTTTTAATTTATTCAACATGAAATGTTAAAAATGTATTAGTGCATGCACTGTAGAAATTAACATTTATTTTTAAAACACTTCAGGATATAAGCTTTAGGGTCAAAATTCTTTATTTTTTGTAAAACAAAATTCAGATCAGGCCTGAATCCCTCTTTTTAAATGCCGGACTTGAGTATCCTTCAAGGCCAAGGCCAAGTAAAAAAGAGACTTTATTATGAGGATCAAACGTCGGTCATCTCCTTCTCGTACAGAAAAACAGAATGTCACAGAAAGTTTTCCCTAATCAGCCATCTGCACAGCAGCTCCCGGGCGGCCCATCGTGGGTTAAAACGGCCCAGGAGCCTGTGAAACTTGGCCAGATCAATCAGTCTCCATCATCAAACAGCAAAGAGGGACAGCTGTGACCCTGGACAAAAGTATCACCTCCACCCAGAGCTTATGGGGATCCATGAGAACAGGCTGCCTGAGGGTTTCTCCAACTGTGAGGACTGCCTTTCCTCTCCTGATTTCACATCATTTATTCAGTTTTTAGCTTTTGTTCTCCAAAAATCTTCCTCCCATGAGCAAGTCCTCTGAAATCTCACTCAAAATAAAAGCAGAACAATGGTGTTTGTACTTTGAGGCTGAACGTATGGCATGGAGTGAGAGGAGATGAACAAACATTTTAAAATTATTCTGTACATGAGCTGAGTGACAGTTTGTGTAGGGGATTGTGGAGCGGGGTGGTGAGACCATCAAAAACATGAGAAACACTATGCAAATAAGAGACTGGGTGGCAGCCAGTTGCTTGGAGGGAAACACGGTCATCCTGTTCCAAAATCTACCCATAGCGCTGGTGATTCTAGTGGATAATGTGGGAGATGGGGTAAAGTGCAAATAGCCCACCTTCTTGGCAGAGGCTGTTTACACAAACTCTGCCCATAATTAATAATTATAACAGAAACCCATTTGATAACATGATCAGTGGCATGGAGAGTAAGGTGTGTGGTGTTACTTTTGATGCAGCACAAGTTTGAATTCACCTTTTTCTAAACTTATTCTTCTAACCTTTTCGCATTGCATATCAGTTTGGAGAAGCATTTATTTTAAATAAAAAAAAAAAAAAGAAAATATTAGAAAAGTGGAAATAAAGTGCCTAATAGGCAGTGTTAGGGGTAACACATTACAAGTAATATGAGTTACATAATCAGATTACTTTTTGTCAAGTAACTAGTAAAGTAATGCATTACTTTTAAGTTTTACAACAAAATATATGTTACTTTTTCAAATAAGTAACGCAAGTTACCAAAGTCCCTTTAAGACAAGTCATTTCACTCGGCGGCCATCTTTGAAATGCCTCTCGGGCATGCAAGTGCAGCTCGTATCTCTTTGAATGGGGAAACATCAAATTCTCCAGAGCTGTTTGCCAAGCTTTCGATTAAATTTAATATTTGAAATTACCAATGAAATCTGACAACAACTGCCTCATAAATTTTGTTTCTAAATGCTCAAATCATGACAGAAAACAGTATTTTTCAGGCTGGATCAAGCTAATGCGCAGTCCTAAATGCATGTCTTATGTGTCTCATTTCGGAGGTGCGCGTCTGACTGTTTCTATAGGAACCAGAGCTTCTAACGGCCGCTGTAGTGAAGCGATGACTTTACCAATCGGCGATTGGCTCTTATTTAGAAGGCGGGACTTATTCCGCCATATTGCGCATTGCACTTTCTCCTAGTGATGGGAGAAACAATCCGCTCCCGAGCTCGTGAATCAGTATATCGTGTACACGAATTCGGGCACTGGTAAGGACAGTAAAGGACGTTGGTTCACTACACATTGGGACACTTATGACTTTATTTCCGGCGACGTGACAACGTCCTCATTGTGCAACATCAATATTGGTATTTATGAACAACAGCAGAGCTAATATCTTTCTGACATTACTTGTAATGTTATTTAAAGTACGTTATTATAAATTATTTGCTTGTTACATAAACGTGCAACATTTCAGCCGTAAATAAATTATGTTAGCTAAATTATGTCCATTACCTGTCTAGCGATGTATGTTTATGCTGAAATATAATAAAATAATGGTTTGTATTTTTAAAAACATCTATCGCGCATCATTATGTGTAGTGAGTAGGCTCACGTGATTTAAGTTTCGTGCTTCAGCACTTCCGTTTAGGGAGCATAGTGAGCATCGATGCTCACTGGTTTTCATAGTGCACTGTGGGATTTTTTAGGGAGCAAACGTTTCAGTGCCCTGGAAGGATTCTGCAATTGAGACAGCCCTTAAAATGGCTGACTCCCTGACCAGTGTCCTGACTACTGAACTAGGGAGCTGATTGAGACACCTAAAGCTTTTCGAAGATTTGAATCAATTGAACCAATTGCTTCACAAAATGATTCACTGTTTCGAAGCGTTCGAAACGCCACATGCTGGTGACATCTGCTGCCGGTCAGAACAGTGTAAATGCAACAAAAACTCAGACCAAACATGAATAAAAACACATTTTACAAACACACTGCAAATGTTTTTTTTAGAAGTAACATCTATCAAATGCAATTAACTTATCATCCAATAATATTAAATATCAAGTGTCTGTGTAATATATGCTTTGTTTGTTCCATGGATGGCTTAGCTAAACAGGCCAATAAAAGACTATTAACTACTATTATTCCTTTTAATTATACTAATGTGTAATTGAAACATCTAAAAATATATAAAACTGATCAGAAATCAGGTAAAAACCATAGACACTGGTTCACTGCTGGGGGGCGAATCTCAGTAAATCTGTGAGCCATTGAACATTCAAAACGTTTCGAAACAGTTATGACGCAACAAAGCCTCGTTTACTGAAATCACGTGACTTTGGCAGTTTGAAACACGCTCCGAACCACTGATTTGAAACAAAAGATTCGTAAAGGTTTCGAAGCTTCATGAGCAGTGTTTCGAAAATATTTATTTTAAATATATATTTATTTTAAATATAAAAATTAAAGATGCCATTGATTTGGGTTAATGCATTTGGAAATGCGGGTGCAATGAGCCATGCCAAGGAGATATTTTAACTTTTTTACTGAACATCTTCTGGGACAGATGTAAGTCACAGATCACAGCGCACTCACCAACAGTATGACGTTCATGAACACACACTTTTTAAGTTGATGCGGCTGATAGGCGCTCTCGCTCCGGCACTAAATGGAGGTTTTCCGAAGTGTGATGAGTGTTTAACTTTCTTCTCTTGCATCCTATTCTTCTGCAATCCAGAATGGCAGCACAGCTTTCTTGTTTTTACATTTGTCTGTTTCTCACATGGCATGTATGGCTTCATGAGACTTGCTACCATATGAGTTGTATCACTTTTATTGTTTATTGCCATTCTTTATGAAGTTTGAAAGCTCCAGTCATCATTAATTGAAGAAAGTACGTCATATGTTTTAGAATGTGAGAACTATTTCAATATTCATCAAAATATTCAAACAATGGCTCTTATCAATTCTGCTCGCATGCCACATACCTCTGTGGTGCAAATGACAGCAGCGACACACACAGAAAATTAAGATGCTCACTGCTCGGCTCCAAACTCATTACAGCAGCCCTGAGGAGCAGAATCTAAACTCTTGAGCTCAGTGTCCCTGCTCTGCATTCGGTAAAGCAACCCCTGTGCTGTTGAATCACTAAGATTAAAGATCCGCACCGGAGAATGTTCTGGCCAAGGTGATGGGTTGCTGAGGGAAGGTCAGGGAATGGTGTTTGGTCCTGTGGGAGAGAAACATGTCACAGATCATCAGGTTTTCTTTCCTTCATTCTCAGATGCAGATTGATAAAGAGAGGGGAGGGGGAGAACCTGATATACATCAAAGGACGGAGCACCAGCCAGGCAACTGAGCCTTGAGAATGGATCTTTGTTCACGTACAACCACAATCCGTCGGAAAAGATAGCATATATAAATGTAAAATGAATACTTTATATATTTTATGTTCAAAGACAAATAAACATTGTTAGGTTTGACCAATTAGCAAGGTCTTTTTTGCCATTCTGGCTGCAAAAATGATCTTTCTTTATTCAAAAATACTTTGTTTTATTTTATCTGTGTGTGTTTACAATCAGAGAAAGATGGGAAAAGACAAAAACCAAGGCTCATGTAAAAACAATACAATACAATTGCCCAACATCTCTAAATGAAATATGACACGTGAGGCACACAGCCACTTTTTTTTCCCTTTTTGTCTACTTCTATGTTTTTTCAATAGCTTTTGCAATTTTCAATGGGTCATCGTGCCATAACCAAGGGCAACTATTGACTGAGTACCGAGTGGATGTTTATAGACCTCCAAACCGTGTTCCTACCTCTACCCACCAGTTTAATGAACAACACGGAGTTCTCATGGCCTGTCAGACTTTTTCCTTTCAAAAGTAAATCTTTACAGTGATGAAGTAGAGCGGTACAAAGGCCATGAAACTCAGAGATGATGGAGTCTCCATTTGCTGTTGGAGGCCATTCCAGTCCATTTGGCAAACTATTAACTGAAGCTGATAGGCTGGACAGAATTTGTTTTGCTCTTGTTGTAAGACCAGACTGTCCACTTTGACTGTTTTCTGTAATGGAATAGATTGTGTGACACAGGTGACAAAGGAAAGTCAGGCAGTTAACATGGAGTTTTGTCAGAGGCAATGAACTGTAGCTCCAGACCATAATGCTCCTCTGAGTCTGCTGAGAGATTTCCAGTGCTCAGGGTGGTTTAGAAAAGAATTTGATTCATGCTTGGCTCTTGGCTGTGAAAAGCTCACATGAGCAATGATTCTCACACTTCTTTTAGACATGTCTCTGCAAGCATTGATCGCTAAGTCATTAAATTGATCGTTGACACAAAATCTCAGAGGTCTGAGAACAGAATTAGAACAGTGTCCCATTCAAACTAATTGAGTTAGTGAAGTTATTTTGTTCTCAGTTGTGATGTTTTTAGTGGTTTTACTGCTACCGCCTATGAGTGCTACCATGTTTGTATAAAAGCTCTTTTCAGATAGTGGAGTTTACTTGATTTATTCATGGAATTCTCACTTTTTGTAACTCCAAGGTCCCCCATTGCCAAATACAATTTTCAAAGCTATGATATTTCCCCTTGTGCTCTTAAGCTGAAATATTGACAGGTGTATTTTCTTTTTATAAATCCAAATCTTGATGAGCATAAAAGACATAGTTCAAAAACATTCTGTTCCCTATTTTACAACGGTTTCCTATTTTAATATATTTTAAAATGTAATGTATTCCTGTGATGGCAATGCAGAATTGTCAGCAGCCATTACTCCAGCTTTTAGTTTGGAAACCTTGACACATTACCTTTCAAAAATCTGGAGTAAGATAATAAATAAATACATACATACATAATTAAAGGGTTCCTATTATGCTTTTTTACATTTTAAACTTTCTTTAGTGTGTAATGTTGCTGTTTGAAAAATCGAGTTAAAGTTTTCTGAAGGTTCCAAAACAAAATCACCTAGCAACGAAACCTTAAAATCCCTGTTAATAACACCTAATTTTGCGCACACACCTCGTCAAAACCAAATATCTATAGGAAAAATATATATATATTCAACTTTTTTCAATATTTTACTCCAATATTTTGAAATAATTTAATTCTGTTTATATGTGTGTATCGGGATCGCATGCTCTCTGAGGCGCCTTTGTGCGTACGCTTCGGATCTGTCAGTCAGCGCGAATAAGATCGATTTGTTTACATCAGAATGAGTTTGAAAATCAAATTTCATTGGTTCAGATTCTTGTCATCAAAAATTCGCTACGAATATTCACAAAGTTGGAATGCTGCGCTTTAAAACGATACCAAACTTGTGCTGAGGGGAAGCGCGAGTGGTGAAGCAAGCAGAGAAAAACGGCATTTTTCATGGACAAAGGAAAGGTACTCCTCTCAGAAAACATACAAATAAAGATAGTTTTGGATGTTTAATTGCTATTTGAAGCATTTGGATCACAAGACGAGGGCTTAATGAACATATTTTTTGTGAAAACCTCAAATTCGTCCAAAATCGTCCAAAATCGACATTTTTGACTGCCTGTAGCTCGTAATTAGCCTGTGCGCATTCCGACTCACTTTGCCAGCACAGGTCACACACACATACAGTATATATATATATATATATATATATATATATTAGATAGTAATAATATAAATAAATGCAGCCTTGTTGGGCATAAGGGACTTTCAGAAACATTCAAATATCTTAATTATTCCAAACTATAAACCTTTTTTATATCAGCTTATCAATATCAATTTTGCTTACGAAAGTTTTTATGATACAGTTGGGACTTATTTTGTTAGTAAGTTAGTTTACTAAAAATGTACTAAGCACCCCTAATTGGCCTTTGTCGCCCGGTTCAAATGTGTTAGTGACTGTGCTATTTGGATCTAAATTAAAATGGGTGTCATATGTGACCATGTTTTATTGCTGTTCTTTTCTCATCTCATTTTTATTATGTTCTGTATTTTATGCCCAATTGACAGGAAGTGGCTGGAACTCAAAGAGGAGCAACTTCCTCTGAAGGTGCCACATGGTGGGATTATTCCACTTAACACTCTTACAGACTGTCCCATTGCTCCACAATCTGCATAATGTTGTTAAGCTTTTAAGATTTATTTAGTGTGGACATTAATCCATTTTCACACCAAATGATGCTTTTGCTGTCATTGTGAAGCTTCCAGACAGAAAAGGAAATGTAGGAATTAATTTGTTTTACTGAAATGCTCGTAAGGGACAGTTGTGAAATTTCCCCTTCCATCTCTGCAAAGCCACAGTATTAGTTTTCACAAGAGCTAATTTTACTGGATCATTTTACTAAAATGTGTCCATGATTGTTGTTGTGTGTTTATTCCTTGAACATGGAAAATGCCAGCCCCTTCGAACATCCAGTTTTACAAAAGAAGAAAATAATTTAATATTAAATATGAAAACGTTCCATTTCGTCTCTGGTCTTGCTCTGGTGTGCATGCATTGAAGTATTGCACACAGGGTACTATGTTAACACTTACATGTGTCAAATGCAAGTAAAAAAAATGGCTTTGGCAAATAACAACTGGAGTTACTTAACTTTATACGGAACTGCAAGCATACTGCTTGATATAAATCAAATTGCTGGTTTTGTATAAAGGGTATGTCTCAAATCAAGATAAGGAAAACAAAACATTTACATCACTCTAAAATGTACCGTCACAACCTGTCTACACCAGATAAGAGTGACGCGTCACGTCAAAATCAAATAGAACTACTTATAATTAAAGATGCAATTAACACATTAAAATAATTTAACGCAAATAACACACATTTAATAAAGCACATGAAATTGTGTCATTAACGTAATTTAAATCACGCAGTTGATCTTGATGATGACTGTAACCATGGTTCCCTAAGAAGGGAGCTCTACACTGCATCATGGAGTTGACACTATGGAAACACTCCTCGTGAGCCCATGTGTTACATGCCTATTTTGATTGGCTACCGCAGTCAGGTGATGTCACAGGCACACTGGCAGAGTATATAAGGGCGCCTAGAAAGAACATCATCAGCTTCATTTGTCTGAAGAAAGACGTACAGGCATGCCGAAAGTATGGCAACATGACGCAGTGTTTTGTTCCCCTTCTCAAGGAATCATGGTTACAGTCATAACCTGAGACATTCCCTTTCAAAGTGGAACTCTACACTGTGTCATGGAGTTGGCATTATGGGAACGAAATACCCACTATGCCATACTGATCAGATGCCTGCTCACTGTGCTGTGAAATTACCAGTGAACTAAGCTGTAGCCAAAGATTGCCATACAGTGCACCTAGTGACCCAGAACTAACAGCTTGAGGCAATGTCTACAGCTCAGTACCACCTATATTATACAGTATAATCTATGTGCCCCAGGGGTAGAACTGACTAGGTAGATCACAGCCTCCCTGTATCTGCCAAACAAAGAGAAGGGGCAGACAAGAGGACTGTCACCCAGACCCTCAGCCATAGTTCCAGAGGAACCACCTCCTTCCAGGGAGCAAATTATTAAGCATCCTATCCTAAGGACCAGGAGAGGCCTCAGGAGAGTACACCATTCTCTCAACTGCCTGCTCTACCCAAGAAACATGGCAATGTTCTTCAGGGAGATTTGGCGAAAGAACATTGGGAAGCGCCACATCCAGCGTGACAGCCCAACCTCTAGGACCAAAAAACTTTGCTGCTGAACCTCTAGGGAAGCACTCTTCCTGATAACAGGTCTTCTAGAGAACTAGTCGACGCAATGTCGTCCAACCTCCTGTACCGGAGCGGCTACTGCGCTCTCGTACCATTCTCTACCAAGTAGCTCTTGTTGGCTGATGGTTGCCCATTCTTAAAAGTGAACGGCAGAAAGTGGGCTGCTAGCTGTGACAGAGTCCACTTTTATACTCTGTCCCAATATTTCTCATAAACCATTAGGAAAACATGCCAATTTAATCAACCACTATGCCTGCACTTATCATCTTCAGGTACAGACTGCAGGGGTGACTTCCCTAAGAGAAGTGCCAGCCTGTTACGCCAATATGAATGTTCAACAAGAAGCAGATTAATGCTTCTCAGTACCATGCCACCGAAGGCGACAGCAGAGGTAGTGGGACGCTAAAGTGGTATTTTCCTGTACTGATCTTCCTCCCAATCTTCCTCCTGATTGACCTCCCAATCTTCCTGTACTGTCTAGCCTTTTGACATTGTAATCACAGAGGGAGCACGTAGCTAACACCTCTGCACTCCTAGTGCCGGAGGGCAAAGGGTGACCAACGATGAAGTGGGATGCAAGTTGCATTATTTGCTCATCATCCACATTAATCCCAACCTAACTGTTATAGAGGGAGCATATTGCTACCACCTCTAAACTGCCATCACCCAAACAAATGGAGGCGTGGGATGTGAGCAGCATAATTGCCCATATTTTCCTCCTTCTGCCCATATAAAATATGAAGGATACTGAAACTGCCTCTGTACCCAATTCACTGGAGAGCAGCAGATATAAGAGTGGGATGAGACAGCATGAAATGCGCAGTCTCTTCCCCTAGATCCTCTACTTATGTGCCACCAGGGAGGTGCATCAATACCAACGTCATAGCCCTAGAACTAGCCAGGCAACAAATCATAAAGTGATGTGCAGCTTGTCAAAAATGAGGACACTAAGGGTCCGGCTTCTCCTGTCTCTTGGCCAAGATGACATCCCTTCTTACGAGGTCGCCGCCTCAAGCCCCGACTCCTCGGAGGCGACCCCCATGGTCGCAATCTGTGAAGCAGTCACAGCTGATTGCCGATGGTGTGTGCTCCACTTCAAGACATAAAAACACACAGATCATAGCCATCATCTGGCATTATGTATTTCTTGGCCACTTTTTTTTTTTTTTACTCCTAGCCACTAATACAGAGATCACACACAGATAAACAAACAGCTTCCTGAAGACAAAGAAGCTGATGACATTCTTTCTAGGCACCCTTCTATACTCAGTCAACACACTTGTGACATCACCAGACTGCGGTAGCCAAACAAAATTGGCATGTAACATATTAGGGTCATATTGGGGTTTTTATGAACACGCTGATAGACACTGATAGGCTGACACTGAAGAAAATTGTAGTGACAGTATAGTACAGTACTCCTTTAAGTGAGTCCGTTATTATTGATGTGCAAACAAACCATGTGCTTTCTCAGTGCACTGATTGCACATTGTATGTATGCACAGACACATTTCAGTACATTTATGCTGTTTCCACACAAAATCAGGATAATGTTTGTATTTGTCATGTGTATGAGGCTTTGTTTAGTAATTCTGAATGAATCCGTGTACCGTAGTAGTCATATGCATAATGCAGTCAGGTCAAGGCGTTTTGGTTTTTTTTTGCATCTACATGTGGTCCTGTTCAGTATCACAATTTGACATGTCTAAAATGTAAACAAGCTCTAAACAAGCTATTTGATGTTGCACTGCACATATACTGTACACTGAATTCTGAAAAGTTTTGTTCTATAAGTTTTTTTAATTATTATTTCTCCGTGTGTGCTTTGGTATGCATAAATTTATGAATTATATGGACTTACATCATTTGGTTATTAGGTGTTCTTCTGGAGTCTCCAAGTGTCCTTTTTGGAAAGACACCTACATTTACCTTGAAAAAAGCTTGCAGAAAATACAGTTTTGTGAGAATCATCTTATAGTTTACTTTGCTGGATATAGCAAATTATGACAAAATGAACATGTTAAACAAGATAAGTATTCGATTAATCACGATTAATGCTTTTAGCATTAAATGATAACCTACTGGTCAGAAAAAGAGTTTTTACACTTGTATAATGCTAATAAGTCTAAAAACCTTGATTGGCATTCTTGCCCTTAGTGTTGCTGAGTCTGCATTTGCTGTTGTTACATTAGTTGCATCAGTGAACTCAACTGTCTTTGTGAGTCTTGTTTGCTTGCTCGCTCTTCAATCTGTATTGTTTTTCTTTCTTCAATTCCAATTCCTTTTCCCTTATAGCGCTCTCAGCCTGACCTCTCTCCATCAAAATCTCTATGGTGTCATTCCCACTTCTCCCGTGTTTGTTATTTCTCCAATCCTCTCCTTCTTCTTTAAACCTCCTGGTTGTCTGGCTTACCCTCTCCATGGCCATCTTCATTGACTCTTCTACTTTGGCCCTGTCTCTCTCAAACTTTTTCATATTCTCATCACTCCTTCTGTTTTACTTGTACACTCTTGCTTTCTCTGTTATTTCTTCTATGAGATTGTTGAAATCTGTGGTTTCTGTTAATGTGCTACTACTCCACTCATCTTCGATATTTCTGGTCTTGTATTTCACCTGTGTTTCTCCAGTAAAGAGCTTTACATTTATGTTCATGGGAGCAATTCAGTGTTTCTGCTATTGTAGACCGGGCTTTGCCCTGATTAACACTTCCCTTCTTATTCCTGTATGGCTCTGTGAGGATTTTTTATACATCTCAAAAAAAAAAAAAAAAAAGGAGGTTCCAAAAGGGGTTTTCGCAGCGATGCATAGAAGAACCATTTTGGGTTCTAGAAAGATAATTTATTATAAAGACCATACTTAATGTATTTTCCATAGACATTGCTTTTTAAAACTTAATTTCATAATAAACAAAAGCTAAATGATCTATTATTCCATATCAAGCTGTACAACTTCGACCACAATCATCGTTTCAATACCATCTCTTATACAGCAAAAAAAATGGTTGTAATTGCAAGAGCAAGACATTCAGGACTGAGTCAAACATAATCTGCTGTGATTTTGACTGCTGGGAAGTCTTGTTTTAACGTCTTAATAAAGTATTCATGTTCAGTGCTTGATGGATTCTGAATGTTTCTTGGTGATCTGTGTGACTGATTGGAGTAATAAAATACAGAAAAGGTCAAATGGAAAGCTATTCAGAGGTACCAAAAGCAAAGATGGTTGCAGGGTGATTATATATTCATTTTGGAGCTTTGAGAGTATGTTGGCACCCTGCATTTATCAACGTTGAGCCAATTATGGAAATGCAGAGGGGAAATTGCAGTTCTGGCTTGTCTTGTTGTGTCTGTGTTTCTCTGCTTTGAAAATATGCAAATAATGCTGAACATTTGAACTTTAGTTCAGCTACACTCAACACTCTGCAGATTTCATTTAACATAGTTTGAGCATGTTTATTTATTTATTTATTTTTTTTTTTTACTTTTTTTATATATATTTTACACATCTTTCAAGAAAAATAGGAATTCATAAACAGGAAGTTGTTTATCAGACAAATATGGGTGGTTACAATATGCATGAGGACATGCTCCTCTTTTTAGAGGGATCAATTTGTTTTAGCTTTAATATTTTAACAGTGGTGAATTACAGTAAGTGATGGTAACTTCTCAGCATAGCATCATACATCACTTAGAACATTATAATACAATTAATAACTCTTTCAAACCATCTGCTGCTGGATGTTTTAAAATTTTCAACATGGCTAAAATGGCTGCCTCCTGTGTCTTGCTAATGCTAATTTCATAGTTTGTTTTTGTGTCCTAAACACAATTAAATAATATTTTAAACATGATTACAGCTTGACAGACAAATTTACATAATTACTGACTGCAAATGACACACATGTAACCGGGTGGTATTAGAATGTAAACCCCGAAAAAGATGTACTTCCCCTTTAAGAGAGCGGCCGCTGATGATGACGCGGTAAGTATGCGATATTGAGACAGACGGCTAAGCAGTGCATGGGATCTAATCTAATGAGACCAATCTAATCTTGTATCATCCTGGGGAAAATCCATGATTTGTGGTTCGAGATGATCAAAGATTGTGTGCAATTGCACGTGAGGGGTGTTACGAGTTCTCGGTAAAACTGAATTCGGGTGCCAGTACCGTGTTTGTATAATTCTAAAGTGTATTGTTTCACCCTAGAGGTGTGTCCTAACATTTGTAATAATTTAAAATTTCGAAGAATTGACACTTTATTTTAGTTTGCTGAAATTTTCGTTTTAATATTCCTGTGAAATCCGAGTTTGGAGCTTATACACTGTTATAGTGACCCCGTGTGGTGAATTTGAGTATTACTATCTTTGATGTTAGTTAAGTGATACTGAATTATCACCTGTTATTTGTGAAACTATTCATTTAAAATCGTTTAAGATCACAACAAAGAAACTCCAAACAACTGATTGAGTTGAACAAAATAAATTACACAAATATAAAACGTGATTCAGTGTCAATTGATTTATTTTTGTTAACTGGCAACACAATTAAATATTCTGTTCACAAGTAATTTCACCTTGATTTATCTTTATTGTCTTCTCAATTCATGTCAGTTCAAGTTCAATGATACTGTTGATAAACATTGATAAACAGGTTCACTAACTTTTTATAGAACTTTATTTGAATCATTTAAAATTATTACTTGGTGAGGAAATGACGCCAAAGCTGTGGGGGCATCTGTTTTTTTTTTTTGTTTTTTTTTCTCTCTCTCTCTCTCTCTCTCTCTTAAAAAAATAAATAAATATATATATATTCTGAATAAATATATTGTGAAATAATTTTCACACAATAAATGTATATATAATTGGTTGATGTATATTTTACTTTTTGTTTACATTTTGGGATTGAATATCTGTCCCAGGGACAAAAGAAAATACGATCTATACGTAAAGACATTTGAAATATACATTTTTTGACAAAGTGTTTTTAACACTTTGTCAAGGTAAAAACTGTTCAAACTAAGAATAAGTATAAAAATAACTACAGTAGGCCTATAACGATTACTAGCATCCACACCAATGCGAAATAAAGTTTTATGTATATTATAAGCACGCGCTGCAGGTTTATTGTCTGCCGCTTTAAATGTTCCATCTCTTTAAAGCAGGATGGATTGGTTGTCAATATTAAATCGTTCATCAGCTAGAAAAAAAAAAAAAAAAAATCGTTCTAAAAGTGATTCCAATGATATCATTCTTCTATGCCGTTATCGTCATAGTTGTGGTGTGAACTCTACTATTCTTTTAAATTTAGAACTATTTTTAAAACTGTATAATTATTGTTATCATCCTTGGTGTGAATGGGCCTTTATACTCCTAATTATATAGTTTATACTCCTAATTATATAGGCTTCGTTAACCCTTTCATGAATAGAGGTCACTACAGTGGACTGCTATTCAAAAATAATTTTCTTGTGTATACATGGGTTTTGATGGTATAGTTGCACATAACCTCTACAGTGGACACTAGTACATCATCCTATACACTGCCACCAAGTGGCAAGCCATTGTATGTGGATTTTTTTTTTTTCTCCAAACCAAGATGGCCGACGGCCAGTCAGAAGTTGCTCCGGAATTTCCATCCACAGGTTAAAAAAAAAAAAATCGTCAAGTAACATCTAAGGAGTCATATCATTGTTAAATTTTACAAGTATCGATTTTAGATTGGGAGGAAATTCTGATTAATCGTCTGTCCACTAAATTGGACAACATGCATCATTAGCTATATTTCAGCTTCATACTATTACTATGACTGGTGTTCTTGAAAATACTTCATCTGCAGTAACTTTTTTTGGCTGTAAATAAATGTAAAATTTGTGTTATTAGAATGTAATTTTCAGTTACATCAAAAAAAGTTATCTGATTACTTTAAGCACATTTTTTGTAATGTGTTACTTTACTCATTACATCTAAGAAGTAACCTGATTACATTATGCATGTTACTTGTAATGCGTTACTCGTTACATCTAAGAAGTAATCTGATTATGTAATGCACATTGTGTTACTTTACTCATTACATCTAAGAAGTAACCTGATTACATTATGCATGTTACTTGTAATGCGTTACCCCCAACACTGCTCATTTCAGATGAGATTGAAAACACCTGATTGCTAGTTTTTCCACAGTCTGAAAACATCAATAGATCAATGTAGATTTCAGTCTGAGGTTTTCTCAGAGAGGAGAGCTACAGTAGAAATGTGTCCATTTTGAACATTATTAGAATTATCAGCTAATAAGGGTAAATCGACATACTCTGGTAGACTGGAGGGATCATAAGCGTTTTCTACAAAGTCTGGGTTTCCACAGAGTTGTATCTCCACCAGAGATGGAATCACATCCTCATGTTCTGTATGTAATTGTATGATGTTCTTCATCTACTGGTCGAACGGCAACAAACTCAATTGGATTTGCGATAATTGAAGCTGTATTTTTTATATATATATATAATATTTTATTGTTTTCAGATGATTTCATTGTATTCAGATGTATTCATTGGTTTGTTAAATACACAGTGTTATTACTGTATTATGTTTAATACAGTATCTCTTCAGTTAAAACAAAAACGCATACTGTCCACTCATCTTAAAATCTCTTTGAATTTGAAAAATGTGTAAAAAAACATAAATAAATAAAAGTTCAAATTTTGTTTTTTTAATGGCGTAAGAGCAATAAAAACACATAAGAAAAAAAAATCCTGACTGAGGTTATCATAATTCATTTATGTTAAAAATGATAACTAATCATTTAGACATCTCACAGACTAATTCATTTTGAAAATATAATCTCTAAAAGTGAGGAATTTTACAGCTAAAAAAAGACTGAGCCAAGACTAGAAAAAGACAGAGGTGTTCCAGTATGTTAAGTTCTTTGCAGGGAAGTCATGCGTCTCTGCTGGAGCTGTTATTCTGGGTATGTTCTCTTTGATACTAACACGAGGTGTTTGAATGCGTATGAATGAGTTCAGAAATCCTCCGGTGAGCAAAACCATCTGCTCTGTGTCACCCTTTCAAGACCTTTACCCATCTCTCCATCCCAGAATAGTAAATGTCACCCTCCTGCTTGAGGGATGCAATGATTCTCCACGAATGACAATGAGAGATCTCACCTCGCTAACATTCTTAATGTGTGGGGAGGTACCAGACTCAACTCTGATATATGGAGATGACATTTTGCTAAGATTTACGTTTGATTGGACACACTCACTCTTTATAATGCGGAACTGCAGAATGAAGGCTTTGCAATGAACAACTGAGGTTTCTCATTTGCTTTCTCCATCTGTGACTCTGAATAATCCAGCAGATTTGACACATTGTCTGTCATCACAGGAGAAGCTGTTAACAGCGTTCGCTCCTCAGGAGTGATGGTCTTTTAGAGACAGACGGCAGCTGTACTGGGGTGAGAGAAATGTATAAAACACTTCACAGCAAATCAATGTGTATTTGACCTCCTCATCCAGACTCTCAACATTGATCACTGTGTTGGGTTTGAATATCTGTCAATATGACACTTTAGTTTTTACCTAGCCTGGGTGTGTAAGTTTGTGTGTGCGTAGCATTGGACTCAACATCTTGCTTCCAACTATTTGTCTGATGCCACAGCAACAACGTTTATTTATGATTAGGGCTGTCAAGCGATTAAAATTTTTTATCTAAATAATTGCATGATGTGGTGATTATTTAATCTAATTAATCGCAATTTAATCGCACATCAATTTTGGCTGAGAAATTAACCCCGAAAGATAATTTGAAGTCATTATTGTGTAAAGCATCAAATAGACATTACAAAAAGTTGCTTAAGAATTTTTTTTTTTTTTTTTCTCCGATTCAACATAGAACTTTTAACACATGAACTTTTGGACCATGAGGTTGAGTAAATTATGACTGAATTTTCATTTTTGGGTGAAATATACCTTTTTTTTTTTTTTTATTAATATGGAAATATGAAATTATTATTTTTTTAAATAAAATTAGACTCTAAATAAAAAAACTAAAACTGCCAGTAGGTGGCGGTAAATGTCTTAATGATTAAGTCGTTCATTCGATTCATTCAAACGGCTGATTCATTCAGGAGTGAAAATGGTTCTTTTCAGGCTTGTTGGACTTGAAGCGGCGCTACACAGACCGATGACATGTATGACATCAAAGTAGAAAAGTACCGCAAGAGCGATTAGAGAGCAGACGGCTTCTTATGCTTTTGAATCACTCTCGCTGTACTTTGATATCATACACCGATCGGTCTGTGTAGCGCCGCTTCAAGTCCAACAAGTCTTTTATGAATGGGTCGCTGAATCACTGATTTCACTCGATTCATTCAAAATGCGGATGCTGCGCATTGTCAGAGATGAACAGTTTTGCTTTGTCTTTAAATTTCCATTAGCAAAATTGAACAAATTAGACAATATTATGTCTAAAATAACACAATATTAACTTCTTATTTACTGAACTGTTGTATAAAATAAGTATTGCATTTACACTCATTATATAGGCTATGGGACAAAAACAGCACTCCTGTAATATTGCACTTGTTACTCGTGTGATATTGCTCACATGATCATGTGATATTGCAGGGGGGCATTTTGGCCACATCTATCTATCTATCTATCTATCTATCTATCTATCTATCTATCTATCTATCTATCTATCTATCTATCTATCTATCTATCTACTGCTCTTTGTCTGTAACGAATTTCCATAATGTTGTTCTTGATTTCTTGACAAGCTAAAAACAGCAGTAGCCTACTTGTATTACTGTTTATGTCATCATTTATCAGGGTGAGCCAAGTTGCTGAATTCTGAATAGGCAGTGATGTGTAAATGTAAGCAGTCTTTATTTAAAATTATTTCCTAAATTATGGTAATTCATGAATGTTAATTCAAGAGTCTTTTGCAGTGGTGCCAACCAACCCGAAACACAAGGATTGTTGGCACAGGTTGTTGGTTTGGTTGGCAAAGTGGAAAAGGCTTATGAGGGAAGCAACTATTAAATATTTTGAATCAAATATATATATATATATATATATATATATATATTTACTTTTAATATTTTAGTAATGGTAATGCTTTTCTAATGTCTCTATACAAGACTAATTCCTCTTGTATGATTGGTGGTGATTTAGTGGTATTGTAGTATTAAAACAGATACATCTGTAGAACATTCAGTTACTGTCTTCATTTGACTGCTCATAAGACAGGATTAATGAAATATTGTCACATATGTGCTTTGTGGCTTGTAAATATGACAAGTTTGAGTTTGTGTGGCAGCACATTTTCTGCTCCTGTAAAACTAACCAATCACAGTTAAATTATTTTCATCATGCATGTCTTTACAAAACTTTCTTTATTTCTTTCCCATCACATCTCAAATTATGTTTTGTTTAATAGCATTCTGTGGTGGAAATGAAATTTTAAACTGACTGGGATGAAAATTGGAACAATTTTCATTGTTGAATAGTTGGAGCAAATGTTAAGATAACCCATCTGTGCAAATGAAAGCTGAAGTACTTGGGTAAAAAACAGACATATTCAGTGTCACAAATTATTTCCTAAATTATGTTAATTCATCACTAAAGTGTCTTTTGCGATTGTGCCAACCAACCCTATAGCACAGGGATTGTTGGCACTGTTGTTGATTTGGTTGGCATAGTGTTGAAAAGCTTAAGAGGGAAGTGACACAAAGAAAAAAAATATTTAAAAATATTACAATTATTTTAAACCAAAATAACACACATCTGTCAAATATAATTGTTTTCATGATTAAAATGATTAATTTATTTTATAATTTTAATCATTACCCAATTTTTTATCATTTTTAATAATTTAAATAACAAATAGGGAGACTTTTTTCCTCTTTTAGAACTGTGTGTATCTGCCAATGTAGATGTAAATGAACACACACACCCAGAACAGTGGGCAGCCATTTTTGCTGCAGCGCCCAGGGAGTGATTGGGGGTTAGGTACCTTGCTCAAGTGCACCTCAGTTGTGGGTAATAAGAGTGAAAGAGAGTGCCGTTCATTCACTCTCCCCACCAACATTTCCTGCCAGTACCAAGGTTCAAACCTACAACCTTCAGGTCACAAGTCAGACTCTCTAACCATTTGGCCACAACTGCCCCATAATATCAATGAGTGTGAGTCTTGTATATGTGTGAATAGACAGAACACCTCATGGCTGTGTATCATGGTGTTAAACGTGTGAAGGTCAAACAAGGTCACGTAAAGTGTTGTGAAAACAGGGTAACGGTGCAAATGGTGGACACAGCACCACATCTTTGCTGGAACTTTTCACCGTTATCTAATTTTCCAGCTATATGTTCACTTTCATGAAATGGCCAGTTTTCATCAAGTGTAAAGATGCTTAGAAGAACAATGTCTCTTGCCTGCAACACAAAACATGTCGGCAGGCTCTACAAAATCTCTTTGATGCCTTTTTATGGCCAAAGATGAAAGATCTGCGCTTTCATCTCCTTTCTTTTTGTATTCGCTGTTAAAATGAAAGCTCTTGCGTTTGCCACATTTGCAGAAGTCTGACATGAGAGTAAAATCAAGAAACCCTGGACCCATTTTACCAAGGCACGCTGAGTAAATGTTTGATTGGCTGAGACTGCTTTGCATTTCAAAGTCATTGTTCACTATAAAGCACCACTGTCTACCTTTGAGTTACCTGGCGCTAATGGCTATTTACCATCCAGAGGAGAAGCTTAAATGTTGTCTTTTTACATACAACTATTATAGAGCTAAGTTAGATGCACTAAGACTACTTTTTATTCTGTTTGTTTTCTATTAATAAAAACAGCAATAAAAGAGAACTGTGAATATATTCATGTGTATACATTAAGCGTGTTCATGCTGCATGCTACACAACTTGCTGAACAGCATGCTGCACAACTTCTCATCCAGGTCATTTCTAGGCTGGACTATTGCAATGCTCTCCTGGCTGGACTTCCATTATGTGCAATCAATCCTCTACAAATGATCCAGAACGCAGCAGCACGACTGGTCTTCAATGAGCCCAAGAGAGCACAAGTTTATCTCTCTGCACTGGCTAGCAGTTATGGCTTGCATCAAGTTCAAGACATTGATGCTTGCACATAGAACAGCCACCCACTCTTACGAGTCTACATCCCCATCCGGAAGCCTGAGGTTGGTAAGTGAGCGACCGTCACAGAGAGGAACAAAATCTCTTTCCAGAATGTTTTTTGTTCACTGTTCCTTGCTGGTGAATGATCTTTCCAACACTGAAAAGCAGAATCCCTGACAATATTCAAGAAACAGGTGAAAACTCATCTCTTCCATCACACTCAACTGCATCCAGCTGGAAGGAAAAATAATATTATTCCTCAATGCTTTCTCTTTTCCTTGATCTCTCCCTGTTCTAGCTTGTACTATTCTAAACAATGTCTGAAACGTTGTATTACCTGCAATTCTCATGTTTATCGTCTCTTTATGATAAATTGCTTGTTGTATTCCTCATTTGTAGGTCACTTTGGATTAAAGCGTCTGCTAAATGAATAAATGTAAATGTGTGCTCCCCTCTAGAGTTAATTTCTCTAGTGAACTAACCTGCTGTATACACTACTAAATGCCTGAGGTAACTGTAATGCTACATGAGATAATATTCTCAAGCTGTTTTATAGATATCTTTCCGCAGTTGAAACACTGGTTGAGAGATTACATGTAAACATACCGATCAATCATCTCTTCTTCTTCTGCGCTTTTTACTGGTAGCAAACAGCGTTGCATTACCACGCCCCCTTCTGGATTGGAGTGTAGATTGCCTGTGACCGACTGTATTTGTCATGTGACTGCATGAACTGAACCGTGGCGTTCAGGACAAATAAATGTACCGTTACACCCCTAGTGAACTGTTTCCATCCCATGACAGCAATGGAGCATAAAGTGACTAGTTTGGGATGCTCCACATATGCAGAAACTCATGTAAATAAGACTTAATTAATTGATTTCAGTAGGTTTTGACGTTAGCATGTTGCTAAGCTAACATGATACCAAAGACTATAGAATAACACAAGACACGTCACTCGTATTGTTTTGATTGGGAGAAAGTGCAACGCGCAATATGGCGGAATAAGTCCCGCCTTCTAAATAAGAGCCAAATGCCGATTTGTAAAGTCATCACGTCACTGCAGCGGCTGTTAGAAGCTCCGGTTCCTAGAGAAACAGTCAGACGCGTGCCTCCAAAATGAGACACAAGAGATGCGCATTTAGGACTGCGCGTGCGCATTAGCTTGATCCAGCCTGAAAAATACAGTTTTTTGTCATGATTCGAGCGTTTAGAAACAAAATTTATGAGACAGTTGTTGTCAGATTTCATTGGTGATTTCAAATATGAAATTTAATCGAAAGCTTGGCAAACAGCTTTGGAGAATTTGATGTTTCCCCGTTCAAAGAGATAGGAGGTGCACTTGAATGCCCGAGAGGCATTTTAAAGATGGCCGCCGAGTGAAATGACTTGTCTTAAAGAGACTTTGGTGATACTTATATAAAAAAACTAAAAAAAATTGGGGACTTATCTATTTTAGCAATATTTTTGTTGTTATATTATTTCTCCCACTTTATCCACCATATTGGAAGTTTTCCACTGAGCCTGTCACAGTTCAATTTGGGATTGCCATTTCTGTGATAGACACTGTATATGCAGTGCTGCTTTAAAATTTGTCTTAAAAAAGTATCTTATATTCGGCTTGTGGAACAGCCTTTGTGATGGAAGCACTGCTGATCTCTTAAAAATTACTGGGTTTTAGTATAGAGCCTGTGTGTTTATATGTGACCATGTTTTATAATCATTTGTTTGAAAGGCACACAGAGCAAAATGAAATGACTTCATTCTAATGTAATTGAGAGAAATGCTTTTATTTGTTAATCCTTTCATCTCTCCTACCCTCTCGCTCCTTTTCTCATCTTTTTCGTCTTTTCCCCATTATCAAATTCTCGTTGTTTCTCCTTCATCCCCTGACTCCTTTAATCTACTAATTTAATCTACCCTCTTCTCCTCAAGGAATCAAGGTTTGTCTGGTAAGAATGGTACAACTATCCATTGCTAGTAGATTCTTTTACTACATCATCTGGACTCAGAAAGGATATTTTTACATTGACAGTCATTTATAATTAGCCACTGATATTTCTTTATGCTGTGGTGGATGTTCTACCGGTGCCTGGTTTGTTTTCAGAAGGCTCAAGCATTAAATTACTTATGCTTTTCCTTGTCTGCAGCTGCCTTCAATGTCTAGTTATAGATAGATAGTTAAGCACAATCTCATGAAAATTTGTAAGCATTTTATGAATTGGTGAATTTATTTGAATTCATTAAAGGGTTAGTTCACCCAAAAATGAAAATTGTGTCATTAAATTAAGATATTTTTGATAAAATCCGATGGCTCAGTGAGGACTGCATTCACAGCAAGTTAATTTAGACTTTCAAAACGTCCCAGAAAGGTACTAAAGATATATTTAAAACAGTTCATGTGACTACAGTGGTTCAACCTTAATGTTATAAAGTGACGAGAATACTTTTTGTGCGCAAAAAAAAAAAATGACTTTATTCAACAATATCTAGTGACGGGCGATTTCAAAACACTGCTTCATGAAGCTTCGAAGCTTTACGAATCTTTTGTTTCGAATCAGTAGTTCGGAGCATGTATCAAACAATCTCAAACTGCCAAAGTCACATGATTTCAGTAAACGAGGCTTCGTTACATCATAAGTGTTTCGAAATTTCAATGGTTCACGTGACTTTGGCAGTGCTCCAAACCACTGATTTGAAACAAAAGATTCATAAAGCTTCGAAGCTTCATGAAGCAGTGTTTTGAAATCGCCAATCACTAGATATTGTTGAATAAAGTCGTTATTTTGTTTTTGGCGCACAAAAAGTATTCTCGTCGCTTCATAACATTAAGGTTGAACCATTGTACTCACATGAACTGTTTTAAATATGTTTTTAGTACCTTTCTGGGCATTTGAAAGTCTAAATCAACTTGTCAAAGCAGGCCTCACGAGCCATCGGATTTTATCAAAAATATCTTAATTTGTGTTCCGAAGATGAACGAAGCTCTTACAGGTTGGGAACGACATGAGGGTGAGTATTTAAAGACAGAATTTTCATTTTTGGGTGAACTAACCCTTTAATGTTGTAGTATTCAAGACCCGACATCATGTGGCTGGACCCGGAGCACACCTCATGACAACCAGGCTTCATTCCCCCCAAAGGAAAGCAGATTTACACTGTCTGAATCATTTAGACCCTCTTTAAATCTCTGTCTCTGATTCAGAGACAGAGATTTAATCTCTGATTCAGACTATCAGCCAATCAGCATTGTTGTGGTGTCATTTTCCTGTGGCTCCAGAGTGATTAGTCTTGTTGCATTCACAGCTCAGGTGATTGGCTTAAAAAATTTTGTCAAATCATGGTGATTTCAAATTATGTACTTCTTTAAGGTCCTGTGCCAGCCAAGCAACTGCCTTTGAAATGAATGGGGATGCTATCAAACAGCTTTCTCCAGGTATTAAAGACTTCCTCTTCTCTCCACTCTTTCAATGTTGCTGTGAAACAAAGTGATAGCAAACTTGTGAGGGCAGGAGACTTGACAGATACAATAGAATCATTCAGACTGGGAGACCCCGTGCAGAACTAATGTAATAAACTTAGCATGTACTTTCTCATTCCATCTTTCTCTCTGTCCCTCCTACACAGCTCAGAAGTGCTACTACACAGTTCCTCCAGCACTTGTCAGACTACACCTACCACCGAAACGCACTTATTACAGCCCACCCTGCCTGAGCAAACCCCTGTCATTGATTTATCTTCACCCACCAGTCTCTCTAAATGAAGTTATTACTTCGGGGAGAGTTGTTCAACGTCATGTTGCCCCAAGATTCCCTGTTTGACATGCTTGGAGTTCTTCATGTCATTTCAGGAGTTCTCTATATTTCTCTCACACACTCATCCCACATTCATCCTCAAAGAATTGTTTGTTTTTGAAGACAAGAGGACAAGATCTGTGGTGTATTCTGCAGCAAGCCCTTGGGTGTTCCCTCTCACAAAACGCTGAAGCAAACAGAAAAAAAAAAGAAGAAAAAAAAATACAAACCAAAAACAAAAGCGTTTTATGTGCAGGGGAGCACAGGGATGTCAGCACAATCTTAATGGAAAAGAATAAACAGAGTCACATAGAATCACCCATCTTGGATTCAATGTGTGATCTATGCAAAGGATTCTCTAGCAAATACACAAGACCTTGAGGAAATAACATGCATAAAGAACAGCCTTGTGAATGTGAAAACACAAGTGTACCGACCCGATCACATGAGAATGCGTATCAATAGTATGCATGTGTAATCTCATGGAATATATATGCCAAAATGAGTTTTGGCGTGCATATGATACGCAGTTTTTCACGTTCATAAATCACTTATGGGTGATCTCAAACTGGACACATACCTTAAATGGAGTGACTATTTACACTAAGTGCAAATAGCCCAACTTATTGGTTGGCCAGACAAAATTACAAAAGAAACCTGTTTAATAACAGGAGCAGTGGAGAGGAGAGTAGGGCGGGAGACGGTAACTTTTGACGTGATCAACCCTATTTTTGATATTGTTTTGTTGTAAATATATATACAGTGCTGCTTGAAAGTTTGTGAACCCCTTGCAGAATCCGTGAAAAATTTTAACAAAATAAGAGAGATCATACAAAATGCATGTTATTTTTTATTTAGTACTGTCCTGAGTAAGATATTTTACATAAAAGATGTTTACATATAATTCACAAGACAAAAAAATAGCTGAATTTATTAAAATGACCCCGTTCAACAGTTTGTGAACCATTGATTCTTAATACTGTGTGTGGTTACCTGGATGATCTTTTTGTGATGGTTGTTCATGAGTCCCATGTTTGTCCTGAACAGTTAAACTGAGCTCTGTTCTTCAGAAAAAAAAAAAAAAAAAAAAACTTTTTGAATTCGAAGATCAAGGTAAATTGTACTTAATTTGTCTTCCAGGAAACATGTAAGTATCTTCTGTTGCTTCCGAAGGGCAGTACTAAATGAAAAAAAAAAAAAAAAAAAGATATTTAAACAAAATAAGAAAAATTTGGACTTCTTCATCCTGTTCAAAAGTTTTCACCCGCTGGCTCTTAATGCATCGTGTTTCCTTCTGGAGCATCAGTGAATGTTTGAACCTTTTTTAATAGTTGTGTTTGAGTACCTCAGTTGTCCTCAGTGTGAAAAGATGGATCTCAAAATCATACAGTCACTGCTGGAAAGTGTTCAAATATGCAAATATGCTTAAAGACTGAAGAATCTGCAGGACCTGGAGGATTTTTCTGAAGAACAGAGCTCAGTTTAACTGCTCAGGACAAACAAGAGACTCATGAACAACCATCATAAAAAAAACAAACAAACAAACAAAAAAAAAATAACAGTCATGGATCATCTAGGTAATGACACACAGTATTAAGAATCAATGGTTCACAAACTGTTGAACGGGGTCATTTTAATAAATTCAGCTATTTTTTTTTTGTCTTGTGAATTATATGTAAACATCTTTTATGTAAAATATCTTACTCAGGACAGTACTAAATAAAAAATAACATGCATTTTGTATGATCTCTTATTTTGTTAATTTTTTTCACATTTTCACAGATTCTGCAAGGGGTTCACAAACTTTCAAGCGGCACTGTATGTATATAGTCAAAAAGTCAAATGGTTAAAGGTGCAGTATGTAATATTGATGGCTAGTGGTTGAAATGGGTACTACAGTCCAAATTCAAAATATTGGAGTACATTGTTTCCCCACCCCCTCCTCCTCAGACTCGGCGCTCATGCTGGTTGCTAGATTGAGGACATTCATCCGAGTTTTCCGAGTTATCCGGGTTTTAATATGCCTCTGGACATAGAGCTTTTTAGATGGATGCCGAGGCTTTTTAGGTCGGGTAGAATCTGCGATCTCTGACCAAAGTCCCTTTAAGACAAGTCACTCGGCGGCCATCTTTGAAACTCCTCTCAGGCATATAAATGCAGCTCCTATCTCTTTGAATGGGGAAACATCAAATTCTCCAAAGCTGTTTGCCAAGCTTTCAATTAAATTTCATATTTGAAATCACCAATGAAATCTGACAACAACTGTCTCATAAATTTTGTTTCTAAACGCTCAAATCATCACAAAAAATGGTATTTTTCAGGCTGGATCAAGCTAATGCGCATGCGCAGTCCTAAATGCGTTTCTTGTGTCTCATTTCGGAGGCGTATGTCTGACTGTTTCTATAGGAACCGGAGCTTCTAACGGCCGCTGCAGTGACACGATGACTTTACCTATCAGCGGTTGGCTCTTATTTAGAAGGCGGGACTTATTCCGCCATATTGCATATTGCACTTTCTCCCATTCAAAACAATATGAGTGATGCGTCTTGTGTTAGTCTATAGTCTGTGCTCTGACACAGTTCGTTTGCTGGCTTCCATGGCTGCAGTACTCTGTGTTTTCCGCCAACTGGTAACCTGGGATGTCGAAATACTACATTGGTAATGGGCAGGATCACAGAGACCAAAACAAAAACATTCCGACACGAAACGCACATTTCAAAGTAGAATAACTGGCTGTAGCATTGTTTTTCGGAGAACCAAGTATGTGAACTTAGCGTGTATAATAAATCTCTGCAAACATATTATGGTATTTTTGTGCTTTAGTACAGTCAAAAAATTACAAAAAGCACCTTTAAGATTAGTATTCTTGTTGAACCTGTTCAATTCTCTCTTTGTAAACTTCAGTTTTTATTATAAGATCACACTGTATATAATAAGAAAACAATATTGGGGAAATAGTGGATAGTTTGCTTATTAATTGAAGCTTGAAATTTATAGAGCAGTCTTGTTTTGTAACAGCTTGTTCCTGAACTAAACACAGACTCCTCTCATCAGCGTGAGTGAACAGTAATCACCTAAATAATACCCTTCAAAATCCCCACATAATAGTCAGAACTAACGTACATGTCTCTTCATTGTTTATCCCCCCCCCCCCCCCCCCCCCCCAAAACAGTTTCCCATCCAGTCACACACAAAGCTTGACTCTGTTTCTAGCCAAATTAATTCAAATTATTTATTCAATACATTCTCGTCAGTGCAGCAATGGCGGACTGTGTACAACTCGCTGTGAACTCGCTCAGGGTGGTTCTATGCTAAAACGGCAGTGTCTGTCAACATTCGTGGGCGGGGCCTGTGGCTAATGTGTCGTCACATTGCCAGGAACCTGCAAACGGCTTGCTCTGCTTATGATTTATGGGGATTAAAAAAAAGGAGTCCAAACACCATGCAAAGGTGAATTTTGAATAATAGGTCCCCTTTAACAAATTTTTGGTTGCGCTTTATTTTACACTGTACTGTTACATGTAGTGTAGTAATTAAAATGTTTTACTCAAAATGCACCACTGACAATTTTTTATATATATATTGTTAGGTAACACTTTATTTTACAGTGCCGTAGTTACACGTTACTACAGTAATAACAGTAAATTATGCATAAGTAACTAACCCTAAACCAAACCCTAACCCTAACTGTAACTCTATAGTACGTACATGTAGTTAATTAATAGTACTCAGTACTTATTTGAGTAATTACAATGTAACTACGGCACTGTAATATAAAGTGTAACCTATTGTTGTAACCATTATGATCACAGCTTGAAATAACTGCTTTAATGAGAACATTGTTTCTGCTTAAATGAATACATGATGTTAGCTTACTGCATGATTCGTATCATCTTAGAACTGTACATTTCTGACATATGGAGATTATTTGGACACAGTCACATCTGATAACAAATTACTCTAAATTGTAATGTAGACGCATGCATTTTCTGTAAAACGGCCTTGAAACTATATGCATTGTGAAAATAAATGTGAATTAATAACGCAAATAAATTGCATGCAAATAACCCTAAACCAAGCCCTAATCCTATAGTAAGTACATGTTCTTTATTAATTTTACTCAGTACTTAAATGTATAACTACACTGTAGAATATTTGTTTTTCTTATGTTTGTAGATGATGTTCTCTGACCTTGAGTTTTTTGTTGTTGTTTTTTTGTTATCATGTCTACTTTGATTACTTTCAACAACAACAAAAAAAAAACAAATTTATCCTACTAAAACTGTTAAAGTATCTGCATTATGAATTCATGCTGCTCAGGTAATGCACACAGCATGTTGCATTTCGATGTATGCAACTGCATGGATCCTTGTGAGACTAATTTTAATTATGTTGCCTTAAGTGTGTTGGAACGAGGCCGTCAGCAGCAGGTGTCAACCTCTCTTCCAACTGAGACTCAATAACATGTTTGAGATGTTTTGCTCCATCTCTCTCCCCACTGGTCACTTCATCACTAAGTGCTTTTCACCAGCTGTTAGGCTTCCGTTTATATTTTCTCTAATGTATTGTGCTAAGTTTGCATTGCACATATAATACGCATTAGAATCCAGCTCTTCATTTCCAGATTGTGACCTCAGTCTTCTCATTCTCATAAAACATGTTCCTCTCACTGAGCCAATGAATTAAAATGCATTTTGAAAGATGTAAATTTACTGGAATTATGGTTTTATTGGCCAAAAGTGAGTCGGGAGCTGTTTTTGGTTGAGACAGACTGTATGTTTGTACCACAGACTGGATAAAATATCCGCTCTTAGTGCAGTTTCCTTCTCACAGCCTGTTCATGCAAACTGTTGAGGAACGTTGATGGCACACCTTTTACTGACCCCGTACCCAACCGTTATAAAGGGAAAAAGTGAAACAGCCAGTCTTATTTTGGCTCTGATATCACATAGCGATCTCATGGTTGCCAAACCAATTTAGAAAGCGGAGACGAAACAAAGTATCGCCCTTCTTTTTCCCCCAGATGAAGCTTGGGATGCTGTGAAACCCATGAGAAAATAACATAGTCCCTCTTCCCTGAAGCTGTGGCTGTTGCTCTTGGCTAGACCTGGCAATGGTTCTTCATCATTGTTTCAAACAGTTCCAATAGAGAAATAATGGGCTTTTGGAGTGTTGTCAATGGCTTGGGGGGAAAACGCCTGCTGTGAGATAGAGTCTGGGCCTGCTTCATTCATTTTTTCTCAGTTGGCACCTTTCCTTTTGTTGTTTAATGTACAGCAGTAATATTCCATGATGAGAACCGATCTTAGATAAGTTTGTACAGTTCAAAAACCCTCTAATACACAGGACACAATGTGTTAATCTGCTCAAATCCAAAAGAATCTAACTTCAACCTGCAGGAGGAGATTGAGATTAAAAGAACTCATTTGTGTGCACGTCTCCAATGAAAGAGACATTATGAATTTGCAATCAAATGTAAAGATCTTGAACATTGGATCACAGTTTGAACCTGTTATAACTTGGCTTACTTTGGGTTTATTTCAAGTGTACTCTACAGGAGACCCTTTTGATCATGGCTCAGAAACCCAGCAGACACTGAGACTAGAGTATGACCTAGAGGTATTACTGTAGAAGGATGCCATGACACAAACTCCAAGTAACACAATAGTTGCAACCCAGGCTTATTAGAGAAATGTCCCTGTGGTGACATTTCTGCAAAATGATGTGTCAGGGTTCTCCACTGACACTTCTGTCTGTCGTGTCGTTGTTCAATGTCTCTTTGTTTGTGTTGTGCTTGAGCATGGCTTTGTCTTTGTTTGTGTTGGCCATGTGCTCGTCTTGTCCCGCCTCCTTGTTTCCAATTACCACGCCCCCTTGTTTATTCCTTGTTGAGTCCCAGTTTGTCTGAGTGTGCTCACCTGTTCCTCATGTTCTCAGCTCCCTTATGCCGAGTTCACGCTGCACGATTTTCAAAGTCGTCAGATCACTTTTTTTTTTTTTTTTTTTTTACACTGTATGACTATCTGGGGTAGCATTCAGTTGCTGCTGTGTCCACATTGCGTGATGGATCGGCGACTGGGGGTTTCACATTGTATGACTTTACAAGAAGCTTGCGATCCAAATTGTCTGTGCGCTAATTTGCAGCGAAAAGAAGAAAAAAGAAAAAAAAGAGATCATGGAAGAGGAAATGTTTGGGGAGACGTGGGTCTATAACTCCTCCCTGAATTTCCTGCTGCCCTGTATCTTGCTCTTTCATTGGCTGTAGGTAATCGCTGATGTCATTTTCAGTCAGAACACACTTCACACAGCAGGATTTTGAATCGCAGACAGGTCCAGATATTTAGCATGCCAAATATCTCCAGGGTGTCGGCAATTCTTCATCGATCCTCTCAGATCGCGTCTTTGATAATTCACACTGTGTGATTGTCACTCTCATGAACGAGCACCGATTTGCCTCCGATTTCAGGCATTTGTCGGCGATTTCGCAAAATTGGGCCTAAAATCATGCACTGTGAACTCAGCATTAATGTGCTCTCTTTCCCTCTTGTTTTGCCAGTTCATTGTGCCACTTTGTGCCTACTTGTGCTGCATTACACTTAGTTGTTTGTTAGTAGTAGTTCCTATTTTGCTGCTCTAGTTGTGTCTTGATCTGCCTTCTGTTCCAGAGTATCCTTGCTATTGTTTTGTATTTACCCCCTTATTTTTCTTAGCATTTTATGGAGTTCATAGATTACTTTAGTATTTAGGTTTCTCTTTATTTTGCCATAGAAGTTTGCTTTTCACCTTTTTCCTTTACTGGTTCCTTTAGTTTTTCTTTTCTCTCTCTTTATTTGGTTACTACTTTAGTAGTAGTTTCTCTAGTTATTGCATAATTAGTTTCCGCCATCTGTCTTTAGTGTTTCGTCTTGTGTTTGCTGTGTCTCTTGTTTGTTCCAGTCCTGTCCTGCTTGTTTGGACTGTGTTAACCTCTTCCCTTGCCTCATTGTGTCTTGTCTGTTGTTTGTTAATAAATCAGTGTAACTCATTCTGTGCTTGAGTCCTCTCTCATAGATCCATGACATTATCTTGCTTCTAGCACATTTTGTAAAGTTTTCAAAGTAAAATGTCCAGTGAGTGGTGCTAAAAGCGTTCAGTTTTGTCCGCAAAAAGATGAACGTGAATCTGGCAACATTTTATTACATTGTACATATTGCAGCGATTCAGAAATGAAATGTCCAGTGAATGGCGCTGGAAACTACAGTGAATTGTATGTATGGGGACATTGCAAAATGTAGGTAGAGACATTTTTCTACTGAGCCTATGTTGTATAGTTTTGAAAGTAAGAATAACATCAATGAATATTTGACATTTCAAAAAACAGCAATAAAACGCTTCTTAGAAAGTGTAGCAACACTAGGTATCATATTTCAAATAAGCAAATGTACAAGTATGTGCAAATTCTGAAAAGGTTTCAGAGGCTTCATTTTGGTTGAATTTTAACACACCGATTTTTGAACTTTGGTATTTACTGATGTGAAGATAAAGTTTTTTCGACATATTGCAGCTTGGCCGACTCAGTGGAAGTGACCTGAATGTTTGTCAAAATTTCTGCTTTTGTGTTCCAAGCAAGAAATGTTTGTAATGACATGAAGGTGATTAAATTTAAACTATCTTTTTGGAACAATATTTTTGAAAAATGTTATATATTTAGGTTTAATTTCAGACAGAGTTCAGTTGTGAAAAAAAATAAGTAACTGAACTCGCTGATTGCTGTGCAACAAACTGCATCTATACTTCATCTGAATAAGCAATATTTTTGACATTTTGAAGAATACTCCTTCATTCCAGACAGTATAAAAGTTTACAGGCTGATATTCTTTCAGTCTCTCGGCAGTGGCGCCTCCAAGGAATTTTAAAGGGGGTGGCCAGAGGGGGTCAGCGTACAGTGCATGTGACGTGAATTTCGTCATCAGAACAGTACACGCGTACTGTACACGCACCGCCAGATTTTAGTAACCTACTTTGTATGCGCAGGTCGCACATGCACATTTAATTGTTTCTGCAGTAATTAGTTTATCCACAAGGTGGCAACCTTGCCCTGGGGGCATCGATTCACAAGGTAGTCAAAGAAAAACTGCATAAACAGAAGAGACCCTGCGTTCCATTCGGAAGGGCTCATCCCTATGCCCTAATCCCTTCAAAGGCTTTACCCTCCAGAGTGAGAGCTTCGAAGGGATGAAGGGTGTAGGGGTCAAAAAAACTATTTTTTTGGAATGCACTTCTGCGTCATCTTAACTAGACTATCAAGGAGTAGATTGTGCAAGCTGCGCCTTTTGTTTAACGTTAGTTTATTTATTTATTTATTTATTTTTGGTTTATCGCACCATATTGTATATTGTGTCTATGTATTTGAAACATTTGAATGGACTGATAAAAGGAGCTAAAGTATTTTTGTTGTAGTACAATGTCGTTTTGACCATAATATTGTACCAAACCTAACACGTATAAATATTACAGTAGTACAGAAAAATACTATACATACATTTATAGGTAAGATCGAACTCCGAGCCTCCTGTACCCATTCTTTGACGACAAACAACTTCCCTGTGCAAAGGATCATGGGGGCCTTAAGTGTCCATCAGTTGTACCCTTCGAAATCCTTCATTCCGAAGGGCCCTTTGAAGTGGCCAGTTTTGAGCACTTCGGTTTGGAACGACCCTTCATTATGGCGGCCATGATTATTTTCACTCCGAAGTGCCCTTCGGAGGGCGATATATCCCGTTTGGAACGCACCGATAGTATGCAAGCTACAGTGACAATGGAGGCCTACGTAGACAGTACAAAGATTGTGCGAAGAGGTTAGAAATACCCTCATTTGTACAACTCTAGTATGAAAGAATATAAAATATGTTTACATTGGTTGCAACTCGTGGCGAAAGATTGCTCAAAACTGTGAATGTGTCAAACGCCAGTGTATGCGTACAAGTCAAATGAAGTATGCTTTGCAAGTGGGGTGGACAGAGTTTTTTTTAGGGGTATTCTCTCTGTAACGGAAGCCAGCTAGTAAAACTGTGTGAGTAAACCTCACTACCCTGGGCTCAAGAGGCACACTAGCGACTGAGGTAGAATTTTTGTAATTTTATATTTTTGTTTTTAGAGACTGTGGTCCTTAGGAAATGCAGATTCGAATCCCGCTCGGAGCAGGGTTGGTAGAACCGGAGGGGTTACACTGGTGCCGTGACCCAGATGGGAGTGAGGTTTAGGGTTGTGAGCGTAACGAAGAGCTTTGTGAGTAAACCTCACTCCCCAGGCCTCAAGAGGAGCACTAGCGACTGACGCTATAGAGGCTGTGATTTCCAGCGTCCTCCTCCCATCTCAGAAAAGTTGGCCTGAATTTCCCTCGGTGCAGTGCGAATTGAACCGACGGTACTACATCTCTAGATAGATATATTTAAGCTTTAACTCTCTATTTTATAGCACAGAAACAGAAGTCATTTTCACTCCAGCAGTCATTTTCAAACATTTTTTAAACTAAATAAATCAAAAATTTCTTTTAAGTCAATCATTTAAGTGTAAATTTACTAAATAAAAGGGATGCTATTTTAATCAGTAAGCTTTAAAATGCATTCATTTTTATGTAATGTTTGATATCAACCTGTTGGTTCAGCAGATTTTTTAAGGGCATTTGGTGTCTCGGAATCAAACAGAAAACAGGTTAAACTACATCCAGTATGCAGCAGAAGATCTCACATGATCATAATCTCTCATTCATGTGCTCAGTGCAGCACTTTAAATGTCACTCGAACTTGATGGAGCTGATCTGAGCTGGTGTGACCCGTCCTGCAGCACAGGGCTCCATGAGATCTCACAAGCCACATCATTCCTGCATGAGGTGGCAGGGAGGGAAGGTTGGCTGCCCCCAGCGTGAGATCCATGCTGCCACCCAGCGGGGCAGCTGACAGGCTGGTAATTTCCTCTGACAGGTGACTGAGTGCAGGATCTAGACCGTGGTTGATTCGGACTTGAAATGAGATGAGGGAATTTGCACCAAGGCTGCATTTATTTTATCAAAAACACAGTAAAACTGTAAAATTGTGCAATAGTATTACAGCATTTCATAAACATTTCTTATTAATATCAATGTTAAAAACTATAAAACGTAAAGTTCAATAAACAGCATTTATTTGAAACAGAAATATCTTTACTAATAATGATATTTTACTATCCATTAAATTTATCCTTGCTGAATTTTTAATCTTTTTTTAATCTTACTTAACCCAAACTTTTGAATGGTAGTAAAATATTAAGCAGCTCAACTGTTTTCAACATTGATAATAATAAGAAATTTTTCTTGAGCAGCAAATCATCATGTTAGAATGATTTCTGAATCATGTGACACTGAAGACTGAAATGATGCTGCTGAAAATTCAGCTTTGCATCACAGGAATAAATACATTTTTAAAATACATTTAAATAGAATTCCATAATATTACTGTATTTTTAAGGTGAGCACAAGGTACTTCTTTAATATGTGTATATATATATATATATATATATATATATATATATATATAATCAGAGGTGTAAAGAGTACCTGAAAACCATACTTAAGTAAAAGTACTGATACCTTACATCGAAAATGACTCCACTACAGGTTAAAAGTAACCAATTCCAATATGACTTGAGTAAAAGTCTTAAAGTATCTGATTTTAACAGTACTTAAGTATTTTACTCATGCTGAATGTAGGCTCAGAGATGCACTAGTCCTGCAAGACATGCCAGTGAAAATAAGAAACAATTGATTTGTAAGATGAGAAATCAAGTTTATTTTCTAAAATCAAAATAAAACTGAACACCTCAATGTTGCAATAAATCAAGGTCGACACAACAACCTTTTAAACGTCTACAAACTCTCAAGTCTCAGTTGAGCTCAAGTGCACAGAAAGGCCATAAGTAAACCAATATCCTTCAAAACTGTCTTGTCAATATAGCGGATAAATAAAACAATGTTAAGTAAAATTAAATAGTCAAAGTCTACTGTATGTGCTGGTTTGAGCCTCATCACCAGCTGCAGTCATTTCCTCATCTAATAAATAAAACATCTGCGATCAGCAACTACCTGCTAAAGCACTCACATTCACGTAAAGTATCCTTGTTGACAAGTTTTGGGTGAGTAAAATGCACAAGATATAGTACCTTCAGTGCCCTCAGATGGTGATATCGCTTCTATATAGCAGAAATAAACTGCTGCAGAAAAAGTTAGCTGCCATGAAAAATGTAATTTGTAATTGCATTACTCATCACAAATGTAGTGGAGTAAAAAGTACATTTACTTGCTCAAAAATGTAATCAAGTAGAGAATAAAAGTTGCTAATATCTTTGATACTCAGTACAACTACAAAGTAGCCAAAAAGATACTTAAGTACAGTAACTGTAAAAAGTATATATATGTATATGTATATCTGTTAATGATTTTCTCAAATACATTTTTTTACAATAAAAAGTTGTATCTGTTAACATTAGTTAATGCGCTGAACATTTTTATAAACTAACATTAACAAAGGTTGATAAATGCTGCAAGATATTGCTCATTGTTAGTTCATGCTAGTTAATGCATATGAACGACACCTTATAGTACAGTCTTACCAAGATTTATTGGCTTTTCTTCACTGTAACCACAATACGTGACTTGCATCATGCTTTCATCTAGAAACTTCAGTGAAGGTTAGACAGAAACCGTTTCTATAGCTGCAGGGTCAGAGATCAAGGACGGTGTTAACTGTGATGAAGCACTCTACAGGATTTGATGACAGACAATCCAGCACCTTTATTGGACAGGTAGATAGAAAAGAGATGACTTGGGCTTTAAGGTCAAAGCAAGTTGAAGAAAAGCAGATCGGTTTCTGGCCAATTATTATAACATGGTATCTGTTAATAATGATTCACGTATTATTAATATTTTTAATAAAATTGTCTATCGATTAAAATATTTAATCATAATTAGTTTGTTTAGTCTGATTTTGGTACATTAATCTTCTTTACTCATCCCACTTATAAAACACAGATTCTATATTGCTCAAAATGAAAGACAAAACATGAAATAATGAAGTATTATAACAGTTTCCCCACACTTTATAGACTTCCATCTTCATGTGTAATATGCTTGTATGCCCTTTTATTTATATTTATACTGTATGAATGATATGCCATATTTTTTGGGCTTTGGTTATAATTACAGCTGCATGTGATTATTTATTTGAATACCACACATTATCTGTTCCTTCTGGCTGACAGATGTCACTGAAATAGGTGTCCTGAGAAATCACACTTGTCTCTGTGATAGGCTCTGTACACAGCAAAGAAGAGTCAGGGGAGCCGTGCATGCTTTTTATCAGATATTCTCTCTGGCTGTCAATCATTTTGCATGTTTTGAGTTTCCTGACATCAGGTTTACTGACTTGTTTTTGCAGGGCGAGTTTTGAAGAGGGTAGAATAAATTGTGCACGCACATACTCGGATACATTAACACGTTCATTTTGACGGTCCTAATTTTTATACATTATTATTTATTTATATAAATTAACAGTTCATTAACTAACGTAAATTTAACAATGACCAATAGTATATTTCTAAATTAACATTAGCCTAGCTGCAGTAAAAATTTGTATATTGTTAGTTCATGATATTAAAGGCAATGAATTTTTTAAAAGTTGAACATCTTTTTATTTTAGTTTTTAGAATGGCATTTTTACTTTTTAGAACGGCATGTAAAGCTCAGTATACTTCAGCCATCTGCGTTCCACGGCGGTCCGTGCACTGCCCGAGTGACGTAACTTTTGTCATCAGGAGGGGCCGTGGACATCCGTACAACAGTGCATGCGCAAGGTGAGTGTTGAGACAGAAGAGCCCACTTGGTGGCAGTACGCAGTTGTGATGTATTGTGCAGTAGTCGAAGAAGAGTGCGGAAAGTGAAGGAGTGGAACCCGGAAAATTACGTATACCTGTGCCTTAAAGGCACAATATGTAAGATTTTTGGATGAAAATATCCAAAAACCACTAGAACAATGTTATATATTTTGTTGATTTGTGTCAACAAGGCCCCGCCCTGCTTCATACCACAGTAACATTAATAAAACTTTACTATATTAGCTCATCCATGAACATGATTTCTGTCTGAGTCCCATTTGATTGCTTTCCATTGGCTGTGGAGGTGAAGAAGACAACTCCCATGATTCCATGCTCATTCACGTCATCATCAAGCTACGCCTTTGTTATTGTTTTGAATAAGCGACTTCTAGCGGTTAAACTTACATACTGTGCCTTTAAATCAAAAGATGTGAGCAGTTAAAGGCGTTCATCTAGCAATAAACTAGTAATAAACTTCATCTAGTTCTTCTCAGTAATAAACGCTAGAAAGTGTGCATGGCTACGTCATAAATAATTTTGCCCCCGGTCACTGTGCAAAAATACTATCAAAATTATAATCTGAAAAATACTTTTATATAACAATAAAATCTTTATATTAACTGATTTTATATTAATGCAGTACACGTAATTACAACCATCTGTGGTCTCCCAGTGGGTTACATTACGCACAGTTTAGCATTATGTGATTAATTTACAACAAAACAAAAGAAAAATAGGGCTGCCCTTGACTAAAGATTTTTCCGGTCTACTGGTAGTCATTCATTTTAAGCGATTAGTCGACTAATAGCACGTTTATTAATAAACCATATAAATCATAATAAAGAGCCTTTAAGCCTAATCAGCACTCAAGCGCACACATGCCATACCGCACCGTCAGACGTAATGATTATGAATGCATCGGGGAAAAACAGCAAGGAGACTGCTTTAACATTTTAACTGATAAACTAGTGTTTTGTGTAATTTCGGCTGCAGAGACTAAGTTGATGATGCTGACTCGTCATCATCGCAGTAGTGGACATGCCTATGCACGTTTCATATGGGTTACATAACCTGAGAATGTTTGTTTTCCATTTGAATTGGATCATTTAAAAAATAGACATTTCGCTTTCTATAGATTTATTTTTCATGTCTGTGAGGCAAGTTTACATGGAGGTTCTTTTGTTTTCGGCACGCTCAAGTTCACAGAAGGCAGCCTGTTTGCTTTCATTATTTTACAAAAGCACAACGTTTAGCTGTTATTGTGGGTGCACACAAATAAAAGTAGACTCTTCACAGATTCAAAAGATGTATTACTCTCATCTGTATGACCAAAAATGACGGAGTATTTTAAGTGCAAGTGATCGCACCGGCGCCTCCATGTTATCCGTCATGTAATAAGCGCGCTTGAATAGCCCACATTTTTCTAGGTTAACGTTAAAGCGAGCAGCCATGTAAAGTTGCTACTACTTACATGTTTCATATGATAAGCCATATTTGAGGTTGATGAATAATAGGCGAGCGTTTGGATGTCCTGCCTGATGTACTGTAATTACCACATAGACCAGCTGTTAACGATCGTCCCTCACGGACTGCGTGACTTCGCCACTTCCTGTGGAGTTTTTTCGGCAACTAAGCGACTAATAAAATTTTGGTCGACTAAGCCTCTTCTCGTCAACTAACAGTTAGTTAGGACTACTAGGGGGCACTCCTAAAGAAAACATAATGCCTTCATCTCCAAAATCATTATTATTACTATTATTAATGTTGTTGTTGTTGTTGTTGTCTTGAATTACATAGTGAAATTGGATGAGCTCAATTCCGATTCATTTTCTGCTAATTCTTTTTTTGTTAAGTGGAATGTGTGCAGAGGATTGTTGGTGATTAGAGGACGCACTTGAAGGATACACTTGATGCTTCAAGGATACAGTTGATCCTTCAAAATAAGACAAAGGACACAAAACAAAGACTAAATTCAAAGGATCCTTCAAACTGAGACGTCCTTTGATGGAGCTTGATGACGTAACAGCCAAAATATGCATCCTTGCTAGGACCTTCCGATTGAGAAGCACTAAACTGATGGGACGAGGTGGCGATTTCATATAAATTCGTACAACGTGAATCATACAAAATTGTACGTATAAGCATCAGTGTTAATTTGGATGGCAAATTTTGATTTAGTTTTAGTCATAGTCTTTTGACTAAAATGCCATTTAGTTTTAGTCATATTTTAGTCATCGGAATTTGTTTTAGTTTTAGCCTAGTTTTAGTCGACTAAATATCATAAGATTTTAGTCGACTAAATCTACAGTAGATTTAGTCGACTAAAATCTAATTTAGTTAAATTGTAATGCATTAAGCATTTCTCTAACAATACACAGATCCTATACACTGATATAGGTACTTCTGATATTCCCCAAACTGTTTATGTTCACCCAACTGTACTTTGCTCACCAAAGCAGACGGTTTTTGACCGTTCAAGTGCAAAAAGACACGAAAGAGCAAAATTCAGTACTTTTCAGGGATTGACACACTTATCATTGAGGTACTATTATAGTTTTCGTTTAAAATTTTTATTAGATTTGATTTTTAGTTTTTCTGCTTTCATTGTAATTTTAGTTAAAAGTTTTAGTAATTTTTTGTGTTTATGTCTTTTAGTTTCTGCTTTTAAATGTCTATAATTTTTTATTTCTGTTTGTTATTTTAATACCTCAGGTTAAGCTAAAGCTTAGAAACTAGATGAAATAAAATAAGTTTACATTTTTTTATATATTTATTTTTTATTTCAGTTAACATTTATTTCAAGTAATGAAGATTTCTTTGGTTTTAGGTTTAGTTAACTATAATAAAACCTTATACTTGTAAAATATATTGAATAATGTATGTTCTTATAGTCTTTCCCTCCTGTGACAGAAGATACAGTAGTTTACTATGAATTAAATAGAAATTAAATTAAATACAGTTTATTGTGTAAACAAAATAACAATAATGACCAGGAAAAAATAATAATTATAAACCTTCCTGAAATAGGCTACACCGTGACTCTTATTCTGAAATGTCTGCAGTCTGCACTGTAGCAGGCTGCTCATGAGGGTGATAAAATATGCATTCTTACAACCGTCTAAAACATACTACCATATAAACATCGTGTAGTAAACATTGTCATAATTCCTCAACATTAGCTTATAAGCAATCGCTTGGCATAAATGTGCGCTATTCATTAATTGCGAAGCAGTCTGAAGTGCTGCTGCGCGAGCCTGTAGAGCAACAGCGCCGCGTTTCCCGCGGTTAGATCAGCACGTTACACTTCAAATGTGCGCATCTTCCACACAGGACAGCAGTCCTGACTGGATATCTTCCCAAATCGTCCCTCTCTTTCATTTTCGTCTCGTTTTTATTCGTTGACGAAAATTAGAGTAGATTTTAGTCATAGTTTTAGTCATTCAAAACGCATTTTTATTTAGTCATCGTCTCGTTTTCGTCCGTGAAAAAATGACGTTGACGAAAATTATTCGTCAACGAAATTAACACTGATAAGCATGAAGGTCCACCCCTAAACAGCAGTGCTAAACAGATCAACTAAACACAATATATCCCATGTTTTTCAACTAAATATCTTTTTGTCATAGAGGAGCAGATATAGAACGATAGTTTAAAGACCATGAGAATCAATAAACAGCAGGTGCAGGTAAAAGCTTGTCCAATAGGACTTCACAACAACACACAGAAATGTTTTACCACCCATCAAAACAGTCGGGGACCTTCAGCGGCATGTGTCCAAAGCCCCAGTGACATGTCAGCTTAACTTGGACACTGCTGTTCTCTGAAACTGAAATGTCCTGCCGGTGTGTGGGAAGGATGGAGTTTGCAGGGGAAATCTTTGTGTACAAAGCTAATGTTTATCTTTGACATTGGGGTAAAGTCTTTGGGCTTTAAAGACAGCTGACAGCAGTGGGTGGGTAGTCGCTTTTCTTCACTGACACCCCGTCAGGCTTAAAAGACAGACAAGAAACAATAAAGCTCAAGAGACAAGAAAAATACCAGCGTGAACTATAGAGTTTTGTCACTGTGAATTTGGAGTTTGTCTCATGATTTTTCTTTTTTTTCATCAATCTAAAATATATATATCTACAGCTATATGTGTTTTTATCAACCCAATCTCACGGCAATTCGTACGTATTTTACGAGGTGGCTAATTCATATGAATTCATATGACCTCTCTCGTACAAATTTGTACGTTTTTTGCTAAATCGTACGTATTTTACGAGTTGACAAATTCGTATGAATTCGTACGAATGACCTACCCCAAACCCCACCCCTAAACCCACCCGTCACTGGGGTTTAGACAAATCGTAGGAATTAGCCACCTCGTAAAACATGTACGAATTGGTCTTGAGATAGCGTAGGTTATTATGCAAGACAATTTTATTCACTAGATTAGTGATAGTGATACAGAAGGTATCATCTCAGGTGGTTTTGGGCAAATGCGAGACGTGCCTCAATATTCGTTTTTGGCAGCAGTGTTTTCCTATGTGTTTTGTTGGCCTCTTTTGCTGTTCTCCTTGGGTTCTTTCTTACCTCTTTCAAAAATGCCCATAGTTTTCAGACAAAAAAAAAAAAAAACTTTTTGGAGAAGTTGTAACTAGGTTACTTTGTCTAACCTGCCCTGTCAATGATCACTCAATGTCTCAACAAACTTCCAACTGTTTGTATGTCATTAGTTTAGTCAGATTGTGATTGCCTATAATTGTGAGTTAACTTTATGAGTAATAGAATATATTTGTGGGCCTTTGAAAATATTTTATTTTCTAATCTAAAATATTGATAATCCACTATCCAGGTCTTTCCCACATATTAGTCATTAATTTGCAAATGTTCTAAATCTACTATAAACATTAACAAAAAGCCATTAAGCATATGGGAAAAAAATGATACATATCAGCATTATAAACTCCCATTTGTTTGATCTTAAAAGACTTTCATTACAGCCTGTGTTGGGTGTAAATCAACTAGAAACAAGCAGATTCCATTATTCCACCTGATTTACAATGTGTTGAGGCCCTTCTGCCCCGTCACCTAAAAAGCACTATTACCATCTACACAAACGGAATAAACCGTTAAAATATTACTATAACATTAAAATTCGTTAGGATGGATGGATGTATGGATGGATGTATGGATGGATGTATGGATGGATGGATGCATTTTAACTGAGTCTGGACAGACAAATTATTGTCGCACTATCTTAGCACTATCATTGAGACCCTAATTTGCAAACTCTACTCACTGGAACTGAGCACTGACCCCGTGCAGCTGGATCCGCAACTTTCTTCCTGACTGACAGAATATAGTTAATATCCATGACCAGACTTCACGCTCTGGCACCCTGAGCTCTAGCACCCCGCAGAGACATGTCCTCAGTGCTCTTCTGGCCCACAACATCTACTGTCTCCAGACTCCCCAGTAACATCATCGGATTCACTGACGACATCACAGCAGAAGGGCTCAAACAGCGATTTGACAGCCTGCAAAGAAGTAGTGACATGCCTAAGCAACAAAGTTAGTCTATTTCTTAATGTCAGAGAGACAAAAGAAAGTCATTGACAATATATGGTGGCAACAAAAAGTATTTGGTAACTTACAGTGTCAAAATGTTATTCCGAATCATGATTATTATTATTTTATTTTTATTTATTTTTTTGCTATTGCAGTATCAAATGCTTTGCGGTATTGCAGTATTCATGTGCCCTTATAATATTTAATAAAAATAACTACCCCTACCTCTTGCAACATCACAGCATTAGCAAACCAAGGATTCAACGATCTGATGATTTTTTAGTGCTAGTTGCACTGATATGCCAGTAGGTGGCAACGAGATACTTGCTGTATCCCAATTCGCCTACTTATACTATGCTCTGTTTTGGTGACAAAAAAAAGTACATACTTTTGAGTAGGGCTGGGACAATACATCGTTTCTCGATTCGCTATACAAAGAATCTGGAACGATTGTGATGTTTTCCGATGTATCGCGATTCTTTCCCAAATCGATTCTAAGCCTAGTTTTTTAACAGCAGATGGCACTACGTGCTTTAAGCCCAGAACACACCAAGCCGACGCTCGACACCTGACGGCCAAGTAGCACGTCCGTTCTGCGCCTGCGTAAGAAGAAATGCCTTTCCGTACCAGCAGGTGGCAGTAGCTGAACAGCCAACCAGAATGATCAGATGGCCCGACTGACCGACGAGCTCCGACGCCAATTTAACATGTCGAATCGGCTGAAAAAAAGCCGACGAGGACCAACTTCAGCCGACAGTGCGGAACACACTGAGAAAACTTAGTCGGCCGACGAAGAAACACTGCCTGACGGCCGACCGTCGGCTTGGTGTGTTCCGGGCTTTAGAAACACACTCTGCTAGCTTCCAGTTCCTTTACACTTCAACCTAAAATAATCATTCATAAAGTTAGAAAAGGTTGAAGCGAATTACAAGGGTGTTTGCAGTGGGCTGTGTTTACATTAATCTCGCATCATAAAAGCATTCTGAGCCGAGGTGCAAGTATATTTAACCACTTACATGACTCAGCTGAATGCACGATCGCTGTCCAGCAGTCTTTTTCGTGAGCATTTGTGTGTGGTTAAAAACCATCCTAGAGCACCATCTGCTGTTAAAACTAAGCTCAGAATCGATTCGAGAGGGAAAATAACAGAACCAATCCAGAATCATTGTATGTGCAGTATAGAGAATCAATGTATTGTCTCAGCCCTACTTTTGAGTGTGTAGCAGAAGTGTAGTCAAGAAGTGTAGTAGCCTGTTGATCTGCCAGTCATGGGTCTTTCATGCGGAGAATTCTCATTTGTTTGCAATATTACATATTGATGCATTTAAAAGTTAATGACCAAACATATCTTAACAAAAGTTAACAATGATGTTGCAGTAGTTCTAATCAAAACCTTGTCCAATGCGCAATGGGTTGTGGGCAATATTAGCCGTTAGAGTGTGCACGGATCTGCACTTCGGATTCTAACGGAAAAAGTAGACCATCCGGGTTGTAACAGTTTTATTGTTACCTTGGTCCCAGTAGCTTTCTGTGCATGCTATATTTAATCCTATCACTAGGAGGTGCTCTAGTCAGTGAGATACCTGTTAGCCTAAAAGGGGCAAGAGAAGAAGCATTAGGGAGGAAGTGATGTGTTATCCACATGGAGAAGCTTTATCACCTGTGCTGTCTCTTGTTTGTGTCCTGTTTTGAGAAATTTGTGGTTCTTAAACTCAAATGTAAGTACTATTGTTAAGTAGTGATGGGAAAAATTAAGCTTTTTAAAGCTTTGTATCAACCTGCTGGTTAGAACAGTAGCCAAACTCAAGCCAAACATGCATAAAAACACCTTTTTCAAACCCATTGCTTTATTGAAAGTGAAATCTATCAAATGCAATTAACTAAAGCCTGGGATAGTGATGGGCAGATCGAGGCTTCGCAAAACACTTGAAGCAGTTGAAGCAAATGTGCCCTAATGTGTCGAGGCTTCAAAACAATCTGACACCCGTCTCTACGGTGACCCCTTGTGGTCAGAACAGTGTAAATGCAACAAAACTCGGGCCAAACATGCATAAAAAGACCTTTTACAAATGTATTGCAAAAGTTTTATTGAAAGTAAAATCTATCAAATGCAATTAACTAATCATCTAAAAACATTAAATATAAAGTGTCTGTATAATATGTGTTCTTTTATCAATTTTCAGGGCTTGTTTTCTTTGTTCCATGGCTCAAGCTAAACAGGCAAATAAGAGATTAATAACTACCATTATTAATTTTAATTATTCTAATGTCTAATTAAAACATCTATAAATGTAAAAAACTGATCAGAGATCTGGTAAAACCATAGGATAAAGCCCATAGACACTTGTTCAATAGTTTTCAGTGAATCTGCATGATTCATGGGTTCACTTTATCATCGCCCCCTCTACCGGTGAACCATTGAAATTTCGAACTGTTTCGAAACGTTTTGAAACAGTTGTGACGTAATGAAGCCTCGTTTACTGAAATCACGTGACTTTGGCAGTTTGATACACGCTCCGAATCACTGATTCGAAACAAAAGATTCATAAAGATTCGGAGCTTCATGAAGCAGTGTTTCGAAATCGGCCATTACTAGCCCGGGATACACTGCACGATTTTTGGCTGTCCCAGGCGAAAGATTGCCATTGTGAAACAATCGTGGCGATTTCTGTGATCGTGGCTCTTAATCGGTGGTCCTATGTCGTACAGTGAGAGAGGTTAAAAGACGGCTGTTTTCCCGGTCTTGCGACCAAAGATAGTCTACGATCATTTTCTGACAGTGTCAGAAATTCAGCATGATCAACGCACAGTGTGTTTGCTGCTACGACCTACGTCTACTGACCAACCAATAAAAATGCGACATGAAATCAACGCGACATGGCGCTAAAACTTAAAACTGCTTACCTCAAGCTCTTTTCCCTTCTTCTTTCGCCGTTTCCTTTTTTTCAGCACACATAAAAACAGTGTGATTCAACATGGTCTTTTTGTTTACCACTAGCGCATGCTGATGACGTTTTATTCTTCTAACTTGCATCGTAGCCTATGATTCAATAGGGCGATCTCAGTGAATCCACATTATTATGGGTTCACTGAAATTTCGAAACAGTTATGATTAGGGCTGTAACGATTCCTCGATTAAATTCGAATACTCGATTTTAAAAAATCCTCGATTTCAATTTGCCGCGTGTCGAGTAACCGGTAAAATACCGGAAGTTGCGCTTCCCACGGCCGAGAATCCATGAAACGCATTATTAGACCGTTTTCTAAGGCTGCATGATATTAAACCCGTTTAAAAATCATAATAAAGCATAATGCTATTGTGACTTTACAAAGGCTGTGAATTAATTAAATAAATGTATGTGCTGCAGGTTTAATATGCGCTGTCATTATTTACATACGTGTAGCCTAGGTTATCCACATGTGTCTCATGCGGCTCCATTCACAGTAAATGCTGCTTCATGTGAACTGTTATTTACATTAGTGGCACGTTTCAAACTCCATCTCTGCATATACTGTGAGTTTGGATTGCTTTTAATGTTCATCTGGAAACGCAATGTGCGACATTTAATCAGACTTGTAAGGTACCTTAGCAAATGCAGGAGAATACATTATACAGTATGTTTCTACTGTGCTAACTGTAGATTTCAAAATATAAGTTTAAGCCTTCGTTTAAGTCCACATGTTCTTGTTCAAGAAATTGGTTGTAGCATTTCTGTCGTAAAGAAATGGCCAAATATTAAAGATTAATTGGACAGTTGAAATAAATGTTGTAAGCCAATATTAAACAAGGATTAGATCGCGTTTAGAGTGTAAAAATAATCGTCAGGCCACTGGCGCCCTCTGCAGGCATTTGTTATAACACATAAAGAACATTAGTTGTACAATTCAATACATTTGACAGTTTTGTTCAATAAAACCATACGATTACTTGTTTTTCATACTTTACTTGGCGCGATTACTCGAGGAATCGTTAGAATAATCGAACGAATACTCAATTACCAAAATAATCGTTAGCTACAGCCCTAGTTATGATGTAACGAATCCTTGTGTACTGAAATCACTTGACTTTGACAGCTTGATACACGCTCCGAACCACAGATTCGAAACAAAAGATTCATAAAGGTGCCGAAGCTTCATGAAGCATGTTTCGAAAGCGCCCATCACTATTGTTAGTACTTTGTATGTATAATGTTTGGTAAGGTTTGTAAATATGTTTGTTAATGGATAGTACCAAACACATGCTTATTATCTGTTTGTTTGATGCAGAGGATTTATCATGTAAGCGTGATGAAACAGCTCAACTACAAACAGGACCTAGACCAAAATGATTAATTGTCTTTGTTCAGCAAACAACATCCTTTCCATTTATTGTTCATCTCCTGAGCTACAATTTATCAACATTACCAACAGCTGCTTGGATACTTGTTTGCAGGTTGATGTGGCTTTATCAACATTGCACTTAAGTACTGGTTCATCTCGCACTTTCTACTCCAAAGACTGAGCTCTTGGTAGCCAAAAATGCTACTATGAAAGTCTGAACTACTTGGTGTTTCCCTCGCAAATGAATGGCAGTGTATGTTATGTGCTTTCTGACTGTATGTTGATTTGTTGCTCACTGTTTGTTGAGGTATAAATGTAATACACGGCTCATTGAAACATGGAAGTCTCTGGTCCCTCAATTTATTTATGCAGCATCAAAAAATGTTTTGAAAGTAGGTGTACAGGGTATCTTTGGAATACTCATTTCAACGTACAACAATTTGGGACACTAATTCTAATTTCGAATACTATTTAGGACGGATAGTATGCGAATTGGGACGCAGCAACTGTTACTTCATGAGTGAGTCATTCTATCATTGATTCAACCAGTTCGCTCAAATGCTGATTAATTTAGAAACAAAACAAACATGGTCTATATGAGTGATTCACTGATTCATTAATTCAAATGATTTGTTTGAAAACACTGAATATTTCAAAGCTCACGTGTTTCTTAGAATTATAGCAGTTCAGCATTTGTGGCTTTGTTTGGAACATTTTCTTTATAATTTTATTAAAATATAAGTTACTGTTGTATTAAAGTCTGATTTTGTCGCTCAAATAACTTCTAACATACCACGCTGTCGATACTAGTTCAAACGTGATGTTTTCGAATTAGCAGCAGGGATTTGGACACATTAGAGAACTAGAGTAGCAAGATCCTATTTCTGTCATGTAAGAACGTATAAAAAGTAGTCCTATGAACTCTTGATTCATATATACGGCATATACATTAAATCCTAATTATCATGTGCCTGTGTGTTAGGAATGACTGGGAGAAAGTTGTTTCCTTAGATATAACCTTAATTCTTTATCCTAAGCTAGAGCTCTCACTTAGCTCCATTTCTGAAAAGTGTTCAGTCAGCAGCCAGACCTACAACTAATACTATGGGCACCTGCCTTAAATTATTGCATTTTCTCACCTGGGGCAGATTTTTCTTTTGTGATATGAGGAATGACTTAAGCCTGAAAAAAGGTGGAATTTTCCCAGAGGTGCATATATTTTTAACATCATTTTCTTGGTAGGGTAAGCAGCTCCTTTCAGTGTTTAATCTCTCTCTCTCTCACACACACACACACTCTCTATCCCTGTTTTTCTCTATAGATGTCAGATATTTTTATTTTATGGTGCATGCTACAAATAGAATGTTACAGACTGGATATATATCCTTTGCATACAGTGTGCGTTCACAAGATTACGTAACAAATTTCATGTATAGTTCCCTTTTTTTTAAATGTAAAGTTAGAAAAGATACAAAAACATAGCTACAAGTACTTGGCTCTCAGAGGAACAGTAAAGTTTTAAAAGAAATAAAATGACCCAAGATGGTGTTTTGAGTCAATGTCAGCCCGTTGGGGAGCTGTAATGAGCAAGATGAGTGTGTTGGCCTCCAAGACTGCAGGCGCTGGGCAAAGGTCTTCACTTCACTAGATTTTTCACTATGATAGATGTGGCCAGAAGCAACCAGTCTGCCCTTAGGTTTAACCACAGCTGTTCCTCAATTATTTCAATTCAACAGCTTCCTTCCTTGTCATCATTAAGCATGAGGAGAAGATTTTCTGCATCTTCTAGACAAAAGGACAGTGGGGATAATTATATTCATCTAGTTATGCAGGTGTTCTGTCAGTCTGGGCATTTTAAAACTGCATAGTACGTTTTTGTTATTAAATGTAATAAATCATAACTAGATAAAATGATAATTAATCTGAAATATGTAAAATTAAAATATTGTTAAAACATTTATTATTTGCAAGTATTTCTGGTTTATAGAATGAAGTAAATTCATCAATGTGTTTGTAAGGTGATACTTCTGGCAGTCTACAATAACAGACTGCTTGTAGTTATTGCTTTATTCTAACATAAAGTCCTTGGAATCCCTCCTTCTCCCGTAAATGTCAAGTTTGAGCAGAATGCTTCATTAGGTCACAGTTACAAACGTATCATTTGGAGTAGATGGAGAACTGAGGTTGTTCGCAGTACTATTCAACAGACATGAAGAACAGAATTGTTCTGATGACTGTATATTGCATTGACACTATTCTTTAAGAGCTGCTGTGCAGCCAAATAATGTACCAGTTATCAATGTAAAGCTGCTTTGACACAATCTACATTGTAAAAAGCGCAATATAAATAAATAAAGGTGACTGTATAGGCCAAACCTTTAAAGGTAAATTGTGTAATTTTTTTGACTTTAAGTATAGACATCAATAATTTGCCTTGAGTGAAAACACTTGCTGACAGGAATCAAGCTGACAGAACTGCACAATTGATACTGATGCCTCTACTACAGGTTTTTTTTTGTTTGTTTGTTTGTTTTTTTAATAAAATTATTACTTGTATAGCCATTAAAGATTGTTTGCTGGTTAATTATTTCATGTGTCACATTTAATCATCTCAGTATTTTCTGTAAAACATGCAGCATCATGCCCTAAATAATACTAATTTAAAGGAACACTCCACTTTTTTTGAAAAAATGACATTGCGCAGCGCCTGTGACCCCCTCCTTGCACAGGGAGCGTGCCTTGCAACCATGGAGACATTTGTGAGAGACGCTGCGCAATATCATTGCGCCTGCTGCACCCATGGTACGGCAGCAAAGTTCCTTGATTATTACGCCTGAATGAGAGTATAGTTCCTAGCCATATCGGCCTAGAAAATTGCAACTTTTCATTTTCCGTCAGTCTTAGTACACGATGTGACTACAGAAGAGTCAAGTTTTAAATAGGAAAAATATCGAAACTCTTTGGTCATTTTTTAAGGAGATGCTAACGGTCTAATCAGATTCAATGAACTATGCTAAGCTATGCTAAAAGTGGTACCGCCAGACCCGGAGATTGGCTGAATGGATTCGAAAACGGTAAAACTCAACTGTTTAACTCTAGGGGAGTTGGAAAATGAGCCTATTTTCATAGCCTACTATAGCCAGTCCATCAAAATCAACAAAATATTGCATTCTTGCAAACCTGCATCATTTAGCATTTTTAAACTCATAATTGGTAATTTAAACAAAAAATAATCACAATTAAAGCTGCAAGCACACCCGGGGCCACCGCCACCTGGTGGCCTTAGGAAAACCATGAGCAGTGGGCGATATTCATTTAATCGGATAAATAGAGGAGAAAAATGGCAAAGTCATTTTGATGCACCACACTTCCTGCTGCCAGCTGGTGGAGATATGACTGTAACTTAATTTTGGCATGTAGATTTCTTCAGGCCAGGGCACTTATCAAACATGTGAAGTTTGGAGCAGATCGGACATTGTATGCTTGAGTTACAACAACTTCCTGTTTCATGGCGTTAATCGCATACATTAGCACTTAGCCAAGTGTTGCATGATTTAACGTATTTCTACCATGTTTGGCAAATGTTTCTGGGAGTTAATTACAGTGTAAAGCATGCCATTTCCTGTTGCCAACAGGTGGCACTATGACTAACTGATTATGTGCAGGTAGATGTCTTCCGGCCAGGACTCTTATCAAACGTGAAGTTTGGGGCAGGTTGGACTGTGGCTGAATCCCAAATGGCACCCTAAACCCTCACGGTCTTCCTCTGAGTCCGCACTTTCGTGATGTAATGCCGCTTTGACTGCTGGGTAAAGTCCTCTGCGTAGCTCGCAAACTTGCTCAGCTCAGCTGAAGTGCGCATCGAGGGCGCATAGTGGCCGCAAAGGGGGCACTCGCGAGCAAACTTCTGAAACCTAAAATGAGTAGTGGGACACCCTACGGTCTCGTGGACTTAATGGACACGCGCACGCGGCAGCCATTGTAAGTCCACAAGACGAAAGTGCGTAGAAGTGTGCCATTTGGGATTCAGCCATTGTATGCCCGACTTACAACAGCTTCCTGTTTCATGGCGAAACATTAGTCTTTGTCAGGCCGCCACGGACACACCCTTCAGCGAAAACTCAAGATATTTGCAATTTAACGTCGCAAAGGTCTTAAGAATAGCCTGACCAAATATGATGTTGATCTGATTAAAGCTCTAGGAGGAGTTTGTTAAAGTACAACGTTTGCAAATGGAAAAAACTGGAACATTTTTGCTGAGAAAACCCAAAATATCTCACTTTCTGTTGAGTTTTCAGATTTCGCACCCAGGGACTTTTTTGTAGGTATTGGGCTGTTACATATGTCTACCGAATTTCATACTTGTACGTGAAACATAGCACGAAGGGCGCTTAATTGAAATTTTGTAGGTGGCGCTATCGAACCATTTTGGCACACCTAATTCTGAAACCCAAATCAGACATAAATTTTCACCACTTCTGACGCGTGTGTAAAATTTCATGAGTTTTTGAGCATGTTTAGGCCCTCAAAAATGCAATTCATTTCAGAGAAGAAGAATAATTGACCGAGCAATTACAATAGGGTCCTCACACCATCAGTGCTCGGGCCCTAATAATGTGATTAGAGTTGAAGGGGGTAGATTCTGGAATCCACTGCTGCTTCAATGTATATCTTTTAAGTGATTTATAATCAAGGCATTAATCAATAATCAGTATTTATCCTTCTACACATTACATGATTTAATTACTTCAAGCTTATGAGATTTTACTTAGTCATAGAATTATATGTTAAAGCATATATTTTCATTTTCATCTTCAAACACTAGAGAACAATGATGAATATTATCTGAACCTTTCACTGAGAGAAAAGTACAACTTATCTGTATGTTTTAGGAAAGTTCCTAATTAGAGCTAGAACTCAACCAACTTCAACCTTGAAGTTGCTGTGTATCTGTGTATGTGCGCTAGTATTTTTTTGTTACAGATCCTGTATTGGAGAGGTGGACAAACTGGCGCTCAGAGACGCATATCTGTGACCTAGGTCACTTCGTTCCAAAACCATGGTCTTGGTGTCATCCGGATAATCGATAGAGATGTGCTTCTGCCTATCAGTCCATATGTGGACACTTTCCAAGTTTATCTATTTCTTAGCCAATCAGAATCATCTGAAGTAATGTAGTTTAGTAACTTGTGTAAGGTATAATTGCTGTGGAAATGTGAATGTACAGAGAGCAACCTACGAACTCCTTGTGAGTGTTGAAGCTGAATTTTGCTGATGAAACCGCTAGCTATTCTTCAGTAAAATTTTCTTCAATTTATTTTATTTATCATATCTGGTCTTTGGGTCTTAAAGGGATAGTTCACCCAAAAATGAAAATTTGATGTTTATCTGCTTACCCCCAGGGCATCCAAGATGTAGGTGACTTTGTTTCTTCAGTAGAACACAAATTATGATTTTTAACTCCAACCGTTGCGGTCTGTCAGTCGTATAATGCTTGTCAATGGGAACTCCATCTATAAGAGTCAAAAAAACATGCACAGACAAATCCAAATTAAACCCTGCGGCTCGTGACGACACATTGATGTCCTAAGACACGAAATGATCGGTTTGTGCGAGAAACCGAACAGTATTTATATAATTTTTTACCTCTAATACACCACTTTGTCCAACTACGTTCAGCATCCGGTTAGTGAGGTCAAAAACGCGTTATGATGACGGAAGTGATCTCTCACACTTTGCTTCAATGAGTGCAAGACATCACTTCCGTTGTCAGAGCACGTTCAGACCTCACTAACCGGATGTGGAGGGCAGTTGGACATAGTGATGTTTTAGAGGTAAAAAATGATATAAGTACTGTTCGGTTTCTCGCACAAACCGATCGTTTCGTGTCTTAGGACATCAATGTGTCGTCACGAGCCGCAGGGTTTAATTTGGATTTGTCTGTGCATGTTTTTTTTTTACTTTCATAGATTTTGTTACCATTGACAAGCATTATACGACTGACAGACTGCAAATCATCATTTGTGTTCTACTGAAGAAACAAAGTCATCTACATCTTGGATGCCCTGGGGGTAAGCAGATAAACATCAAATTTTCATTTTTGGGTGAGCTATCCCTTTAACTGTAAAATCCCCTACAAAGTTTACTTACTAATGCATGATTTTTATGAGGCTACAGATGTTGCGCACTTAGTGTCGTCAGTCACTGGTCTGTGTGAAATGAGGCGAAAGTGATCAAAAAATAAAATTGTGGTAAAAAATAAATATTGTATATTGTAAATCGAAAATCTGGTCTCAATGTTAATACATGGGAATTAATACGGACCATTTACAGGTAAAAAAATGTACGCTTGGATAGATGCTGAAACGTACAATATGGACGTATGGACATTTATACATGAACATTATGTATTTACAGCTAAAAATGTATGTTTACAAATCTTTTATATCATAAAGATATTTATAATTGCCCTTTTGCTATTTTACAGATAAATTTTAGATGTCTTAACCCTACCCCAGAACCCAAACATAACCATTTTATAGAGGATATAAAAAGAATGTTCAAAACGTAATGGACAGAAATGTGTAGGAAAATTACAAGTTTAGTAACAATATAGCTTCTGAATATGAACTTCTCATTCAATATGAACTTCTCATTCAAACGCACATCACCCATATATTTAAGTAAAAAAGTTCTGATAAAATGAAGGACAAGTCAAATCCAATTTTTGTGTTGTTTAGAGATTCATTAATGAGGAAATCCTAATATGCCAAACTCAGACTGACTGTGAGTGAAATACAGAGACGATCAGTTAGATGGTCGGGTCTCTCAAAAGTGATGAGACGGGTATTGAGGATTATTGGAGGATAATGTGGAGAGATTGAGCAGCTGAAGAAGTGTGACTCTGCCTGTGGCTGCTTTAGTTCATTAGCTCCCATAGACACACAAACCCTCACTGGGATCCTTCAGAGAGAAAACTCGCATAACCAGCTTCCCAGCGTGGCTCATTACAGGAGACCAAGATCACTGTCTGTCACTACAGGCGTTCTCTACTTCCAGATCAGCTCGGTGAATGCTTAGCAGCACAGACTCATAATAACACTGGCGTGAGATCAATGCCTGAGGAAAAAGGCTGCATCTGTTCATACACTCATCCACCTGTACATGATACTCCTGTAAATTGTCAACACGTCTACAAACTCTTTCCTGTGAAATCAAATGTCTTATTCATAGTCTGACTGGGTGAGCAAGACAGTTGAAGGGATTGTAGTTTAAAATGCTCCATAAGCTACAGTGATTCTCCTTTTCCTGCATAATATCCAGATTTTTTTAATAAGCCACTCATAGGTTGAGATGTATATCTGTCTGTCCATCCTTATATATACCGATCAGGCATAACATTATGACCACCTTCTTAATATTGTGTTGGTCCCCCTTTTGCTGCCAAAACAGCCTTGACCCGTCGAGGCATGGGCTCCACAAGACCCCTGAAGGTCTTACGCTTTGTGGCAGGGCACATTATCCAGCTGAAAGAGGCCACAGCCACCAGGGAATACCGTTTTCATGAAAGGGTGTACATGGTCTGGAACAATGCTTAGGTAGGTGGTACGTGTCAAAGTAACATCCACATGGATGGCAGGACCCAAGGTTTCCCAGCAAAACATTGCCCAGAGCATCACACTGCCTCCGCCGACTTGCCTTCTTCCCATAGTGCATCCTGGTGCTATGTGTTCCCCAGGCAAGTGACGCACATGCACCCGGCCATTCTCGTGATGTAAAAGAAAACATGATTCATCAGACCAGGCCACCTTCTTCCATTGCTCCATGGTTCAGTTCTGATGCTCACGTGCCCACTGTTGGCAGATTTGGTGGTAGACAGAGGTCAGCATGGGCAACCTGACTGGTCTGTGGCTATGCAGCCAACAAACTGCAATTGTTTTTTATTATTATTTATTTATTCTGACACCTCTCTATCAGAACCAGCATCAACTTCTTGAGCAATTTGAGCTAGCTCGTCTGTTGGATCGGACCACACGGGCCAGCCTTCGCTCCCCACGTGCATCAATGAACCTTGGCCGCCCATGACCCTGTCGCTGGTTCACCACTGTTCCTTCCTTTGCACACTTTTGATAGATACTGACCACTGCAGACCGGGAACACCCCACAAGAGCTGCAGTTTTGGAGATGCTCTGACCCAGTCATCTAGCCTTCACAATTTGGCCCTTCTCAAACTCGCACAAATCCTTACGCTTGCGCATTTTTCCTGCTTCTAACACATCAACTTTGAGGACAAAATGTTCACTTGCTGCCTAATATATCCCACCCACTAACAGGTTCCGCAGAGATAATCAGTGTTATTCAATTCACCTACCTCTCATTTTATATATATATATATATATATATATATATACGTATATATATTTCATTCATTCATTCATTTTTTTATTCATTCATTTTCATTATTATTATTATTATTATTATTTATTTATTTATTTACAGAAAGTACATATTCCCCATATAATATTTTAATAATTTGCTTTGGCTTTAGTACGATGACAATGTAAGGGCAGATTGTTTAATTCCAGAAATGTTTTTAGGAACGTCTTACTATTTTTACTGAATAGGTCTTTATACTGTACATGGAAACTATATAGCTGCCTTTATATTGTCTCTCATAAGGGGATAATTATATTTGCGTCCTTGGCATCAAAAAGTTTGAAAAATCCCTGGCAAAGGAATTCCCCTTCCTTACCCAACCTGCCAGTGAGATGAATGGGAATAAATCATCTCTCATGCTCATTTGAGTCAGGAACCCGGCTACAGGGCGCCGATCGAAGGAATGGGGCGGCACTGATGAAGTGGGCGGTGCTGACAAATGGGGAGGCAGACGCTCCATCACAATAATTCCAACAGGACGGGATCCACCACTACATGAGCTGTGTCACCGGAACTCCTATAGTTTACAGTGATGAACACAAGCATATCTAAACACAAGATACATGAAGGAAGAAGAACTTTAAGGCATAAAAAAAGAAAGAAAGCAGGGGCTTGAATCCAATAACCTGGCAATTCTGTCTGGTCAAGGCACCAAGGGAAGCTTACAAGATATCGGCATGCTGCTTGTTTCAGCTTCTCTACCCTGCTGCTGAGAATTGTAGTACTCTTGGAGGAAAGATGCTGTGAGATCCCAGGGAGGGATTTTAACTCCTTGTCATCTCTAGACACCATCACATCTTCAATCATGCTGGAAATGCAAATAATTGAAAATGATTTCCTTTAAACTATTAGAAATCAATGGATCTAATGCAAAGGTTTTTAGTTTTATTTCTCAGTAGATGCATTACAAGAAGAGTAAAGTAATGAGCATTGTACTTTGAAAAGTTAACTCAGGGCCAGGTAGAATGAACACCCTTAAGTGGTTTGCTTTAAGACTATCCCTGAGGGGAAAAAAAAGATTGCACTACACAACTTCTGTACTTTAAATAAGAAGAAAACCATGTGCTGCCGTAAGATCAAGGTGAACGAGAACAGCATGCTTTCTGGAGTCAACACCAAGCAATTAGTGGGTTTACACTTACAAATAATTCAGATAGAGTAAATGGTATGTGTATTTGGCTTGCTGTCCAAGGAGAGGGATCCGGACCCGGTATTTGGCTCGAACCCAGAGTACTCCCCCCATATTCCTAACTGTGGTAGGAACCAGCCAAAAGTAAGTGGAGGGATGCTGTAAACTGCCGAGGAACATAGGTGAGTATATATATATATATATATATATATATATATATTAGGCGTGTTAATTGCTGATAACATGTTGGTTGGACAGATCATTTGCACATGCTCCTCCTGAACTTTGTTAATGAAACCAATGGTGTTCCTGATGGCAGTGGTCTCTTTCAGCAAGATAATGCACTCTGCCAATGTGCAAAAACTGTTCAGGAATGGTTTGAGGAACATGACGAAGAGTTCAAGGCCCTCTTCAAATCACAATCAGATTGGACATCTATGGGATGTACTGGACCAACAAATTTGATCCATGGAGGCCCCACCTCGCTACTTGCACATTCAGAGGTCTTGCAGAGTCTATGTCTTGATGTATCAGAGCTGTTTTGGCAGCACGAGTGGGATCTACATGACATTAGACAGGTGGTTTTAATGTTGTGCTGATCAGTGAACTTGAGTACAGAATGATGTGTTTGGCCCTTCTCGTCCTCTGTGCTTACCGGCTTTACAGTACTGGAAACAAGAAACAAGGACAAAAAAGGCATTCTTTTAAAAGAAGATGGAAAAATAAAAGCGTGCCAATATAACCCATCAGTCACTTTGCGTACTAGACAAAACCTTGCATGAGATAATTATTCTAATTAATTTAAAGCACACAGAGGAAGTGATGAAAAAAAAAAAAAAAACGTAGTTGTTGATTCGACTTTTCACAATACAGTTTCAAAGAATGTCATAATTTTAAATATTTATAATACCCTATTTCAATAGCTAAAAATTTGCTTCTGTACTCCCTCCTTTTCAGTTAACATGAAATCATCAATAGTGCTTGAGATCAGCAGATGACTTGTTGTCCTGACTTTGTTGCAATGCATAATAGAACTTAAGGGGACACTTAAGCAATTAAGGGGTAATACTTAATGACTACCTTAAGTGGACCCTTAGGTTTTTTTTCTTCTTCTCTTGCAACCCATGTTTCCAGAGTATCCTTAACCTTATAATTAGTTTTCTTAGCTTTAAGGATAAGTTTGCTGATTTTCAACCATTTTTGTTACAATGTCTGTACTAGTATATGTACATTAACAATATTTATTCTTTCTTCATGTTACCTGCACCCAGAAATCTCAGTTTATTTGTTAACAAAAGTAATTTTGCGTAATCTAGTGAACTTTTGACAATTCCATAGATTTTGTTAAAACTACCAATTGAGCTTCGGCATTTTTGTATCTCTGCCCATAGACAGTCACATTAACAGAGAGGCGGCACCAAAATCAAAAGTTCATTATGGGTGTTGAAATTTTTGCCAATTTTTTAATTTCTGCATTTCTACTGCTTAGACCAAGGGTGTCCAAACTCGGTCCTGGAGGGCCACTGTCCTGTAGATTTTAGCTCCAACCCCAATTAAACACACCTGAACCAACTAATCAAGGCATACTAGAAACTTTCAGGCGGGTGTGTTGAGGCAAGTTGGAGCTAAACTCCACAGGACGGTGGCCCTCGAGTTTGGAGACCCCTGGTTTAGACTGGGATGTTCCAAGAACATTGAAAAGAAAGAGGGGTTGAGGTGTTCTCTTTGGGGAAGCGTTTGTTTAAGGTGCGTATATGCCAAAGATTTATAAGATGAAACTTGTAACTACTTGCAAAAGAAAATGGTCTGCAACATTCTAAAACTGTCTGCACTGGTGCGTTCGTGGACACATTAAAACAAGTTCCAAATCAATTTGTCCTGTTGTCAATAGCGCAAGCATGTGGATCAAGTGCTTCAGAAAAACAGTGTATCATCCGTTTACTATTGGCGACTTGTCGAGCCTCAAGTGTAGACCAAAGCACTATAATGGGTTCTATGTTCTTGCGGCCGGTGTGGACAGTGTGTAACCTGCCAGTTTACTCTAATGCGACTACAATCGACGGTGTTGACAATGATGTAAATAAGGACAACACTAAACTGGGGATTCAATATATTCTTCAAAAACTGGATTTCTTCTAAAACTAAGCGACACATTTTATTATTTTTTACTGAAAGCCAATTAAACACATTCGCTGACCCAAAAAACATTGAGAACCACTGGCATAGACAGTCAAGTTTCAAGTAATTTACCCCATTAAAGGCTTTGTTGCAACCGGACCCATGTATTATGCTGTAAACTTACAGAAGGGCATCATTTCTTTTTACATACAGAAAATAAAATCTGATTATGTATCAGATGTGTCAGATATGTGTGGCTAAAAAAGCCACACATATGGAGCTGCTTATGGGACGCAAACTTCAAAATGTATTCATTTACAAATCATGCACTATGGTAAAAGCATTTTGAGCTCATAACATGGTATTGTGAAAGGAACTGTGGGAAAATAAGTCTATTAATCATTATTCTGGCCCTGTAATCCTAATTTTTGTGAAAAGGAATAAAAGTTGTTGAGCCTGAGCCAATGTTAAATGTTATCGAAATGAGGGGAGAACAACATTCTAAGAATAAAGCATCACCTTACCTCGAATACAGTTTTAAGCGCACTACTTCTGATGAGTTCCAGTGCATTATAATTAGTGCTGCAGGCTGCTTCTCCCATTCTGGTGAGGTGTTTTGCTGAGGTGATTCCCTGTGGCTCCTGGGAACCTGCAGTTCCTGCTCAAGTAAACCTGTGCTGCCCTATGAGGCAGATTTTCTATTTTCTGCTTCACTGAACTGGTGGGCACAAATAATCCAAACACCATCATTTAGTCAGGCAGACATTTATCTATTATTTATTTTCACTCTGTCACCCGTAACGTCAATGAAGTTTAACTCTCTTGGCCAGAGAATAATGTACCAACGTGAGCGTGGTGAAGTGCAATGTCTGTGTTTTTAAAGAATTTTTGTTCTTTTGCCTTCACGATCGGCTCAAAGAACTATTTTAAATTCAAATCAAATACTTCTGTTAGGGGGGAGAAGCCTTTAAGATGCACATTTGGTTTTGTATTTCTTTTCCTGTCAGTCGATTGATGTGGGACCCTATAAGACTTCTGGTGCCTCCAGGCTTGAACCAAAAGCCCTTTGATACAGTGGTGGAGTTTGTTTTTTAAACTTTAGAATGCATCACATACTAAGTCAAAGTAATCACAAGTTACACATTTTAGTTAGTTTAAACATTAATTTTAAAGAGTTTTATTGGTAAAAAGAACAAAACAGACCAGTCTAAAGCAGGAGCATTGGAGTAATCTTTATTTACTTAGGACAGTGCAGATGTATGCCAGTGAATCTGTCTAATAACACACAGCAACAGATGGAAAGTCTGGAATGGAATGTAAAACTTTAAAAGAAATCCAATACAGAACAAAGAGGAGAGGAGCTTATAGTGATGGACACAAATCCTGACTCTCAGTAACTAACTGCTCACATTTCCCCTGCTTAAACCGAGGAACTTTCATTTCTCACCCACATTTTTTCTGGTTTGTGATTGATGTGTCAGTGCCCATGAAATACATGGCTACTGGAGATTCAGAATCATTTCTGTAATATATAACACACATCTCTTTCTTAGATATTTAATTTACTTTATACTAATATATTTTATATGTTGGCAAAGGGTTATTTTGAATTTTTGCCAGATGTTTTGTTTTATAAAGAATGATGGTGCTGCACATTTTTAAACTGCTGAGTCACATGATTCCCAGACTGCGCAAATGATTTGATGTTAACTGAAATGCATGTTGACAATGACAGCATGCATTATTTCTAGGTTAAAGAAATAGATGAGACAAAAAAATGAAAACTGTCATTATTTACTCATCATCATGCCAGTCAAAATCTGTATGAATTTATTTCTACTGTGGAACGCAAAGCGGAGATATTGTATGCCTTCAAAACACTCAGAATATAGTGCAAAGTTTTTTATAACTTTTATTAAAATAAATAAATAAATAAATAATAATAATAATAATAATAATAATAAAATTTAAAAAAAAAAATAAAATAAAATAAAAAAATTGGAGATAGAAAGACCCTGGTCACTTCCAAACATATGCAAAAGAGTGTGAATATTCTGCAAAACAATGCATTTTCATTTATTTATGAAAGAAATTCATATTGGTTTGGAAACACGTAAGGGTGAGTAAATTATTTTTACAAATCATGTGTATATATATATATATATATATATATATATATATATATATATACACACCGACTACTTATACAATACCGATTACCGATTTCTTGTCATCGATTTCTTGACAATACCGATCCCAATCCCAATCCCAATCATTCAAACTTTATATAATATGCAAGATTTCTGTTAATTCCTTACACCCTGAAGGCATATTTAATGATTTCACATCTAGGTGGCATACTTAAAAGTAATGGCTTATAATTCTACAAAAAAGAAAAAAAAAAGGTATCATTAAGTAGGCTACATGGTCATATTTGATAGAAAACCTTTCAAATTTTTTAAAGAAAATAGATTTTGATCATGTTTGGAGGTTCTTATGTTACAGCACTGCTGAGAAAACCCCAGAAAAAAAGTGATGCAATTTATTGATTTTTGTTATTATTCATGCTTGACATGATGATTATTAGAAAGTATATATGACAGGTCATAAAATCAAGTTTGGGCTTTGTTCACAATCATGCCATCTGCACCTGGGCCCAATTTTGTTTTTATATCTATATATATATATCTATATATTTTTCTACAATAAAAATGCGACATGAAATCAACGCGACATGGCGCTAAAACTTAAAACTGCTTACCTCAAGCTCTTTCCCCTTCTTCTTTCGCCGCTTCCTTTTTTTTCCGCACACATAAAAACAACTGCCAAAGTGTGATTCAACATGGCCTTTTGTTTACCACTAGCGCAAGCTGATGACGATTTATTCTTCTATAGAAACTTGCATCGTAGCCTACGAGTCAACAGGTGTCATCATCGTACAGTCTACATGCATGTCGTACCCAAGTTTATCTTATAGGATTGCTAAAATCATGCAGTGTATCCCGGGCTTTAAAGGGACTTTGATATAAGTCAGTTTCACATTTTTAAATGCAACTACTGTATATTATAAAGCAATTAAATATTTGCAATTTATATATTGCCTACAAAAAAAAAGAAAAGGAAAAAAAAAGTCAGTATATTTTGATGGTAGTCAATGGGAATTATTTATTTATTTATCCAGAATGGTGTAGTTACAGCATCTACCAGCAGAGGCTAACAGGACCATGCTAACTAGCCAAAAGCTGAACACTTGGTTTTACCCCATTGTGTCTCTATTGCTAGGGTATTTCAGGAAGGATTAGATCACTAATTAGAGAGGCTTGACCACTAATGGCCATAAAAACAGCTGTAGGACATTCTGTCATTATATATTGTTGTCCTCGCAGTAAAAAGTTTTAGGTCTTGTTGCCACAGAACACAAGGAACACCAGAAGTGACAGTTCACTGCAAACTCTTGTTCAGTTCCTCTTCTGATTTCTGGTCACGCAAGCAGTTCAGAGGTCTAAATTTTATCTGCTAAAACGATAATGCTGTTGGAAATGCCTTTTTCAAACGAAAAGGCTTTCCCAACGTCTTTGCAGCAGCCATGATTAAAGCCCCTGATCTCTGGGGTTGATATGACTGTCTGTCTGGTCTAATCATGTGCCCTGTAATGTAGGACAGAGGACTCATTCCAAACTATTCTTCAGCTTTCAACTGGGGCAAAATCCACCTTTATGCTGTCAGTCATTGGAGAGGATACAGAATCTACCCTGAGTCTACACTTCCACTTACTCAGTAAAAGTTGGAGTAACAGGGAAGACAGATAGAGAGGAAGGATGGATGGATGAGCCACAACAATGATTTCTTCTCAAATGTTCTGAAATTTAGCAGATTACTCATAGGCTATCATAATAATTGACATAATCAGAAGTGACATCATCAAATGTTACATCATCATTGATGTAATGATCATTCTGAGAATACAGCAGACTACCATGATCTGGCATACTTCACCGGAACTGTACAACATCACTACACCATTACAATCTAGGCTAGTGGGCTCAAATAAAATAAATATGCATAAAAGTGACAACTGTTAATTGAATTGACCCCAAAATCATTTGAGTTCACACATTTACAATAGATGATGAACCACGGTCTGTGTCCATTGTCCATTTCTCCACGCCAATCTCCCCTTGGACTCATTTTTGCTCTGCGCAGTAGCAGTCTTTTCATAGAGATCAATAATAAAAAAAAGTATTCCAGATGAGATGGCAACACATATCATCTTGTATCTCTCAAGCAAAGGAGTCAGATTCTTTGATATCAGCCTCTGAAATCAATACCAAAGCCATATTTATCCAACTCAATAAAAAAATAAAGACCCAACCAGCTTCTCACACACAGTGAAGCTCAAAAATCTACAGCATATGGAGTGTGCAAATCAAATAACTGAATTTTTTTTTCAATAATTAGTTAGTTAACAGTAATTTATGGTGAGCTTAGACAAATTATTCAAAGATTTATTAGTCTCATTACCACTCCAGAAGTGCCATTTACACATCCTTTATTAAAATTTAAACTAACTTTGTCCTTGTGTGTCTGAAGGCCTCAAGCATCGAGTGAGGTAATTTCATACACAGCTGAAATGCGTAATCCCATCACTGATTTTTATTGAGCTAGAGTCAGACGTGTTCTCCAGCAAGACCTCTGTCTCAAACAGGCATAGTCAATTTCTTTGAAAGCACGTTGGATCGTCTTGACATGTTTGAGGACTGAGGGAATGAGAATGCTATCATCAAACAAGGCCTTAAACTCATTTTGAAAATCTAATCTTGTTTATCAGACAGACACTGCAATTATAATGGAAAAGCTTTGCGCCACAATACATCATCGCACAGTCGCGCGTTTCCACTGTTGGTTTTGATTGAGGCGTTTCACGATGAGATATTAGAATGTCTAAATAATCACATTATTTGGCCGAGCAATCATCATTTTAGACATTTTGATAAATGCGCCTCACTGAAAATTATATTGTGGACTAATCAAATTGCTTTCTGTAGAAGCGCTGTTGTCAGATGCCTTCATTAGCCCTTGTGATGGTTTGCCAGAGAATCAGCTGGTAAACAAATCTCTCAGATACAGATGGTAATGAATCTATGACAAGTGCCAGAGTGACTCTCATGATTCCACAAACACCTGCGACTGGATGAGAACTGGGTAAATGAGACCAGGATGTCTTGTCATTTCTGTAGTATGATAAATACAGCATTAATTGATTTAAAATTAATCAAATAAAACAATGTATTAAAATAGGGAATACCAGTTCACTCTTCACTTTTAATGCTTCAATGAATTGGGAAAAAAAGATCTATGTTTTAAGCAACAAACTTTAACTAAACATAATTGATTCAGTTTGATCTGACATTATAGAGGGAAACTGCAGTCAAAAGACCAATTAGTGAAGTTATTTATCATCAAAACATGTGTCACAGTCTCCAGATCAGTCACCAGCTCCGGAACTACATTTCCCAGCGTCCCTCCTGTTCCTCACCTGCACTCGATCATCAATCACCCGCACCTGAAGACCATCATCATCATTACCACTCATCAGCACTCCCTTTAGAAGCAGTCACTATCCTCACCACAGTGTCCGGTCTCGTATGTGCCTAGTGTTGTGTTGCGTGTATACCTGTTCCTGTATATTTTCCCATTGGATTACTAAGTAAAGACTTGTTTGTAAAGTATCTTCTTCGTTGTGTGTTCCTGCGCAAGCAACCCGTTACAATATGTTTTTGTGAATGATTAAAAAGAATGATGAAATGACGAAACAACGAAAGCAATCGTAATATTAATGACCAAAAACGATTTCACATATACTCTGTGTAGTCATTTTAGAACATGTCAGATGGACATTTCAAAGAACACAAACTGAGTACAGTTATGTTCATAAATGCTTTTATCTGAATTAGACTGATATATATACAATATATTGGAAAACTGTAGAAACATTCAGATAACTAGAGAAAGCCAACATTTGTTCAGTGACAGGGGTGGGTGTAGGTCAATGATCTGGACATGTTCATGTTAAAAAGTGTGTGCTGGCAGAAAATTAATTTCCTGATGTGGAAACATCCATTTTGAGGAACATACTTATCTAATATGGCTTGGCACTGGAAGATTCATCATTCTTTGCCAGAGTTTGAGTAGGAGTACAACATCTTCAAAATGTCATGTTCCTGCTTTCCCACTTCAAGAACTTGTGCTGAGATCTTCAGTCATAAGGTCACATCTGTTTAATCAATACATACAGATTGACTTGAATTCTGAACAATTTGAAAGCCTTTTCCCCTGTGCAAAGCTGTTTTCATCTGTCATCATCATCTTTCAATTGCACCTTTTTTTTCTTTTTCTTTTTCCATAAAAGCCATAAGTTGCATGCTCTCTCATCATTGTAGAACAGTCGGTTCATGTTCGGAAAATATGATCTTTTTTTTTTTTAGGTTAGTTCACACATAATTGAAAATTCTGTCATCACTAGTATTATTTTTTTCCTTCTCTTTTCTGGCACAAAAACAAAAAGGTTAGACTTTATTTCGATTCCACTTCAGACATTCTACTAACTATAAGTAACTTTGCAACTACATGTCAACTAACTGTCATTTGATTATTAGTAGACTGTTAGGTTAGGGTTAGGTGTTAGGGTTCAGTAGAATAAGTTGACATGTAGTTGTAAAGTTATTTATAGTCCGTAGAATGTCTGTTGGGGGAGCATCAAAATAAAGTGTTACACCATGTCCTAACCATGCGATGCGATAAGATTCCAGCGATAAGCAATTTGACTGTCCACACTAGACACGACGCGACAATGAGAAGAGATAAAATCAATCAAAAACCACAGGAAGTGTCAGTGTTGCCAAGTCCGCGGTTTTCCCGCGGAATTGGGCTACTTTTACACTGTTGCCGCGGGTTGTTTTTCATGTCCGCGGGTTGAAGTGACCGCAAATATCATGATATTTAGCCACTGCAATGCGAACTTTAACAGGGGAACCACGCCAAAAACGCGGATTTTACCCCCCTGAATGTGATTTTTACCGGGAGACCCCCCCTGAAACGCAATTGGGCTAGTTTTGGTCTAGTTTTGAGTAGCAATTGGGCGGGTTTTGTTGTGAAAACCTGGCAACCCTGGCCAGTGTGGGCGGGCTCTCTCAGCAAGAGCACATCAGACACAATGAAATGGGCAAGTACATAGTAAAATTCATAAATATTACACCATTTAAACATTATTTAAAGTACATACGGAGTGATTGAACCAATCTTTGTCATAGAATACACTTTGTTTGCATTGAGTTGACTGTTTGAACTTTCTTGTGCCCATTATTTATTTTCAAGATCTGAGGTGAATTAGCCAGTGTTGTTTTCATTACATCTAAAAAGCTGGGAACACAGAATGATATTCAAACTCACATTAGATGCTTTTAACATTAAATAAAGCACATACTGTAAACGGTACCTGATATTATCATTGCCACACTTTGTGTTGCTGTTCCAGCCGCGACGTCGCGGACAAATAGAGAAACCGTTTCTAAAATAGAATCATCGCGTGTCGCCATCGCGGCTATTAAGACAAAAACTCAGATTAATATGGAAAAGATACCTTTTATCGCGTGTCGCGGTGTCGCGTCGTGTCGCGTCTGGTTAGGACACGGTGTTAGCAGATATTAAACAGGCAGTCTAGTAATAATCTAATGGGAGTTAGTTGACATGTAGTTGCAAAGTTACTTTAGTTAGTTAGTAGAAAGTGTAAAGTGGACCATCGAAATAAATTGTTACCGAGAAAAATAACTGTGCTAGTCAAATGCAATAAAATGCCGCTTTCAAACTTCAAAAGAATGCAAAAGCATCATAAATCATATTAAAAGTCCATAGCACGTGTGTGCTATATTCCAAGTGTTCTGAAGCCATAAGTTTGTTGAGTGAGAAATGGATCATTCTGGATGACACAACTTTTTAAGTCAAGAATAACTGACTTGCTGACTTGGATTATTTAAAGTCCCCATGAAGTCAAAATTGAAGTTTTTTTGGCTTTTAGTATGAATATGTTATCTATAAGCTAGTGTGCTCCAAAATGATTACAAAATTTGCATTTAGAAGATATAAGCATTCAAAACTTACATTCTCTCACTTTCACAAATATGGATCAGTGATTTAGATTACATCATTCTGCACTTCAGCTTCTCATCAGATTTTCTGTCCAATCAAATGCTCCCTAGAATCTAAAGCATCCCGCCCCCTACATTATAAATAGACACTGAAGCTGCGGCTAAATCGGTCACTTGTTCACACATTTACTATTATCTATATGGTGAATGGCACATAGTGCACTATATAGGGGATAGGGAACAATTCAGACAGTATAAATATGCTTTCTGTTGGGGCAAATGAAGTCTGGTTTTACATTAGTGTCACGCGAACTGCCACGGCGCACATACACACACACACACACACACACACACACACAGACTGTTCCGGTCCACAGACATGATAGCACAGAGCGGATCATATGGGCAAGTCAGTGCATACCAGAAAACGTATCGGACCCATTTGAATTCTGTACAGAATACTATATTTCAAAGCGATATGGAGGAGATTAGGAGAAACGGTTAGAGATTAGGAGGAAACTGCGGCTTTTCTGAGCTCAGCAGCTCTTTTCCGTGCTGTGATATAAACTAAACACTATTGGCTATTTTTTTTTTTTTTTTAAAAAGGGGAGGAGCTTTTCGACATGTCCCACCCTGTCTTCCTCCTACTTCAGTGAGCCTTTAAAATAATAGGAATTCATGCAAAAAGAAAGGGTGATGGTTAAATAGAACAATAAGACAATTAATGTATAATGCTTAGTTATAATAATTAAATAAATGTGAAGAAAAAAAAACAAGTATCTATCTACCTATCTATCTATCTATATATATATATATATATATATATATATATATTTTTTTTTTTTTTTTTTTTTTTTTAAAGCAGCAACAAAAATATGTATATTACCTCTAAAGGATAAAGCCAGGTGTGAAATTTTCCATCTGTGTAATGTGAGAGCAAATTGCATTTCGGGGGTTTCACAATTGTGCATGCATGTTCCAGCTTTGTTTATATATAGAAATAATTGGTAATTTACATCTGAGCAGCATTTATAATGGGATCTGGAGTGGTATAATACTGGGAAACGATGAGAGTAAAAGAAAAGAAACTCAAAAACAAAGTAACAAAACTGAGCTCACATAAACAACACAATCATGAAAGGACAAGATAAATAGTGGAAACACAATGGGTTATAAACACAGGGACTATTTGACTAACTAGACAGGTGTAGACAATCATGGAATAAAGAGGGGAAACCAGAATAAGACAGAAATACAAACTGAAAGACAACAAAACAAGAGTGCAGACAGGTAATAAATTGTAAGTGGGGAAAAAAACTCTAAACAATGAGTGTGGGCACAAAGGGTTAGCATAGATCCAAACAAAGCAGTTACACTTTTTGTCACATTTATTGCATATGATTATACCCCTATAGGTCATTAATTTGTATATTTTATGTCTTCTAATCCTACTGCTACCAAACAGTATTATGAGTATTAGTGTCACTTCAACATGTAAAGTAAGTGTCTCTTGAACTTGTATATTGGGAGATTTTAGGTGATAGTTTTTTAATCCATACTCAGTGCAATTAACCTAGACTTATTTTTCCAGCCACACATTTTTAGATTAACCTGTAAAATCATCTCAACATCTCAGTCAGAATGGAACAGATAACATGTCCAGCTGTTGGAAAGGGTTCTGGCAATATCATTTCACCTGTCCATTTTCCCCTGAATACAGTCATCTCTCTGCAATTTAGTAACAATTTTTGGGGTGAACGAAACAGGACACCACTTCCATTTTCCTTGGAATCTTCTGCCGGCTCTAAGCGGAGATTGCTTCAGTCTTTCAGGTTTTGGAAACTATGCCCTATCTTCAACCCTTCATTCCAGCACCGCAACAGCTTAACCTGAGGTAAATATTTCTGATAGATGAATTCAATTGTACTGAAATGCCTAGCCTCTCACTTTCAATTTGTAGCTAGCAGTACATGATCCAAATGATGCTAAATATTTAATTCAGGCATTGCTTTTCATTTTAATGAGCGTACACGTAATTAAATCTCTCCAGCTAACCTCAATCAAATGATAGATGAGATCGATCACATGACTAGTTGCCTACTCCCATTGCGCAATGAAAAAAAAGAAGTCAATGGAGTTGGAGCTTGTGGTAAATTACTTGTGCATTGACGATCCCTTTTGTTGTTTTTAGCAAGATGATTTTCAGCATTGAACAGTGGGCCTACAATGCAAATGCAATCAATAAACACAATTCCTTATGTTACAGTCAATAAATAAAAACTGATTTAAGTTAACTGAGCAATTTAATATCCTGTGTAATTTAACTTCATATTAATTAATTTATTTTTTAAAGGGGTAATTCACTGCTGGCAAAATGGGCTTTCAATACAACCTGGCTGCCTATGCAGTAGAAAGGCGAAAACAATGAAAATGGTTTATATGACTAGTGAAAACAGCCTTCCTTTTGCCAAATAGGTAGAAAAATGTCAACACCCATAATGTACTGGACATGTTGCCATCCAAGGCCACTCCTATTAAATAGATATGACCAGAGTCAAATGCCACCTTACTTGAGTAGGAAATACTTCTTAGCAAACTTTTAGTCGCAATGGTATCGACTTGTATTGTTCCCGGGTGCAAGAATTCAAAGAGCAAACATTTCCAGTAAAGGATCCAGCGCTTTGCAGGTAGTGGCTAAAGGCTGCAAAGAATGTAAATATGGAGAACATAATGTAAATGTAAAACACTGCTAAAATCTGAAAGACCTCCATGTTTGTAGTTTCCATTTCAAACTGTGTGACTACGAACACAATGTTTTAGGCCAAACAGAGGACAGAAAAAACGGAAAGAAACTGTTCAGTCAGTTAATTTGGAAGAAAAGAAACCAGAAGCTCCTTCTACCATAGTATTTTTACCATAATGCTGTGTAAAGAGTAGACATAGTCTGAAACAGTTTTCAGTGATAAGCCTACTCTTACAATAAATGTTTGATTAATAAACCTGTGTCAATCTGACTGTGGGGATACAAAAATGCAGAAGTACAATCTGTAGTTTTCACGAAAGCCCTGGAGCTTTCAAAAGTCAACTGAATGCATTGTGTGATCCGGCGGACTGTAGCTGACAAATAAAAAGAGATTTATGGGTCCAGGTAACACAGAGAAAGAGTAAATATAGTTCATTTACATATACTTACTACCGGCATTGTAACAATACAAAGCGGGTTGGAAATCGGCGAACTTACACTTTAAGGACGGTTTTATATTTTATTGAAAAACAAGATAAAATACACAGTGTAGTGTAGAGGAATGGCTGGTTAAGCTTTAGTTATTTCTGACATGCTATAGACCCAAATCTGAACTACAGCTATGAATTAGGCTGTTGAGATTTTAAAGAGAACTTTAAAGCAGAGTCCATGACTACAGTCGCTGGCAGGTCTTTGGTGCAGCTGAAAAACAAATTGCATACAGAAATAACAGAGCACTCTTGCGTCTCTGCTGCCTCCAACACATATGTTTTCAATCACTTTGCTAATTCCTGGAGCCCAATTGGCCCTATTTCTGCAATTAAGGACTGTAACTTTAAATGCTCGGATTTGCCACCTATAATTGTTTCATTGTGTATGCAAACACGCATGAAACTCTCTGATCAAACCCTGTGACTTTTCACCTTCAGTCTAATACTAAGTGGTTTGGAATCCTTATTATGAGCTCAAGTTGTCCTTGAGGTATAACCCCATTGCCTAGCAAAACAACAGGGGCATTTTATTTAACTCTGAGGCTTGAAGAAACATCACAAATACACACATACTAACACTCACAGACATAACCTAGTTATCAGATTTGATGTTCTGTTTGATTCCATTTCTTAAGAAAAGCATCTATGTTTAGCATTACTGGATTATGTGTCAATCTTTTAAATGTTTTCACAACCAGTTGGCAGACCATATGTTCATTTTCTGACCTTTGATAATCAAAGCAAGGTTTAAGATACAATAAATGTATTATTTTAATTATTAATGAATAAAAATATTTTATTTGTTCTTTTTTATATATATATATATATATATATATATATATATACAGTCGCAAGAAAAAGTATGTGAACCACTTGCAGAATCTGTGAAAATGTTAATAATTTTAACAAAATAAAGGAGATAATACAAAATGCATGTTATTTTTTATTTAGTACTCTCCTGAGTAAGATATTTTACATAAAAGATGTTTACATATAATCCACAAGACAAAAAAATAGCTGAATTTATTAAAATAACCCCATTCATAAGTATGTGAACCACTGATTCTTAATACCGTGTGTGGTTACCTGGATGATCTACGACTGTTTTTTTGTTTTGTGATGGTTCTTCATGAGTCTCTTGTTTGTCCTGAGCAGTTAAACTGAGCTCTGTTCTTCAGAAAAATTCTCCAGGTCCTGCAGATTCTTCAGTTTTCCACCATCTTTTGCATATTTGAACCCTTTACAGCAGTGACTGAATGATTTTGAGATCCGTCTTTTCACACTGAGGACAATTGAGGGACTCAAACACAACTATTAAAAAAAGGTTCAAACATTCACTGATGCTCCAGAAGGAAACACGATGCATTGAGAGTCGGGGGGTGAAAACTTTTGAACAGGATGAAGATGTCCAAATTTTTCTTATTTTGTTTAAATATACATTTTTTTCATTTAGTACTGCCCTTCGGAAGCAACAGAAGATACTTGCATGTTTCCCGGAAGACAAATTAAGTACAATTTACCTTGATCTTCAAATTCCAAATGTTTTCACCCCCCATCTATTAATGCATCATGTTTCCTTCTGGAGCATCAGTGAATGTTTGAACCTTTTTTAATAGCTGTGTTTGAGTCCCTCAGTTGTCCTCAGTGTGAAAAGATGGATCTCAAAATCATTCAGTCACTGCTGTAAAGAGCTCAAATATGCAAAAGATGGTGGAAAACTGAAGAATCTGCAGGACCTGGAGATTTTTTTCTGAAGAACAGAGCTCAGTTTAACTGCTCAGAACAAACAAGAGACTCATGAAGAACCATCACAAAACAAAAAAACAGTCGTGGATCATCCAGGTAACCACACACAGTATTAAGAATCAGTGGTTCACATACTTATGAATGGGGTTATTTTAATAAATACAGCTATTTTTTTGTCTTGTGGATTATATGTAAACATCTTTTATGTAAAATATCTTACTCAGGAGAGTACTAAATAAAAAATAACATGCATTTTGTATTATCTCCTTTATTTTGTTAAAATTATTCACATTTTCACAGATTCTGCAAGTGGTTCACATACTTTTTCTTGCAACTGTATATGTATATATTGTTTCTTGTAGTAACTGTTAAAGAGTAACACTTCCACAATAAAATGCCTTTGTGCCTCTGAGAGAATATCAATGCAGGCCCCTATCCTTACATTGCATATTACACTTGAGATGATTCCGATAAACAACACACTAACAACAAATCACAGCTCAGTATCTTTCCATATCTGTTAAGTTAGAAGAGACACATCTTTGTTTCATTATCTTCTGAGGGAATGGTTAGCCAACTAAATCTGACGGGCCGGTTGATGCCGTGGGTCAACAGTATCTAGGACGCCTCAGTAATTATTAATTAAGGAATAAAGCTTGCAGTCTTGGGCTCAGCTCAAATGGATGATTTTATACACAAAGCATGTCCTATATAATCAAAACCAACAAAGGTAGTACGCCGTCCACGTAGCATGGAGAGAAATCGAGAAAATGGGTGGTGTTTTGAAATCCATTTTTGTTCTGAGAAAGGTTAGTGCGAGAAGTTGTTAATAATTAACACCATATAGTTTGATCTTGGGAAATTAAGGTAGAAAAATAAGTATTTTTTTATGTCTGGAAATGCTAATTAAAGAAAGGAGCCAGTTTGAGTTTTCAAGCCGTCAGTCTGCCCTGGCAATCTGAATTCACAGCTCAGCCAGGGCTAATAGTGCCAGCGCCGCGTCTGGGGAAAAGCAGGCATGAAACGACAACGCAAACGCTAATGAATTGCGCATCCCTCTCCAGCACGAGGGAGACCATTCACGCACTTTCCATTTCACACCAAAGACAAGAGAGGATCCTTCATCAGACCTGAAGCCCACAGTGACTCATTCCACAGCCCTTTTGTGATGCACTCTATAGTTACAAACACGACTGCGCTGCTCTACTTACACTCTCTTCAGCCGTTGGATTCCAGCAGCGATCAAATCAAAATTCAGCTGGACCGCAGAGAAGAACTGGGCCGAAATGCAAATCTGATTTCTGTTCAGTGTTTTGCATAATTACTTATTTTGGTTATTCTCAACACCAGAGACACAATTAATATGGCACAGTCATTAAGTATTAATTTTGTTTTCTTTTTCTGTTTCCATAACATATGCTGACTCAAAACAAAGAATCACTTGTGGGAAAATTCTCAAAACCACAGCTATATTTCAAAATATAGCTGTTTGTAGGTAAATTGTAGATGTTTGGCATAGACATACTACATATTTTTAACTTTGTCTCTCTGGTGTTAACACATTACATTTTTTAAATCCGATCCTTTTTTAAAAACACACAAAAGTAATTCTTTGAAACACATTTTGAAATTGGGCTTTAGCATGGAAATGGTACCTTAAAGCGAACTCCTCCCCTTAGGAGAATTTGTGTGTCACCCGCTATTTTTGGTATAGTGCCTAAAAAAAAATCAGGGTCCTCAATTTTTGTTATATCAACTTCAAATTTGTAACACAACTTGATTAGACATATGGCTTTCACTTTATGGCAAATTTAGAGTCCAAATTATTTTGTAAAATGTATGATTTTATACAAATTAAAATAAAATTTTTGTACTTTCATCTTTTGAAGTGCTTTCACTTGAATGTGAAAGTGACGTGTAGCCAAGTATGGTGTCCAGTTTCTGTAATGTTGAAGTTTTTGTGGTTATCAATGTGCTAAAGAGTAGACACATGAAGGTACACACTACTGACTGCACATACCTGCAATGACTGCGCCAATGCCAGTGACAAGTAATATCTTACTTGTTCATTAAATGTATGTTAAACAAGTTGTGTTAGCATGTGCTATGATAGCTGTTGATTTGAACTGAAAAAGATATGATAAATTGGTTCCAGGGCTACAACTCTGGAAGTTGGAGCAACTTTTTTTTTTTTCTTTTGAGTATTCAACTTAAAAATTTGTGTTTATGCTACAAATAATTAAGTTCCACTAACTAAATGTAGCTTGTTGGTGGAACGTACATTCACTCAAAGTTGTCATAACTCAAAAAATTGATGCAAACTGTTACTTTTGTAGTTGTTGTTGAGTCAACACATTGTTTTTTAGAGTGTACTTGGAATTTGTGCTCTGCATTTCACCCATCCAAGTGCACAGAAGTGAGTATTGAACACACACTCACCGTGAACACACACCCGGAGCAGTGGGAAGCGATTGGGGGTTAGGTGCTTTGCTCAAGGGCACCTCAGTTGTGCTGAGCACATTAGTTACCGTAGTTGAAAACCAAAGAGCATCTTTTCATCTTAAAATGTTGTGTAATTGCACTTCTCCGTGCAAGAATGATGTCCCGACAAAGCCTTGATTCCTGCTCTACCTACATTGTAACATTCATATATGGTCTCGACACAGACTAAACAGCGCTGGGAGATCCAGAGAGAGTGCGTTTGAATTTGCCACAGTATTAATACGAATGTAGTATATAATTTAATAGCAGGAATGACGGCTATATTCATATAATGTTTGCGTGTGTCTCGACAGTTACAGCTCATGGAAATAATTTGTCAATCATTTTGATGGATGACGCTCAGAAAACTCTGAAAGCGGACCGAACCGAGAAAAAACATTGTAACAAATTTAGTCCTTGTTTCAGAACAAAACAAACGATCCATAGGTGTGAAAATGCCTTAAGACTCAATTTCAGAAGCCTCAGAATATACTTGCGCAATGTCATGAAAAAGCTGAGGGAAAAAATACAGTGCTGTGTCATTTGAAAGTTATTGATTTGACACTCCAATTTCATGTTGAAATGTGTGTGATAGCTTAATATATGTCTAGTTATGTTCCTCGAGTGATAAAGTGACGCACTGATATTGATCTTAAAGCTCTTGGTGACAACACCTCGTCTGTGACAGATAATCTGAACAGTGTCTCAGTCTTTCCAGTGAACTGAGCTGAGAACAGATAAGGGCGCCGTGATAACTCATTTAGAGACACACGCTGAACCTTGACTCCTAAGTTGATTAATCAAATGCGACTGGGGGCAGTAAATGTCGCTCGGTAAAATAATCCCATTTTAATATCGCAAAACCAGGTTAGAAATTCTTGATCCTTTGACTACTGCCATAAGGCTTTCAGAATAGAATAGAATTTAATGGCACTAAAAATACAAAATATTACAGTTACATGTTCTGAATTGCAGTTCTGAGTTTTGATTTATTTGTTTTCATTTGAGTTTACTCATTTGAGGGAAAAAAAAAAAAAAAATGATATGTGTTACATTTCTACAAGTATACAGCATATGCTGTCATTAAGGAACTTCCCCTTGGGAATTTCAAATAGGAACTGAAGCATGTTTCTATCCAGCTTTAATTATAAAGCATTGACAGTTGAAACATGAAAAAAATTGATACAAAATTATGAGTATGTTGTTTGTGTTCTTTATGCTGCATTTTTATATGAGAAATGATTTAACATTTAGCATTGTGTACAAGCAATATATTTTCTGGCTCATTCTATGAAAAGAGTGTCACGGGGCAAATAACACAAGATCCAGTGGCGAATGCAAGTGCAACACATAAAACAGGATTTGGTGGCAAGGAGACTGCAATGGGCTGGAATCCGCTGTCCAGACAAGAAGGTAATCCAGAGACGATCAGACGGGCAAGATAATCCACACTCGAGCAGGAATCAAACACACAGGAACTGGAGACATGAGAATACTGCTGGGAACAACGGAGACAAGATGTGAACAACAGAACGATCTAATAATGAACACAGCAAACTCAAGACTACATATAGGGACAAATAACGAGCCGCACCTGCGACTGATCAGCCAGCTCGTCAGCGCAGTTAGTCGCTATGGCAATGTTGATAGACAAACTGACACTGACAGCACAACAATAACAGACAGCATGAACAGGCGAACCTGCGAACCGTGACATTACCCCACCCTAGAGGGACTTACCTGGCGATTGTAATCATCGATAAGGGAGTGATCCAATATGTCTCTCGCAGGAACCCAACTCCTCTCCTCCGGACCGTAACCCTCCCAGTCCACCAAATACTGGAATCCACATCCCCTCCACCTAGAGTCCAGAATTCGACTGACTGAATAGATAGGCTCCCCATCTACAATTCGCAGCGGTGGAGGAGCCGGAGTAGGTGGATTAATGGCAGAGTGAAAAACGGGTTTTAATTTAGAAACACGGAAGACGGGATGGATTCTCCTGTACGCCGGAGGGAGTTTGAGGCGGACTGTCACCGGACTAAGGATCTTGGTGATAGTAAACAGGCCAATAAATTTAGGAGCAAGTTTCTTACAAACGGAGCGGAGAGAAATATCAGAAGATGAAGGCCACACTTTTTGACCAACGACGGAGATGGGAGGCTGGTAACCTAAACTACACTCAAACGGTGACAGGCCCGTGGACGACACTGGTAACGAGTTGTGCGCATACTCAACCCATGAGATATGTTGGCTCCAAGAGGACGGATTCTGTGACACCAAACACCGTAACACCCGTTCCAAATCTTGGTTGGCCCTCTCTGTTTGACCGTTACTCTGTGGATGGAACCTAGAAGAAAGGCTAACCTTCGCCCCCGATAAACGACAAAACTCTCTCCAAAATTTGGATACAAACTGGGGTCCCCTGTCAGAGACCACATCTGTCGCCTTCGAGAACCTGTCCACCACGGCTAAAACCACCGTGTTACCCTGCAAGGGAGGGAGACCCGTGACGAAATATAGCGAAATGTGGGACCAGGGTCTCAAAGGGACTGACAACGGCTGAAGGAGTCCAGCAGGGGGTCGATTAGAAGTCTTACAACTAGCACAAACCGAGCAGGCCAATACAAAAAGGCAAGTGTCACGGGCCATAGTCTGCCACCAGAACCATTGTTTTATAAGAAAAATGGTACGATTGACTCCCGGATGACAAGCCACCTTGGAACAATGACCCCATCGAATGACGTCGGACCGTAGACCCTCAGGCACGAATAATCGATCCAGTGGGCACTCAGACGGAGGCATTACCGCATTACCGAGCGGACCTTTGACTCGATCTCCCAAGTTATCATTGAAACCACACATTTAAGTGGTAGGATGGGCTCAGGAGAAAGCGGGCATTCAGATTAGTCAAAAACACGGGAAACAACGCATCGGGCTTGATGTTCTTGGACCCCAGACGATAGGAGATGGAAAAATCGAACCGACCAAAAAAAAAAAGTGCCCACCGAGCCTGCCTAGAGTTCAATCGTTTGGCGGATCTGATATATTCAAGATTCTTATGGTCGGTCCAGACAATGAAAGGTACCCCCGAACCCTCCAACCAATGACGCCACTCCTCCAAGGCAAGCTTGACTGCCAACAATTCTCTATTACCAATGTCATAATTGCGTTTGGCAGACGACAAATGTCAGCATACCACCACGTAGGACGAACCACATCCAACAGGAGTAACTGTCGATGCAGAGGAAGCAAGAGGAAGCTGTCTGAAAAGAATGTCCAGGTACTGACCTGGATTGTATCTAAAAAAACATAAAACCACAGCTGCCCAACTCACCACAGACTCTCGACTCTCCTGTTTCCACCAAACTGTTCATCGGGAGGTTGTGGGGGGTTGCTCAGGGCCCCCAGTTATGTAGGACTGGCACTGCATGAATGGTTCTTAATTGAACAATAGATGCCAATAAAGAACCTTTATTTTTAAGAAAGTCCAAATATCTGGCAGTGTTTGAGAAGTAGATTGTGTTACTTACCTGTAATCTAACAGAATATGTTACTAAATAGGCTACATTGTCCACCATGTATTCTGTATAATGGAATGCATTATACATTTCTTGACAATAAAGTTGACAATGCAAGGTCACACATGCCATGATTTTTGACTGATGATCCCCACAAGGATCTTCATAGATCTCATTGTAGTTGTGTTATCAACACTGATGCTATTGAGATTCAAAGTCAAAAGTCATTGGTTCCTGCCATTTGTCCTACCTTAGTGGTTTTAACAGCAGCATCTAACGTAACCTCAGTCTCAAAATGAGCATCCTTCAGCAATAAGCATCTCCCTTATAGGACCACAATATAAATCACTTGGGGCAGTAGGAGGGGCTAATGGCTGTTTTAGTCATGCTCCATGGAGCTTCCTCCCTCTGGGGCCACTTTTTAATTTACTCAGAGTTTAATTAAAAGGATATTGCCCCCTCCCTAGACCATGCAGATCCAGATCTGCAGAAAAAAAGGATCAGTGGGACCACCTCCAGGGGGTTAAAGATGACCCAGTTCATGCTTCTGCTAATGGTAACAACAGGAAGTGAGAGATGCCATCATAGACCTGTTATTGCTCTTTAGTATCTCTGTGATTTATCCCAAACATAAGCAGCATTTATGGAGAAATTACTGAATGCTACATTGCCTTCTCTTTAAAAAGCTCTGATTTATGAGGGCCACTCAGGTTGCTTCATCAAATCTGGTTGTTGATTGATGACAATTGTGGCTGCAGTAATTCCTCAGCCTGCTTCTGTCTGCACTTGTTTTTCCACATAGAATCAATACAGGGGTCAGCAACCTCAGGCAACTGTAGAAATATTAGTCTAATAATATAATATAATATAATATAATAATGCCCGGCCAAAAAAAAGTCGCTGTTTGGATTTTAATAGGCAAATACTTAAGAATCTATGAATGGATCATTATTACAGTGATTATTATGTTTCTAGCATTCTAGCTATGCTTTTCATTTCTTAAACAACCATGTAGGAAGACACATCATGGCTATATTCCAGAATGACAATGCCAATATTCATCAGGGTTAAAATTGTGAAAGAATGGTTCAGAGAGCATGAAGAATCATTTTCACACATGGATTGGCACCTCTGAGTCCTGACCTTAACCTCAGTGTAAGTCTTTGGGATGTGCTGGAGGAGACTTTACAGAGTGCTCACCTCTTGCATTGTCAATACAAGATCTTGACCAAAAATTGATGCACCTCTTGATGGAAATAACATCACAACATTTATTTCCATCAAGAGGTGCATCGTTTTTTGGTCAAGATCTTGTATTGACAATGCAAGAGGTGAGCACTCTGTAAAGTCTCCTCCAGCACATCCCAAAGACTTTTAATGAAATTAACCCTTTGACGCGTACGATCACACCGGTGTGATTAGAACGTTCAGTGCATCACGTGATCAACTGCCAAATTCAAATGTGCTTGCGCGCTTTGGCTGGCGCTAAACCAGAGACGGACGGGCGCAGCGCTTTTCATATATCACATATATGCAGTGTTTTCAACCAAATAATGTTTATTTTAGGTTTCAGACATTTAAATACACATGAGTACTAACAAAACAATATATTTAGAGTTTGTATACATAATGATGTCCATAGAAGCGGAAATAACAACCCTTTTCAATATAATTAGACGAAACGTTTTATTCATATCAGATACACATTGTGAAAGTAACTTTAAAGCTTACTCTATTCTTCCCCAGTTCACCGACTCACTTACTTTCATGTATTTCGGGAGAAGTGGATGAATTCACGTGTTGTAAATCCAACAGATCCGATTCTCTGAACTGCTGCGCAAACTAACATGGCGGCGCCCATCGCGCATGTATCTCAACTAACGCGATCGTTATAAAGGTGTTCAAACAGCAAAACACATCCACTTGCACATATTTGACAATCGGAATATCAGATATTTCATGCTATAGTTAACAAATTTGTGAATATTTTGAATAAAAAAGGAAAAATGAAATAAAAGCAGATCATCAGTCATACAGCACTGTGGTGTGTTACGTGACAAGCAATGACGAGTCACCATGGAAACAATAAAGTGATGCGTTCTAAATAACGGTCGCCTTAAAAAACTCACGCTGGGGGGTCAGCCAGAATATTTTAAACTTACATGCAAAAGGGTTAAGGTCAGGACTCAGAGGTGCAAATTTATGTATGAAAATGATTCTTCATGCTCTCTGAACCATTCTTTCACAATTTTAACCCTGATGAATATTGGCATTGTCATCCTGGAATATGGCCTTCATACGTTTTCCTACATGATTGTTTAAGAAATGAAAAGCTACACAAAAAGCTCCATAAGCTACACAAAAGCTCCATCTTTCAGGGTTAAAAGAACCGTTGTCAAACATATAACATGCTAGAAACATAATAATCACTGTAATAATGATCCATCCATAGACTCTTAAGTATTTGCCCATTAAAATCCAAACAGCGACCTTTTTTTTGGCCGGGCAGTGTATAATATAATATAATATAATATAATATAATATAATAAATTATTAATTAATCGAAATGTATTATATTTACAGTATTATTTTAGTGTTATTTATATAGTATTGTAGTGTTATTAATATTTTGATATAGCTTTTAATTTTGTACTTTCATTTTTAATATAATGTTTAGTATTTTGTTACTTTTTTTTTTATTTGCCTATTAAAATCCAAACAGCGACTTTTTTTTGGCCGGGCATTATTACATTATATTATATTATATTATATTATATTATATTATATTATTACTAAAGTAAATATGTATTGACTTTTATATTGAAACCTTTATCTTAGTGATTGGACTGATTAACTCAATCAAATTGCAATTCATAATTTTACATTTTGGCAAATCTTTGTCTAATTTGTATGAATTTGTACAATCTCATTTGTACGTTTCCATATGATCTGCTTAAGCCCTAGTGATAGGGATGTTTGAGGTGGGGGTTAGGGGTGGACCTTCATGCTTATTTTTTTTTTTTTATTTTTTTTTTTTTTCTAATAATCGTACATTTTTGTATGATTCATATCATACAAATTCATACAAAATCAACTCTAACACGGTTATGCTTTGCTGTGATATCAGGTTGGACTGGCATAAGGATTCTAAACTGCAAGCGACACAAAACTCCCATTATGCCCAAAGAAAGATGTCTATGCTGCAAGTGTGTGATATATGGATTTTAGTTGCATTTTTTTAATCCCATGACTCATAAACAGGAAACTGGCTTCAAACTGTAAAGTTTCCCCCCGATTTAGCATTTCACGATAACTATTGCTTAATACATTTGTTCGCTTAATTGACCTCAATAGCACTGCATCACTGAAAACTGTTGATAATACACAGCCTATACTATCTTGCTTTTTAAGAAATATCATTGCACATTTGCATTGTCTGATCCTATTCTAAATCTAGCAAACACAATGTCTCGCTAGTGCTGACATGGGAATTCAAACGGCAGTGCAAAAGTACTGCTAAGAGGCACTGCTCCTACACACTGATCAACTGTCAAGTCGAGCACTCCTAAGCCACTGTTGCTAGGTTACACAGAGGAAGTCTGCAAATTTCGATTTTACCTTGATTCAAACAACTGAAGTTTTTAATATTGTAATTTTGCATAGTGTTTTACTGATCATTTACACAAACCATCTAACCTAAAGATGTCTTTGGTGGTAAACATGTCTTTGGTTCTGTTTTTCTTCAAAGAAAGCAGATTCACAGCAGTGCCAGGCTCAGATAGACTGTTGATATGTCTTCTCAAACTCTTATGTATGCTTGCAATCATTTAAAACAAGATGACGACTAAATGTGCTTTTATATAACATGCAAGCAAGCTTTCAGCTGTCCACAATATAATGGACATCTTTTGGGTAACTTAAACTTCATTCATTGGTCTGACTTGATTAGAAACATCAGGTTTATGTAATGCTTAAGAGTTTTTAATGGTATTTTTTGTGGTTATTCCCAGACAGTGTTTCCCTGAAGACATTTCACCCTTTAAAATATTTACACAGCAAAAAGTAGGGCTTGTTTTCATAGAATTTTTCTTTATTTTTCTAACCACATTGTCAAATTGCATTTTTTTTTTCTTGTTTCAAGCATAAATCTTTCTGAAATGTTATGCTATTGTACCTTTCAAGTAAATTTTCTTGTTTCAGAAATTTTACTGGAATGCAAGACAAATATACTGATTAAGAAAATATGTTTTTTTTTTTTTTGCAGCACAGTAACTACTTGCAGACGAGAGCCAAGAAATGTAAACAAGATAAAACATGGAATCACAGCACTTTTCTTCTGCTAAACTATAAATAAATTAACAAATATATAAATAAATAAACAAACAAACAGCAAGATGGAAAATAGCTTATTGATCTTCATGCATTGTCTCGTTAATTATGCTGGAGGTGTAGATTTCATCTAATCGATGTAGGAGATGCATCTTTATTCTTGTGTGTAACTTATTACTGTCTGAGAAATACAAGGCTGCACCGCAATTAGAGCTCTAAAGCACTCGCAAATCAATACCCCAGATGTATGTCCAAGACTTTCAGGAAGCAATGCATTGAGAGAGCCACAGTGCATATTCTCCAGGCTAAAGGCTAATCTGCTTTAGTGCTGAGAAGTCCTTCACTAGAATTTGCTTCAATGGTTGGGGTTAATAACTCTGACGACCCAAGCTTTGTCTCAAATGGTTGGGTTAGGGGATATCTGTTTAGTTAGACCTGCCACTTTTTTCAGTTATAGATTGGTTGCCAGTATTTCACTAGATGTTTCTCACCGCACACAGCTGAAGTTTATTGTCAGAGTAAAGCCAAGCCACTACAAGATTGAAGATCAATTGGACTACGTTCACACTGTCAGTCCAAATCCGATTATTTGTGTATCCCATTGGATCTGATCTAAAATTATTGTCCACATTGTGTATCGCAACTGTTCAGATCTGATTTGTGTGTCCATGCCGCTCTTTCGTTTTCCGGAATATCTGCATTGGTTTCTATGGCAATGGTGTTGCGTTGGTAGGTATATGCCAAAAACAACAAACTCAACATGGAGGCATTTGCAATACAGATGTTGTCTTACTTACAACATGACAATGTGTAGCCGCCGCGCTGGACTACTGTCTTCTGAGGCAGCACCAGAAATGTAAGAGGCTGGTATGTGTGGCTTTATTCTGTGCTGTTGTCTCCACCGGTTTTAAAATGTCTCCATTATATTGTCATTTTCTGCTCATCCGGCACTTCGCAACAACACATACTTGTTTCTGCAGAGACTTTCAGCAAGTTTGCTATAACAACGTCTGACGTTTATGTTTTATGCGGCATGAGAAAGTCACATAAACCACTCAAAAGCGGTCAGACTGAAACGGATTTCCAGAAATGCATATGAATGTAGTTTCGAAACGCATTTCATGTGATTTTTGGCCGTTCACACTTGCTAAATCTGATTAGATTTCAATCGGATACGCACAAAAATCAAAAATCGGATTTGGACTGACAGTCTGAATGTAGCCTTAGTTATCACAGGGTGATGATCACACTTGACTTTCTGTTTTCTGTTGCGTTGGTGAGTACACAACATAACTGATTCTAGAGGTGCTCCATACAAGATCATCCTCCTCTCTGACTAAAGCTGTGATCCCTAAATAAATGCTCACAAACTCTTACACATAACAATGGGAGATTATTCTTGACAACATGTCATCAAACAACATGGAAGAAGGGCTTACACAGAACAGGAAATACAAGAAGAAAGTTGTGAAGATATGGTAAGCAGTTTTTTATTTATTTATATATTTTTGTTGCTCCTGCTAACCAATATATCTCAATCCTTTTGCACTTTTTGGTTCTCTCACAATTTCATTGGCTGTTGTTTTTACTACTCTCTTACTCATGGGGACACACACTTCACAACTGCTTGGCCTGATTTTAAGCAGGTTTCAAGCTAGATTTCAAACATACAAACACTTGAATACAGTTTGTATGAGATTTCAAACAGGTTTCAAACAATATTTCATACAAGATTTCTGTAACATTCATGTTTAGTTTCATTGTTTTGTTCTGTTTAGTTTTTAGTCATGGTTTTAGTCATTCTTGTCACGGTTTTGTTTGTGTTCTCGTTCTTTCATTAGTTGTTGTGGTTTCTATTTAGTGCTCACCTGTTCCTTGTTCCGTTGATTATCTTTTCTTGTGTATTTAATCATTCAGTTTTCCACAGTTCTTTGTCTTGTGGTGAAGTTTATGTTTGATGTGAAGTGTGCTATTGCTTTTTGTGTTTATTAAAGTCTATTTCTTCGTCATTCTGCGTCACGCATTGTCCTTGGATTAAACTACATAGTAGGTTGTGACAGAACGTGAGACCCAGATTAGATTAAGCAGCAGAAGAGAAAATAAAAATGGATATGCCTGCTGTCCGCCTACTCCTGTTGGAGCAGGAAGATCACTTTCTTGAGGATCACATGAGGGATTTTCTCAGTCTGGCGTGCATCACTCACTATCCCAATGAGCAGTCAAAGGCATGTACGTCCATGGAAGGTCCTCAAGGGGACTTTGTTGCATATGTGGAGTGGGTGCTGGTACAGTGTGGCTCACCATACACTGTCTGCCTCATGGATAAGGACAACACCAGCCCCACTCTGGACCCAGAGCCCAGCCTGCCTTCAGCCATGCCTGCAGCAGAACAAAAGCCAGAGACCACTGCTGACTTGGAGCCTACCATAAAAACAGAGCCAGAGCCAATGCCAGAGGCTACTTTCATCCCAGAGCCCAAGCCCAGTTCCAAGTCGTCTCAGTCATCGCTGGCTAAGCCCAGTTCCAAGTTGTATTCGTCATCGCTGGTCAAACCCAGTTCCAAGTCGTCTTCATCGTGACTGGATAAGCCCAGTTCCAAGTTGTATTCATCATCGGTGGTTAAGCCCAGCTCCAAGTCACCTTCGTAGCCATTGGCTCAGCCCAGCTCTAAGGCTCCTTCGTCTCGGATGGTCGTGTCCAGCCTCCCTCTTCCTCCTCCTCTGCCAAAGCCATCCAGATACTTGGCTTCATCTCCGCTGTCTCCCTTCAGGCCCTCGGCTCCTCCAGTGGTTCCACCAAGCTGCACGGATCCACCTAAGGCTTAGCAGTCATCAGCTCTACCTTGGCCCATGGATCCCTCAGCTCCACCTCAAGCCTCTGAACCTTGGACTCCGCCTCGGCCCTCCAACACATCGGCTTCACCTTGGCTCAATGCTCTTTTGGCTCCACCTTGGTCCATTGTCACTCTGGCTCTACCTCAGACTTCCGAGTCATCACCTGTGCCTCGACCCTCCACCCCTCTGGCTTTGCCGGGCTCCTCCTTCTCTCTGGTTCCACCATTGTACTGGCTCCCACCGTCTCCGCTCTGGTCTGCCAAGCCCACACCTCCTCCTTGGTCATGGCCACCTGCCACTCCACCGTGGCCCTCCAGGCCTTCTTTGTCATCCTGGTTGTACGTCTCCTCTGCTCCACCTAGGTCCCCTCTAGTCACATCTCCACCTCACTCGGTCGGGCTCCTGACTCCAGTCTGGCTTCTTCCCCTATCAGTTCCGCCATGGGCCTTCAAACTGCTCAGCGTCCTCTTCCCGAGCCTCCTCCCTCCTCTGTTTGGACTCTAGTCTGCAAAAATGGGATTTTATAGATAACTTTATAGTTATCTATAAAGATAACTCTCGCTTCAGAGAGTTATCTTTACAGAGGCCTCTGCTCGCCAGAGCTCCACTAGGACACAATATGGCAGGTTGTAGGCTCTCTGTGAGCCTCCTTGCACGGTATCCTATGTGTGGGGCAGTTAGGCCTCCTCTCCCTTTTGAGGCCACCTGCTTTGACATCATACCAATGTCAATGTCAAGTTCATTGTCGCATTTAGACTCATGTTTCAGACACCAGTCATGCTGGAGGCATTCCCCATAGAGCCCTCTAGGGGACGCAGCGTCTCGTTCCCCTTCTCAGGAAACCACGGTTACATGTGTAACCTGAGACGTTTCATATCAAATTTCAAACTGGTTTTGAAGCCAGGGGCCATATGTATGAAGCCGCTCAGAGTAAAATTTTAGTGTAAATCTTATGTGTGTCAAAAATCTAAGAATGACGTAATTTTACTCTTACACCGTGTCCTAACCAGACGCGACGCGACACCGCGACAAGCAATAAAAGGTATCTTTTCCATGTTAATCGGAGTTTTTGTCCTAACCAGCCGCGACGGCGACACACGAATATTCTATTTTAGAAACGGTTTCTATTTCTCCGCGACGTCGCGGCTGGAACAGCAACCCAAAGTATGGCAATGATAATATCAGGTACTGTTTATGTGCTTTATTTAATGTTAAAAGCATCTAACATGAGTTTGAATATCGTTCTGTGTTCCCAGCTTTTTAGCTGTAATGAAAACAACACTGGCTAATTCACCTCTTATCTTGAAAATAAGTAAATGGGCACAAGAACGTTCAAACAGTCAACTCAATGCGAACAAACGTGTATTCTATTACAAAGAATGGTTCAATCACTCCGTATTTACTTTAAATAATGTTTAAATTGTGTAATATTTATGAATTTTACTAAGTACTTGCCCATTTCATTGTGTCCGCTGTGCTCTTGCCGAGAGAGCCCGCCCACACTCTCTTTTGATTGGCTGTGGTTTTTGATTGATTTTATCGCTTCTCATTTTCGCGTCTCATCTAGCGTGGACAGTCAAATTGCTTGTCGCTGGAATCTTATCGCATCACGTCTGGTTAGGACACGGTGTTATTCCTAGACTTAAGAATAAGTATGATTCATAAAGTTTCCTAAGTGTCAAGACTAGGTCTCAGCTCCTAAATTATTTAGGAGAGCTGCAGAGGACTCATAGTTAGGAGTAACAAGAAGGCAGCAAAGAAGAGGAGACACATGCTTTCCAATGAAGATATGATGTATTGGAGTTATATCGAGTTGATAAAATGATATAAACTTGATTGACAATTCTTTTTGTAACTGACCTAATAAGAAATGTAATAACTTTAAATAAATGTAATAAATTTAATAAATATTACTTAAACAATAATTAATGTTTAATGCATTTTAATGCATTTAATAACTTTGAATAAACTTTTTATAACTTTAAATGTAATAACTTCTCCCTCTCTACAAATCAATGCTCTGACTGTAAAAATGAAATAGTAATTACCTTTTTTGGTGGCTGTAAGAATGCAGCAGTGCAACGGTGATGACTTGAGCCTAAATAGTACTATTGCTAAACTTGCCACACCAAACATAGTGGCCAAAATTGATGTGCAAAGGTGTTTTTTTTTTTTTTGTTTTTTTTTTAAATGACCCTACAATTTAAAATAAAACACACTAAACTAAGCAAAGGTATTTATCTGACAACATTTTTGGCAAAAAAAAAGCAAAACTACAGCTACAGGTTTCAGAAAAACAAAAAAGCTCAGAAAAAAGCGCACATTGACTACAACATAATCAGTTTTTAATATTTCATTGGTCCTCTTGTTTTTGCATGTGTTCATAATTTCTTTGTATGACAGCCTGGCCAAAAATAATTTGAAATAATATGAAATAATTTTAAATTTCATTTCATTATCACACATGAAACAATTTACTCCAAGCACAGCTACGCGATATGCATACATCTTCATACAACACATTTTTAAAAACTATTTGTATTAAGGTTGAAGATGTCAATTTTCATATGGCTGGACATGACATTTGGCCACTACTCTATGGCAGTTCATTGACTTTCCAACTGACCATAAAACAATGCAGCAAAAGCAAGCCACTTTTATGTTGACTGTGGGCTTCCCTGGAGTTGTTGGAGCCGTTGATGGAACTCATGACACATCACTGCTCCAACTGTAAATGAGGAGACATATAACAATAGAAAAAAAAAAAATCCACGCCATCAATACTGATTCATGATAATTTTGCACAATGCAAAGCTATTTTTAAAAATAAATTTAAATATTAAAACATTTCAGTGTCTTTTTAAATTATTATTATTTTTTTTTTATAATAACATTAAATTATTGGTGTGGCGCTGCTGTGACTTCACCCTTGCAGGCTCGCTATTGGCTGATTCAGAGGTTGAGGGCAGCCATTTTGAGTTGACATCATTGTAGAAAACTCTTAGAAACTGTTAGAAAAGTTCTACTTTTTACTAAGAATTTTTTGACACTTAAGTCAAAACCTAAAATTATTCTTAAGAGCATTTCTGAGAAGTTTTATACATACGGGCCCAGATTTCAAAAATGCTTCAAAACACATTTCAGTTAGATTTCAAATGCAGTTCATACCAGATATCAGATTTGAAATCAGTTGTTGTTCCTGCAAGTAGTTGCCCAGATTTCAAACAGGTTTCAAAGTAGATTTCAAAACATGTTTTGAAACCTTTGGTAGTATCTGTGACTAATCGGAATATGTTTGTGCACTAGAAGAATGTAAACTGAAAATCAAAGTCATCAAACTTGAGTCTTGTTGAGTCTTGTTGTGTGATATTTTTATTTATTTTTTTTTTTTTTTGGTTAACATTACCCATAATGCAATGTACAGTACAACTTAACCTGTCACCCTGCTTTTTGAGAATAGACCTGAACTTAAATGGTTGTAATTCATGAATGGTGTGGAATATATTTTACAAAATAATTTAGAATGTAAAATTACTAGAAAATCAAAGCCATTGTGTATCCAAGTTGCTTACCAAATTAAAATTTTAAATCACAGAAACGTTAAAAGTTATTTAAAGTAGCTTTTCCTTGGTAATGCAATGTCCAATTTCAAAACGGTGTCCACAGGATGATTTTCGAGTGTTTAAGCTTTCGAATGATACCTAATTTATGATGTTTACTAAAATATGTGATAGGAAAAAAAGACATTATATTGTTTTTATACAGTGATATAAAATATCACAGTAGAGCACAATATGCAAAACAATACAACAACAGTGGAGGTTGTTACAAACTGTGTTTGTGCTTCTAGTCTCTATGGAGTTCTGGTATTATCTTGTCCATCACTAAATGTATCAGGCTGTCCTGGTTGGTGGACATGTTCTTCTATATCTGCTACAGTTTTACAGTCAGATGAAGTGTCCATAAATCACTGTGTGTCCTGCAGCAAGACTGGGATTATGTTTAGCTTAATACCCCAGTTATAAATCAACACTGCTGACTGGTCCAGGCAAGACTCTTTTTTGCCTCCCTCTCTATCTATTATTTTTGGACATTGATTGATGTCTGTATTTTATACAGATACAAAGTAATGGGCCCTGACAAGATAATATATAAAAACTACCTAGAAACATGTCACACTGACAATAAATAAACATGGTACAAAATTAACTTAGAACAAAAACATGCATGCAAAGGTTGCAACACTTTTGCAAGGTTTTTCAGCATACAAATCTTTGTCTTAAATCACAAACCACCTGCAAATTAATTTAACAGTGATGAAATTAAATAGTGATGTGCCATGAGTCTTTTTTATGTAAATTAGGCTTATTACAGACTGTGCCTTATTCACAAAATTTAGTGCTGTTTGCTTGGTGCAGTTAGTTGCACTACTGCTGCAAAATTTTGTAAACAATGTTAATAAGAATTATTAATTATAATACTGCTTTTAGGCAGTTTGGTTTGGTTGTGTTGGTCCAACATGTGTAGTGTTTCCCTGAAATCAAAATCTAATCAAAATATGACATTATCATATTCTTGCTTCATATTTCTTTCTCTGGCATTTTAACATGATTGCAATTAATTACCAAATGAAACACGTTCCAATGAGGATAAAGGTGGCAGAGTTTAAAAACTCAGTAAATATGTATATATCAAGGATAAATTGATTTATATATTTTATAAAACCCAGTTAAAGTCTGAGAATCTCTAATGAACTCATTAAAGAAAGTTCATAAGTTTTTCACACCCTTTTCTCTGCAGACATGTTCCTCCACCTTCAGTTCACATATGCATGATTTGAGTGAATATGTGAAAATATGTTTGCATTTTTAATGACAGTTGGCATATGTGATTTAGAGAGGTAATTTGGCCTTCACATACTTACTCCTACGAGTCTCCACATGAAGGTAAAGAAAACAATTCTCCAAGAAACAAATTAAGCAAGTGCTGTTGTTGTTTTGACTTGGGTTAATGAGCATTTAGGTTCAGCTTGTGCACGCCAATCAACCTGTGGTGACCCACACTCTCCATTTCTGTCAGTTCGGTGACCACAAAACTGCAAACCAGACGAACAAATGCCATTACAAAACATGTAGCAAATTAGGAGCTCCATCAGTAAGCCCCTTGGTACAGTTTATAGATTTAATCAACCATGCACCAGTTAGACTATTATTTTTAAGAAAAAATATAGTTTCTAAATGAGGAAATGTGCATTAGTATATTCCAAACATGGTGCAACTGCAGAGACTAATTAATTTGTACTAATTTAAAAAAATTGTGTTTTCCATTCTCAAAACTTAATATCTATTTATATATTTGTGTCTTGTTTTTTGCAGTGGAACAGTATTGTTTGGTAAGTAGTTGTGTTACAATGACTGCAAAAGAATTTTGCTGTTTCTCTCATTATTATAAATGATCTCTCAGCATAAGGTTTTCAGTCTTGGGTAAAGGTGTAGCTGCTCAGTAGGGGATCTTTTGATGTTTCCCAGCATGCCCTTGAGCAAGGTACACAAGCCCAAGTTGTTCTAGTGGTGTAATAATTGGCAGCCATGCATGCATGCTCAATAAAAAAGAATCCTGACGTAAACCTGATTACAATGGGCTATTTGCAAGCACACTTACTTTATTATAAATCTTTAGGCGTACTTTCTGTAACTTTTAACAGATGGACACACTGTGTACTTCAGTTTAGATGAACAAAACAGAACAAACATGGAAAATGTTGCATTAAGGCATTAAATACATTAAGACCTCAGGGCATTTCATAGTGGAGCACCAAGCTCCAAATTCCAGAAGACTGTCCCAAAAGAAGTCTATCCATGCTTTGATGAAATTTGTACAAAGTTCCCCTTTAATCAGCCCCTTAATAACAGCTAGTCCACCATTAAGTACTCTATACACGCAGGCAGTGATTTACTAAAACCGTGCCTGTAAAATAAACACAAACTTGATATCTTGCACAAAACAGACCCGAGCTGATCTACTAATGTAGTCTACTGAGGATTGCTTCTTTCAGATCTGCAAAATAGGGCATCGGTCAGTTTTTGCAGATTTCTCTTAATGAATAAGTAAGTAGTTGTGCCTTCATAAAAGAGCTAAATTAAAAGCTGCATTCACACTGCCAGCGACAAAGCAACATGATCCCGTTCATTTTAATAGAGAGCTGGCAGTTTTTTGGCGACACGGGCGACAGTGACCGTTGGCGACAGGATGTAGGCGTGTCCAATGACGCAACGAAGATGAGGTATGTTTAACTTTATGCAAATAAAGTGCGACTTTCGGCAACCAATAGGAGTGAAGTCAGGGGAGCGCATGATCTATTACATCCTGTAGAGGAGAGTCGAGGGAAGATGGAGAAGTTCATTTTAGCGGTCAACTACTTTCTATAATTTATTATACGTCTCTGTGTACATACGGTGGTATGAATGGAATCCAGATAGACCGGCGCTTGTGCTGTTTTATTAGCACTTAATAAACATAAACATAAACACAACAACTTACTCGTTTTGTCATATTTAAACTTAAAGTCATCATTAAATCAAAATTGGACAATTCTTATTTTTTATGGAATATTGCAGTGTTTATTATAAATTATTTATTCATGCATTTTTTTTTTTTAAATTCTTGTGCCCTCATAAACTTTAATCAAAATAACTTCCCCTCCCACTTCCCTCCCTTCTTCTCTTCTCTGATGATGTGTTAACTGGTGTGAGGGCGGGACAACCTGTCACTCACATGACATCACAGCAACAACAAACCACAACCATCCAATCAATTTCCCATGGACAATCAAGTCCCGCCCTTCCTTTTTTTCCTTCGAAAAGCCGTTTTACTTGTATATACGTCACAAAAGAAAAGAAAAGAAAAGAATCTATATCACAATCTTTGTTTCATGCCAGAGTTTTTTGGCAGTTTTTGTCAATTCATAACTATTTTACAATTTGACGAATTGGTGGCGAATTTGTATTCAAATTCGTACAAACTGTTTCATATGTGTTCGTACGATCTACCTACGCCCTGCTGAGAGTTAGGTTTAGGGATAGACTTTCATGTTTACTTTTTTTTTTTCCAAAACGTACAAATTCATGCGAAGTCACCAACAAGATCAGATTGGAAAAACACTATTGGCAGTGTATATGAAAATATTATATACCTGTATGAATTAATATAGGCCTACCATAAATAAGACACCATAAGTAAGAATTATATAAATAATAATAGTAGGCTATATCATGGTTTCCACAAAAATATTAAGCAGCACAACTGTTTTCAATATTGATAATAATAAGAAATGTTTATTGGGCAGCAAATCAGCATATTAGAATGATTTCTGAAGGATCATGTGACACTGAAGACTGGAGCAAGAAATAAATTACATTTTAAAATATATTAAAATAGAAAACAGTTATTTAAAATTATAATAATTTTTCACAATTTTTACTGTTTTTATTTTTTTATTTTTTTTAAATAAATGCAGCCTTGATGAGAATAAGAAACTTCTTTTAAAGGAAAACTCCACTTTTTTTGAAAATAGGCTCATTTTCCAACTCCCCTAGAGTTAAACAGTTGAGTTTTACCGTTTTCGAATCCATTCAGCCGATCTCCGGGTCTGGCGGTACCACTTTTAGCATAGCTTAGCATAGTTCATTGAATCTGATTAGACCGTTAGCATCTCGCTCAAAAATGACCAAAGAGTTTTGATATTTTTCCTATTTAAAACTTGACTCTTCTGTAGTTAAATCGTCTACTAAGACCGACGGAAAATGAAAAGTTGCGATTTTCTAGGCTGATATGGCTAGGAACTATACTCTCATCCGGCGTAATAATCAAGGAACTTTGCTGCCGTACCATGGGTGCAGCAGGCGCAATGATATTACGCAGCAAAGTTCCTTGATTATTACGCCGGAATGAGAGTATACTTCCTAACCATATCAGCCTAGAAAATTGCAACTTTTCATTTTCCGTCAGTCTTAGTACACGATTTAACTACAGAAGAGTCAAGTTTTAAATAGGAAAAATATCGAAACTCTTTGGTCATTTTTGAGCGAGATGCTAACGGTCTAATCAGATTCAATGAACTATGCTAAGCTATGCTAAAAGTGGTACCGCCAGAGCCGGAGATCGGCTGAATGGATTCGAAAATGGTAAAACTCAACTGTTTAACTCTAGGGGAGTTGGAAAATGAGCCTATTTTCAAAAAAAGTGGAGTGTTCCTTTAATAATTCTAATAAAACAAACAAACAAAAAATCTTAATTATTCTTAATCTTATTGTACTTTTGACCAGTCATATACACTACTCAGATTACTCGTCACAGAAGAAGGATGTAAAGTCCTTTAAATATCAGTGCGTGCAACATATTTTCATGTATGGTATTTATCCTTAATAAATCATCCAGAATACACAAAACGCACAAACAATATTGCGCAAGCAAATTTGTTACTTCTTTATTGTTCTTGTCCAAATACAGTACAAGCTAAGTAACACACACTGACTTCAGTGTTAAAAAGTGAATGTTATAATATACACAGAGGAACAGACATGAGCAGAGGTGTCAGTAACGGGAGAGAGAAATGGCGGGCAACAGAAAGAGGGCAGCGAGAGGAGCAGCTCATGGCAGCTCTGATGGATGGGGCTTGTTAGGAGGCCCAACTGTTAGCTAAGTGACAATGACAGCTGGAAAAGGCCTCCATTACCACTTTTAAGATGTGGCTAAAATCCCCGTCAACCCGTAGAAGCAGATGTCGATAACCCAGGGCGTAAGTTCTGTCAGCGGTGACAGCAACACATTTTCATCAAGCTAACAGAGCCACACAGCAGATGCTAATGTAGCATAGAGGAAACACTGTAATGCACTAAAGCTTTTAGGAGGTCATGAAAGGACCTCGTAGTTTTGCAAGTTGTGCTTTGGAGAAAAACATACAATATCTTCAGCAGCCCATATGTTCTGTGGGCTTTCATGTTCGGCAATGACATGAAAAACGATGTCACTCAAATGAAGGAAGTCTTGCAATATGAAAGAGTGTAAATAATTACTTTCTGAAGGCTGCTCTGATAATTTACATGCAGCTGTATAGATAGACTCTAATAAAACTAGAGCTTCAAGCTGTGGGTTCAGAGGTCAAGTGCTTTGTGTGAACAGAGAGACTGTAACAGATGATGGTGAGGAAGTTGTTATCCTTCTGTATTTCACTTCAGAAATTATGTGGGTTTCTGCTTACCATTAACCCAGTTCACATACTGTGGTGGTTACAAGGCCACCGCTGTACTCACTGAGAAAATTATATATCCGTCCATGCTGCTACTTCTGTTTTAAATATTATAACAATCGTTGGTGCTTACAAATTAGTCTGAATCTGACTTCTTCAGTACAGTTTTTCCATGAAGTTTTTTTTGTGTCATGACATTTTTTTTGTGTGTTTATGCCTACAAACAATTTTCCTTCTTAAAGGGATGGATGGATGGATAAAAATAGGTGTAGAAACAATTTTCACACAGAAATCACTAGTAAATTAACAAACAATTACAAAGCAACAGAAAGTAACACATTGAATTAAATGTGAAATTTTAAAGCCAAAACACTGAAATAGTATTTTCTTGTAAAAAACTCCAATAATCCTTGTTTTGTTAACAATTTTGATTATATATATATATATATATATATATATATATATATATTACAGTGTGGATAGTGTAGATGGAAGGGCATAGATAGATAGATAGATAGATAGATAGATAGAAGGACAGACAGACAGATAGATAGATAGACAGACAAACAGACAGACAGACAGATAGACAGACAGACAGACAGACAGATAGATAGATAGATAGATAGATAGATAGATAGATAGATAGATAGACAGACAGATAGACAGACAGACAGACAGACAGACAGACAGACAGATAGATAGATAGATAGATAGATAGATAGATAGATAGATAGATAGATAGAAGGACAGAGACAGACAGATAGATAGATAGATAGATAGATAGATAGATAGATAGATAGATAGAAGGACAGACAGACAGACAGACAGACGACAGATAGATAGATAGATAGATAGATAGATAGATAGATAGATAGATAGATAGATAGATTACCTCATTTATGCAAAGTTGTGTACAAAGGAGTGTTCTATTTTTTTTTTTTTTTTTTCCAGTTCACCATTTCACATAAATTGGTATGCTAATAATGTAATGTATAATGAAAGAAGTTGTATTAAACTATAAAAAAATGCTAGCATTTTACCAGTGGTCTCAGCTGTTTTGGACACTGCATATTAAGTTTATCATTTTCATTTTTGTCACAATCTGACTGTTAATTTGCAGAGGTGTGAGATGCATTATATTCTGAAATCATCACTCTTTTAAAGGGCTTTGTATTGTAGTGGAATACTGGAGCTTGTCTCAGTGCAGGAAATGAATTTTGGAAATGGTTTTCAGCACATGATGAGTGGCTGCTGTTCGCTCAGTGCGGCCTGAAAATTTTGCTTTATGATTGATTTGCTGTGCGGCGAAGACAGATCTAAGACAAGGCCGAATGTTGTCAAGACTACTGTAGTAGACACACTCCGGAGTGATGCTTTTGTTTTGATTTAACTTGAGTTTCTCAAGGTCATGAGTTCTTAAAGAGTTTTTGTATTCCAGACACTTTAGGCTTGCAGTGTGCACAGATTAAGACACTGTACAAAGATTTCCTATGGGAAATCACACACATTGATAATCAATACTAAAACATATTAGGACCAATCACGCTGAAACCTTGAGCCTTTGAACGATGAGGACACACAATGTGCTGCTAGCCCTTGGGAAACTTCATTACTAAATGCACAGTTTGAATGGAGATGTCAGATTCAAGGCAGACACACACACACACACACACACACACACACAGTCCTGCTAGGATGAGCAGATGAAAAGATTTGTTATGTATACATCATTTTGATGTCAGGTTAGAAAGGGACAAATTTAATCATTTCTCAGAGATGTCGATATTACTGCCGATTCTGGGAAATGTAGAATGTGACTCTGCAGGCAAAATGAGATTTAATGAATAGTGCAGCAACCGAACCCCGGATCTGTTCCCGTATCACTTTATAAATGAGCCGGGATGAAAAAGACTTTGTGTGATGAAAGACTTGCACCTACAAGACGTGTTTTCCTTTACAAGAAGAGATTGCTAACCCGCTGCAAATGGTGTGGTTTTAATAAAGCAAATTAATGTGGTAAAACATTAAAAAAAGACTTGAAAGAGGATGACATAATCAAGGAAAACAAGGTTGTAACCATGTCTGTTTTTTCAGGATTCTGGTTGTTTCCTTTTGGTTCCTCCAGCCAAATTTTCACTGATCCCTTTCCATTTTTTAAATCTTAACTGAACCGACGGATTATTTGCAGAATTAACTGAAAAAACAGATTTTCTTTCCTAGTTTCTGCTGTAAGCAAACATTTGGTCTGGGTGTAATACATTTGAATTATTATTAACATGAAAAGTTAAGGATTTTCAGATGCTCAAATCCCCTAACCTGTCCAGATTAAAATGTTGTGCAATCAAAATATGTGCAAATGATATTCACTTTTTTAAGTATTATGGGTCAATGACATAATTAAAAAACATGCATTCAATAACTTAGCATCTTCTATGATGAGCTTGTTTTTAATTCCTAAATTCATTTTGTTATTTTTTTTTTTTTTTTTTTTTTTACAGAGGTGTAGGGTATTGTAACAATTATGCTCAGTTTTAATTTCATTTTAATTGTGATTCAATTCCTGTTTTGCCTGCCTTAGTTATCTAGTTTTCCTTTGTTCTCAGTTTCCCGCCACTAGTTTGTTACCATGGTTATTCATTAATTAGATCACACCTGTTTGTATTCAGTTCACACGATTTTGTATATAAGCTCTTCAGTTCAGTTCAATTCATCGTCTGGCGTTGCTTGTGTGTAGACACACTATATCGTTGTTTTACCTGTGTGATTACCTGAGTTATCTTTGTTTAAATAAACTAAACTTTTATTTTGACCTTCTTCGTCGACCTTCTTCATCTTCTGACTCATAATGTGACAGGTAATATGGTAGCACTTTAATTTACAGTCCTTTTCCCCATTTGCATACTATGTTCTTATTATAGCTAGTAATTGTAATAACTGGGTTATAACTAGGTACTAACCCTGAACCTACTGCTAAACCTAACCGTAACCAATTTAGTTACCTTATATTTACACATTACTTTCTTAGGTAAGTACACTATTAGTACACGTACTTTAAGTGCACGTACTGTAAAATAAATTGCAATGGGTAATACTTTCCTGATATAATAATCAAAAAGGAAATAAAAAGCCATTAAAGAAAAAAAAACTTGAAAAGAAAATCTTTTTAAGTGATTCGTCATCATTTATTGAAGAAAAAAAGAAAAGGCAAGCTTTAGGATGTAAAATGTCATGTGGCGACGCCTCAAAAAAATTTAACGATATTTATAAATTAACAATTTAATGAATTTGTGATATTAATGGAATTTTTTTTTAAAAAAATCTTTAAAAATGTTTTTGAAAATAAGAAAAAAATTAAAACCATAAATGTAATGATATTCATAAATTAACAATTTAATAAAAAAAAAAAAAATAATGAAAAAAATTAAAACCATAACCAACATGAATACACTGTAAACCCTAATAAGTTGGGCTAACTCAAAAAAAAATTGAGGCAATCAGTTACATAAATTTTTTGTAGTTAAGATGTTCTCAATTTTAAGTAAGCATAACTATCAAGTTTTGAGTTTGTAGAACTCATGCATGTTAATTGCTCCTAACTTGAAGTACTGAGTAAGCTAACTCATACATTTTGATAGCAATTAACATAAAATATTTAGTTAATTAACTTTTTTTTTTTTTGAGTTCTTGCAAATCAAATGAGTTATTTAAGAAAATCTGACAACATTTATTCTCCCTGTCCTCATGTTTTATCCACCTCATTATGAACCAGTGTTATTTAGCATCATCGATGTACTATTATAGGTTTTGTTAATATTTTTGAATTAGTTTTTTTTTTTTATTTTTTTTTTTTAAATATATCAATATAGATTTAATTTAGTTTTAGTTGTTTTAGTACTTAAACATACAAATCATAAATGTTGCTGAAAATGAAAAGTTTTTTTAGATTTTTTTGTCTGTTAAAGGGATAGTTCACCCTAAAATGAAAATTAAGTCATAAATTACTCGCCCTGGTGTTGTTCTAATGCCATATGCCCTTCTTTCTTTTATGAACCACAATAGGAGAATTAAAAAAAAAAAAAAAAAAAAAAAATGTCATGTTCACGCTCGTCCATATAATGGCAGTGTATAGCGTATACGATATGAAATTTAATGTATTACCGTATTTAAGGACTTTTTTTTTTCTCCCTTTGTGACACATAAAAGAAAGCTTTAGAACAACACCAGTTTTTTTTTTTTTTTTTTTTTCTTAAATGGTTTTATATTTAGTTCACGAAAATAACCCTGTTATATGCAGTAGGCCCTATATTTAACAATATATCATATTGAAGTAACATCTCATCTTGTGCAAAGTGTTGTTTTGAGAGGAAAAAACAACATGCAGACCAAAGTGTGTCACTGCAGCTTTGCTGTGAATGTGTGTGAATTGTTCAGCATGACCCCCAGGACAGCAGATCCATTTATTTGCTCGACCCCCCCACAGTGTGGATTAGTTTTAGTTTGCACAGCGCTGTTTGATACATCATGCTATTGTTCCTTGTATGTTCGCTTTGGTGGCTTAATGGAAGAAATATTCCACATATGTGTTGTCACAAAAAAACTCTTGAATCTGCATTCTGGTTTTTTGCAATGCATATAAGTTGCTTTGGTATGTCTCACAGTGGCACAGCACTTCCCCAAAGAAGTGTGACCAGTGATTCTGGAAACATACTCAAGGACTCTGGAAACATTGGCAGCCTATCTAATGGCCTTGGCATGAAGTTGATGCCTTGGTCAATGATCGATTCATTATTCTTTTAGACATTTCCCCAAAAAGAAAATTCTCAGTAAATCCCTCTGTCACAGACCTTCAGTCAAATTTATTGTCTTCCCAAAGGCATTTTGCTGTTTGCTTTAGACAGTCAAATGTTAAAGCAACACATCAGATTCTGGGGTCTGAGATGAATGTTGTTTGTACTAAAATGAAAATTCTGCCAATAATGAAAATTCTGTCAATAATTACTCACCCTTATGTCATTCCAATCCTGTAAGACTTTCGTTCATCTTCGGAAGCTCAAGCATGTTTGCTTGACGCATACGAGAACCAATGAGGTTCAAACGCACCCCCTTTTAGCTTCTGTTTCCTCAGTTTCTGTTTATGCCCTTGTTGGTTTCTGTGGTTAAATCTCATTATCACTTGTGTCTAGTTTAGTTCCCTTGTTAGCTTGTGTGTATATACACAGTAATCGTCTATGATTTGTGTGATGTTAGCATATACACATTTTATGGAAAAGTGGTTAATAAGTATAGAATAAAATAATTGCCCTTATGACATTTTACCAAGTAATAGTAGACTTATTCCAAAACTGATCATCAGTTTGAATTGTATTACATTGTCATGAACACTGCAAACAAGCAGCTACTAAGTGTATTATTTCTCTGCATTTCTTGATGTAATTCACTCAGTGTGATCGCTTCTCTCTGTTTGACAGTGGCAGTACAAGTGCAGAAACTACACTTACACTGTAAATGTGACAGCAGGGTTTAGCTGAGAATCAATTCTATACAATTCCTTCAGGCTACAGAAAAATGGCATCATTTTGAAATGGACATCGCTGAAAGGAATGATAACTTGCAGTTCAGATGTTGATTCAATAACTGCTTTGACAAATTCGGTGTGTTCATTAAGTGATGGATTCATCAGACAGATTCAAACCAGTAATGTTAGTAATTAATAATTAATAGAAGTGACTCATTTGTTAGTGAATCAGACTACACTGGTGTAGTCTGATTCACTAGCAACGTACGAATTCGTACGAGTGAGGTCGTACGAATTCGTACGAATTAGCCACCTCGTAAAATACGTACGAATTGCCGTGAGATTGGGTTGCAATACATACTTCTTTAAATAAATATAATATACATCATGTATACATCCATAGGGCTTTTCACACTGCGCTTAACCCTGGGTTATCATCGTTCTAAACACCGCTTTTAACCCCGGGTAAAGGAACGTTTCAGACTTGTAATTCAGAAGCGGGGTTAGCACCGCTTTTTACCCGGGGTTATGAAACTCTGCTCCGGAGCAAGGTTAGCACCACTTTTGCAGTGTTAACCCCGGATTGCGGTGCCAAACTTGTACAGTGTGAAACGATGCGGTGTTAGAGTGTTATGCTAGACGCTTAGCAACAGGCAACCAATTGTGCGCCTCATATTTGTCTGCTTTGGACAGTCACGGAAACACCGCAAGTTGTATATAAACAGTAAATTCAGCGTTTGTGAGGAAAAATGACAAATGCTGACAGAAAACATGAAAAGTTGAGTGAAGGAGAGACCGTTTCATTCTTACCTTTATAGTCCGAAATGCCCATTGAATATAAACTCGATAGTAGCTACAGTCGGCAATACGAAGATGCGCAATGCCAGAGCTATGTAAACAGGTCGCGTGCTGCGTTTATTCAAGACACTGACACCGCAAATATGAAAATAAGAACGTTAACCCGGGGTTTAGGAATGTACAATGTGAAACGTCAGCTTATGAATACCCAGGATTAATTGTTAACCCCGGGTAAATTATGAGCAGTGTGAAACGTGAAGAAAGATAACCCTGGACTCCGTTTACCCGGGGTTTAGAATAACTATTTCAAATGTGAAAAGCCCTCATGTGTATTTTTATATAAATGTATTATTAATAGAATAAATTATATAATGAATAAATATGATAGGCCTATAATAATTAATATAAAAGGTCAGTAACATTTTAAAATAAGGTTTCAATTGATAACATTAGTTAACTACATTAGTTAACAATGAACAACACTTCTACAGCATTTATTACTCTTACCTAATGTTAATCTCAACATTTACTAATACATTTTTAAGATCCAAAGTTGTATCTTTTAACATTAGTTAATGCACTGTAAACTAACATGAATATTTTTATTAACTAGCAATTACAAAAGTTAATAAATGCTATAATATACTGCACATTGTTCATTCGTGTTAATGCATTAACTAATGTCATAAAACGGTTAGTTCCTGTCCTTGATTCTGATTGGTCAATAGCTGTGTTTTATTCACGGCTATGACCGCTTCACCCAACAGTTCTGTGTATCACTACACAACACCCTTAGCAACCACTCTTAGCAACGTAAACTGTTTGTTCTCAGTTGATATTGTTCATTGAAGCTTACTGTATTATGTAGAAGAGTATTGTGAGAAAGAGATCGAGTGAGCGAGTTTATTACCTGCATTCAGATTTAGCATGTTCCTTCAGGTCAGTCCTATTTTCATAATAAAAAATCTGTTTAAATGTCCCATGTATTATCTTGTCCTTTTAACAGTTAAGGGGTTTTCCCGTGACTGACGGCGCTAGTCAAAGCATTTGTCAGTTGCGTCTTGTTCCGTGTTCACAACAATTCAGTCTTTTCAATGTAAAAGTCTTTGCTACTGACTGACATATTAAAGGGTCATGAAACCCCAGAACACATTTTTTGAGCTGTGAACAGATATGTATAGGCTGCACATCATTGAAAACACTAAAGGTACTCATTAATCTTATTCATAAGTTGAAATTAGTTATTTTTGCACTTTTCAGAGCGATTTCTGTCTTCCGGTTCGAAAAGCAAAGTCAGAGCAACTTCACAAAATCTGACGTCATCGTGTAATCCCGGCAAGATGTGCAGTGCTGATTGGCTCCAGTATGGGCTGGTCGAACATGCTGACGTCTACAGTTTCAAGCAGTTCTCTGCATTTATTCATGACAAAAAGCACATTCAATCCAATCACTGCGCTGTAGTATGCATAAGATTATAATTGCGGTATTATGCATGAGGAAGTATCACTTCTCTTGCCTCTGTCTCTGTTGTTGTCATTCAGAGACATGGGTCGTAGGTGCTTGTTTCCTCAGTGCTACAACACAAAAATGCGTTTTCCTGTGACGCGCCTAGAGCTAAAGTTTGGGTGCATGTGGTTTGTTCTGCTGTGATCTACCAGCACAAATGTAAAATATGTTTGCATGAGATCGCATTACAGCGGAGAATTCAAATGTCACAAAAGTGCTGTTCATTCACCTCTGCCTGCTCTGTGTTCGGACACGCGAGCCGTGTGTATGTTTCCCTCAGTACAGCTAGCACGTGTGTTGTTTGTATTTTGCCCGCGATGCGGTCAGAACTGGAGTTTGAATACGAACACATGAAAAATACGATTGTTATGATATACACGTGGAGCGTGCATATGATCGGTTTCAGCGCTGAGCTCCGCGATGAGTTTAACAACACTCGCCACGTGGATTATAGATCATAGAATAAAGTACGTGTGTTTAAAGTTTTTATAGACGTATTTCACACACTCTCCTGCACCAAACATGAACCAGCACGGTGTATGCACACATATTTCATCATGTCTTCAAATGAAATATATGTGTAAACTGGACACTGATACAGTGGTGTCTGAACGCGATGACACGATTATTCTGATACACAAAAGACTGATTTAGTTCGAAAATTCAAAGAAGAATGGACAAAAAATAAACTATGTCTTTATTCTTTCTGTGTTAAACTGTCGTTTATCATGAGACTGTAGTGCTCGTAAACAAAATGAAAATATTATTAGCCCTTTTAAATATGTTTCATGACCCTTTAATAAAGACAATCTTTGCCACCATCTAATGGCGTTATAATGCAGTTTATGTTGCTGTTCACGGTCAGGGACTATTTTTCCGGCGGAAGGAAGGCTTTTAGTTAAAGTTTACTTCATGAAAGTTGCATTAATACATATTTTTGGCTTTAATATTTGTATTGTGTGGTAACCGTTTTATAAAAGCAATAAGGTACTCGAGTCTAGTGCTGTATCGTGAATAAGTCACGGCTGAAGGGCGTTGTTAGGCACGACGCAAAGCGAAGTACAGCCTATAGTACCTTATTGCTTACTTAACAAATGAGACCTTATTGTAAAGTGTTACCAAATTGTCTCACCTGAAAGCACTAAATAAGTGTTACATGTCTGTTGCAATGTTTAATATGAAAATAAATGTAATTTGGTTATATCTTTAAATACCCTGTGGGTTTTGATAACATGTTTATAAAATGTATAAAATTTTAAATTTGAGTAACAATTCTGTGTCAAGTTTGCCGTAGGTATCATGTCCATGGAGAAAATTGTCAAGATTGGTTTAATACTTTCCTGTCTAAAATGCTTAGTCCAGTATTTTTAAACCTTGAAATTTGTCTGAAACTTTTAAATCACCTCATTTACTGCTTTGATCTTTCTCAGAGGACTAATCTTACACAGCATGCAAACTTTCTTTAGCTTATTTGTGAGAGGAGAAAATCCAATATGTTAGCATTTACAGAACTAAATGTATCTCACATTTCCACTATCTAAATGCTGCTTTTGCTATTATGAGCAGCTGTGCCTGCATTCTATAATTAAGCCTCTATTACTGACATTAATGCTGCTCCAGTCCTGTATTAACTGTCAGATCTCATCACTGTGCAGAGAAAAGGTCAAAGACACTGGAGCAAAGAGCACTGGAGTCTCAGTCTGTTTTAGTGGACTTGTTCATATCAGAGTTAGGGCTCCCTGTGGTGCAGCTTAGCCTGGTGAAAATGTGTTTACAAGTCCCAGTAAAGTCACCGCTTACTGACTTGAAGCACACCTGCCCCTTTAGAGATGGCCTTTACACATGTAGAGCTGTCAAGCATCGAGGCCAGTCAGAAAGAGAGTGGAGTGGAACAAGGTGGGCAGGTGTCATTTCTGCTGACTGCTCCAGAGGGAAAACGCATGCACGGTCACACATGAGCACACATGGACACACACACACATTTGGAGCTGGTCTATAATAACTGAAGAAATATATCTGCTAGAATTCCTATTCATCTCAATAGCATATAGCTCTGATTTACACAATTATGTGAATTGCTATCTTTGTTTATGAGCTCTAAGTTTAGGCCACAATTGCATTTGAGCTAATCATCTAAGCCGTAAATTACATTTGACCAATCATTCTAAAGCTAGAGGAAAATAACATAATGAGGAAGCTGACTGGCAGAACAAATGATTCTTATGAATGGTTCTTTTGAGTGATTCAATACAGTACAATACAGATTCACAATCTTACTATATTCTTTGATGGCAGTTTATAACTAAAGTGTTCAGGAGTTTATCATTGTATAACAATTATACACACTGATATAATAACAGTTTAAGAAATTACAGTTTTACACAATTTTAAGTGTACTTCAGTTGGAATCAAGGGAGCAATTATTGATTAAGTTGATTATTATATATTAAATCAACTGAACTGCAATTTGGGTGATGTTGTTAAAGGGTTAGTTCACCCAAAAATGAAAATTCTGTCATTAATTATTCACCCTCATGTTGTTCCACACCCGTAAGACCTTTGTTCATCTTCGGAACACAAATTAAGATATTTTTGATAAAATCTGATGGCTCAGTGAGGCCTGCATTGCCAGCAAGACAATTAACACTTTCAATGCCCAGAAAGCTACTAAAGACGTATTTAAAACAGTTCATGTGACTACAGTGGTTCAACCTTAATGTTATGAAGCGACAAGAATACTTTTGTGCAGAAAAAAAAAGAAAAAAAAAAAAACTTTATTCAACAATATCTAGTGATGGGCGATTTCAAAACACCGCTTCATGAAGCTTTGAAGCTTTACGAATCTTTTGTTTCGAATCAGTGGTTCGGAGCATGTATCAAACTGCCAAAGTCACGCCCCCCAGTGGAGAACCATTGAAATTTCGAAACACTTATGACGTAACGAAGCCTCGTTTACTGAAATCACATGACTTTGGCAGTTTGATACGCGCTCTGAACCACTGATTCGAAACAAAAGATTCGTAAAGCTTCGAAGCTTCATGAAGCGGTGTTTTGAAATCGCCCATCACTAGATATTCACCTTTGCATCACAGGAATAAACTACATTTTAAAATATATTAAAATAGAAAACAATTTGTGATAATATTTCACAATATCACTGTTTTTATTCTATTTGATCATAAATGCAGCCGTTAACAAAAGAGACTTATCAAAAACATTTAAAAAAATCTTACCAGCCCCAAACATTTGAAAAGTAGTATAAGCAAATCGGGTATTATAACTACTGTATATAAATGTGGCCAAATTAATAAATAATATGCAGAATCTAATCTAATCAGAATCAAGAGATGGTGAATCAAATGCCTTGTGGCACACAAATTACAAATCACACTAAATATAGGTTTTTGCTTAAATAGAGACGAAACAGAGGAGAGACTGAGAGAGAACGATGGCATTTTTATACTGAATGCCCCTTAAATCACTCTACCAGTGACTAATTATTATGAAGGCATCACATGGAAGAGAGGCCGGTGAAACTGTGTTCTGACCTTGGAGGTTGTGTGGCTGACAGTGCGGGGAACAGACAGCAATTACATGAGCCTCGAATGAACGCTGGTGCCTCAGAATAGACTTGGCATTCCACTGCCAACTACTGAGCGCTCAATCCTGTGAAGTCAGTTGTGGTTTAGATGGTCTCTGACAGGTGAAAGTGAGCGAACACAGAATAGGAATGTGGATTACATGCTGTGGGTAATGAATGATGATACAGAGCGGGGTCCTGTTTTTCACTGTTAACTAAATTTGTTGCTTATTTGGTTAGTGACCTATAAATAGTGCAACATTGAAACTATTCTAACATTCTTCATTTGACATTATAGCATTTCTTTATATGCTCTTTCTTAATTTGAATTTACATTTCAGATTTCCAATGTGATTTCAGACTTTTAGTGGATGGATGGATGGATGCTGGCATGTTGTTCTAAATCAGTACCATTTTCTTCCTTGCTTTACATTTAGTCCAAATTGATTAATAACCAAAATCAGACTGTGACCTCTACTCTGACAGACAGGATTGGCTCAGGTTATGGACAGATTCTGAGAAAATGGACAGTCTCTCTGGAGCAGTTTGGGCTGAAGTGCCTTGGTCATGGTCAAAAAGCTGAAAAGAAATGTCAGTAACTTTCCCTGACCTTTTTCCACTGTGTTAGCACTTCTGATAGCAGTTTAAAATGTGCTTTCTGTTTCTCTCTTTCTGGTGTCTTTTTCATGCATGCATAATTTGTTCTCGTTCAATATTTAAAGACCAATGAAATGAAAAATAAAGTTTTGTGGTTTATAGTCCTCGCCTTTTCACTTTGAAGCCATCAATATGCTATTAAACATCAGTTCCAGTCCTTTAATCTGATTGGCCAAGAGTGCTGACCTCAAAATTTCCTTCATCAGCAGATCTCTTTGTGTTTGTGATATGCAAATTCCCACTGCTGTATTACAAAACACTTGTGTATGACAAACACTGGCGTGTCCTGATAAAATTACAGTCATAAATCTGGCCTGCGCAGCACTAATAATGACAACGGTAAGTGACTTCCATTCGTCTGAGCACTGCTTCACTTCTGTTCATTCATCAAGGTGAGATACCAGCCGAGACATGTAAAATTGCTGGAGTTTGGAAACACAGTCATCTTATAAGAGAGAATTTGCTGGCACCTTGCATTATGTATGCTGCATCTGGACTTTTTATATATCAGAGAATAGGAATGTATCATGCCTTCTCATAACTGTCTTATACTACAGCAATAACCAAATGCAAATTGTGTTGGCCATGATGGAAATTGTTGTGTTCCTTCCTAGTCCAAATACATGTTATAGTGACCTCAGCTGATTACACAGTACTAAAAAAATTCAGTCATTTTACGTTATTTTACATTTCTTTGTTTTTACATTTATCATTTTGTGCCAAAAAATCCATGATTTTTAAAAAAAAAAATTTTATGTAAAGCACAAAAGGAGAAGTTTAGTTGAATGCTCAAGCTGTTCTTTTCCATACCCTAAACGTGTATGTCCTAGCTGTCACCATTCACTTTCATTTAATGAAAATAAGAAGACTGAACATTGTGCTCTGTTTGTGTTCTACACAACAAATATGGAAATGTAATTGGTGGTTAAAACTGACTGAGCATTAGGTATGCCTCATATTTGTGTCACGGCAAGCAAGTGCCAAGTTTCACATCTGTTCTTCAAATGTAAGCCATTCTAATCAAATATATAACCTTTTTTGGTGTGCCAAACATTTTGAGTCACCTCATATCCTGCCTGCATGAGCGCCTGCTCATTTACATATTGATTTATGCCCAAGAAGCACCTATAAAAGCCTGACTCAATCTCACAATTCTTCTCTTCCTAAAAAAAGTAGACAATACAGTACAGTCATGTCTAGAATGTCCAGGGAGGTATTAACTATACCTTTTGTCCTCCAAAGCAGTTCCTTATGCTCGTAATCATTAGCTGCCCTGGAGGGTGGTTACTTAAAACAATCCAGCCTTTGTAGTGCAGGAGATCACATTCTTGAATTGTGTTCATTCAACTGATCAAAGACCAATATCATACCCAACAGAGAACAAATTGTAAAGCTTCTCACCCAATTACTTTCTTAACTTTTTATTTAGTTAGTTGACATGTTGCAAAGTTGCTTAATAGAATGTCATAACATTAGTTAACTACATTAGTTAAAATGAACTAACAATGAACTGCTACAGCATTTATTAATCTTTGTTAATGTTAATTTGAACATTTACTAATACATCATTAAAATCAAGAGTTGTATTTGTTAACATTAGTTAATGCACTGTGAACTAACATGAACAAACAATGATTTGCTGTAGTTTTCTTAACTAACGTTAACAAAGATTAACAAATACAGTAAAAAATGTATTGCTTATGGTTAGTTCATGTTAGTTAATACATTAACTAATGTTAACAAATTAACCTTATTGTAAAGCGTTACCTTATTATTTGTATTTATTATTATTGTGGCAGGTCTGATTCACTTACTGCCCTATATTTTCCCCTTTTTTACTACAAAAAAAGGAAGAATTGTCACATCATTGTTATAGTGGCTGTGTGGTTTAAATCTGAAGAAAACGAGAAACTCAGAATGAATGATCAAGTAGAACTTTTAATAAACACCAACGAGAAAACCTAAGTGTACAACTCAGTAACCATTAACAACGACGAACTAATGACAGAGAAAACTAAAGGCTTAAATACTCAGAGATGATCAGTAACGGAAACAAGGAACAGTTGTGAACTAATCAGAAAACATAGAAACAAACAAATGCAAACTCAGGCTTACAGAAACAGGAGAAAACCTTGATAAGGAAATTAACTAGAACATGACGTGGACGAGGATCTAGAGACAGACTTGACCTTGGAGGGGCTGGCATAAGGAAACACCAAGGCAGAGATGATGGAGGACGGAGCCAGGGAGGAGGCAATGGAGAGAAGAGCCAGAGGATGACCCAGAGCAGAGCCAGGACAAAGGCCCACAGTGGAACTGATGTAGGGATGAGCCAGGATGGAACCAGGGGCCCGACCGAGATGATGTCGTGAACAGTGGGGACCCAAGTGGAGCTGAGGAGATGAAGACCCAGAGTGACACGGAAGGCCTGGAGGGCAAAGGTGGAGCCACAGGCATGTGTGACTGAGGTGGAGACGTGGGCTTGACAGACTGGGGCGGACAAGGACAAAGGCAGAACCGGAGGGAAGGAGGAGCCCTGCAGAGCCAAAGGGGTGGAGGGTCGATGCAAAGCAGGAGATCTGGAAGGCCGAAGCAGACCTGGAGTGATGATAGACTAAGGTGGAGCCAGAGGGACAGGGTAGCCCAACAGAGCCTGAGGGATGACGGACCATGGTGGAGTCGAGGGAGCGTTGAGTCAAGGTGGAGCCAATGGTTCCAAGGGCAGAGGTGGAGTCCGGAGCTTGGAGGCCCAAGGTGGAGCTAGGGGATCCTCACACCAAGGCAGAGCTGGAGATTGGGGAGGCCAAAGCGGATCCAAGTAGCTGGGTAGAGCCTCTGAAAAAGAAGTTGATGGGCTGAAGGGAGCCAGCGGAGGCAGTGCCGAGGAACTGTATACCGTTGGTGGAGGAAGGAGTGGGAGGTTGGGCGGGACCAGCAGCGATAAAGGAGATTTGGAGCTGGGCATGACCAGCGGCAACAAAGGAGACTTTAGGCTGGGCGGGACCTGTGGCAACGAAGGTAATTTGAGGCTGGGAAGGACCAGTGGCAATGAAGGAGAAAAAGACAACTTGGGACTGGGCTGAAGCAGCAGAGATGAAGATTACTTGGAATTGGGCTCCAATCCATCCCATCCATTTCCACTACTATTCCGTCTGTGACGGATACTGGTGCCGGCTCACGCACCTTGTCTGACTCCGCAAATGGCTCAGGCTCCGGGACAAAATTGTACTCTGGAAAAAGCTCTGGCTCTTGCTTTGTGTTGAGCTCGAGCTACGAGTCTGCGGTGGACTCTGGCTTAAGATCCGTAGTGGGCAAGGCTAAAGGCTGGCTGGGCTCTGGGTCCATGGTGGTCAGGGCTGACAGAAACAGGGGAAAAACATGGCAAAGAAATTAACCAGAACATGACTATGAAACTAATAAAACTATGAAAACTAAACAAAACAAGATTGTGACAGTCATATGGTTATGGAGCAATATGAGGGCAGTTAGATGATACAGAATTTAAATTTTTAAACAAATGATCTGCAGAAGGTGCAACCAGATTTATTATTATTTGTATAGGCCTACTAGTATAGTATTTATTTCAGACAGATGGGGCTCATTTACCTGGGAAGGTAGCCCATTTAAGAGAAGGGAAATACCAAGCCTCTGACTTCCGCAGCTGAAACAAAGGACAAGTTCTACAATGATCTTGTTGTCGATATATCCAAACAGATGCTCACCTGTTTAATAAAACACATAACACAAAGCATATTTGGTGTTCCCATGGTTTCTATGAAACTGGAAATCGAGGGTAATGTGGATATGACGTCACTGACAGGCAAGGCGACGCAATGACATGGGCTGTTACACTGGTTAAAATTGTGGATTTCTCTGAAGTTAAACATTGTTGAAAACATTTGGGATAATGTGTATACGTCAACAAAATTTATATATAGGTCTTATATTTTTTTTTCTCAGATAGTTTCCATGTTCCATGTTTTTTTTTTTTTTTTTAACCTAAAATAACTGTCCAACTTTTCATGAGAGACCTTAATTCCATTTGTTAAGTCCACTTGGCTTTAAAATCTAAGGTGGCACATGCTGGCACTTGTCTCACAGTCTGCCATCCTGCCTGTCTTGCTTGGCTTCCGTACCATGTTTCGTTCCAGTAATGTACCTTCCAAGAACCCCTGGCAGATTGTCCTGCCTTCTCAAAGTTGACTTGTGCAATTGCACCTGTGGGTAATACCTAGAATTCAATCCCTCCCTCCAGCTGACCCTCACTGCCTCAGCGAGGTTTACCAGATAGTTTGGCACGAGAGCAGACCCTCTCAGCAGCGTGACACCTCTTGGACGACACTGAGCTTAATCAAATGCTCATTATAAAGACCCTTCAGTTGGGCCCAAATAACACAAGCGTATCTCTCTAATTCCTGGACAGCTCTTCAGACATGTAAATAGGGGAAGGCTAATGTGCTAATTGGATAAATTTTAGGGTCGAGTGTTTGAAATTAAATTTCATGGATCTGCATAGTAAAGTATGTTCAGATATTAGCAGAACCATCAGGTTGACCTTTTGCGACCGATTTCATTCTGAACTGAGTATTAGGCAAATGCTAAAATCAATCAGACAGCAATTTAGCCATGAAAAACGCTGCAACACTGTTATATAAAGAAAAACTGTTATATAAAGTCTTTAGCTTTACTTTTTATTTAAGTTTTAGTTTTAATAATTTTACTACTTCAACTTAAGTTGTTTTATTTCAGTTAGTTTCTTTTGACAGAAAATTTAGACATCAGAATTGGTGATTTCTCTCATATATTTTAAAATAATAATAATAACAATACTACTACTACTACTACTACTACTAATAAACCTATAATAAGGGAGCAACTTTTCAAAAGATACTATTTTCCCTTATCTGAGGTGGCACATCGTGGCACAGAGAAGCAAAGGAAAAACTGTTAAACAACAGAATGACGGGACGGAACGGAACGAAACGAACGAACGAACGAACAAAGTGGCCAGTAGGTATTAATAAGTAACATTGCAGTGACAAAAACATACTTTCTGTACCTTTGGATACATCCTGAAACATACAATATGGACATATTGAAAACATCTACAATGCAAACATTAGCTGTAGAAATGATATTTATGAATATTTCATAACATGAATATGAACGAATGAACGAACGAATGAACGAATGAATGAACGAACTTAATATTGCATATTGCATTAAAACTGTTTTATTTTATTTATTCTATTTTTAGATAATTGACAGCAGTGACATATACACTCCAAGGCTATTTAGTTTGAATGGTAAAGAAGTGCAACTAATGAATGAATGAATGAATGAATCATTTAACATTGCATTAAAACTTTATTTTTTATTTTATTTCATTTTGTTTTATTATTTATTTTTAGATTATTGACAGAAGTCCTATAAGCTCCAAGCCAAGTCCATGAGTTTTAATAGGACAAAAAATAAATAAATAAAATAAAATAAAATAAAACAAACACTTGCTGATACTCACTGCGTAAATTGCTTCCATTTTACATGGAAGAGTTTAAGTGTAGGCACATTCCTGAAAAGGAAAAGAACCTGTATTCCCCCACAGACTCACTGAAAAGCTTGTTAGTATTGTTCAGGGTGGAAAAGGAGAGTCAAACTGTGAATTACAACTTGTGGTCATACCCACAGCGCTACAGGCCCTCTCATGTGACTGACACAACCATCAGAAGGCAGAGCAAAGGCAAAAGGAGAAATAATAAAGAGAGGAAAGCAAGCAAGGGAGAAACGTTTCAATTTATTGAGATTAGATTTCAAGATCAAACAGCGGATGGATTTGCATAGCCCAGGGTTGGCTGTGGCCCACTTTCCCCTGCTCTTCTGAAAGACAGCCAGCGCATGCCATTATCTGTGTTGGGGTTCCACAGCTCAGAGAAAGAGGGAGGTTGGCAGCAGCACAGCCTCTAGTGTTTGTCCCAGAGTGGCCAGTAGATATTAATTTGCAGTGACAAAAACATACTTTTTGTACCTTTGGATACATCCTGAAACATACAATATGCACATATTGAAAACATCTACAACGCAAACATTAGCTGTAGAAACTTAAGATATTTATGAATCTTTCATAACATGAATACTGAATATAATGAAGTTTTTTAACCATTTTATTGGTATATTTTAGATCCCTATATGTAAGGGATAATCCACAGCTAACTCTGAATTAAGGAATAATGTACATCAAAGTCTTTTTATACACTCATATTATGAATAGGAGAAAGTGCAACTCACAATATAGCGGAATAAGTCCCGCCTTTTAAATAAAATCGCCAATCGCCAATTGGTAAAGTCATTGGGCCCTATCATACACCCAGCGCAATGCGACGCCAGGCACGACGCAAGTGTTTTTTGCTAGTTTCAGCCCGACACAGTTATCATTTTCACATCCAGTGCCCACATTGTTTAAACAGCAAATGCACTCGCACCCATCTGCTCGCCCATGGGTGTGCTGGTCTAAAAACAAGGTGTGTTCAGGCGCATTGTTGGCGTGTTGCTATTTTGAGGCACCTGAAAACGACTGCGCCATTGATCAACAAAAAATTGGTCTAAAATCAATTGCGTATTTATGATACAGTTGTTGTCAGATTTCATTGGTGATTTCAAATATAAAATTTAATCATAAGCTTGGTGAACAGCTTTGGAGAATTTGATGTTTCTCCATAGAGATTGGAGCTGTACTTGCATGATTGAAATAGCTGCCAGAGAGGCGTTTCAAAGATGCCCTTTAAGGGATAGTTCACACAAAAATTAATATTATCTCATGATTTACTCACCCTCAAGCCATCCTAGGTGTATATGACTATCTTCTTTCAAACGAACACAATCGGTGATATATTATTAAAAATATCCTGGCTCTTCCAAACTTTATAATGGTAGTGAATGGGGGTCGAGATTTTGAAGCCCAAAAAAATGCATCCATCCATCATAAAAATAATCCATACAGTTCCAGGGGGTTAATAAAGGCCTTCTGAAGCAATGCCATAGGGTTTTGTATGAAAAATATCCATATTTAAAACTTTATTAACTATAATAATTAGCTTCTGGCAGACGGCTGGGCAGTATCATAAATGCAACCGAATCAACCGATTAATTTCACAAATTAAGTATTAAGTATCAGATTATATAAGGATTTGTAAACATTTGTAAACCCTCTAATGTTGCTGATACGTAAATAGTTTACATTTTAATTGCTGTCAATACATCAATACACTGTAAACCCTAATGCTCAAAATAATTAATTGGTCTGAGTAGGACAAACTTAAATTAAACAAATTAGTTCAGTCAAATTAACTTTTATAAGTATTAAGCACTTTCTTTTTCTTTCAAGTTCACAGAACTGATATATTTTTAAGCAAACTGAACTGTTGCATTGTTTTGAGTTTTATGAACTTATTTCTTTTAATTTAGACAAACTTAAGTTTTGCCAACTAATTTGGGTTCACAGTGTATGCGTTTCAGCATCTATGTAAACATAAGTAATTATACATGTGGTAGAACCAAGTTTTATGTAGAATACATAATGAGATCACATTGGAGTGGCACAAATCTGTTTGTGTATTGGCAGGCTGATCTGTATTATGTGATGCAATTTTGATTTTGGTTAGCAAGCTGAAATAATTGAATGTGGCTGAATGTTGCAACCTGGAGACTAATCTCATCAATTTCCTCTCTTTTGTTCTTTTTGTCAGATTTTCTAAAACTATTTTCATGAGTATGAGATAAAATACACTAATGAGGTTGTTTGCTTAACCTTAGAAAAATGTACAGTCCAAGATCTTTCTTGTGTTTATGTCAACACAGAATGTAACAGGTGGAAATTCACTAAGAATTAATTGCATTTGATAAAAGCACCATTTATTTGCACCCACAGTCTGCATTGTTTTAGCACCGGGCTTCTGCAAATCAGGTAACGGTGCAAACCTGGACAAAAATTTGTGCGGAATGCAATTTGCACACCGCAGTACCACAATCTGGTGTACTTTACTGGGACTGTACATAATCAATCCACCACTGCAGTCCAGGCTTCTGAATCACCACATGGCTCTTTAAAATGCTAAAAATGCATGTCTACAACACTTATTTAGATATCTGGTTAAGATCTTTAGTTTATTTTCCCTGAATAGATAGCTAGATTTTTCTTCATCCATCCATCCATCCATCCATCCATCTATCTATCTATCTATCTATCTATCTATCTATCTATCTATCTATCTATCTATCTATCTATCTATCTATCTATCCATCTATCTATCTATCTATCACATAGCAATAGTATTACACTGCATATAAAGCAAGCAAAAAATCAAGCCATAAAACCTATCTCTTATCTCTAAATTAAACTGTACATTGAACTATATCTATCTATCTATCTATCTATATATCTATATATATATATCCATCTATCTATCTATCTATCTATCTATCTATATATATATATATATATATATATATATATATATATATTCTTCTTTCTTATGATTAAACATAAAACAATCACTGGCCTACAATCTAACTGCTGTCAGTCTTAGAAGCTGTTCACACATTATTTGTGGATTTTTTCACATTATATCTTTGAATTTTTATGTTTTGAATCAATCACTAAATGCTGTTTATGACAGTTTGAATAGAAGTGTCAAGAGATTAGTTATGGAAGCTCTCAAAAATATGATCTATCTTCTGACATTTTTATTTGGGCAAAGGGCCATTCAATTTCTTAGATTTTAATAACATTTTAGGAATATTTGTCAGCATTTTGTCTGTCATTTTGTCCTGTTAAACCAATTTGAGATGAGTGCTTACACGAGTTATTGACATTTAAAAGACCACTTTCACAGCAGTCAGCAGGCAGAACCCTATTTAACACTACTTTCGCTTTTAACATTTCAAGTTAACTTTTCACAGGTCTTGTAAGTATTCAGCAATGTCTATTGATTTTTTTTTTCCTTTATTGCAAGCAGTAAAACTGCAATAGCTATAAACTCGAAAGGTTTATGATGAAATGTATGTGTATCTTATGATTTTCGATGATAGCCAAAAAAAACATGTTAAATGGCCTAACATGACTAGACATGACTATACCGTTATTGTCAGATTATTAAATGAACTTCAATTATTCTGCTATTTATCTGAAGTGTAACTAGTTCAACTCTTCTCTGATTAGGTCAGGTTATTAATGATATTTTAATGAAACCAATTTAGTTGATGCCATCTGATAGTATTTAGCATTTTAATAACATTTATACATACCAGCACAACAGTGCACTACTGAAGCTGCCGTTGTACGGTACCTGTATTCCTTTGTAGCTTTCCAAAGGGAGATGGGTTTCCTTTCTACAAACAAATGTAAAATTGTTTTGGATTGAAATGGAAATGATCCCAGCTCCTGAGGGAATGTGGAACAGGACATCAGAAATGAGTGAGTCCAAAAGAACACTGGTAATGAGTAGTGTGTGAGACCTGGTGTGCCGTATAATCCTCTCCCAGTCGTAGGATGAATTAAAATCCTAATTAATTTGGATGCTGCCTCTGCAGCCAAAAAACTAGTTTTGGCCAAAGTAGGTCAGGTTTAGCAAGAATCAAGCCAACGTAGCAAAACAAATCCTCCCTGCACTGGAAAGTTAAAAAGTCCTCAAGATCAAGCTGTATGGACAAAAGCCCTTGAAAATGATTTTCATTTTCCGCTGTAAAACACATAAAAATAAAATAAAATAAAATAAAATAAAATAAGAAAAATACAAAAAAATTCTGCCATTATATACTACTGTTCAAACATTTGGAGTCAGTACGTTTATATATATATATATATATATATATATAAATTGCAATAAAAAATCTTAAAGTAAATTGCATTTAAACTCAATCTAAAAAACCTACATTTTATTCAGCAACAACATGTTGAATTGATCAAATGTCTTTACTATCAGAAGTGACATGAATAATATAATAGAGAGAATAATATAATGGAGACATTAAGATAATAATATCCCAATTTGGCATGATGACATTTAAAATGTCACATTAACAGCAGAGTTAGCAAGAAGAAACCCATTTAACACCACTTTCACCTTTACAGTGTTTTTCATTAACACATTAACACGCTATTAATGTATTTACATCAGGCAGTACCAGAGGAATAACTATAAATAGTTATAAGAGGAAATATATGTGAAATGCTGTGTGTTGCTGCTTAGTTGTTCAGTTTTCCAGTCCTGTGGGTTTGTGTTCCTCCGCTGATACACAATGAGTGATTATTTGCTCTTCTTCATGGTTTGAGACCTGCTGATTTCCCCTAGAACTCTACAAGGTAAACCCCATGGTGTCGGATGCTTAATTGTCTTCCTGTGGGAAGGTGAGAGTCATTATCTGTGATGGATTGAACTGAACTTTCAAGGGCAAATTAAATGCCTGAGAAGGTGAATGTTTAATTCTTGCTCAGGGGCAAAGCAGATATTAAGTATGTAGCAATGTCTGACCCCTCACCTCCCTCATGTCAGAAGAAATGACAAATCTATGAATCTCTAAAAGGCTTAGACCATGAATGACAACACAAAACATGTTTGAATTAGCCTATTTGAATTAATACAATTACAATGAAATGGGGAACTGTGTGATTTAAGATAAAAATAGTGAGATAAACATACTGTATTTATATTTTTATATTTATGCTTTATTTATAGGCTACTGTCGGCATATTTAATGCGGGTTTACTACAACAGGGATAAACATGGTTTGTGCTAAGCTATCTGTTAATAGTGGTGGATTTTAGTCACTCTTCCTGCAGATTGATTACATTGTTTCGCCAGTAGGTGGCGGCAGGTGACAGTCTTTATGAACGAGTCATTTGAATCATCAAACGCTGATTCATTCAAGAATGAAAAGCATTGAATTCGGAAGAGCTTACTTGCATATTACTCTTACTATTTCTGTTTTATAAAGATATGGTAAAATAGTAAGAGTAGTTTCTACTATGCTGTTCCTAATCCAGCCATTCATTGAATCATTTATGAATGAGTCATTGATTCATCATTACTCAACCGATTTGTTCAAAAACACTGAATCATTGACCAACAAAACACAACGGTGTGTAAGGACGGTTCTGCTGTGGCTTCATTTGCAGCTATTTTCGTTTATTCGTCGGAGAGCAAATCAGAAGAAATAACTGGCACTTGTGTATAAAATGTAAGTTCCTTAATACTTATTGTTTATTGAACTCACACATTCGTGCTCCACCTTGAAACTAATAGCTTCTCAACTGAGCCGTCGTTGTGTTTTCGAATTAATAACGGAGGCTTTGACACATCTTTTGAATTAGTAACGACAGATCCCGAATCCGTGGCATAAGAAAGTAGTTTTAATAGTTATATCAAACGTTAGGCTACCTGCGCAGGCCACAAGTGTCACTTTAATGCTGTTTTTATTTTATTCCGAGAACAAGAAAATTGAAATTGGAGACATATCTTGCTAATAATTTTATAGGCTACATTGTTGTCATGCCATTCATGCTAATACCCAGTAACCTGGGAGCTAGCTAACATAACTAACATAACATTAAAAAAACATTTAGAGAACATTCAGAAATATTGTTTTCATAACTTAATGGGAATAGTAGCAAAATGTTCTTAGAATATATTTTGTTAGCTGGGTATTAACATTAATATATTTCTATGTTTGATGGGAGCTGCCTGACTGAATAATGGAATAGAATAGATCGGAAAATTAAAAAAATAATTGGGCTTTTATGAACTGCTTGACCAGTCACCATGGGGATTGTCTAAAAATAATTACCCAACAATTACTGTTTATGTCCTCATTACAAGTGCTAATTGCATGAAAACATTACTTTTTGAGCTAAACAAATGTTTGAGAAGAACAAGAGGGTCAGGATTTCAATTACTTTTTACTTTTGTTTGCTGAAGTGTCACCAAGTTCAGTCCTGTTGTTATGACAAATAATGTAAAGACCCTGATGTTACATAATTGTGAGTGATAAGGAGAACAGTTCTTTTTTTTTTTCTTTTTTTATAAATATATGCAATATATATAAGAGCCTTGAGAAGCAGATATGCCTCTGCATAAACTATTCAAATAGTAGCATAAATATTATTTTATAGGCAGTTATAGCCAAGAACTGACTGACCAAAAGGTTGATGTATTTAGCTTCCTTTTGTGAGTAGTCAGTCAACCTCTCCAATGAACCAAACGGAGTTAGGGAATATTTAAAGCACTTTTCGTGACATTCAGTTTGGTTGGGTTAGATTCTTTACATGACCTTCAACATACGCTGGTGAAACATGAAGCCGATTTTATGCATGAACTTGTATTCAGGTGGTAATGCAACAAGCGAATACAGATCCCCTCACATGCATACATGTACTATGAAAAGTAATTCTAGTCATAAATACACTTCATCTCCACACTCAAAACCCTTTCTTCAGAGCTATCAAGTGTCATGCATATGTTAAGCTATTGCAGACATTAAAAACTGGACGCATTATATGGCTCAAAACAAAGTACCATCATAGTCCTGTAACTGAAATTCTGGTTGTCTGCTGATACTTTGAAAAATTATAACGTGATTAATATATTAATGTAATTTTTTATAATGTTATCGGTGGTATAAATGCAAATGTGTTTTGTTACAATATGTAACGAGAAACCACTTCACACAGATATACATCACAAAAAGAATTAAAAGACTATCACAACTTCCCTTTCATGCCGACTTTAAATTTAAACTTTTCATGAAAATGGCAGTTTTTAAAAACCAAATGAAACCAACATGAATACAAAGAGTACATTTCTGAGAACTAGGGAATAAACTAAACTTTTCCTTCTCTTTTTGTTTAAGACTCGTTTTTAATTGACCCATTAGCACCATTTACTGTGGGAATCTTTCTTAAGTAGGGAAACACAGTAGACCAGATATATATATATTTTTTTTAATCTGTCAAAATGGTGAAGCATGGTTCTCAGCTGGTCTAAATCCCATCATATGTAGGTTACGCACATACAACGAGCGCATATAGCCCGGCGCACAGCATTGTTTTGGATGTTCAGTAAGTTCTGTCGCGAAATACGTCATAAAAGCAGACCAATCAGGTTGTGAACGTAATACGTATCCATATGACTTTAGATTCGGAATCCAAACAAACCATGTAAACCGAACTACAAGTGTGAGCACACCCTCAAATTCTGTAAATGGATAAACGCAAATATGTAACAAGTGGAGTTGTCCATTTTACTTGGGTAAGTGCAATTACATTTCTGTCCGATCAGAATTTTAAATAAATCCAGCTAATGAATATTCAGATATCCAGATACATAATGGTAGGTTGTTTTAATTTTTATTTACAGGTTTTTGCAGGTTTTCTTGTTCTAAGATTGGATTACTGGGTTGCGATGCTCTCTCGTTAGGAGGATAATCATTCAGGAGCCCAGAGAAAAATGGATTCGTTTTGCTTCATCTCTCTCTGCTTGGCGACTGAAATGTGTTTAACGATAGATTAAAAGAGGGAGGCAGTCTCAATTCCCACCAGCACTCAGCACTGACCTCCATTCTGGATCAATCTGGAGCGATTACTCTTAAAACTCTCATTAAGAAATTAATTGGAGCTGCAGGACTTTAGAAATGGGGGAGGATGAGTGCGGTGCCACCCAATTGATTTTACACACTCTTGGCTTTAAGGCCTCAGGGGCCGACTTCTGTTCCACACAATGACTTCTTCGGAGTTGAGAGGTAGGGAAAAAATACTGATAATGTGCCCTAATTGTCTACTTTTGCTTGAAATTATAGGTCATATCAGATCAGTTCTGCTCAGCGTGATAGCTCTTATTCACTCTTAGAGTCTCAGTCCTGACAATAAGCACCCTTGATATCTGTAATGGATTTGATGGGAACAAGAGCAAAATAGCAGTGCAAGGTTTATTAGTTTCTTGTTGAGAGAGCCCTGTTTATAGCTGGGCTAGATAAGGATGGTGCTTCACTAATGTGAGCTGGCAGAAATGAGCTGTGTGGACACACACGCACGCTTACACACATGAGTTTGCTTGCAGCCCCTTGGCAGTTCAGCTTATTGATTGAGACAGATGCAGGCTGTAGTTGAAGAACTCGCCCACAAATAAAAAGCGAATTCAAGACTGTAGATGAATTGTTAGCTCAAGACAATTTCGCAGCAAGCTGATTGTCAGCGCAGCATTTGTTTTCCCACCTGTCGTAACAAACTGTCGGCCGTTGACAGGTATTGATACCCCCCTGCAGACGGAGTGAAAGTGGGTGGGCAGTGTGCTGTGATATCGACTCCGCAGAGCTCAAACTAACCCGATGTGTGGTACTTGTTATGAGGAATTTTTTTTTTTTATGATATTCCTGTTACTGACAAAATGGTGATTCACACTTCAGTAAGCCAGGTTGGGCTTTAAAAAAAACAAAAAAAAACTAACCTTTACCATTAAATTAAATCTGATCTGTGCCATTGAAGTTATCTTTGGTTGTGAAACTTTTTTAATGAATACAATTAAATAAATAAAAAATGCATTCAATAATGATTTCTTCAAAGGTTCAGAGATTATAATTAAAAAAGTTGGCATGAAATGGATGTTGTGATAGTCTTTTCTTTCCTATTGTGATGTATATCCTGATGAAATGGCTTTTTGAACAAGAAAAAATGTAGAGCGGTACTGTACCCTGGGTTAACGTTCTTATTTGCGGTGTCAGTGTCATTGATTGGATAAACGCAGCACGCGTGTTTACATAGCTCTAGCATTGCGCATCCTTGTTTTGCCGACTGTACTATTGAGTTTATACTAAATGGACATTTTGGACTATAAAGGTAAGAATGAAACTTATGGCCTGCTTCTTCACTCAAATTGTCATGTTTTCTGTCAGCATTTGACATTTTTCCTCTCAAACGCTAAATTTACTGTTTATATACAATGCACAGTGTTTCCGTGACTGTACAAAGCAGGCAAATATGAGTATGTGATTGGTTGTCTGTTGCTAAACATCTAGCTGTAACATTCTAACGCCACATCATTTCACACGGTACAAGTTTGGCACCGCAATGCGGGGTTAACACCGCAAAAGTGCTCCGTAGCAGAGTTTCATAACCCAGCGTAAAAAGCGGTGCTAATCCCGCTTCTAAATTACAAGTGTGAAACGCTCCTTTACCCAGGGTTAAAAGCGGTGATTAGAACGGCGATAACCCGGGGTTGAAATGGTTAACCCAGGGTCATTCTAAACCCTGGGTAAAAGGAATCCTGGGTTATCTTTATTCACATTTCACACTGCTCATACTATACCCGGGGTTAACAGTTAATTCTGGGTATTCATAAGCTGCTGTTCCTAAACCCTGGGTTAAAGTGCTTATTTGCTTATCTGTGTTGTCATTGTTACTGACTGGACAAACGCAGCACGTGGACTGTTTACATAAAGGCTCTAGCATTGTGCGTCCTCACTGCTGACTGTAATATCAAGTTTTTTTTTTTTCTGATTGAACTTTCCAAACTATAAAGGTAAGAATGACAGTCTCTTCTTCACTCCAATTGTCATGTTTTCCATCGCCGTTTGACTTTTTTTTCCCCAATTATACGCAGAAACAACTGTTTATATACATTGTGCGGTTTTTCCATGACTGCCCAAAGCACGTGAATATAAGGCACGCAATTGGTTGTTGGTTGCTAAGCATCTAGTTCTACATTCTAACACTGCATCATTTCACACTGTACAAGTTTGGCACCGCAATGCAGAGTTACCACCACAAAAGCAGGGTTTCATAACCCCAGGTAAAAAGTGGTGCTAAACCCACATCTAAGAGTGCGTTCACACTTGTAGTTCAGTTTGTTTGGTTCGTTTGGTCCGAACCAAAAAAGAAAAAAAAAACATTTAGTCCTGATCCGATTAGCATTCAGATTGGCAATTTTATCACCGAACCAAAAGATACCGAACCTAAAGGCACAGGGATACATTCACAACCTGATTTGTCAGATTTTATGACGTATTGCCTATTTTGAGATGGAACTTACCGAACATCCAAAACAATGCTGTGTGCTGAGATAAATGTGCTTGTTGTGTGTGCGTAGCCTGCATACGATGCTATTTTGGCCAGCTGGGAACTCATGAAGAGCTTATAAAATGTGTAAAGGAGTCAAAACAGCGGCGGGAATCCATCCGTCACACACACACACAAGCGATCTGCTGCGTGGAGACGTGCGTCTGATGCCTGTGATGGGCAAACTCGCGACTATGATGAGAAAAAACCGATATGCATTAGGATTCTGTCCTTTTTAGGGTCTCATCTTCCTGTTTTTGGTTCGTTTACATGTGTTTGGTCCGTGTTGCGTTCATATATCATTCGAACCGCACCAGAGTTCATTTGGAAGTGGACCGAGACCCATCTTTTCAGCGGTCTCGGTCCGCATGTTTGGTGCGCACCAGGGTTCGGATTGCAGCGTTCACACATGTTGAAATGAACCGCACTAACAGAGCAATCACACCAGGGTTCGTTTTAATCGAAGCAAACATGAAAAGTGTGAACACACTCTAAATTACAAATGTGAAATGCTCCTTTACCAGGGGTTAAAAGCGGTGTTTAGAAAGACGATAACCCGGGGTTAAGCGCAGTGTGAAAAGCCCTTATGAGTAATAAATGTGTTGCGATGTTTAATATGAAAATAAACATAATTTGGTTCTTTTAGATATCTTTTATCCAGTTTAACAACTAAATTGTGATAGTTGAACTGTAACTGTCACATCTCTTACACATTTTATACCTGCAAACAACAATGTACAAAACAAACCAGGGACTAACGCTGGATACTCAAATGATTTTCACTGTATTATAATTATTTTAGTCAAACTTCTTTTATTACTGGAGTGATGGACAATGACTCAGAGGTGGAATGAGTACTGAATATTTTTACTTAAGTAAAAGTATTGCTATTCACTGAAAAGTATTGAAAAATAATATGACTCAAATTAGAGTAAATAAGTAGTTTGTTGAAAAATGATTGAAAAATACTATTTATTATTATTACTATATACTATTATTTTTTGTAGTATTATTTGTCCTTCTATTTTTACCCAAAATTGGGCAATGTGAGCATCATGAAGTGCTAAAAACTCTCATTTAATGCTGTTTACAGTGCTTCACTGAGCATTTGTGCTCCCTTTGGATTGGAATCTCATGGTGGAATAACCTAAGATTTCTACTTCACAAGGTACTTATGAATGGAACGCACCTTGTTTGTCAAGGTCAGTTATTTATTTATTTAGTTAATTTATGTAGTTAATTAATTTTGGAAAATGCATTTTGTTTTAGTTATTTTGAAAATTCATTTATTTGAGATTTTTTTTTTTTTTTTTTTTTGAGCGAGTGAATATTCTTCTAACAGTAATGAGAAATGGATATCACAGTGTGAAAATTGTTGGTTCATCAGCTGCATATTGTACTTTTAATTGGGTACAATGAGGGCACGCAAGATAGAGGCACTGTCAATACAACATGACCCATAACTAAAAGAGTCAACAAACACAAATAAGGTGTAAAACGCAGTAAACTTCAACTGAGTTCATATGATTTGATCGTGCATGCTGAGAAACTCCAGCAATGGAGGTTTTGCAGTTGCTTTAGTACAGTTACCTTAAATGTGCTGTAGATTAGATGGTGTAAAATGAGTATGTCATAATATGCATGATGAAATCTGAGAGTAGGTACAGTAGTATTGTTCAAGATTTTTTAATATAACACATGTATATTTGCTATTTCAATCTTTTAGACGCCTGAAATAATAGTGCCCTTACACGGCATGCACTTTGCTTGATTACTTTTTTAAAGTGGTGAAGATGAGAGCCATCCAAATGCTGGTTAATTAAAGAGCTGAAAGCCTTAATCAATTTGAATTTTAATCAAGTCTTCAAACTAATACTCCACACGTAATGGTCGCATGCAAATCTTTTTGTTGTTGTTGTTCCCATTGACATCCTTTTCCTAAAAACAAGATCTCAAACAATTTCAAGCGCAATGTGCAGCCAAGGGATGTGGCATTTTGCAGAATGTCACATCGACATATCACCACACTCTTCCATTAATCTTCCAGCTGTAGCGATTTGTGCCTTGATGACAAATGTTTATATCCACATCAATCATCCTGTCTTCAGAAACCAGACCTTATACATCATAAGTTCTCAAATTTTTTAAAAGCCATTCCCTAAAGTTAATAAATTCAAAGATGTCAATGAAATGATTAGAGAGAACATGAAAAATGGCCGTTCTTAGTTTTAGGACATGATTTTAGATGACACAGTATGATGAAAGTGGCTTTAAAATGGCGAATTGCTAATTGAACTCAGCAGTCCGTGCCGGTGACTACTTAAAGTTCCTGCTCAAAGTGAAACGTTCTGATCAATTAGACTCATCAGATTGTAAGAGGTGATGTTTGTGGATGACAGCAGTGGCCTTTTGGTTTGCCTGCGGTCTGCAGGGACATTGTGAGAGCTCCCTATGGGTATAGATTGCTGTGGATGTTTTTTTTATCTACCAAAATTACATTTATATTCATCTTGAGGAAAAAGACAACAACTCAAAAACTTCTTGAGTGCATTTTTCAAAGTATCCTTGTTGTCATAAGATATTTTTATTTATTTCTGTCCTTTTTTTCCTGGCAGATGTACAATGAAATGCTCTCTATTTTTACTTCAGTCATTATTTGATCAATAACAAAAGCATAAATGCATGAACAGCAATTAGTGTGAAGTCCAAGCCAGTACAGTAATTGTGACTTTATTTCTCATTGTTACATTATAATCTCATAATGTAACTTTATACATCAAATTGACTCCATTTCTTGTAATGGCAACTTTATTTCACAAGTGAATTTCCCACAATTTTGAGTTTATTTGTTGTGACAAATACAACTTTATTTCTCAGTGTGACTTTATATCTTAAATTGCAACTTTGGTTCTAGTAATTGCAACTTTATTTCTCATAATTGTGATTTTTACATCTCAGAAAGTGACTGTCACAACGTGATTTTATATTTCAAATTAGGGCTGGGCGATATGGCCAAAAATATTATCCCAATATTTTTTTCTATATCATATGATATTGATATTTATCACAAAATTAATTTACCATTAATGGGGAAGGAACTGCTTTCGACATATTTGTTAAACCTTGAGAATGAAAGTAAACTTGTTTGTTCACAATTAAACTTAACAGAGTAGCTACCTTTTAATTTAGGGCCCCATGAAATTCATTTTATTTTCCCATAAATTCTGTTTTTATTCTGTTTTATGGTTTAATAGAAATTTGTATAATCTTTAACAATTAAAGGGGACCTACAGTATAATGCCCCTTTTACAAGATGTCTCTGGTGTCCCCAGAATGTGTCTATGAAGTTTCAGCCGAAAATACCCCACAGATTATAGCTTGTCAAATTTGCCCCTATTTGGGTGTGAGCAAAAACACGACGTTTTTGTGCATGTCCCTTTAAATGCAAATGAGCTCCCGGCCCCCTCTCCAGAAGAGGGCGGAGCTTTAACAGCTTGTGTTTCGGTTGCTCAACAACAACAACGCTGGAGAATCTCACGCAGCCAAAATGAGGATTGTCAGTATCAGTGTTCAGCCTTACATTGTTCAAACCGGAGTCGGACACTGATGGAGAGACTCAGGAAGAAGTTACAACTATTAGAATGCATCTGGACATTTCTGAATGGTTAGTGGATAAATTTATGTAGTTGCTGTGGAGTTGATTCAACTCATTGACTAGCATGTACCGTCATGTTAATCTTTTGTGCAAATCCAGCATTGAATTGCCCTCGTTTGTGAAGCAGTCCAGTGTAAAATGACGGCATGGTAACAACACTTAACAACTCTTCCTCTTCTCTAAAGCAGCCCAACATGGCCTTAACCCCTTTGTTGCATGTTCCCGGGGGTAGGGTTTATGTCAGTTTCGGGGTTTGTGATGTCACCAACCCGGGAAGAAGCTCATTGTTGTCCCTACAAGCCGTTTGTTGTAGTCCTTAAAGAGCCATTTCTCTTATACATCTATATGTTTTGCTGGTTCCCCCCCCCCCCCCCCCGTTTTTCTTTTTCTTTGTTCCCTTTATATGTATTTGTGTGTATATGTACTGTATGTCAGTGGTCAAATAATAATAATAATAATAAAAAAAGAAAACAAAAGAGCCATTTCTGTAAAAAGAATATATCTCCCTTTGCATTGAACTTTGAGCATCATAACTTTGCAGATGTTGTTTATGCTCAAACAGCAACATTACACACTAATTAAAGTTAAAAAGTTAAATCAGTAATACTTTAAGAAGTACATTGTAGTATACATTACTAATGATATATTTCTGTCATAATTTCTTGAAGATAAAACGAGTGACACACAAAGAAGTTGCTGTGGAGTTCAGTTGTGCAGTCGACACGTGAAATCAGAACACACAAACACATGAAAATGAGTGCTGTACCTGTCGGCGACGAGGAGATTGTGAATAAAAAAGACGTCAGCTCGTCAGTGTGGCAGTTTCATGGTTTCCTTATGTCTTACAGTTGATCTTCAAAGTTCGTCTTGAGAGAGCAGTTGTCATGTAGGTAAATGGCTATAATATTTGTGTAGTGTTCACATCTTTATTTCTCATCAGTCTGAAGTGAACCACATTTCAGCTGTTAAAATTGACCAACTGATTTTATTATAAACAATCACTACCTTTGATACTACTTGCAACTACTTGTCACAGATTGAGTGGTGCCATTTTTAGAGACTTTTCTTCTGATTTAGGAAGCATTCTGTACTCCTACATTCAACTCAATTTTAGAAACATTTTTGTAATGTTTTGAGATGTTGTTTTGAGAACACAGTGAAGTGACAGGTAGAGATGTATGTGGTATGATGGAACTGCTCCTTCACTGTCACAACTCAAAGTCCTGTCTGACGTCACTCAGTCATTTTTGCTTTTAAGTCTGTCTTATCATTTTGTCATTTGAATGATTCCAATGGAACAACCATTAGTTCACACCAGGTCTGTCAAGGAAAACTTTTTTTTTTTTTTGAGTCAAACCAAGTGAAGATTTTTGTCATTCTTCTTGCTACAGACAGAGCAGGAAAACAAACAAATATAGGTACTCTGGAACTGTGGTGCAACATACACAATTTAGGATGGCTGGCTCTAGAAACAAACTGCATAATAGTAAACAATAAAAAACAAGGACATGTCAGTCAGCCACAACATCCTGCAACTTGGCTTGGACTCAAAATCTGGTAAAAATGGAACAACAGTTTCAAAAAGTGATTTTTTTCACAATTATTTACAACAGGGTCTGCATTTTCATGGGTTTAAATTAAATATTTTTGTTATAAGAGACAATAAAAAAACAATTTTGTGCATCAAAACCTCTCCTAAATGAACTTGATTTTCCAATGTCAACAAATTTGCGACAGCTGAACGTAACGTCTCTGAGTAACTTAATTTATTTAAGCCACAAGATAAAATTCATTCCGTAAAATAAGTATAGTGAACTATGCAAAAAAGCATTTTGAACGTCTCCAGCTTGTTATATAATTATCTAAAAATTAAACATAGCTCACCCCTTATGCACGTTATCATGTCCATCACAAAACTTAGGCTGGCTGTCGGTTAGAATATTATAACTAAAAACATTAACATAACACACTCATGGGCATCAATCACTTCACTGAATACTTGCCAGCTAAGAAATAAACAATTATTACTTTACGATCCATCTGTTTTCAAATCCACATCATTTGAATATCATTGATGTCTGTCAAAAAATAACGCGCATAACACACGGTATTATTTACGAGAAGCAGAGGTCCAGTGAGTACAAGCATTTACTGGAAAACCCACATTACCGGATGTTTTGAATGCGTCGTTGCTTTCCGAGAAGAGGGAGAAAATGGCGGATAGTGTGTCTTCAACATGCTGTCTGTCAGATACAATATTGTGTATAATATAACGCATGTGAGTATAAATTTGTTCTTCACTTGCTAAAATTGAATCGGAATGATTAGGGAACTGAGTGAAATATTTGACACTGCATGCTAAATGAGTGATCTTGAGATTAGTTCCTATAGTCATTCAATTTGACTCTCATATGCTGATGTAATATATGTTATAAACTTGACAGGTTATTAAAAAAAATGGATACTGTTTTCTCAGTTGTTAAAAGACTAAGGTAATTATCAAAGTTTGATCAAATGTTGTTTCATTTTCCAATAAAATATGATACATTTTTACATTTAATTACCTCTTAGCAGATTTTGACTCCTAGCTGTAATAAGAGAAACTGCAGAAACTGTAAAACTTAAAGGGGACCTATTATGCAAAATTCACTTTTGCATGGTGTTTGGCTATAAATGTGTGTTGGCAGTGTGTGTACACAACCACTCTATAATGATAAAAATCCAACCACTCCTTTTTTTTAATCCCCATGAATCATAAGCAGTGTCTCTGAACAAACCGTTTTCAGATCCCTGGCAGTGTGACGTCACATTAGCCACAGGCCCCGCCCACGAATGTTGACAGACACTGCCGTTTTAGCATAGAACCGCCCTGTGCGAGTTCACAGCGAGTTGTACACAGTCCGTCATTGCTGCACTGACGAGAATGTCTCCCGAGCGTTTTAGGTGTTCTGTAGCTGGATGGATTAATCCACATAGCTCTCGCCATTTACTCCCTAAATCTGAGCCGCTGAAGACGAGGTGGATTAATTTTGTTTTCGAAGAAAATGCTCCCTCTACCGAAATTTGTTTATGTCTGCGCGAATCATTTCACACTGGACTGCTTTGTGAACGAATGTCAATACAAAGGGACAATACAAAACAGAGATTGTGCTAAAAATTTGTTACTCAAGGATAGATCAGTACAAACTGTTCATGATCCAGCTTACATTATTTCTCCAGAGTGATACTGGATACGGCAGTAATAAAGGTGAGAGCACTTTATTACAGTTCATCTGAGATTTACGGATATAAAGTTTACCAGTTTATTAAGCACCACCTGAAAAGGCATAAGGTCTTTATTTATTTGTTTACTGTTAGTTGTAACAAGTGTTTCTGTGTACTTCGCTATGTATGTTGATGATAATGCAAGGGAGAGAGAGTTTATGGATAATATTTTAATGCACACATGCACTGTGTTTTATTAAGCTCTTACAGAGATTTTCTAGAGTGAAAACGGACGCTTCATTTTCTGACATTATAGTGCGTCCTGACTGAATCCTGACACCGGAGAATCAGCTCTTGAAGCTCCGTCCTCTTAGGCCGAGCGCAGCAGCTCATTTGCATTTAAAGGGCACACACTGAAACGGCGCGTTTTTGCTCAACCCCCCAAAAAGTCTCAATTTTAACATTCTATAAAAAATTATATGTGTGGTATTTTGAGCTAAAACTTCACATACACACTCTGGGGACATCAGAGACTTATTTTACATCTTGTAAAATGGGGCATAATAGGTCCCCTTTAAATTAAAGGCAGTTGGACTCGACAGTGATCCTTACAACTTACCAAAGAACTAGTGGTCCATGTACATTGATATGTGGCCAAGAATCGAGTTTCCTGACATTTATACACTGATCAACCACAACATTAAAACCACTGACAGGTGAAGTGAATCACATTTATTATATCGCATTTAATATATTTAATTTCTTGGAAGCAGGAAAAATGGGCAAGTGAAAAGATCTGAGTGACTTTGACAAGGGCCAAATAGTGGGTCAGAAATAATAGCTAGACAGCTGGGTCAGAGCATCTCCAAAATGACAAGTCTTGTGGGGTGTTCCTGGTATGCAGCGGTTAGTACCTACCAAACGTGGGCAAGGAAGAATAACGGGTGAAGCAGTGTCAGGGTCATGGGCAACCAAGGCTCTTTGATGCCTGTGAGGAGTGAAGACTAGCCTGTCTGGTCTGATCACACAGAAGAGGAACTGTATCTCAAAATTGCTGAAAAACATAATGCTGGCCATGTTACAAAGGTGTCAGAATACACAGGGCATCACAGTTTACTGCAAATGGGACTGCGTAGTCCCAGACCAGTCAGGGTGCCCATGATGACTCCTGTCCACCGCCGAAAATGCCTACAATGGGCACGTGAGCATCAGAACTGGACCATGGAGCGATGGAAGAAGAATGCCTAGTCTGATAAATCATGATTTCTTTTAGATCAGGTGGATGGCCAGATGCGTGTCTGTCATTTACCTGGGGAAGAGATGGCAGCAGGTTGCACTGTGAAGAAGGCAGGCTGGCAGAGGCAGTGTTATGTCTGGGCAATGTTCTGCTGGGAAACCTTGGGCCCTGGCATTTATGTGGGTGTTACTTACCACCTACACACACATCTACCTAAAGATTGGTGCAGACCACGTGCACACTTTCATGGCAATGGTGTTTCCTGATGGCAGTGGCCTCTTTCAGCAGAATAATGCACCCTGTCACACTGCAAAAACTGTTCAGGAATGGTTTTGAGGAACATGGTGAACATGTCAAAGTGTTGCCTTGGCCTCCAAATTCCACATATCTCAATCCGATTGAGCATCTTCCGGATGTGCTGGACCAACAAATCCAATCCATGGAGGCCCCACCTCTCATCTTACAAGACTTAAAGTATGTGCTGCTAATGTCTTGGTACCAGATACCATAGGAAACGTTCAGAGATCTTGTGGAGTCCATGCCTTGATGCATCAAAACTGTTTTGGCAGCACAGCACGATATTAGGCAGTTGATTTTAATGTTTTGGCTGATCAGTTTATGTACCCGAGTTCGACACCAGGGAAATACACAAAGCAAAGCCGGACGGCATTCAAAAGCCTTGATGCTTTATCTGCTAGACAACACTATATAGCTAGATCTAAATCTGGAGGATCAAGCATGATAAATTCAACTTGACTTGACTGTCTATCTATCTATCATTGATTAAACAACACAATATATAACCTCTAGGGTATGATATTATCCCAAAATTCAACATATAGTACATGACACAGTGGTAAGTGCAAGTCCACATCCGGGTACCTGGATTACAGTTGTTTCTGCAAATTGCAGCGGTCCATTTGCTTCTATTTTCTGTAGCTTTCAGCAATCTGTAAAAAGACAGTTCCAATTTCTGGTTGAACCTTGTGGTACAGTCAATTGCACAAAAGCTCATTCCCATTTTAGGTGTGTTTTTGTGTGTTCAAGCCTCAGTCTTTTTACCACTTAGTGGGTGTAACCAAAATGGTGTTGCAAAACTATTTGTTTCCAAAAAGGTGTCCCAAACATCCCCATCTGCATAGGTTTGACAAACTGGAGGTTCCTCCTCCACATTCACATCATTAATAAGGTGGGCAGAGAGCTGCCTCCGAGTAATTTGCTAATATGTCAGATTCTTTTTTGCTGTTTATAGAGCCTAAGGTTGTCACTGAAATAAGTGTCCTGAGCAATCACACTTGTTTTTATCATATTTGTAAAACTCCAATAAAAAGCTATAATAAAAGCAATGCAGAATTTTATAGATTGTGATGACAATCAATATTAGAGTAGGTTTGGGTTGGGGTGGGGGTGGATAGGCCATTTATAGGTTGTCAGGCGGAGTTATTGAGTTGTCTGCCAGCCTGTCAGTCTGCTGGTTTTCGGCCTTAAATAGTTAACACTAAAATAAAAATTCTGTCATTATTTATTGACCTCATGCCATTCCAAAACTATATGTTAATAATAGGGCTGTCAATAGATATATTTTTTTTTAATCGCGATTAATCACGCACTTATTGTGAAATTAAGCATACACCATTTTTCTTGTTTAACATGTCCATTTTGCCATCATTGCCTATATCCAGCAAAGTAAACCATCAGATTGAAGTGTGATTTTCACAAAACTGTATTTTTCAGCTTTTTTCAAGGTAAATTTAGATTATATATAGATTATATATAACCAAATTATATGATTTAATATAATTCATACATTTATGTACACCAAAGCACCCATAAAAAAAAAAAAAAAAAATCAACAATGCTTTACAGGTTTTTCAACTATCTAACAATAGTTTTCAGGTACGGAAATTGAACAAAGTAATCAAATATAAAATAACTGCATATAAACTTCTTTGAATAATTAAATAAAGGTGAAACATTAAGTTACAAGAGTTCAGTCAAGAGTCATTTCTTCGTCTTTTGATTAACATTAAAAACAGAGAGCAGGAATATTAGACTGCTGTCCCTTTAAGATATAATTCAAAGATCCAGTACACTGATACTGATACACATGCGCTGTCTGTCTCGTTTTTCTCCTAAGACATAACCTACTATGTTTGTTAGGATACTCGCTAAGATGGGCATGTTGACATAATTTTTGTGTGAATTTGTCCGTTTAGGTGCAAGACTTGAAAGAGAATTTGCGCGAGAGTATCTGTGCGCTGTGACGCGGCTCTCCATGTACGCGCTTCGGATGAGTACACACACAAATATCCTCACAGAGCGTGTGAGTTCTCTTTCGCGTCTTATGGATGAATGTTTAAATTGGCAAGGTTTAAATGAGTTTAGTTTAACACAGATAGCAATGTGAGCTGTTCAGGTCTCACCTGCGCTCGCGCACTATCAACACCAGGTGATGACGGCGTAAATGACTGCTCATAGAGCATTCGGGACGTCATTGAACATTTGTTTACAGTGTTTGTCCATGTTCTTTTGATCATCGCTGTTGTAACGTATTGGGAAACCAGAATGCACATCCATCGACTGAAACATACATTAGCCAAATCCGTCTGTCTGTTTTGCACGTTGTTTTCAACAAACCATATTATAGATGTGAACGGTTCCATCCCTAACAGCAACATACACAGGACAAATCCAAACATTTTCCTGAATGTGTGTGAAAACAACGTGAATGTACTGAAATGTGTCTGTGCATAAATACAATGTGCGATCAGTGCGTCGAGAGCGTTCATACATGATTTGTTTGCCCATCAATATAACGGACTCACGCGTGCTTAATGTACGACTCCTGTACGTCACCGCAATCGTCTTTACTTTGATTGCAATCCTCATCCATCAAAACTTTCATAGCAAGAAGCTGGTTTGCTTTATCCAGCCGAGAAACATAGTTTTCATATCATCTGGTCATACAGCGGTGGGATGTTTCGTTGCGTTGACAGCCCTAGTTAATAATAATGTTAATAATAATAATAAACTGTTTTCCATACAACAACAATTTGTAGCGATCACATCTGTTAAGCTAAAAAAAAGTGCACAGACCATAAAAAAAGAGTACATTTCCTCACTTATCCTGATGCAATACCCAACTTCTCTTGTAGATTCAATTGGTGGACAGATGGCCTTACATTCTCATGCCATACAGCAATGTTATGTGTGTTTTACAAACAGCTCAGCTTTGGTTCTCAAGAATATTTTGCCAGTGTTTTTTTTTTTTTTTTTTGTAGCTTCCTCTCATGAACACCATTTTGTTTGGTGTTTTACTTGTAGATAGGTCAGCCAGTAATCATTAGGAAGTCTTTAGCTGACACTCCACGACTGTTCTTAACATTGGTGAGCATCCAGCATTCTGCTCCAACCTCATTTTATTGCTAGGACTCCAGGTTAGCTGACTCCTGACTCCAATTTGTGTTTGGAGGAGACATTAGCTTAGGGATTCACAGACATTTGAGAATGAGATCATATTTGTGTAGAAATGCGTGGTAAACCCAAGGTTTAGTTTTTTCCCCAGCAACTTTACTGTTCCAGAGCATACCATATAATTAGGTTGCTAAAAGGGTACATGGGGGGAAAAAAAAAAGTTAAATGATTCAGAACATAAAAGATGCAAAATGTCAGTGATGTACGTATTAGAAAAGATCATGTTCAAATAATGAGAGCACAAAATTAATCATTTCTAGGACTTTATAGAGCATCCTGATAATCACTCAGACAGAAGTACCCTTTAGAGAAAGAATTATTTTAAGATACACTTAAATTGAATATTGTTGATTTAGATAAGACAAAATATAAAGTTGCATTTATTTTTTTTAAGAGAGATTAAGCAAATATTTTGGTTTGTTGATAATGATAAAACAATAGATATACTGTTTTAAAAACAAAATATTACTTAGACACATTGGTTCTAGCCACATTTTCATTCTTATGTGTTTTAAAGTCGTGATGAAATTGAAGTAGAGAAATGTTGTATTGTAGATGTATTGTGACGTACATCCAAGTGAAATGCATTATAAAAAAATAAAATAAAAAAAAATTAGGATGGGGAATTGGTTCTGTCCATCAGATGTTGATTGGTGGAGGCAGTTCTGAATGTGAGCTTGTAGTGGAATGTAAGAAAGGGGCAAGTTTAAGCAGACTAAATTATTGGAGAAATCCTGCCTTATTTCACTAGAGAGAAGTCTGACATTTCACCAGAAGATAGAGTTAATGACATTTTGATTACAAATTATGAGGTCAGACAATTAAACAAACAAAAAAAAAAAAATCATTTTTATTATGCTGGATAAAAATAAAAATAAAACCTGCATGGATGAATTGCTCACAGTAAGATCAATGGCATGCAGTTCAGTTTACATTTCATGCTGGATACTTTTTGGGGTCACTATATTAGAACAAACAAAAGCAACTCCATTCTTCAACTTCAAATGCTATTAATTTTGAGACTTTTCCTATGACTTAAACCATTAAAGTTTAAATTCACGTTCAGGTCGATTCACATTGGGCATTCACTGGATTCTGATCAAAGTGCACCTGTGCAGTTTCAGATCAGGGTTGTGTGTTCAGTAGGGTTTGTTCTCAATCAATGCTGTAATATCTTTGGATCTAACAGTAGGAGACCACTGCTGTCCTGAGAATAAATTGTATCTATACTCCCATCACAGCCGTGAAAGAAATACTCACCGTGACCTTGACGAGATTCTTATCAGTAAGCTGTTCTATCAGCCCAAATCTGCTGCGGTGCGAGTCTTCAGCGCATGGATCATTCACTATATTCCACCTCAACAAAGTGATGAAAAAGAAAGATACTGTTGCAAATATTAGCATATCAGGGAATGGACATCAGCTAAGGTTTGCGTAAAACCACAAACATTAGCAGCTAGCAACACAAGAAAAATTAATTTGATTAAAATTGTTTTTTTTTTTTATGGTACTTTCATATTCACTTTAGGCTTTGTGTTTCACGCTCCTTGATTTGATCATACTAAACTTAGCAGTTAGCTAAGTAAACAACAGATTAGCGTGTTAAGCTAATCTATCAACAAAAACAGCTCTTTGCATTAGTGTTGATTTTTAAATGTTCCTTTTGATTTTTAAATGTTCCTTTTGTGTTCATTTAGTAAAGATAATTTAGTAAAGGTCATTTAGTGGTCACTGTCTTTATTATTATTATTATTATTATTATTATTATTTACTGATTTTGCAGTAAACCATTTGTATGTAGTACTTTTTAAGCAATATCTGTTTTATCCAGATCATGTCTTTTTCATGAAAAAAAGATCACCTTTTTAAATCTTCAGAGAGAAAAAAATATCAATTATATATTGAATATCGTCAACGTGGAAAAAAATATTGAGATATCATTTATATATATATCATATATATGTGTGTGTGTGTGTGTGTGTGTGTGTGAATTAAGCAAGGTTTGTATGTTTTAGTGTTCAGCACTAAAGGTGTTTGAAACGCAGGGAGAATGAACAGTCATAAATGGATCCTCTCGAATAAGCCAAATCTGCAGCTTAACTGTATCATTGTAGAGGCGTTTGAAGAACACAATTTGCCATTTTGCGTTCTTCAAATATTTGAAATCTGAATAATTTGATCCCCAAATTAAAATGAACTAAACAATAAAACAAACAAGCTCTTGTGGAGTAAATTGGATTTTAAACCAGACAAAAAGGGTATTGTCTATGGATTTGTGCACTATTTATTTTCATATGGAATTCAATAGAACATCTGTCTTTTTTCAGACATTTTCTGAATTATGAAGAACTAAATAGTTCGAGACCTTTTTAGCTCTTCCCTTAAAATAAGAAAATAGGGCTCATTGTTTCTTAAGGTTGCCAAGCAACATTTTCACTTTTCTTGGAACTAAATGTAGCATTGCAAATGATTTTGAATAGGAACTGAGTTCCAGGAAGATCTTCGTCAACACTGCATGCCTTGCTTTGTCTCCAAAAACCCTGCTTGGCTATCTTTGGCTTTTGTAGTAGTCAGAAGATTTTGCTCATTAATGTAATTAATGTCAACAGAGTCAGGTCAGTTTACACCAGATGCCACCAGATATCACAAAGAACTGACGGTGAAGTATTTGTAGGAGACAGTCTTTGGTTTCCCAGTGACTTGCCTAGGGTGGTGATGGGAGATCTTTGTAAAGCCTGTTTCGTGCTTGATGTGTCTTAGTGCAAGGGTGTGTGCGTGTGCCAAAAGTGACGTTATCATGGTGCTTTTGGCAACACATATAGTCTCTGCAAGGTTCTGTTGTACCTAGCAATGCACAAGTATCATTCATTCATTCATTCATTCATTCATTCATTTATTTATTCATTCATTCTTTAAATACATTTTCTTTAAACCCATTGGTTTTGATGGTTTTGAGAACTGGCTGGTTGAGCAGATGTATATTGAGTACTTTAAGAAGGACTAACGCAAATAATGTTATGGTTTAAAACCAGAAACTTTGGGCTGCACGTGTCAATCCTTGTATGTTAACCCCTTAAGCCCTGAGGGTATTTTCAGAGTTTTGTTTTTTTTCTGAGTGACACACAAAAAAGTAAAGATTCGTAACTCCAAAACTATAGGAAGGAGAGTCAAAAGGTTGGTATTGTTTGAAACTTTTTATATTTAAGATAATAATAATAATAATAATAATAATAATAATAAATTTGGACATTCTCTTGCTGAGAAACTGCAAATAAACAGCAAAAAAAAAAAAAAAAAAAAAGTGGAAAAAAGGGAAAATATCTTACATATCTTTCTAATTTAAGATGGAATATCTCATGAAGGAAATAAGGTAGCGGGATCAAACAGCTGTATCTGGTTCAAATTTTGTGGTGATTGCATGAAAAAATCAAAAGTTACAGCATTTGGAACAAAGGTAGGCATTTTTTTTTTTTTTTTTTTCATGACATGCACAAAAATAAAAAAAGACTCATAACGCCAGATCTCTAGCAAGGAGAGTCAAAAGGTTGGTATCGTTTGAAAGAACTTTTTACATTTTTTTTTTTTTTTTTTTTTTTTAAATAAAAAAAATAAATAAATAAAATAATAAATTTGGACATTCTCATGCTGAGAACCTGCTGATAAAGACAAAAAATAAAAGTTTGCTCAAGGGAAATTTTACATATATTTCATATTTGACATGCAGTAACTCAGAAAGGAAATGAGGTAGAAGGACAATTCTTTTTTGGTGCATTTCCTCTATATGTGAGCTGTATCTGGATCAAATTTTGTGGTGATCACATAAAGAAATCAAAAGTTACAACATTTGGAACTAACGTAGCCTTTTTTGTTTAGCCCTTGTCGCCCCCTAATAGGCATTTTTAAAATCGTTCTTTCACATGGAGTAACTCGTGATCGACACATGGGATTATGTTGATCTTGGACTCATTTCAATCGGGAGCATCCACGGTAAGTAATGATGTGCCTTTTTCTACAATCTATGCATGTTTCATGAAGTTATAAGCTAAAATGCCACGTGAATGTCACTAAATTTTAGTTTTAGTTAGCATCTGTGCGCCTGTGGGGTTTTATGTGTCGTAATTGCGTGAGCAATATCATGTGAGCAATATCACGTGATCTTCTTTTTGGATTATGCTGATGTTGGACTCAATTTAATCGTGAGAATCTGCTGTAAATAATGTTGTTCAATTTTTTCACAATCTGAGCATGTTTCCTGAAGTTACGAGGCAAAACGTGACACAAATGTTGCATGAGTTTCACAACTATGTTGCATGAGTTTATTACTTACATTATTTAATAATCTTCTTCTTGCGGGGTTTCACGTACAAAAACTCACTCAAGTTTAGTCAAAGCCCAAAACAATTATGCTTGTTGTATTCTACTCCGTGAGACCTTTCAAATGATGATTTTCTGAGCTGTATGATGCTTTTGACACATTGGAGTACATAGTACAAAAAAAAATTCATAAATTATGATTTTTTTTTTATTATTATTATTTTTCAGCAAATAACTCAGTAGTACATAGGAGTTAATCAAAGTAGCTACATTTATTGTAAAGTTCAGACTCTAAGCTTTAAAATGACACCTATTTTATGATGATTAAGGCAGGAGTTTTGAAAAATATGATTATTAATTTTTTTGTAGCTAGGTGGCGCCCGTGGGCGGTACACTCCATTTTAGAGTGATGACTCAGCACTCGTTAAGAGTTGAACAACATGTTGGATGCATTAAACAGCTGAGTTTCTAAGCTTTAAAATAATGCCTTTTTTGTGTTATTCCTGTCAGTGGTTGCTTAGTAATTTGGTTATGAATTTTTTCGCGGGGGGTGGTGTCCCGCCGGCGGGACATGTTGGGCTTAAGGGGCTAAACTACTTTAGTCCATTACTGTTAAGACTGAGGGTCGGCTGTCCAATGCCAACACTCTTACTGACATTTCTGATAAAATTGTTTCACATCCCACCTATTGAAAACTATAAAGTTCTATCCAAAAACCTACCTTTGGCATCAGACATTTCAGCAGGATACATCTGTACCCCCAGGATAGGGTGTAACCTGAAATGATTTAGTCTATATTAGTATTCTGTTTCATCTGCTGCCAGGAAGGAGCTGGGGGGTGAGGCAGTGTGTGTGTAAGTCTCAGTCTGCTCTCTCTTTGGTCCACTGCACCAGTGGCGGATGGTGTCAGACATCTCCAGCTGGAATGACCGTCTGCCGCCCCTCCGTCCTGGGAAGCAAAGCGCCTTCCAAACGTCTGAGAGCCAGATGTTGTCACCCCAAAATCACACTAAAGGACTAGTGCACATACTTATACTGACTCACACATACATAGACAGCAGCAGCAAATAACTGCATTCCCAACACCATTTGGCCATCAGAGGCTCATAGTTTCCATCATCTCCATATTTCATTTCCTGCTGTGGATCTGAAAGCACATCCCCAGAGGATTTCTAGCTGTCATACTGTCACATGCGCTAGCTTACACCAGTATCTGAGAAAAACCATTGATGTCTACCAGCCTTCTCAGACACATCTTTCCCATGACTGCCATCCTGTTCGCCTCTCTCGTCAGTTTTCTGTTCCTTTCACAAGAGTGTTTCCAAATTGTCTGTCTGTTCTTTCTTTCAGAATGGTTGGTCTGGTGTAAGTGTGAATTCAGCTGGATGGTTGACAAGGGAACCGTTTTTTTTTTTTTTTTTTACAATTACAATTAAATGATTTGTTGCAATGCCCAATCTTCTTGACTAATAAATTTCCATGACTTTTTCAGTCATTAAAAATAAATAAGGAATTTTAGAATCATTAAATCAATTCAACCAAATCATTCAAAGAAGCTGGTTTAAAAGAACGACAGACTTAGAATTGAATGAATTTCCATGACTTTTTGCTTAAAAATTATTCAGACCGGTTTGTGAATCAATTTGACTCATTCATTAAAGGGTTAATTCACCCAAAAATGAAAATTCTGTCATTAATTACTCACTCTCATGTCGTTCCAAACCCGTAAGACCTTCATCTTCGGAACACAAATTAAGATATTTTTGATAAATGGCGTGTATCAAACTGCCAAAGTCACGTGATTTCAGTAAACAAGGCTTCCTTATGTCATAAGTGTTTCGAAATTTCAGTGGTTCACCACTGGGGGGCGTGACTTTGGCAGCTTGAAACATGCTCCGAACCACTGATTCGAAACAAAAGATTCGTAAAGCTTCGAATCTTCATGAAGCAGTGTTTTGAAATCAACCATCACTAGATATTGTGGAATAAAGTCGTTTTTTTTTTTTTTTTTTTTGGTGCACAAAAAGTATTCTCGTCGCACGGGTGTGGAACAACATGAGGGTGAGTAATTAATGACAGAATTTTAATTTTTGGGTAAACTAACCCTTTAAAAAACTGATTCAAAATAACTATGAGCTCACAAATCACTGAATTTCCTTGACTTCTCCATGACCTTTCCAGTCAATTGTGGTAAGTGGATGAGGATTTTTAAAAATCAATACATTTCAGATGATTCACTAACAAATTATAAAATTTGCAAATCAATTTCCCCTAATCATTAAATAACCAATGCAAAAGAATGATTTGCTAGAACATTTACATTTAAATTAGTTATATTCTACAACCCAATCTTCTTGACTAATGAATTTCTATGACTTCCCATTATAAATAGATGTTATTTTAAAATCATTCAATAAATTGGTTCAACCGAATCATGAAAAAGAACCAACTATAAAGAAAGACCGACTCAGAATTCAATTAGTTTCCATGACTTGTAGATAAGGATTTAAAAAACAAAACAAACAAACAAACAAACAAAAAAACATCAATTTCAGACCGATTCATTAACAGATCATTCAGGGCTTAGTTTCCCAAAAGCATTGTAAGCCCGAGTTGAAAGTAGAGACCATTAGTACAACACTTTTGGGTATTGCAGCCAAGACCATTTTGGAAATGAAATTCATTAAAAGAAACTGGCACAAAAGATTAATTTCTTAAAAGCATTTATAGTATTCATATAGCATACACTTTTATCCAAAGTTACTTACAAATTAAGTGAGTAATTTGTCATGACTTTATCATACCTTTCCAGCCTTTCACTCTTTTGTGATGTTTTTTTTTATTATTTTTTTTAAATCAATCAATTTGAGACCAATTTGTTAACCAGTCATTAAGACTGTATTGTGAATCGATTTGACAGATGCATTAAAAAGAGCTGACTCAAAAGAACAATTTGCTCAATATTACTGAATTCCCATGATTTTTAAAGGGTTAGTTCACACAAAAATGAAAATTCTGTCATTAATTACTCACCCTCATGTCATTCCACACCCGTAAGACCTTCTTTCATTTTCGGAATACAAATTAAGATATTTTTTTATAAAATCTGATGGCTCAGTGAGGCCTGCATTGCCAGCAAGACAATTAACACTTTCAAATGCCCAGAAAGCTACTAAAGACATATTTAAAACAGTTCATGTGACTACAGTGGTTCAACCTTAATGTTATGAAGCATCAAGAATACTTTTTCTGCGCCAAAAAAACAAAATAACGTCTTTATTCAACAATATCTAGTGATGGGCGATTTCAAAACACCGCTTCATGAAGCTTCGAAACTTTACAAATCTTTTGTTTCGAATCAGTGGTTCAGAGCGCATATCAAACTGCCAAAGTCACGCCCCCCAGTGGTGAACCATTGAAATTTCGAAACACTTATGACGTAACAAAGCCTCGTTTACTGAAATCACGTGACTTTGGCAGTTTGATAAGCGCTCTGAACCACTGATTTGAAACAAAAGATTCGTAAAGCTTCGAAGCTTCATGAAGCGGTGTTTTGAAATCGCCCATCACTAGATATTGTTGAATAAAGTCGTTATTTTGTTTTTTTTGGCGCACAAAAAGTATTCTTGATGCTTCATAACATTAAGGTTGAACCACTGTAGTCACATGAACTGTTTTAAATAAGTCTTTAGTAGCTTTCTGAGCATTGAAAGTATTAATTGTTTTGCTGGCAATGCAGGCCTCACTGAGCCATCAGATTTTATCAAAAATATCTCTTACAGGTGTGGAACGACATGAGGGTGAGTAATTAATGACAGAATTTTCATTTTTGGGTGAACTAACCCTTTAAAAAAAAAAAGAAAAAAAAAGCTTAAACCATTTTGCAAATTGTTTCAACTGTTTCATTGAAAAGAATCAATTCAAAAGACAGACACTCAAAAATCAGATATTTAGAGCAAGTTTAAGTCTACATGAGCACTGTTTAACCAATGAAATATTTTATAGCAGAGCATTTCCAAGCCTTTACAGACCAATTTAAATATTACCTTCTATTTCCTTGGCTATAGGAACCCTGGAGTTACAATTACATAATGTAGTGGCATGAACTTTTCCCACATGCATTTTGGCCAAACAAATTAGAATGATGATGATTTGCGTGGATATTAGTCAGCCATTGACCTTTTGCACATCACTATTCATTTTCTCCATGTGAATGAATGGATCTTGACACACTATCAGTCAAACTACAAGAATTACAGTCTACACAAATTATGTGATATTTTATTTATAAGTCTGTAATTACACCAGTTCCATGTTTTAAAGATTCATCCATTGTGGCAGGTGTAAATGATAGCCAATGATCTGAGGAGAGAGGCAGAGCGTGAGAATGTGAATCTCCCTACAGAAACTAAGGCTGATTGAGGGTTGAAATATGAATGAATTGAATTCATCATCTGGAGCATACACAAACTGTTCCAGTACTGCATGCATGTGTGCTCAAGTGTAGGATTAGAGAAATTACTGTGGGACTTTGGGGGAATTGCAGGGTCTTGACTAGAAGTGTTAAATAAATGTGCTGGGAAATTGAGGTTAGAAGGGAATCTGAGCAATTAAAATCGGTTTAAATGAGTATTGGTTGGGAAGAGCCTTACAGACCTTTGAATAAACAGTCGTGGTACCACATATTACATCATACAGTATGTGGGCACCTGAACATCACACACAAATGTGCTTGTTGAACATTTCATTTCACAACCATTGGCATTATTAGAGAGTTTGTCCTCTCTAACAGCTTATGCTCTCTCTCTCTCTCTCTCTCTCTCTCTCTCTCTTTACACTCTGTAGCAAACTACAGGTATGTAATCAATTAGCTCAAATCATGGGTGAAATGTGTATATATATATATATATATATATATATATATATATATATATATATAAATCATAATGCGTTATGACCTATTATAATATAGATCGACCAAAGAGGGAATTATGCACATATATTGTGAATTAATTACAACGGAGTATAATTAATTGCATATATGATTAGTTCTAGTTTAATGTTTAGAAAAGCTATTCTAGTTTGTCCAGCAAACCATGGGTTTTCTCAGACTATTATAAAAGAAATGTTATTCTCTGGCCACGAGAATAACTTCCTATTATAGCATTAAAGCGTAAAGCAATGTTGCAGAATCAACGCAGAAGTGACTTGGTTTTCTGAATGAACAGCAGAACAATCGAGCGTGAATATAATGTATTTAATATATGAAACTACGGATACAAAGGTTATGCGGCTAAATATACACAAATACTACACATATATAGAAAACGAAAGTAAAGTCAAGAAGAACAGAGGTGATCAAAGAAATGGCAAATTACGAACAGTTATAAAACCTTTGAGAGCCAGCAAGGAAACTCAGCTTACACATCGAGCTTAAAACGCTTCGAAAAGAATGGTTCTATACTTGCATAGGTTCAGGTGCTGTGGTCGTTTCGTGTTTCTGCAGGAGTTTCGGTTCGTGCGGCTGGAGCGATTGGTCCTTTTCCGAGAAAGGGTTCTACAGCGGGACTTTCAAACAAGGTTTTAACTTAAGAGTAAAATAACCGGAAAATAAAGAAGGAAGAGTCCGTCTCGTAGATAACGAAGAGTGAGGGCGACAGATGAAGAAGACTCAATGGATGAAGAAGACTCAACAGAGGAAGGACGTGTGTCGTTGTCTTTTAAAGACAAACAAACCAAACCGCCTCCTTGGGTGAACAGCCAATGTCCAGCGTGGATTTAAAGGAGGGAAAAGTTCTCTTTGTCTTGTCTTTTGGCTCACTTTGCATAATTTCTGATGGTTTCAGAATTGGTAACTTTTACTCCAAAAGACCTTAGAAATAGACTAATGCATGGTATCGTAACAGAACATGCATAGTTAATTAAAGCATCCTGACAGAATTCGTTTAAGACCAAACATGCCAGGGTGCAAAAGACATAAAGACATAGATGCAATCTTACACTCGCATATAAAGGTTTGGGGTATAATTCACACAACTATAGTCGTAACTTAATATTAAATACGTGATTAAAACTGGAAAACAGGCTTACAGGATTACATTTTAATCATATTTTAATGAATGTGACTTAAAGAGAGTCCTGGTATGTTACTCTGCACTGTAAAAAGTAATACGCTCTATCTACTCAATAAAATTGTAGCAACAGATTACAAGCAATATTATTAATTAAATTCAACATATAAAAATTGAGTTAGAATTAATCAAATTAATTCCTTAAAAGTCAACCATTTAAAATGTGTAAAATTAGCAAACACCATTACAAAAACCCACAAACTGGCATAAAAAGTAAAGAGTCAAACTGCCCAACTAAATGAAACACTGATCACCATAATAGTGACCAAACATTTTCAATAAAATCAACATCTAAACCTCTGTTAATTCTTGTGTTTCTCTTTGCTTCAGTGATTGTACTTGTTATCATCAGGTGTCTTCAATGTTGGCAATAAAAAAAAAATTGACGTCTATCTGATATTCAGATATTTTTGTTTAAATTTTACTTAAATTTTACTCGTTTTAAATGGTTGACATCTAAGGAATTAATTTGATTAATTCTAACTCAATTCTATTTGTTGAATTTAATTAATAATATTGCTTGTAATCTGTTGCCAAAATTTTATGGAGTAGATATAGCGTATTACTTTTTACAGTGTGTGTGTGCGCGTACGTGTATTGGAGTTTGACGATGTCTGGAATGTGGCCGCATGGCTTGCCGTAATTCGATCGGAGTTTAGCGCGATCGTTTGAAGTCACAAGGGAGAGAATCGGGGATCCATCGATACGGCCATAAAATGTGTCAAGTGAGCTGTTAATGTCAGCCAGGCCGGAGCCAATGTGAGATTTACAAACAAAAGATCAAGAAGGTAACACTTTAACGAAGTTTATAGTTGACTCACTAGTTTTGATCCTGCACAGACGCTACAACTCCTAAATAGATATTGTATGTATGTACGCTTGACTTTATGCACCTGTTAGTGATGGATGTGGCTGAAAAAAACAAACATGTTAATTAGAACAGGGTTATTTGCAGTTCACCTTTTAAAAAATTGCACACAATGTTGAGGAATTTAGAGTCTAAGTATTTTGTCATATTTCAATAAGATATATTTTTGTCATGACAACTCTTGGAGTGTTGGGTATGGTAATGTGTATGACAATGTTGCTGCTGCTGCTGTTGTTGTTGCTGCTGCGGCTGCAGAGCAAGTACGGGACTTGCTACTGCCAATACATACACGACACACTGCTGTGAGCAAGTAAGACATGCTGCTGCTGTACAATATAGTATACATGAATTACCCGTAGCAGACCTATACAGGTGGAGCTGGGGAAGGTGGAGGGTTTCTGAAAGCTTGCTGCACTGCTACAGCAAATGCTGATCAAGTACTTGAAAGATAAGCAGTGAGCTTACTGGCTACTGATACAGCAGGGACCAATCAGCCCTATAGAGAATTATGTGATTGCAAGCAGATTGAGTCAAAGTCCTAGCAGCCTGCGCCATCTAGAGTTTCATGACAGAACTTTTTCTTAATTTAAATTTGGCATGAAAAGGAAGTTGTGATAGTCTTTTCTTCTCTTTTGTGATGTATATCTGAGTGAAACAACTTCTCGAGCAAGAAAAAATGTAGGCTGTGGCTTGATTTTGTCCATGGGGAATTGATTGGATGGTTGTGGTTTGCTATTGCTGTGATGTCATGTTAGTGACAGGTTGTCTTGCCCTCATGTATGAGAACAAATGAATTTGTAAAAAATAAATGTAGACTGATAAATCATTTATAATAAATATTGCAGTATTCCATATGAAAAACAAGGACTGTCAGTTATAATTTCATGGTGAAATGAAGTCACATGCAAGAGCAGACATTTCTGCTGACAAATGACTCTAGAAGGACTAACCTCTCATCTAAGAAATTCAGTTTATTTTTGACCTTTTCTTCCTTTGACCATGTACATTAAGTCTGTCATGTAAATATGGAAAGTAAATCAAATGTAAAACAGCTGTTTAGCTGAAGCAGTAGAGCAAACTAACATTTTTTTTTTAATCTTCTGTTTTATGCACCCCAGGCTCATTGGAAATATGTGGCTGTGGCGACATTTCTGCAAAATGATATTACATTGCATCTTGCATGTTCTGTGACACTTTCAAAGTGAAATGTCCGGTGACTGGTGCTAAAAGCTTGTTCACTTTTATCCAAAACAGATGAAAGTGAATCTGAATCTGACCGTGAATCTCGTTTTATTGTATTAGTTGTTGTACGTATCACAGCAGCTTGGAAATGAAATGTCCATGATTGGCACTAAAAGGTTAATGTTGTATCGCATTCGACAATAACGTACCACCTTAACTAAACCCTAAACATACCAGATAGTGTTAACATAGTATTAAGCAGAACTTCAAATTACAAGTTACAAAAAACATGCCATAGACAAAACCAAACATGTATGAAAAATAGTGTTTCTTAAACTGATCAAACACAGAAAGGAGTTATTTGCCGGTTATTTGTTTGGTGAAATGTAATTATCCAAGCTCAACAAATGATATATAACCCTCGATTGAAACCCTGTCAATCATAACAATGTTAATATGAATGCCAGCATAGTGGCAATTGCATCATTACATCATTATCATGTAGGATTACATCATAATGTTTGGGAGAAGTTTCATTATAGAATGTTTGTATTTTTACATTGAGTTCCATGCTTCCATTGCATTGCATATCACTCATTTTTTTAGTGTTAATTAAAAAAATAAATAAATAAATAAATTAAAAAAATTAAAAATGCAGTTTTCATAAGGCGATGTTAAAAGGTCTTGTGGTGGGACTCCTAAAAAACATTTTTCCCCCCTGGGGAAAAAAAAAAAAAATACACAAGTGAATTAATATATGAATTATTTATATTAAGAAACATTTTGAAAATAATTAAAGGGTTAGTTCACCCAAAAATGAAAATTCTGCCATTTATTACTCACCCTCATGGCGTTTCACACCCGTAAGACCTTCGTTCATCTTCGGAACACAAATTAAGATATTTTTGTTGAAATCCAATGGCTCAGTGAGGCCTCCATAGCCAGCAATGACATTTCCTCTCTCAAGATCCATTAATGTACTAAAAACATATATAAATCAGTTCATGTGAGTACAGTGGTTCAGTATAATATCATAAAGCAACGAGAATATTTTTGGTGCGCCAAAAAAAAACAAAATATCGACTTAGTGATGGCCGATTTCAAAACACTGCTTCAGGAAGCTTCGGAGCGTTATGAATCAGCGTGTCGAATCAGCGGTTCGGAGCGCCAAAGTCATGTGTTTTCAGCAGTTTGCCGGTTTGACAAGCGATCCGAATCATGATTCGACACGCTGATACTACTATTTACAGTAGTGTGGCCATGAAATATGAAACTAAGGCCTGGACAAGGAGCTGAGTGAAGTGTTTGTCAAGAATAGACTTTTCTTTTTCCAAAAGCTGCTGTAATGTCGCCTGCAAAGGAAGGCTGGTCATTTTGGATGATACAAAGCCTTTAATACACCTACAAGCATCAGCTATGTTACCTCTAATTCTCCAGTTCCTTTCCACTCAATTCAGTCTGAAAAGCCACACAAAGATACTTCCAGTGATCAAGGGAGCAGATATAGAAAAGTAATGTGGTTTTAGCCAAACACATTTATGGAAGCATTAAAGATGAAATCATTTTATGTAAAAATGTCAAATAACCTTTTCAGCAAGCGATTTTTGGCCATTTATTAGATATGGCAAAATAGATTTTCTCCAGAAACTCTTTCAACATCTATCTAAGCATTCATGTCTGTCACGAGTGGTGAGGGAGAGACTAACAGTGTTGCCAATTTAGCGATTTTGTCACTAGATTTAGTGACTTCCCCGTCCCTTTTAAGACTTTTTTCAAAAGTTTAGGGACAAATCTAGCAACTTCTTGGACAAACCTTATCTAGATTCTTATTTTGCCCACTGATCTATATTCATATTTATATAGATCAATGAATTTGCCATTATGATGTCATCTAGAGACATTTAGCTACCAGTTTTAGTTACTTTCAATTGAAAGCAATTGGCAACACTGGAGACTAAACACATGAATAACATGAAGATGATGAGGAAGGTAACAGGCTTTAATTTCCCACAGGGTAAATACAAAGACATTCCACGCAATGTACACAGACAAGACCCGACAAACACACACAAACTGAACTGAACTTAAATAGGGGATATAATGAGACACACATACCTGGACACAATGACGAAATCAAATGAATTACTAGGGCTGGGTAAAAAAATATTGATTTCTCGATTTTAATCGATTCTCATTTTTACGAACCAGTATCGATTCTTAAATCCCAAGAATCGATTAGTCTAGTCTGTTTTCAGTTGATGAATGAACAGAACATGTAGCGCGCCTCCCATCCAAGAAATCGCAATAATCTTTGTGCTTTGTTACTTTTGATATGAAGCAAAGTCTCAGATTTGAAACGACGTCCATCTTATTATGAGATTCAAAACATAAATATCGTTTTGGCGCTATTAAATGTATTGTGACAGATCGCTGTAGCGCCTCAGTTAAAGAGAAGCGGCAGCACGGAGCGCATGTGAACATCCTCTCCTCCGCTTTAATACCAGTTACAGCGCGAAATAAACATGAATAAACATCTGAAGGTATGTTAAAAGATACAGTACAACTTACCGAAATCCGTATCATGTCTCGTGTAATAGCTCAATCAGTGTTTCAACCGCGGAAAAACGCTTGTAAACAATGTCACGTAACGTCACATTTACCTCAGAAAAACCATATTCAGTGACCATAAACTCATTAGTCTGCTAGAAAAAATGAACTCTAGAGAGCAGCATTCTGATAAATATATGCACCGTTACATATTCATTATAATTTTTAATGTTCTTCAATATTTGATGTATGTTTGAATAAATCAGTTATGGCAGCCACGATTTAAATGTTTATATTTAAAAAAACCGAATTGGAGTAGAAATATGATTATGTAATTCTAAACTTTATTTATTATAAAAAACATCGAGTAGTAAACAGCATTATTTGAGAGATTTTTTTTTTTTTTCCTCTAAAAAATTTGTACTGTATCTGATATACTACATCCAAAATAATCGATATCGAATCGGAATCGAAAATGGAATCGAATCGCAAGCATGTGAATAGAAATTGAATCGAATCGTGAAAATTGTGTGAATACCCAGCCCTATGAATTACTATGACAACAAAGGTGGGAATGGTGCAAAACAGTCCTGATGGTGTGACAGTAGTGTCTCATACAGATCTTCCCTGAAGCAATTGGTAAGTAATTTTGCTTAGTGATGAATTTTGTTGTACTAAACACACTGTACACCTGACATTTGAGATCAATTAAATTATTACATTCAATGTCAGGTTATGAAGTACCTGCCATCTAAAATGTTTCCCTTAAGCTGTTGATGGCTACATTTAGAAAAAGAACCTCAGAGCCATAAATTGCTTTTAATCTCACCCCATTAAATTAGTTAAGCTTTTTAAAATACCTTTTCTTCTTTAGAGGGTGGGAAGTGAGTGGTGTAATTCCCACTGGATGTTTAACATTTCAGAGTGTCACACTCAGTAATAACGCACATTTACACAGTGCTGCTTTGGAAGTAAAGATTTCACATTTTCCTTTCAGTTTGGCTATGACCTTTACCTTTCTTGTGGGGAGAAAATAAAAATCAAGATCAAACAAATCCAAAGGAATAATTGCAAGAAGTGTAGGTGCATCTCTAATTGCTCCTGTTTTAATGTGGTTTAATACTTGGTTGTCATAGAAAAATAAATGTCAAAACTGTTGGTGGTGTCAGAACTTTTCTTCCTGTGGCACATAGTATGTTTGTACAATTTTAAACAGAAATCAACTATGAACAGAAAGAAAAGTTACAGTAAATTAGTCAGTTAATCTACCAGATCAGTGATGTACATTAGTTACAATCAGCCAAGCTGAGCCAAATTCTGTGTATTAGTGTATTATTAGCCTATATCATTCTAGAATGTCCTGACATATTTTTACCTTCATCCACTACAATTAACCACTGTTGCAACATTACTGAAAACACTATATAAAGTTATGACAATGCAGTTTATGTTGTCACAGGATTCCTATTTCCTGTTAATGTAAATGGTCATACACTAATATATATATATACTACAATTCTACAATACAATAAATACAAACAATACTGTCCTGGCAGAAAATTATCAGCATATTTTCTGTTAAGTTTACGGACATTTACTTCAACCCTAAAACACAATACATTAGGCCGTATGTTCACAGTTAAGTATTCATACATATACAGTATAATGGTAATCATAGTACAAATAGTCATTGTAGTGTAAAAGAGACTGTACTCTGTGGTTCAGAAGTGTACAATGCACAAAATCCACTCTCATCGAAACATGGAAATGGATCATTGAAATGAGTCATTTCTTTCTTATTTTTTCCCTTCATATGCTAAGAATCTGCTTGTTGTTTTGACTGATATTGGATATAAATATGTATTATCAAGATATAATACATCAAACATTTAATAAAAATGACATGGTAGGATTACATATCGCTGGTAGAAAAATCTGAAGTGAGATAGGAGATGACGTATTTTATCACAGAGTTGGCGGCGTATTCATTACAGAACACTTCAGCTGTATAAGAAAAAACCTCTCCGCTGTCACCGTGATCCAGCCACAGGAAGGCCAAACTTAATCTGATTGGATAGATTACACAAACATATTTTTATCTGCCTCTTTGTTGTCAAGACACCAGAGGGCTTGTCAGGAGCTATCCAAACAGCAAATTCCTTTGATATATTTTTGTTGCCGACTAACTGACAGTTCCTCAGAGGTACAGAAGAGCTAAAAGAAAGGTCACCTTTGCTGCGATGTGTTTTGTTGGCAGTTCGCAGGGGATGTGAGAATGCGTGAGGATACAGAGATGATATTTGGGGACTTTGAAAGGCAAGCGGCAATCCGCCCGATTACAGCAGGTAAAATGACATGCCCGCAATAAGGAGCCGTGTCGATCTCGCCCCGCAGCCCAATTTCTCCTTCTTCCAGCCAAGCGCTGAGATTATTTGAGCCTCGCCAAATGTCAAGGGCATGATTCTCTTAGATGCCCAGCAGGAAATAACCCACTGTTGCCCTCAAAACAAATGAAACCGCATTCAGGGCCAACACAGGGGTTATCTATTGAAGATGGAAAGCCAAAAACATTGTATGCTTTCTGTAACAGCTTGAACAAGCATCAAACGTGTAAACACCACACACACACACACACACTCATATATATATATATATATATATATATATATATATATATATATATATATATATATATATCAGTCTTGGAGATGAGGATACAGCTTTCTTCAGGAGGAAAATTGTATCGATCAGTGATAGCAGTGCGCTCTTAGGGACTCTATCTTCAGAGTCATGGCTGAGACTGTCTTTTTTTATGCCTAGCACTTCACCAGTGTTTCTTGCTCACACTGGACTTCAGTAGGTTTTTGATGGGATTTCTGAAGTGTCATTTTTCTGTGTTGTAAGATATCACGGTGAAGGGGAAGCAGGGAAGAGGCTTCCTCTGTCATGCTTGTTGACAGTGTGTTGTATCAACTTTCTGCTCTCAGCTCTCAGCTGTTTGAGTTTTAGCAGTGTGTCTTAAAGTACAGGTCTTGACAAAAGAGGTTGATAAAGCCTGTAGCCCAACCTATAAAACTGTGAAAAATATCCAATGTCCATTTGACGCTGTTCATGGCCCTCCAAAAAAAGAATCGGGCTCTATAACATAATGTAATTAAATATTAGTTATTATAATGTGCTTATTAAAAATGTTATTTCTTATGAGTCGCCCTTAATGACGATGATGCAAACCCCTGCCAGGACTTCCGATGATGCCAATTCTGAATCAACATGGACCACTGCCAAATTTTCTATATATTGTAATCATTATGATCACAGCTTGTAATAACTGCTTTAATGAGATCATTGTTTCTGCCTAAATGAATACATGATGTTAGCTAACTGCATGATTTGTATTATCTTAGAACTGTACATTTCTGACATATGGAGATTATTTGGACAGTCACCTATAACAAATTATTCTAAATTCTAATGTAGACACATTTATTTTCTATCAAGCTGATTTGAAACAATATGCACTGTGAAAAGCACTATACAAATGTGAATTGAATTAATAGTAAAATAAGAAAATCTCACACAGCCATCGAAAAAAGACTCGAAGCTCGAGATAGAGCCTGATTTCTGATTTTTTTTAGAACATCATTTCACCATGGTAATCATTGCTACTGTGATTGTTACTATCGAGGAAAAAAAAAAAAAAATTCAAAATATCTTTTTAGAATATTTCTTTATTGCTTTATGTTTAGTACCTGATTGCCACATTTTTTTTTTTTTTTAGAGCTGTGCTGTTTTTGGCAGAAACATCTCAGTATAAAACCCGGTTCCCTGAGAATGGGAACGAGACGCCGCATCATGGTGTTAACGCAATAGGAAGGTGATGCAACGCATTGCATAGTCGATTCTATAAATAACACCTGCGCAAGAGCGTCACCAGATTCACTTGTCTGAAGAAGCCGCGCAGGCATACTGGAAATATCAGGAAACCGGGTTATATATATATAACCTGAGATGTTCCCTTTCAAGGGAACATCGAAGTCGTGTCATGGTGTTGACGCAATGGAAACGGCAATACCACCGTCACCATACTGATGAGATGCCTGCAAACAGGTTGTGGAAAGTTGTACAAGCACTGTAGTACAGGAAGGACTCACCCTGAAAGGACCTGAGACCCTGGGCTGAGTCCACATCCACACTATAAAACCTGATGAATGTGTGCTGAGAGGACCTTTTGCTAGCACCTTAGAGACCGCAACACTATGGGTAGAATGGGCCCTGACTAAGCCACCCTGTGCGCCTCATAGGCCAGACTGCCCGCATTTGAGACCCAATGAGATATTGTTTGTTTGGAAGTAGTGGAACTTCTGTTGTGCCCTCCAAAGCAGACAAAAAGTTGATCGGATTTATGCCACTGGCCTGAGCAGTGGATGTATAGTGAGAGCCCTGACTGGACATAACTTATTCAGCCTCTCTTGCTCCTGAGTTTCAAATGGCGGAGGACAGAAGGCCTGAAGGAAAACAGGATGAAATGGTGAAAAAGGTACCTTAGGGACATAATCCGGCCTAGGGTGCAAAATCACTTTGACCAGTCCAGGGGCAAAATCCAGGCAGGAGGAGGCAACTGACAAGGGCCTGCAAGTCTCCTACCCACTTTAGAGATGTAATAGCAATAAGAAAAGCCACCTTAAGAGTCAGAAGCTTCACAGAGGCTGACTCTAGGGGTTCGAAGGGAGCATTAGAAAACCCTTCAGGTACCACAGAAAGATCCCAAGATGGAACACGCTGTCTGCAGATAGGCCTAAGCCATCTGGCACCGTACACAAAACGGGGCACCGATACATGTTTACCCACTGACATACCCTGGATCTGGTTGTGGCAAGCCAAAATAGCAGCCACATAAACCTTAAAAGTCATTGGGGTCAACCCAGCTGACAGACACTCCTGAAGGAACTCCAGTACTGAACTAATCAGGCAGTCAACTGGATTCAGATGGTGTTGCTGACACATGACGAAAATAAACGCCATTTAAAAATGTACAGCTTTCTGGTAGAAGGAGCCCTAATATTGAGAATGGTATCAACAACTTTGGTAGAGAGACCAGAATTTATGAACTGGTACCCCTCAGGGGTCAGACCTATAGTTTCCAAATCTCTGGTTGGGGTGTAAGACTGATATATAAACTAATATTAAGTGAAGCCTCTCCTGACAGACCCTTGCCAAGACTCCCGGGAGCAGAACGATTGGAGGAAAGGCATACAGACGCAGCCTCTGCCACATCTGTACCATGGTGTCCAGCCCCAAATGAGCTGGAAGATGGAGAGAAAACCACAGGGGAGTTGCCAATCCTTGGGCCTCAACACCTGCCAGGACAGGATGTCTGCAACCAAATTGAGATGTCTTGGGATGTAAACTCTCCTCAAGGAGAGCAGTTTGCCATCTGCCCAGAGCAGGATCTGCTGTACCAGCCCGAACAGGGGGCGCGAACGCAGCCTGCCCTGGAGGTTTATGTAGGTTGTCTGTTTGCACTAACACATGATAGCCCCACAGGTCTGGGAGGAAGTGTTTTAGTGCTAAGAACACAGCCCTCATTTCTAGGCAGTTGATGTGCCAAGACAGATGAGGGCCCTTCCAAAGCCCCCAGGCTGGATGGCGTTCCATGACCACTTCCCAGCCCATGAGAGAAGCGTCCGTTGTGATGATCTTGCTATGGAAACAAGCTCCTAGAGAGGGACCCAAGGTGAGAAACGCAGGACGGGAGGTAGAAGGGCCAGCCTGCTGGACCCGGTGAGAGATGAACTGCCGGAACGCCTGCGATTACTTCTTTGCCACCTAAAACCTGTCCATGATTGTACTGACAGTGTCGCTGAACAGGACAGATGGTGAGATTGGGGCATCCGGCAGAAAGGTCTTTTCTTTTTCCCTGATCCCCAAAAGGTTGCGCCACAGATGCCTCTCTGTAGTCACTAGTGCAGCCATTGAACGGCCTTTGGCATGAGCCGTCTGCTTTGTGGCACGAAGAGACAAATCTGTGGCCCTGCGGAGTTCTTTCACCGCATCGGGGCCTATGCCCTCGCTCTTGTCTAGTTCTTTGAGCAGGTCAGCCTGTTAGGCCTGTAACACCGCCATGCTGTGCACGGACCCACCAGCCTGACCTGCAGCCTCATAAGCCTTGCCCAAAAGTGATGTAATTCGACAGGGTCTAGTGGGCAAAGCTGGTCTCTTCAATGATGAAGCGGATAAGGGAGAGATATAGCCTGCAAGTGTCACTTCTACCCTTGGAAATGACTTAGAACCATGTTTACTAAACCCAACGATAGTCAAATAATCCGACATCGCTGGGTAGTGAAAACCAGAGGAATATGGGAATTTCCATAATACTGAGATCTCAGAATGAAGATTGGTAAAGAAGGGGAAGATTTGTAAAGAAGGGGAAGTTACGTTTCAGTGGCTGGCCCCGATTGCTGGTAAGATCCATCCAGCTTACTATAAAGCACTTCCCTTTTCTGGTCGGGCCACTCAAGATTTAGTTCGGCCACCGCACGAGTGACGACCTCTAGTAGCTCTTCTTTTGATTTAGAAAACTAAAGACACTGCCACCCAGCTGCACTCAATGCATAACCTTCCCTTAATGTCCAGCTGGACCCCCCCAGAGAGCGGGTCCTCGTCCAGAGAGGACGAAATCGCAGAGCACGCTATCCAGAATGGGACCCTTAAAGTCTGTTAACGGAGTGAAAGAAAAGGTGGTACCTGTCTCAGCCTCATCTAAATGCTCCATCTGCAAAGCCCCATGAGTGAAGTTGACGTGCTGCCTCGGCAGATGCGGAACCTGAACCACGAGGTGCATCATCAAGGGAGCGAGGAGGGAGCGGAGCTTTCTCATGTTAAAATGCTTTCGAGAGCTGATCGAGAGTGCTTCACTCCCAAACAAAGTACAAACAGCTTGTGTCCGTCGTCCCCAGGAATAGAGCGGGGGCATGGCGAAACACATCTCCTAAACTTAGACTTTTTTTTTTTCACTCCTGTTCTAAAGACAGACAGAAACACAGATTTTTGCACACACAGTGACTGGCAAGCGGCTTCTGAAGACAATTGATGACGTTATTTATAGAATTGATTACACACTGCGTCACCTGACTTCGTCCTAGGCCAATACTTTGGCATGTACATGTGACTAATAATTCTACTACAATGTCCACAATGGCCAATCAAAACACTGTAGAAACACTGATTACTACAGTAAAACTTTAAGAAACACTCGTACCCCGTATTTTTGAACAAACCATACTTTTCAGTATTTTTTTTGTGTGTGGATGTAATTATGCTGCTCGTTAATAATTTTATTCAGAAGCTTCTATCTACCTCTCACACATACTTATAAAAGGTCTTTTTAATCAGTTTACATTGTTCACAGCTAAATGATGGAGGGTGGTGGAATTAGTGTTAATATTTCGTAATTGTTATCTTTGTATTCAGGCTCATTATTTCATTTGTAACACATGCAGTGGATGGAGACCTTTAACTGTGGATGAAATGCACTTCAGACTATAACACTAAGAGTAATTGAAGGCTTCACAACTACCTTCCACAGTCATTTCATGGAGCAAGGTTGCACAGATGCATAAACAAGATGGAAATCTGTTGAAGTATAGATTACCATATGATTTAACCATGTAGACTGAGTTTCTTGTGCAGCAAATCAGCAGATTAGACAGATTTCTGAAGGATCATGTGACACTGAAGACTGGAGTAATGATGCTGAATATTCAGATTTGCCATCACAAAATACATTTGAAAATATATTAAAATAGAAAATGTATTTCTCAATATTACTGTTTTACAGTTATACTATATATTAAAAATCTTTATTACAAACTTTTGATCAGTAATGTGTAACTTTATTTATTTATTTATTTATTTATTTTAGTGCTGTCAAATGATTAATCTCGATTAATCACATCCAAAATAAGTTTGTTTACATAATATACTGTATGTGTGTCATATATTCCCCATGTTTTGTCTGTACTTTTGTTATATTTCTTGTCTTGTGTACCATGTTTATAGTATTTTATTAGTCACCCCTGGTGTTTCTTGTTATCTTGTTATCTTAAGCTTGTTTCCCCCTGTGTATATATAGGCCGTGTGTTTCTCTTGTGCTTTGTCTGTCGATGTTTGGTATTCTTGCGTGTGCAGGATCTCTGTGTTCCTTGTGTTTCCTGGTTTTGGATTTGTTTGTGTTTTTATTCAATCCACGAGCGAAGCCGCAGAGAAGGCCACAAGGTGGCTGTGGATTAAGAGGGCTGATCCGTGGACTGCTACTGGGACGCAAGTCGGGGCTTGATCAACCCCGGCTGGGTCGCCTGGGCAAGGGTGTATGATGTCGCGAGACCCGAAACACCCAATGATCCCAGGATACATCACTGAGGATGCGTCCCAGTGCATCCATGAGATGTTTCCTTTATATATATATATAGGCCGTGTGTTTCTCTTGTGCTTTGTCTGTCGATGTTTGGTATTCTTGCGTGTGCAGGATCTCTGTTCCTTGTGTTTCCTGGTTTTGGATTTGTTTGTGTTTTGTTCATTAAATGTACTCCTAGCACTTGGATCTTTTATTGAACAATCTCTTCTCTTCCATGTCATTCTCCTATGCAGTTGATGTAGTAAACACAGTGCAGTGCTTCCGTGTTCTACATCAGAACGCCGACTCATTATTGGCCGGCTCCTATGTCAGCATCACATGCATGCGTTGTGCTGCTCACGTGTACAGCGTCGGCCAGTACTGAGCCAGCATTCAGACGTAAACACGGAAGCGCTGCGCTGTGCTTACTATGTCAACCGCGTAGGAAACTGACAGGGAAGAGAAGAGATTGTTGAATAAAGTCATAATTTTTGTTTTGTTTTTTGTGCACAAAAAGTATTCTTATCGCTTCGGTAATGTGTTCCTTTAGAAATGTGTTGTGGTCTAAAATATATTTATTTCATTGCTTAATAGCATATTGATGTCAATATATTTCTTATCAAGACTAGTCTTACTAGCCATTACTTTCACTGCACTGAAATATGAGAATGTCTGTGTACTGAAGTTCTCAATAAAAATGTTAATTTGAGTCTTAAATTCTCCTGGCCTTTGAATAAACCATTTTCTTCAGCCGTTACCTCAGCTAATGGGCTTTACATTACATATAAAGGAACTTAGGGCAACATAAGCTCAATAGGACTGTTTAACTGTAGGATAGCAGTCTACAAACCAGGAAAATGGGCCTCATTCCAACTGCCATCAATGTGGATGTCACATATCTCCTCTAAAAGCAAGCACGGTTCTGTCAACCTACGGATTACATTCGCAGCAGGACCTAGACAATGTCAGCTCCTTTTAGAGGGCATTTACAATCGCTGCCACTATTCAGACCCCCTCCCTCCAGACATCTAATCAGTTGTCATTAGCCCCTCGACGGGCGTCCTCGTCTGGGCTCTTTCCTCTCGCTCTGCCCCTGACCGCCGCCTGCTGTGCTGCTCCGAGTGTCCACGGTTCAAATCAATATGAGCCATTCAAATAAATCACAACTTTTGTGGAGGAAGTTCAGCAACTAAGCCGAAGTTCAGATATCGACAGCTCCTTTTGAAATCTTCTCTGCACTGGGCGCCGGCAGGAGGCTGGGAATGCGGAATGGCCTCGTGCCTGACCCTAAATGAGTTTAAGGCATGTAGTTCAAGCACAAGTGGATTGTCCAGATTTAGTTTGAGCATGTTCTGAAAAGACTCGCCGGACCAGAAACAGACAGAATGGGTTGATGAAAAATGAATGAGTGGAGGAGAAGAACTGACTCGTGGCCAGATCACAATGTGCGGCATTGTGGGAAACGTTTATATTTGTCAGTTTTTTCCACCTTAGGTAGGACTGCATGATTTGGTGAAATAATCTGATTTATTTATTATTATTATTATTATTATTATTATTATTATTACTATTTATTTATTTATTAATTTATTTATTTTTTAAATGACAATTGTGATCAGTTTTGTAGAAAAGTTACTTATATTGTGTTAAGGCCTGATCACACCAACAACAATAACTATAAAGATAACTATAACAATAGCTATATTTGCAAAATATTGTTATGTTTATTCTAAGTGTGTGCTTGTCTGCCACTTTAAATGCTCCAGCTTGTTATAGCAGGATTGATTCTGATTGGCTCAGTGTTTTTATTGTTCATCAGCAGGATAAAATCATTTTGAAAGTGATTCCAACTATATTGTTTCTTTGTGCTGTTATCGTTATAGTTGTGTGGACTCTGCTATTCTGCTATTTATAGTTAGTGTCCTTGGTGTGATTTTACTGGTTAAATAAACACTACATAAAAAAAGAGAGACCAAATGCAATTCTATTTTGTATTTTTACACTAACTATGTAATGTTCTATTTATTAAAACCAAGTATAAATTTCATCAAGTTAGAGTTTTTACGCATTTTTACATTTGTTCTAATGTAAGGCTAGTAGATAAGTCTGGTCTCTTCAATGATAAAGCTGAAGCAAGAGAGAGATAGCCCACAAGCGTCACTTCTACCCTAGGCAATGACTTATAACCATGTTCACTAAACCCAACGGTGGTCAAATTATCCGATGTGGGTTGTGAACACGAGAGGAATATGGGACTTTCCACAACTTCGAGATCGGGAAAGAAGGGGAAGTCCCTTCCCTTTTCTGGTCGGGCCACTCAAGATATAGTTTGGCCACCGCACGAATGACGACCTCTCGCAGCTCTTCATATGATTTAGAAACCAAAACAGAGTAACAACTAAAGGCACTAACAGTTTAAACAATTTTATTTGTAAACTACTTTTCTTATTAATAGTCAACTTATTTTCAGCAGTCATCAAGCTTGTATACACTGGTCACAGACACAGACACGAAAATATACCTTTAATTTCCCCAAGCTGATTGCGCACTAAAAACCCCCACACTCATCATGTTTTCAGGCCATTTTAAGTTTGATTTTACCGTGACATAAAGCAGTGAGTTGTTTACTTAATTTTAAATTAGTCTCCCCATTAACACCATCATTGTCTTCATTTAGGCCGATTCGAAAATGAAACGAGGCGGAATTTATTGCACAAACCAATCATGTTCAATCTTAACCAATCACATCCAATCAAAACGTGATTGAGGCATTGTCTCCTCTCACATGACTTCACCCTATTCATTCTCAAATACCCCCCACCAAACCCAGCCCACACTTTAGGGGGTCTGTTAAAAAAAGTCAGTGGGCTCAGGGGAGGCAAGCCTCCCGCTGTAACTTTACCTGTGGGTGTCGCTGTTGGACAGTGTTACTTTATAAAAAGGAGTGACTTTTACTTTTAATGTCACATTTTGTAATATTTGCGTTGTTTTACTTTTGTAATATTGATGATTTTCTCATCCCATTTTTTTTTTTTTTTTTTTTTTTGAGTAGACACTGCCTCCCTTGCCTCCTCGGAGGAAATGCCCCTGTGTGAACAGGCCTTTACTCTCTAAAAAAAAAAAAAACTTTTTTTGTAACTTGTGTTACTTTATGTAAAGCAATGTTACGTTAGTTTTGTGTTACTTTTTCTTACCTGGTCTGGGCTTGCTTGTTTGTATTTCACACGAAAGTGAAATGAAAAGGCCTCAGACTGAAAGAAATGTAAATTCACGCCTGTATGGTAGAGGGCGCAGCTCAAACAAACCTTTCAGCTTTGTTGCCATTCTGGATTGCAGAAGAATAGGATATAGGGAAAGAAAGTTCAACAATCTGATGCTTCCTCATTTCCTCACTCCTCCGTCCTTCAGCATGTGACCAGGAAACCGTTCAAAGAAAGACATCTTAAACAACATCCCAATTCTCTAGTTGCACCGCAAGGAGGCGAGGAACTAGGAGTGTGGAAGCTTCTTAGAGGAGCTATGAGCAAGGATGCACAGGTGTAACATATGTGGAAGCTTTCTTGTCGAGAAACCTGACGCATGTATAAAATCTCCTCCCCCTTCACATCTGTCACAATAATTTTAATTCTTTATCAATGCAGTTTAAATAAACCATACATCTCACATATTTCAACAGGGTTACTATTATTTATTATGAATTTCATAAATAACCAAACTTCAACAACATAAGAGCAGATCCCTCGAGCGCAGTTGATGACGCTGGAAAGTTACGCTTGAGGGATCAAGAATATTCCAATGTACAAATAAGATTTCCTTTGATTCCTCCACCCTCATTTTCTTTCCTTATATCCTTACCTCGCATCCTATGGGGGGTGGAGCTGAGACGCGAGAAAAGGAAGCGAGAAAAAAGGAAACAAGGATGCACAAATAAGAAATGAGAAGCATCCTCTTACTTGCCCTCTTTTTACTAAAAAAAAAAAAAAAAAAAGCACAAATGTGATGTTCATCTGAAGTCATTTTTGCATATTAGCATGGTTGAATTAGATCATCAAAGGTCAGTAGCCTTGGTTAATAAAGTGAGATTAATGACATAAAATATGTTTGTGTAATATTCTAAGTTTGCATTTTTATTCATATCAGTCAATAAATAGGAAAACAGAGTAATGTATCGGGGTACGGAGGGGACGGAGACGTCACGTCAGACCACTGTGTTCCGTCGAATGTGACTGACTGAAAGGGAACTTGTGTTACTTGTTTAAAAAAAAAAAAAAAAAAAAAAATTAATGTTACTTTACTTGTTACTTGAAAAATGTTATCTGATTACGTAACTCACATTACTTGTAACATGTTACCCCAACACTGACTGAAATTTAAAATGCAATTAAAAAAAAAAAAAAAAAAAAAAAAAAAATCTCCAGGGCTGTTTCTCAAAAGCATTGTGAGCTAAGTTGATCGTAGAGACCACTGGTGCCAGTGGTTCTACAATCTACTTGGGCACCCTTGGGACGCGTTTCCCGAAGCCAACTGTGGTCGCAAGTTCCGTCATTATCAACACAATTCAACGGAACTTGCGACCGTAGTTGGCCAACAATGCTTTTGGGAAATGCACCCCAGGCTTGCTGTGCTTGTATGTAGGACTGCACAATTTGGCCCAAAATTTTGAACACGAAAAAATGTAGGGTGGGACTTCATTTTGTCCATGAGGAATTGATTGGATGGTTGTGGTTTGCTGTTGCTGTGATCTCATGTGAGTGAAAGTTTGTCCCGCCCTTGCTCCAGCAAACACATCATCTGAGAAGAGACGACACTGCAAGATGGAGGGGAAGTTATTTTGATTAGATTGTGAGGGCTTTTTTTTTTTTTTTTTCATTTGTATTAAACACTGCCATATTTCATAAAAAAATTGTTTCAATTAATTTTGCAGCCCTAACCATAAGCAAACAATACAGAACCTGCAGAGACATAAAATGTGCACTTACATTGTTCTACTTATCCTTCAATCATGTCATTAAGACACTGAAACAACGTCATGTGAGACAAATATGAGCCGCGCTGTTTTTTCTTCCCTCAGCCTCAAGGGAGTCTTTATACGCAGACTGCTAGATGCACAATCCGCAATGTCTTAGTTCATGCTGTGAATTGTCTCTTGTTTCGCCTTCATTGAATGCCATTTTGGTGTCATCCTTTCAGCTAAACAGCTGAGGCTGCATAAAAGAGGCTCACATGTTGTTGATTGGAATGGCTTTGAAAAACAAAACAAAAAAAAAACTAATGCATTGTTGAGCTTGTACATAATTTTAGTGCAATAGCTGGTTAACACAACTGTACATGAAGATAAAGTCATTCAAGGTACTGGAACAGAGCGTGATATAACAACACAGTGGGTTTGCAGCATCTAAAACTGGCAGGTCATCCAAGTACACTAGAGAATTGAAATACATAGATTTTCTTCTACACTCAACTACAAAATTATCAAAAAACAATATATCAAATATCAATATTAAGATTTAAGTTCACAGTTTAGTTCACACTAAATATAAAATTTGTGTACTTGGTGTGTACTATTTAATCACTGTGAAACATATCTTTGTTCATTTTTTTATTCATTTTTTTATTTCATCAGTTTTGTCTTTCAAAAATATAATATAACAATTGCAACAAAATACATTTACTTGGAAAGCAAAATTGTGTAACATAATAGGAGGATTTGTCTGTGTTTGTAGAAACATGAAATCTGCAAGCAAAATAAACACAAAATTGTCAGTGTTTAAAGTCATGACTGCTGCAGTATAGTGTCACATACATTACAGAGACCTAAAGTCTTGCATCATCAACCGTGTAATTCTGAATCATTGGAGGCATTGAACCTTTATTCTGCCATTTCATGTAGAATAGATGGGAAAGTCTCTGTGTTCGTTCTACTGGTTCATTTCACAAAGAATGAACAAGTCCGATAGTCACATATGTCTCACTGTGTAGTGTATAAGACATTGGCATTCAGGAAGCATGGAGACCCCATTAAACCCATTCAATACTCAGCCAAAATGAGCTCTGATCAGTGAAACGGATTACTAAAATAGCTAAGAAATGAAATCTCTGATCCTTGATCCTTGGTTGCGCTACAAATAATTATCTGTCATTTTGATAGACAGAGTTGTATTTTTTTTTTATTTTATTATTATTTTTTTTTCATATTTCTTTTCATTTCTCTGATAATTATATAGAGGTCTGCCATTCCACTTATGTAACTGACATAGTCCTGTTGATTACAGCCAATATTACCATTTCAATAATAATAATAATAAATAATTATATAATTGGTGCCATCGCTTCCCCAGTGTAAATGCCGCACACGTACACGGCCGTCTACATGATGTAAAAGAAAACTGGATAAGGCGACCTTCTTCCACTTCTCCAACATCCAACTCCGATGCTCACGTGCCCATTGTAGGCGCATTCGACGATGGACAGGAGTCATCATGGGCACTCTGCAGCTACGCAGCCCCATATGCGATGCACTGTGTTGTAACACATTCCTCCCATAACCATCATTAAAACCATATGTGACTTGTGCCACGGTAAACCTTATGTTGGCTCGGACCAGGCGGGACAGCCTTTGTTGCCCTCATGCATCAGTGAGTCTTGGGCGTCCAACACCCTGTTGCCAGTGTGTGGTTTGTCCCTCCTTCAACCACTGTTGGTAAATTCTCGCCCCTGCTGACCGGAAGCAACCCACAAGTCTTGCCGTTTCAAAGATACTTTGATCCTGTTGCCTTGCCACAACAATTTGGCCCTTGTCAAAGTCACTCAGATCTATTCCTGCCCATTTTTTCCTACATCCAACACGTTGATTACGAGAACTGATTGTTTGCTTGCCATCTAATCTTCCCAGACCTTAAAATGTGTTCTTGTTAGGAGACGGTTAATGATATTCGCTTCACCTGTGATATATTCAAAATAAAAAAAATTAAAAACTTAACTTTACAGCTAAAATAATCTCATACTGTATCTAGTCTAAATCAGAACATCTCGTAGTTTCTCTGGACTAAAGAGTCTGAGGGTCATCCTGTCAACTGTTAATATAGAGTCAATTTAATTGTGATTGATTGGAAGATGAATAGCGGCCCAGTTTGAGAGATGAACCGACTCTCCACCAGTGTGCTCCACCGTCTCCTGAACCTTTGTGTGGAGGTGTGGATGTATTCTTTGGAGTAGAGGACTATTGATGACCTTGTCCTTTCAGCATAGAGGAGAGTGTGCAACTACATCTTCACACAATGTAAAGCTCCTGCAGGGAAGAACCGATTAAATTAAAGTGCTTCTGGAGCAATCACACCAAGGTCATAAGGATGCAGTGCAAACTGCTTCTGGCACCAACTTCTGTCTCATGTGAAGACGGCTTGTCTGTTGCTACGTGTGGTTTGGCCACCTCTGCTCAACATGTGCTGGTGAAATGTGGAAAATTATGTTGCCAGTATCAAGTTCATATTAGAAAAAAATGCTGAATCAAAAGTCTTCCTAAAGAACTGACTGCCTCTGTGTGCTTCATGATGAGAGAAGCTTTTGTCTGATGTTTGATAAGCAAGTAGTGAATAAATGTTTGTATATGTACGTGTGCATATCTAATTAAATGTAGTGATCCTTAAAAATTGTAACGCAGTTCGTTGATGCGGGAAGAAGGAGGCAGGAACCGGCGAACGTTTAACAGACTTTAATAATAATATAAAATAAACCAACAACAAAACGAAAGTAAAATGCCAGCAGTCCCTCACGGCTGACTGCTGGCCACACAAACATAATAAAACATAACATAAAATCCAGGCCTGGTCCTCTCTTGTCCTTCACTGTCGTCGCTCCTCCTTTTATGCTTCCGGAGCTCCTCTGTGAGAGATACGAGACCGGTGCCAAGCGCAGGTGACGCTCTTTAGCAATCACGCCACCAGCCTCGCGCCGTTCCCTCATGGCTCTCGCCCCGCCCTGCTTGTCACATACCCCCATCGCCACTCACAGGCTGGGGGGTACCCACGAGACTGCGCTCTACTCCCCCAGGGGGCCACTCTCGGCGGCCGCAGCACCTGGGGGTAAGAACAGACGACACGAGAGAAAAGGAGACGGAAGCACAAGGAGCGACAGAGAAGAGAGAGGGAAGAGAGGAAAAAAAAAAAAATTCTTGGTCCGGTTCCCGGACACACTGCCGCTTGGTCCTCAGCCAGCTGAGAGGCTCTTCCTCGTGGTGCCATGCGATGGTACTGGACGCCTCGATCCTCCTCTGCTCCCTGGCGGCCGGCGATGGCTCCTCCGGCTGAGGGCTGCCAGCAGCGAGTCCCCCGTTCCCCGCTCCTCCCCTTCATGGCAGACGGCAGCAGGCTCCGGCCCACGGCGAACGGCGGTGACTCCTCCGCTCCCTCTCGGATGGCAGCCACCCCACTCTGACCCAGGAGCACGGCAGCAAGCTCTCCGTCCCACCTGCTGCATCCTCGCTCCAGCATCACTGCCTCGGTCAGCCACTCGCGGCCTTCATTCTTCCGCGCTGTCCGACCTCCTCAGCACCGTGATCCCCCTCAGAAGCGAGGGCTCTCTGACAGCATGTCCCTCCTTCCTCCCAGGTTTCGGCACCAATGTAACGCAGTGAACTGCAATGCAGTTCGTTGATGTGGGAAGAAAGAGGTGGGAACCGGCAAACGTTTAACAGACTTTAATAATAATATAAAATAAACAAACCACAAAACGAAAGTAAATACGAGACCGGTGCCAAGAGCAGGTGACGCTCTTTAGCAGTCACACCACCGTTCTCGTGCCGTTCCCTCACGGCTCTCACCCCGCCCTGCTTGTCACAAAAATAATTTTTTTTTTTTTTTTTTTGTTAAACATCAGTCTTGAGTCTTGACTCAAACATTTACATACATTCATTTAATTCCTATGGAAGTCGCGCTTCACACTCGTGTGGTGCATTGTGGGATTGACAGCGGACCAGAGAAAGTGTTGAGAGCGGCCGAGAGCGTCAAAAAGGTTGGGCAGTTCTGCTGGATTTAGTGCGTAAATCATATTGTTTACACAGTGGATGTTTTGCGGTTGTTATATATATATGTTAAATATTGCAGTTTGGATGCTTTCATTGCGATTATACTGGCTGGGTTTATAAAAGTTTATAAAATTGACAGGATATCTTTACTTGGGGCATTTGGAAACAAAGCTTGCCTATTTCCAAATGTAATCGCGTGCATCTCTGATGATTATATTGTCCATGCTTTGAAAAAAAAAAAAAAGATTAAACACACTCACTGTAGACACATCCCAAAGCGGAGGCGTTATAGCGTTTTGCCGCTGTAGTGGACACTCATTCACTCCGTTACTAGTACTATTAGTTGTACCTATACTAGCATAGTACTACATAATACTACTGTTTGTAGTAGCACTACTAGTAGAACAACTAGTAGTCATAGTAGTAAACCCTACTACTACAACTACTACTATTACTCCTTCTAATATGCGTAGTAGTAGTAGTAGTTGTTGTAGTTGTTGTTGTAGTAGTAGTAGTAGTAGTAGTAGTAGTAGTAGTAGTGTCATTACTAGTAGTCGTTGTAGTAAATCATAATTGTACTGCTGTTTTCACTGTAACTACTACAACTACTACTACTACTACAACTAGTAGTAGACCAGCTAGAACCAGTACCAGCATAGTTACACCATACTATTATTACTAGTAGTAGTAGTAGTAGTAGTAGTAGTAGTAGAACGAGTAGTCATAGTAAACTACTTCTACTACTACTATTTCAACACTTCTAATATACGTAGTAGTGCCATTACTTGTAGCCATTGTAGTAATCCATACCTGTACAACTGCTGTTTTTTTTTTTTGTTTTTTTTTTTACTACTACTACTGCTAAGTGGAACCTATACTAGGGTAGTTTTACATCTAACCATCTAAAACCAGCTGAACACCAGCTTGGCCGGACTGGGAAACCAGCTTAAACAAGCTAAGACCAGCCAAACAGTGTAGGCTGGTTTTAATTGTTTTTGTTGTTGTTGTCTCAGGTGTTTCTTTTTTGACTGTGAGGTTATTTTTCAACAGGCCGGGTCAGTGTTGTCACCATCTGGACCAATTAGTGAAAAAAAAAAAAAAAAAATTGTTCAGACATTCAGAGTATGTGCATTTAAAATAAATAAATAAATAAATGGCTGCATGTGTACAGTCTGCATAACCTATTGTACACGTAAATAAAAACAAATAGATAAATGAGTATAAATAAATAAATTAATTAATAATCAATCAATTGATCAATCAAGCAATCAATCACTGGGCTTAACAGCAGCTTGACTGTTTTCAAAACATTGTAGCTTTGAGTTACTTTCTCTAACAAGTAGCATGGACCTTGACAAATTCTAAAAGAAATGTTGGTCATATTGTATGGCAGCTATTTACAGCTACAGATGGTAACAATGTTCAACTCCTTTTTGCAATTCAATGCACCAATGTAAAAGGTGCATTTCTGCAACTTATTGGACTGGAGTGTGAAGTATTAGGTGCATGGCGAACAGGGGCCAGATTCTCCAAAGTCTTCTTAAGAAAGAAGTTAAGGAGTTTCTAAAGATAAATTCTAAGTTCGTAATAATTTTCTAAGTGCAATTCTTGAAAAATTCTTAAGAAGTTCTCAAATATTTTCTTAAAAACATCTTTTTTTTTCTTTTCTTTTTTTTTTGTTTTTTTTCTTAAGAGGAAAGGCGGGTATACAGTGCTGAAGACTCGTCGTATGAAAAACAGCCCATAGCCTGTCTTTATCACTGCCCGTAAATTACTGTAGATATCATAATAAGCGCACAGACTATTTTTGTCACGACTGGCATGACGGGAGTTAATCAGTCATCTTTGTGTTTGTAATGCGCCGTGTCAAGTTAAAATTGTTATTTTAAAAGAGCCTGTCTCAAGATTAAGTGGTCTTTCTTTTTTCCATTAATTTGTGCTCATCTTTCTTGCGCTCTCTCTAGAGTGAATGCGTCATGTCTGTGTGTACTGCCTCGCTAGTTGTAACTAAAGAGTGAATGTACAATGTATAAAATGTATCGTATAAAATGATCTCATATTGTGCTATGCAGAAGATGTCATATTGGTTTGGGACAAGGTTGAACATTTTTTTGGCCAACTTAATAGAGTAAACATCAACTCATATTGCTCATATTGGGAAAGTTTGGTTCATTTTAGTGAAATGGATCATTTAGACAGTTCATTTAAATAAATTGATTCACTGATTTGAGCACTCATTTCTTGAATTTACTGAATTCTTCATCCGAAATCTTTAAATATTTTATTGTCTAGTGAGTTTTAGATGCATGCTATTATGGTTACTTTAAGAAGAGTGCAGTCTGTTTCGTCAAACGAGTTTTATTTTGCATTACAACTAATGACGTGTTGTCAAATGTGTTTTATTTTGCATTAAAGCACATAATTGATTTAAATGCTTTTTGGTTTCACTCGTGGTTTGAATAGTCCTTTCATCTGCAAATTGGTTTGCTTTTGTGTTTCATTCTATATCAGGCCAGGTGCATACAATATTATTTTTGTCATGATTTTCCCATCTGAGATACATTTTAGGGATTGTGAAAGATTTTCACTGTATCCAGCTAAAATTGTTGAAATTAGCTTTTCAATATGATACGCAACATAAATTTAAATTTTAGATTGAAAGAATATCACACATTGTGAGTCCGGCTTGAGGTGAGCCTCTAGTGCATGTTAAGAGGGGTAGTATTCATTTTTAAAGAAGTTGCTGTCTATGAAGGGCATCTCAGTTCAATCACTTATGAGTTTTCATTTCAGTTTGGAGTTATGCAGACGGTGAGGTTTCAGACAGACCCTTTGTGTTTATTTTGCTTTTGTGATCTCAGGGGATATGGCGGTAAAATGAGTCACAACTGGAGCCCCTCCATGTCTCGCTGGGTGAGTCTGATCTGTTCGCCAGGCTCAAGTACTGTCAGATGCTTGTATCAGAGCTCTAGTGGTGGCCACAGCATATGCTTGATAGGCCATTTGAGCCTCTGCTGTGTTGTTCACATTCCAAGTCATTAACATGTAATTTGGGCTTCAGTTTTGGAAACTATGAACATATGTAATCTGGCTTGGTTCACCTGGGAGCAGAGGCAAGTTTTTGTTTATCCATTTACTGCAAGAAATCTGTAAATGGCCACTTCTTCTTTTGCTACTAATACGACAACAATGACTACTTCTATATACAACCAATATTTATACTATGACTACTGCTATGCCAATGACGACTACTACGGACTACTATTACTAGTATGACTACTACTTACCATGACTACTACTATCAAACTACTACTACTTCTACTACTACACAACTATTATTACTTAAAAAAAAAAAAAAAAAAACCCTTCTACTAGCAGTAGTACTGCTGCTAGTAGTCATTGTAGTAAACATATGACAACAACTACTGCTATTATTACTATTACTACTACTAATAGTACAATGCCTATTAGCAGTCATAATAGTACACCTTACTAGTAGTAGTAGTAGTAGTATTAAAAGTAGTACCACTAATAGTGTCACAGGTTGAGTGGCTATAATGAGCGTACAGCAAAGGAATATCACTAATAAAGTTTTTAATTATAAATCATACCAGGAACACACAGCAGATAACAGGAACAACAATGATTATTCGGTAACACTTTAGTATAGGGAACACATATTTACTATTAACTACGACTTTTCCCTCAAGAAACTCCTAATTTACTGCTTATTAATAGTTAGTAAGTTAGTTGTTAAGTTTAGGTATTGGGTAGGATTAAGAATGTAGAATAAGGTCATGCAGAATAAGGCATTAATATGTGCTTAATAAGTACTAATAAACAGTCAATATTTTAGTAATATGTATTCTAATAAGCAACTAATTAAAAGACCCTAAAATAAAGTGTTACCAATTATTCAAACATAACCACATTCACATTGATGTTACAGTACCATCCCCCACCCCGGGGAAGGTGTGTCCTCGTGCCGTAAACAGTCCAACTGAGGAGGGAGGCTGGGGGGTCTGGAGGAGGAAGCAGAACAGGCAGAGTGAAGGAAACCAGATGAGATGACAGAGGGAGAGACCAGGGTGGCAGTGGAAGTGGGAGGAGCCAGGAGCTGGAGTAGCCGGGCTGGGACTCAGAGCTCACGGCAGAGTGAAGAGCCATGGTGGAGACTTGGCTGACAACACCTGGGGGACGACTGACGGAGATGAAGCCGATGGAGATGGAGCCCTGGGTGCAGATGGAGAGGAGATGGGACTGGGTGACACCGATGGTCCTGGAAGCTGAGGCGGAGCTGCAGTTATGAGTGTCCAAGGTGGAGCCAGAGGACTGAGGTGGAGCCGTTCTGAATGAGGACCAAGGTGGAGCCGGAGGAAAAGTGCAGCCAGACGGAGCCAAAGGGGTGGAGAGATGGAACACAACGAACGGCTAGTAAGTCTGTGGCGCAGGCAGGACAACGTCTGATTAAGGCGGAGCCAGAAGGGGCGAGGGAGCCCGGTGGAGCCATAAGGACAATATTATCTAGCGGAGCCAAGGGAGGGAAGAGCCAAGGCAGAGCCGATAGTTTGACAGGCCGAACACAGGAGACTTCGAGCTAGACGGGACCAGTGGGAACGAGAGATTAGGGTAAGCATCTTCTAAATCATAAAAATAGTTGCAAAGGCCAGCTGCAGCTCACCCTCAGTGGTGGGAGTGTGGGCGGGGTCTTCCTCCTTACCCTTGAACTCCACTAATAGTCCCACAGTGATGCACGGTGTTGCCAGCTCACATACCTGGTCAGACTCTCTGTGGGGCTCAGCTCCGGGGCGATAGTTTGCTCAGTCCATTTCTCCAATGGCGCTGGCTTGTGCATCACAGCTCTCTTGAGCTCTCTGCCTGCTGTGGGCTCAGACATCCTCTCCGTGCAGCGAGGTGATGGCTGGCTGGGCTCTGGATGCGGAGCGGTGCTGTTAAAGTCCTCCTCAGCGGGGTAGATGGTAAATGGGGATCCATTATTTACCAGCACCCACTCCAAATATGTGAAATCCTCTCTGGGACCGTTCACTGGAAGGCGTTCAGTGGGTAAGTGGTCAGGATAGTGAGTATGGCATGCCGGATCTAAAAAGTACCTAGTATGGTCCTCCAGTAAATGGTCCTTCTGCTTCAGGCATAGGAGTTGGATGCTGGGGAGGTCTTTGTGTGAAAGGTGCACAAAGCAAATAAAGCAACATGCAGCATAACATCAAAATTTTCTGAACCATCCTGGACTGAAGTACAGGCTCTACTTTTCAGCACAATGGTGCCCTCTAAAATCAGACAACAGAAAAACCCTTTAAATCCCAATAGAACATTAAACACTAACAGGTCTCTCAAGATCTCAGCATTTTCACTTATTACAATCCAGTTTGACTTTTTTTTCATACAAAAGTTCTTATTGAGAATTAACAGAGGTTTAGATGTTGTTTTATTGGAAATAATGAAGTTTGAAGTCACCACGATGGATATCAGTGTTTATGCAGTGTTCAGCCCTTGATTTTTTTATTTTTTTATTTTATTTTAGTTTTTTTACCCATGTTTTAATTTTTAACAAAAAATTATTGTGATCAAACATTAATTGGCAGACCCCCCTCAGTACCGCTGCGGACCCTCGGATGAAGACCCTTGTCTTATACTTTACTACTATTACTAGTTGTAGAACCACTACTAGCAATCACAGTAGTACACCATACTATTAGTAGTAGTAGTGGCAGTCATTGTTGTACATCCTACTACTACTACTACTACTACTACCACCACTACTACTAGGGCTGCCCCCTAATAGTCGACTAACCATTAGTCGATTAGAAGAGGCTTGGTCAAGCAAAATTTTATTAGTTGGTTAGTCGCAGAAAAAAAAAAAAAATCTCCACAGGAAGTGGCGAAGTTACGCAGCATCTGAATACTGGAAGGTGTATTTGAAAGACGCTGTCTAATCTGAAATGCATCCCTATTGGATGGTATGGATCAGCTGAATGTCAGCTGACGCGAGCTTGACTGACGTGTCTGCCAGAACTGACACTATACGCTTGATTTTTAAACGAACCAATTCAAATGAAAAATAACTATTCTCAGATTATGTAATCCGTATGAAACATGCATATAGGCGCGTCCACTATTGCAGAGATGATGAGTCAGCATCGTTGTGCAGCCGAAAATACTGAAAACAATAAATTATTAAAATGTTTAGACAGTCGCCTTCTGTTTTTTTCACGACACACTCATAATCATTACTTTTGCCGGTGCGCTGTGGAAAGCTTTATGCTTGCACTTGAGCACTGATTAGGCTATGTTTTTTATATATATAGGCAATTAAAAGCTGGTTATTATGATTTATGGCTTATTAATGTAAACACGCGATTAATCGACTAATGGCTTAAATGAACGACTACTAGTCGAATAGAAAAATCTTTAGTCGGGGCAGCCCTAATTACTACTACTATCAGTCATTGTCGTAAACCATATGACTTTTTCTGCCTGTACTAACAGCCACAGTAGTTAGCCATACTATAATACTAGTAATAGTTCAATATAATATAACTACTTACATATAAGTTCTAATATAACTACTACAATTAGTAATTGTATTATTAAACCATACTACTACTACTACTACTATCACAACTACTACTTCATGACTACTTTACTACTATAGTAGTTGTAGTAAACGACATGACTAATATTACTGCTACTATTAGCAGGAGAAGTAAAACAAAACAAAACAAAAAAATAATAATAATAATAATATAATAATGAGAGGGAGAAAAAGAAGGTAAGTGTCCAACTGAACAAATATAAACGCATTAAATCCAGTGTGCAATGCCATCTTGTTACAGCGTTTCCAGCTGCACTCTGCATATTAGAGTGGAAACTAAGATTCAATTTGATTCAAATTTGTAATCCTAGTTTAGTTTGAAATGTTCAGTCTAGCCCTTCTGCACAGTATTGGCAAGCTTACATAGAAAATCACTGCTAAATAAAATGTCATTACCTAACTGTTTCCATCTGAGTTACATTTTTTTTTTTTTTTTTAAATCCCAATGTCCTTCAAATATCAGTAGGCATAATTCAAGTTCCTGCCAAACATTTGTGAATGAATCCAGAGACCATTTCTTTTTGCGTTTAAACAAGAACAAATCTCCTACAATTATCTATCTTTCTTCATCTGCTGGTACATTAAAAAGTCAGCCAAACCTCATGATGTGACATGTAATGCAAAATATATACAGTATAAAATATATCTTGGTGCCACTATGTCCACAATTCCTTGGAACAGAATAAACAACACTGATTTCAGAGTACTTGAGACAAAGCAGACTATAAATATATGTATAAGGGAATCTAATCTGTTAAATTCTTAATCTGTTCAGAGGTATTTACATATATAGTTCAGTCATGAAACTCTTCAGCGTGCAGTCTGATCACATCATTAACACGTGGCACAAGCTGATTGGAGTCTGCTGATCCTGCAGCAAATGATATTACTTGCTCAACATTTAAAGGGGTGGTTGATTATGATTTCACTTTTTTTAACTTTAGTTAGTGTGTAATGTTGCTGTTTGTGCATGAACAACATCTGCAAAGTTAGGACGCTCAAAGTTTAAAGCAAAGGGAGATATTTTCTTTTACAGCAATCTTTGTTTAAGGACTACAACAAATGGCTGGTAGGGACTACAACGAGCTTCTTCCCGGGTTGGTGACATCACTAACCCTAAAATTTATATAAACCCTGCCCCCGAGAACACGCAACAAAGGGGTGAGGCCATGTTATTGCAATACAGTACATAACACAAATGCAATATCATGTCATAAAAGCAAGATGGCAACATAAGTTATAACCATAATTAAACTAAACTATACCTGTTCTTTCTTCATGCAGCATATATTCTCTGGCTCTGTAGGCATCTTACAACAGTTCCCACATGAGCGATTTATAGATTATCATGACAGAATATGCTAATCAATGACTTTAAGATAGTTAACTCAACATCAGCTACATATATTAATCAACTAACCATTCAGTACGTCACTTCTTCTTGAGTCTCTACATAATTGTCTGACTCTGGATTGAAACAGTTTCTGACATTTTCAGTGAGTCTGCGTGAGGTAATCGGTGCTGCTAACGCAAGCTCTTAACTCCGCCCTCTTCTTGAAAGCAGCAGCTCATTTGCATTTAAAGTGACACACACAAAAACTGAGCGTTTTTGCTCACCCTCAAAAAGTGACAAATTTAACATGCTATAAAAAAAATTATCTGTGGGGTATTTTGAGCTGGAATTTCACATACACGCTCTGGGGACACCAGAGGCTTATTTTACATCTTCTAAAAGTGGCATTATATGACCCCTTTAAATAGTCTGGTTCAGAGTTTGCTGTAGGCTAGTTCTGCAGTGCTATCAGAGTTCCTCTGAAACCTTCCACTTCCCCCAGCTCCACCTGCCTAGATCTGTTACGGGATTTATATATGTCTGTTTATGCAGTAGCAGCATATCTTACATCCTCATCGCAGCATGTCTGGATTGTTCAAAACTGATTTCAAACTGATTTCCAACCAATATCAAATCGCTTAATTGAAACTTCAAGCATTATTTCACTTATGTTTACACAACTATGAGAAGTTTTTCCTGTGCTTTTTTTCGCGTACAAACGACAACGTTGTCAAAACAATCCCTGTTCACACGGATCCGCAAAAACAACTACAAATGCTTTGTTATGCATGCCAGGCCAGTAGTTGGCGATGTCACTTTTTAAAGTAACATTACGCTCCTATAGACTGAACATGTAATACGCATGCGCATGACGTCACCGTTTGTCACAAATGTACATTTTTGCTGTTTACATGGAGTAATGATATAGTTTTAAAAAACGTGCACTTTGAAACCCGATTTCAAAAGCTTTTGTTTTCAGGCCACCAAAATGCCGTTGTCGTGTAAATGAACAGCCAAAACACATTAAAAAAGTTTTAGTTAAAAATGGATTCGTGGAAACAGCCCCTAAGTGTTCATGCTGTGTGAAACTGAAGTATGTGTTGGCGGACTGTACAGACTCTACACTTGAGCATTAAAGCAAATGTTTCTTCCTGACCCTGACTGCTGTAACATACCATCATGCATTTCTCATGGGACCATGTTTCAGCCAAAGCTGGTTCTTGTCTCGCTTGCCTATGTTGACGTTTTCTGAACACATCCTCAGCAGTGGACATCCCAGATCTCTGTTTCTGCTTTTCTTTTATAATATGCAAGAAAAAAATGCAATTCATGAGAGCTTTCAAAACTACTTGTATTCTTTGCGACCTGATGCAGTAATGGCCACTCATAAAAAAAATATTTTCATGTAAATGCAAAGCATCTTCTGAGAACATGAATGCAAAATTACTTTTCTTAGGACTTGCTAAATTAGCTCTGTTGTGATTTTCCAAGCTCCATTTGAGAAAGTCAAACAAGAGTTCAGTGAAAAGCAAAGAGAAAATGACCAAGCTCTGCTTTAAAAAGTGTTTCATCTTTAGCTCTCTCTGAATGGAAATTGTTTGTCAGAGTAAGGGTAATAACAGCACTTTCCTGTGGAAAAAAATAAATAAAGAAATATGTTTTTTTCTTCTTCTTTTTTTTTCTTCCTGATTACATGAGGATACTAAAGCAGGCACCAGCTTGCCTGTGAGCGTAACTGCAGTTTCTTCGGCTAGAGCACGAGGAACTTTAACCTCCTCTTTTCATCAGAGTTCTGGTGCATCATGGGTCTTGCTCACATTGAGTGATTTGTTGAAGGTTACATCTGGTAGGTTCCACCTGAGCAGCAGCCCCCCGAACCCTTTTGCTACTCACACATATGGAGGTCTGCAGTTTCAGACTGTATTGTGCAGAGGAAAGAAGTTAAATTTGTATTGCCGTGTGCCGATGGGCCCTGACAGCTGGTGTGTTAATGATTTAAATGGTTTGTCACATCACGTTAAACTGGCAATGACTTTTTCATTAGAGCAAATTGAAGTGAGACAACAAAACTATAAATGTGTAATTGTTGCGAAGATAAATTGTTCTCTATTAACTTCATAATTCCTTCTCACGCATCATTGCCTGCATGACAGAATAGCTTTGCATTTTCTTTAAACGGTGCTATATAGATGAAACGGGGGCAATTATTACAATTATTTGAAATGTATTTGATCACAAACAAGCTGGAGTACTGGACACTTATTTAATCGGAGTACCACAAGACTTTTCTTCATTTATTAGATGATTATATATCAGTTTAAATTTTATAATCATTTTAAATTCCTATTTCTACGCACTACCGCCTCAAAAAGTTTGGAATGATTAAAATGTTTTATTGTTTTTTTGTAAGGAGTCTCATATGCTCAGGAAGGCTGCATTTATTTGATTTCTATTCATCAAAGATTCCTAAAAAAATATTAAAAAAAGTATTACAGTTTCCACAAAAATGTTAAGCAGCAAAAAACTGTTTTCAACATTAATAATAATAAGAAACATTATTAATAAGTGAGCACCAATGATAAAGCAAATTATCATATTACACTGTAAAAAAGAATTGTTGTTTTAACTTAAAAGTAAGTTACCTGGTTGCCTTAAAATTTTGAGTTCACTGAAATTAAAAATTTGAGTTAATACAATGGTGTTTAATCAACAGAAACTCAAAATATTATGTTATCTGAACCACATTAATTATTGAAGTTGACAAAAGAAAAAATGTTGTGATAACAAATCATGAAAATAATTTTAGAATCATTTCTGAAGGTTCATGTGACACTGAAGACTGGAGTAATGATGCTGAAAATTTGGCTTTGATCACAGAAATAAATTACATTTTGAAATATATTCAAATAGAAAACAGTAGTTTTAAGTTATATGGATATTTTACAGTATTACTGTTTTTACTGTATTTTGTTCAAACAAATGCAGCTTTGGTGAGTTTGGTGAAAACATAAAAAAAAAAAAAAAAAAAAAAAACTTAATTATTTCAAAATTTGAAAGATGTTTTGTCATGTAAAAGATGGCAAGAAATCATTATGAAACAGTAACAACTGCCCTCAGCCTCCCCTGTTTCAACTTTGCAGTTACACCTCAATCTTTTTCAATTATTTTCATTAACACATTTAGATAACAGACATTTATCACCTTTCCTAGTTTAAATGTTTAAACCAGCATTAGACATTTTAATTGCAGCACCTGGAGACCCACAACATGTTGAGAGCGTTAGTTATTTCCTGTTTAATCAGTATGGCAAAGAAAGTCGACTAGCAGGTCTAGAATGTGCAGCTCATTAGAGGTGAAACGGAATATTCTACAGGGTGAAATTAAATCATTTGAAATGATCCGTGCTGCGTTAATTGTCCATGATGATTCTTGATTAAACTCCTTATGTATGTACCATTAGGACAATCATGAGAGGGGATTAACCTTTCTTGCTTAATTTACTGTCAGCAACAAAACGAAGATAATAAAATGACTTTGAATAAGTAGCAAGATTCATCTTTGTTTATATTCAGATTTAATCATCAGAGTGAGATATATTGTCTCTGAATTTTCATAAATTTAGAAATATTTCTTAATAGAAAACCAAAATCCAACTATTTTCAAATTCTTTGGTTTGTCATAGCAGCACATATTACATGGTGTGACAAATTAAATAGGCATTTCTAAATGCCTCCATATTTCTTTTCTCTGAAGCAATTTTTTTGTAAACTAAAGCTACAATAAAGGACATTTGTTTACATAATTCATAAATGTAAGTGTTTTTGGCACCTGCACTCTAAAAAACAAAACAATTTTACACAGTAAAATACCGTTTTCCATTGAAACAGTAATATACCGTAAAACATGCACTATAAAAAAAAAATAATAATAATAATAATAAAATAAAATCCCCGTAAAATTTACTGTAAAAAATGGCAGCTGTGGTTGCCAGAACTTTACCGTAAAAAAATACGGTAGCAACGTTTTTGGTTTTACAGGACAACACTAGTTTACTGTCTCTTTTACAGTTCAAAACCATATAATTTAAAGGTTTATATCATAATAATTATGGTTCTTAACTGTAAAAAAAATGTTAAATTTATGGTAACAAAAAAAAAAAAAAAAACATATTTCATTAACTGATATAATGTTAATTTACCAACCTATTGAAGTTCTAATATCTGTTTTCTACCTTTGTAATACACTGACAACCACCAATAACACAGTGGTGATGAGAGTCACATGATAAATCAAAGTTCATCACAAGCAGCTTTACCACAAGCTGAGAAGGACAATACTAAAGCAGGAAGCCCCACGAAGCTGTGGTTTACAGTGAATTTATAACAGCTAAGGGTCGTCGTTAGGCACGACACAGAGCGGAGCACCTAAAACACCCTTAGCTGTTATAAATTCACTGTAAACCACGGCTTCACGGGGGATTACTGCTTTTATAAAACGGTTACCACACAATACAAATATTAAAGACAAAAAATATGTATCAATGCAACTTTCATGAAGTAAAATCACTAAACCGTGAACGGCAACAGAAGTTACATTATTACGCCATTAGATGGCGGCAAAGATTGTCTTTATGAGCGAGTCACTCAGGCGCAAAGACTTTTATATTGAATCTTGTTGTGAACACGGAACAAGACGCAAATGACAAATGCTTTGACTAGCGCTGTCGGTGTCAGCAGGGGACGGGAAAACCCGTTAAACGTTAAAAGGACAAGATCGCAACGGACATTCAAACAGATTTTTTATTATGATCATAGGACTGACCTAAAGGAAAATGCTAAATTTGAATGCAGGTAATACACTCGGTCACTCGATATCTCTGTCACAATACTCTTCTAAATAATGCAGTAAGCTTCAATGAACAAAATCAATAGAGAACAAACATATGTTTACGTTGCTAAGAGTGGTTGCTAAGACAGATGCAGCAACATACACACTCAATGGCGCAGTGATACTTATGTAATGCGGTCAGCTGTATGTTTTCGGGAATTTTACAGCGGCTTCGAATGCGGCTCAATCAATCAGAATCAAGGGCCAGAACTATCCGTTTTATAATAATATATAGAAGGTGCACACAGTGTCATTCACACATACACTAAACACCATCATGGTAACACACACAAAATTAAAAAAATGCAATAAACATTAATTTAACAACATTAGATGTAACATAAAACCCTAATGTACATAACCGATTCGAAAAAACTAAGAAAAAACTAAGAAGACTTATTTCAACGAAAATACATCAAATGTGAAGTGTCACGCAGGGAATTGTTGGAATGTCAATTTACGGTTTTTCACTGTAAATTATACAATAACTTGTTATTTTTTACTTCCAAAAACTGTAAAATTACATTTTAATGTAAAATTACATTAAATGTACCGTTAGATCTATTACAGTTATTCACCGTATATATTACGGAAACTTTCTGTAAACCAATGAACCGTTTTTTACCGTAGCATTTTTACAGTCTTTTACCGTTAAAATCACGGTCATTTTTTACAGTGTGGGTAATATTATTTGTCGTGTTCGAAAACGACAAATAATATTACCCAGAATGCATTTTTTACATTTTTATTTTATATTACTGTTTCAATAGAAAACAGTATTTTACTGTGTAAGTTTGTTTCATTTTTTTTTACAGCTATTTTTAGAGTGTGTCTGATATAATGCACATCCCTCACTTTTTCATTTTACCTTGAGTAGGAGGTTTGTTGACCTCTAATTTCATTTTAAGGTATATTTAACTAGTTTTCACAGCTCTGGAGTGCGACACAGAATAACAGACATCTAAACAAGCTCGACACTCGGTTACGAACTTTATCAATGTGAAATTCTGGGCAAGCTGTTTTTAGACAGTCCTTGCCATAACATTTTGTAGAAATGCCAGATGTATCTTATAGAAGAAGGAGAAAAAAAACAAAAAACATCCATTTTGTTGATGTTCTCATTTTGGGAAGAAAAAAATCTGTTTATGCAGGAGAGAAACTTGCTCAAAGATTGTTTATCGGGTTGTACAAAATAAAACTACATATCACCATCAGCTTGTTGTGCTACCAGAACTCAACTGTCTCAAAATGTAAAAACAGACATAAACACTGCAGCATATTTACAAGTTGTGATACAAGTTAAAAAGACGAAAGAACAGGCATGGCTTGAAGTAAAACTACGGTTTTGCATTTTAATGTGCAACACAACCCAGATATTTGTCAAGAAACTTCAGGCTTAGCGGTTGGAACAAAACGTCTCGAGGATTTGAGGTTGCTCAGCTGTGTTTGATTTCAGTCATTTCCAACCTGCAAATAAGCTTATGTTGATTGATTGAGCAGAATCATGAACTTTTGCTCTAGACAGATTTAAAAACATGTACTCGTTTTTCATGTACTGATAAAATTGCATCTAAACCATCCTAGGAGGGCTTCCTACTAAAACAGGACAATCACGCACGATCAATAGTGGCTTCTGCTCTGCGTAATAATTGCGACCCTGTTCAATAAAGTCAACCAGACAAAGGACCACTAACCTGGCAGATTACCCCAGAGAGCAGGAAGACTCATTTTAGCCTTCAGCTCTGAATAAGGAGAGACTCAGGGGTACCAGCATCAGTTCATAGAAAATACACCACCTCACAATTCCTTTCAAATAGCATATTACCCGTTTCTGAATTCTCTCAGTATGAAAGCAAAAGAGATGACTATAGTTTTGACAAAACATCATTTTCCTTTTCTTTGCTTCGAGGAAAAATATGGAACTGAGAAGTGTCTTTTGCAGTCAGTAGAATCAGACAGCTGTCTGCTGACTTTGCTGCTATAAGTCTCCGAGGCAACTTTTAAAATTGTTTTAAAATGAAACTAAGTGTAGGTGAGAGACAATTTTTTCCCTTCAAGGAGGAACATCTTTTAAGGGAAGTGTAATAGGCCACTTGGTACAAATCATCAAAACAGTAAAATTAATATTTTATGGGACCCCCGGTATTCAGGGCGACAATCCGCACCTTTACGACTAAAGGCTGTGAAAAGTTCTCACAATCATAGTGGAACAGAGAAACTTAGCTAATCTCTGGCTCTCAAGACAATGGATTGACCATAACCGTGAAGCTGCAAATGCAAAATATCAAAACAATCCTAAATTAAGATGCATTTACTTGAGAAGCAAAATGACTTAAGATATTAAGTCTTGTTCTCTGAAAGACTAAGGCCCGGTTTCACAGACAGGGCTTAGACTAAGCCAGGATTAGGCCTTAGTTCAATTAAGACATTTAAGTAGCTTTTATAAATATACCCTAAAAAGAAACATTACTGGTGTGCATCTTGAGACAAAACAATGGCACTGACATATTTTAAGATATGTCAGTACAAGTTGCTTTCAGTTAAAACAGCTCAAATATGCATTTTAGTCTGAGACTAGCTTAAGCCTTGTATGTGAAACCGGGGGAATGTTAGTTTATGCTTAAAACAAGAACATATATCTGCCAATGGGGTAAGAACAATAAAGTCAAAGTGAAAACAGGATTTTTTTTATTTATTTTTATTTTTTTACTTACCTCACTGGCAGATATATTTTCTTGTTTTAAGCATAAACAAAGTTAATTTTGATAAAAAAAAAAACTTCGTGTCTTAAGTAATTTTGCTTCTTACTTTGCCCCACACGTCAAATACAGTGTATATATATAAGAATTTCTCTCGTTTTAATAAATCTTGGCCACAAATCAAGAATTACTTATTAATTAATTCCCCATTTTAGTAAATCGTGGCCACATTGAACCAATTTGTTCCCTTGTTTTGATTTAACGAAAACAAGGGAATTAATTATTACAACGTGGCCACGATTTAGGAAAATGAGGGAACAAATTATTAAATTGTGTGCATGATTTACTTAAAACGGGGGAACAAATTAAAAACGTGCTGACGAATTAGTAAGTCATGGGAAAGAATTGTTAATTTGTGTCCACGATATACAAATGTTTTTCCTGCATGTCATGCACGGGGCTCCGTATTCTCAAGTAAATGTATCTTGATTTAATTCTTTTTTTTTTTTTTTTTTGATATTTGTATTGGAAAATGACAGAAATACTGAGTATAGTGTGTAGCGTGAGTGGGACACATGAGATGCAAGCTTTATCAAAACAGTTCAAGTATTGTTAGCTATTTGAAAGGCTTGTGAACAAATGTTTGTACAATGAGTTTTGGAGAGTTATTTCAAAAGATGTGCAAAACCACATACATTATTGTGTAGTATGTGTTGTCTCAACAGCTAGTCCACTTAATGAAGCTAGTCTTAATGAAGCTGTATATATACTGTGTATATAGGCTGGTTTTGGCTTCTCCAAACCTTGATCAGACATGTTTCAAAAGGTGCATTTACATATTCTTGAATTTGAGGAGAAAAAAAAAAAAAAAAAAAAAGAAATGGATGGAGTACAGTGGAACAGAACACAAAGATCTGGTTTAGAAAGGATACATTTTAGAGAGGGTTTTATAAAATAAACTGTCTAAATTTTACATTACTGCTAACTTCACTCAACCTCACTTATCAAATAGTCATTTGCTCAGCCTGGTCTCATAGTTATAAGGAATTAAATTATAGTTTTATCCTTTCATGCAACTAAAATATGGTTTCTGAAAACTACAAATAGAATGATTATGATAATTTTATGGTGCAAACAAAATAATAATTAAATGTGATGGCACTGAACATTTAGTTAATGTCAGCGATTAAAAACAATAAATCAACCATATTTCATGAATTTCATATTCTATGAAGCGGATTCGTAAAGTATTTTGTATGCCTTGTGAACTGCTTAGGTTTTAGTTTTAGCTTAGCTGTCAGTACTTTAATGCATGTTTATATGTGCAAACGTAAAATATAGATGTAATTTGCTCAGGTACTTCATCCTTTGAGAGATTTAAACTACTTGAAAGATCATTTAAGTAAAGGTACAAAAAATATGTGTGCATGTGCTTCCAGACCACACTAAATTGTCCAAAGCAACTAACATCATTAATTAACAAAAATATTGTCACTAGCCAACAGTGTTGGACGTCTAAGGGTGTAATGTGTTAATGGATCACACATCATGGAAAATAAGAAAGTGAGATTTGGCTATAATGGACAAAATCACTGGTAAATTCTGATGGCTCCTTTATTTTCAAAAAAGCTTGGGTTCTCTATTTACAACTTGTGCAAAACATTTAAAGGTTTCAAGGACTTTACATTGTAAGTTCAATTCAAGGCACATACATGGGACAACAACAACAGTTTAGTAGTGGAAACAAACAAAAGAAATTAAATGTACGTAGCAATCAAAAGTTACTTTGGTTCCCAATGGATTCTACTTGCAAAACCCAGCTTAAAGACCAAACAAATCACCATATCTTTAAAATGAGACCATATCTTCAAAAATCGTAGAACCACTCCCCATCCACATTATGAAGAAGAAAACAAAAAACAAACAAACAAAAAAAATACCCATAATGCTATAACACATGACATTTTGTGGTTGTTGTTCAGCTAGTCATGGCTGTTAGAATGAACAGCCAATTGGTAAGCGATTCATTCAAATCCTAATGCAAAACCACGTCAAACGATGTGCTGAAGTCTGTATTAAATAAGTTTTAATTGTGGATATCAACCAAATCGCACAGGTGAGAAAACTTTCAAAATATAACGAAAAATATATTCTTTTAAAAAATAATGAAAGGGACACACAAAGATTAAAGACGTATTCAGCCACATATGTGGTAGTGCTTTGTTCAGACTGACCTCACAGTCATTTAGAGTAATTATTCCAAACCAAATCAATGTGCTTTTTCAAGAGACGGATTGACTGTTGGGTAGGATTACGGACGCAAGGCATTGCTCACAGTTCCTTTTGTGTAATACATCCATTTGACTACAGGGCCACTACTGTGATTTTCAGCTCATCCATAGAAAATAAAGAACAATGTTCGCCACACGAGCGAGGCAATGAGTCACTCTGAATCATAACACACCATTCGTGTCTGGAGGATAGACCTTGGCTTGTTAGCAATGTCATCTATTGATGTCTGTCAGGATGCAGTTTGCCCTTCAAAATGTGTGCTTTCCATTCAGTCCTTGCCCTCAAAATGTGTGACTATCACTGTAATCCACAGATCTCTGCATAAATGATGTCAAATCCCTCACATGAACCACATTAAAACATACTGCTGGGTTACAGTAAGGCAATAGATAAAACTGTCCGTGTTTAAAATGAAAAATTTCTGGTTTTGGTAACGACCCAGCAAAAACCCTCCACGTTAGGCCTGAGGACTTCGGTAGAGGGAATGATGTACTGGATAGTGGCACAAATAAGTTCCTCTGCTTAGCCTGCCATAACTTTTCTCTCTGTGAAAATATGTCGGAGAGAGGCTTGAGACAGATTTATCTCACTAATGGGTTAACTTTGCAGCGCATTCATTTGGGTCTGCGCCACCGCAACCGCCTCCTCTCGGGGAACCTGAGCCTGACAACCGCACCGGACTTGTGTGGAGGAAGTCTGTTAAAAAGAGTTACGGGTGGCCACAGGATTTGAAATGAATTGTTAATGGTGTACACATCAGTTAAAAGCCTTCAGTTGAGAAATGGAGCCCTAGGATGTTCCAGATTTCAAGGAAAGTAGGGACGGGGTGGTCGGAGCAGCCTGCTGGGATGCTAATGAGAAATACTTTCAAGACCACAGAAGTGCAGTAGCCCTTTTTTCCTTTTAGAGAGCATTTTGTTTGTGCCACGCACTGAGGCAAACCTTGTGTGTTTGTTGGTAGTTAACCTGTGCAAGCACCGACTGTTAGTCACAGAAATCAAACATTTGTTTGATTTCGAGTAATTCCAAAAGCAGTTTGGATGTAAACAAGTATCCAGCGATCTCGTCTAACCCTTAATGCCAAGTCGGAGAACGATGAATGGTTAACTCTGACAATTAGGACCCCCACCCCAACTACAAGCCCCCTCCCAATCCAGAATCCTCCTGCCAAGTGAAAATAACCTCTGATTTTTTTTCTTCCCCCTTCTTGGACCAGGGATTATGCAGTGGGGGTTTGAACTCGGCCCACAAAATAAAATCTTGTCAAAGCAAGTAAAGTCTGTGAGTAACAGCGCATGATAAATACTTCTCCACAGCAAGCCTGCATTCCAAACTCGGCTCTCTGTCCTGGAAAACTGGTGCGCCATTAAAAAATAGTCCTAATTGCACTCATGCAGGGATCTGAAACTCTTTCAAAGACAGAATCTGGCATGTGCCAGTTCTTCTCCATGAAGAGAAGGCTTTTGTTTAAACATTCATTCATCATCCCACCTGATGTGATGCATGATTAAAAAGGGTCTTGGTCAGTAAAGGAAAAGCTAGACAATAATGTGGATGTCGCTGTAGAATGTTCCTGATCACATTCATGTGAGAGAACAGAAATAGATCGAGAGATGGAGCTCTGTGTAATACCCTGGCCTAATTTGTAAATCACAGAGCATGTTCAGAAAGGGCAATTTAAGTATATAAAAGGAAAATACAGACTTAAATTTGAAGTTTTTCAACGTTTCTTATGTATTACAATTTATAATTAAAGAAAACTTGAAGCAGATTACAGAGCTCCCTCAGGATATTAATAGTTTACCTCAGGGGTTTAGCTATTATATTACTTAATTTTATGTTTGGGCAGCTAATTACTTGAAAATAAGGCTCCAGCACAAAAGCTATTCACATAAAAGTCAGAAATTTAGCACGCTAGAGTGTTCGTGGTCTATTTGAGCTGCTATTCTCTGTATGGATTGAAACAAGCTGCCCCCTGGTGGGTAAAATGAAACATAAACATGCCCTGGAAAATGCTTGCACAGGAACCCTTCTGCCCATCTCCCTACCACGATCACCGATGTCAGCCTCTCCTTCTGAGAACTGCAGGGTGTTGAAGAGTGGACCTTTTCCCTTCAGATGTGATTTCCACAAAAGCTCATTTCCTGAATGACTGCTCATGCTCTCTGCTGCATTTTAAAAGTGCACTTCAATTCCATAAAAAAAAAAAGAGGAAAAACTCAGCTCCTTTTTTTCTACTGCAGCTTAATCAGCGGTGTTTTGGTTTCCTGACCACTGTTATCTTAACTACTGTTGTGTGAAGGGGTAGCTGTATTTCAGCACAAAGGGCATATTTTGGTTGTGTGGTTAGCAATATTTTCAAGATCTTAAAGTGGTTGAGAGGCAAAAACCTGTGGACTGCACTTGCAGCAGGTAGCCAACGTCTACGGCTTCAAAACATCTGCAGCGTCTTTGAGTGAAACCACTCTGAGCCTCACAAATTACAAAATCATTTCATATTTACTAAGAATAGAAAATATAGCAGAATTCCACATAGTTGTCCACAGTATAAATTACCATGTTGACTGCACCTGGAAATATATATATATATGTATATGTATATGTATATGAATACGTGTATCGTACAGTATATTGAACTACATTTTCTTTGAACAAATGGTTGTAGCATCCATTGAAAAGCATCATGTGTGGCAGAAGTCCACACTGGGAACGTTACTGCTCTTGCAATAAGCTATGCTATTGTTACTAAGGTGACAGTCTCGGAGGCCAATTCCTCCATTAGGTGTGTAGATGGGCTGAATTCTGAAGTCCCCTTTTAAAAGCTGCTCATTGTTTAGCGACACTATCTGAAAGCTTGTTTCAGTCATTTCCAGGATGGAGTTATCCTTTTTGGTGCCAGCCTCGCAGTAATCATCTTTTCTCCTGCCGCGATTGTATTTCCATTTGGACGATGACGACCTGCTTTTCTTGTGCATGTGCCAGCAAAACACACTTAGAAGTGTCACTAAGACCACCAACACTGCCCCACCTATCACTCCAGCTAATAGGAGTGTTGAGGTGTTGTCTTGTTGGGCAGCCTGCTCGGATTCAGAGTATGTGGATGTGGATTTGGTCTTAGCCTCAGAACAGATAGTATCCTCGCCTGGTCTGTAAGTGTTAAGAGTATCCAGAACGTACACACAGATGCGATAGATAGACCTGGGCTCCAAATTTGACAGGCTAAGTCTTCGTTGGTATCCTGGGACTGTTCTTTCTCGATGGATGTCACTCATCAAACTCTGCCCCATCTTGACCCAAGTCACCTTATAAGCCGTCACAGTGAAGTAAGACTCCCAGCTCACAACAATGCAGGTAGAATTAACAACATGAAAGGAGATTTTTAAGGGGTCTTCATAAGGAGGTAGGGGACCAGGAGGGAAATGTGGAATTGGGGGAGTGGGGTTGGCTGAGGCGGGATAAAAAGCAGTGGGTGGAATGGTGGTGAAGTGGGTGGTTCTAGAGGTGGTTGTGGTGATGGTGGTGGTTCTTCGTGGTGGCAATGTAGATGGATATGATTGGGTTGGCCAGGGATGCAACACGGTGCCCACTGGGCAGTCAATGGCATCTAAGGTGAGCTCTCGAATTACCATGCCACGCACCCTTTCTGGACTCTGGCACGTAAACCCACGGACATTTATCGCAGCTGGCAGAGACCTGAGCCATGCAATGACCCACTTAATGCTGCAATCACAACGCCAGAGGTTGTTTCTCGCATTAAGGTGCCTCAGGTTTCTCAAGCCGTCAAAGACACCTGATGGAAGAAACTGTAGCTGGTTGCTGGAGATATCTAACTTCTCCAGTTTACTAAGCTCAGCAAAGGATTTCACATCAATGGTGTTCATCTGGTTTTCCTGCAGGTTGAGCTTGGTCAGGGATGCACTAGGGAGCAACGGTGGTGGAGTGGTGAGGGAGTTGCGTGCTAGGGACAGTTCTTTGAGGTTGACCAGATCCTGGAAGGTTCCCGGAGCGATGGCCTCATCCTCGAGCAAGTTCCCATCCAGCAACAGTCGCTGCAGGGTGGTGACATTCTGGAAGGCATCCTCATCAATGTCAGCAATGCGATTCTCATCCAAACGCAGCTCCTTGAGATCTGCTGGTAATCCGATAGGAATGCTGCTCAGGTGGTTTTTGGTAAGGAAAAGAAGCTTGAGGCTGACAGCCTCCCTGAAAGCCCCCTCCTCTACCCCTACAGTTGAGATGGAGTTGTCATCCAGGTGGAGTTCCTCCAGCATGGGTAGCTGGGCAAGTGCTGCCCTTGATATAGTCTGGATGTTGTTTTCCTGAAGGTGCAGCACTCGAACGTTCCTGGGAAGGTTGAGGGGAAATTCATCCAGCTGATTTCCATATAGGTAAACAGTATCTACAGAGGCAACATTGTGTAGCTCCAATGGAAAACCGGCATTGTTGATCTGATTGTTGTGGAGGAAGAGGGTCTTATAACCCTCTTGCACCCCCAGAGGCACAGATGTCAGGCTTCGCTCATTACAGTAAACAAATGTTCTATCGCAGCGGCACTCCTCAGGACAGGAGGAGACAGGGCTAAACTGCACATGCAAGCTCAACAACACTGTCAACCAAAAACGAAGAAATGAAGTCCAATCGTTATTCCAAAATCCAGCTTGAAACTCCATAATGAAAAAGAAAGGGAGGGAAAGGAAATGGCAAGACAAACTCAGTGGTTGGAGGGAGTAAAAAAGGAAACGTAACAAATCCAGCAAAATGAAGTCCTTTAAAAGATTATTCTAATGTTCAGTTTGCAGATAACCAGGAATTTGAGGAGTAATCCCTTGATAATTTCTAGTCCTTGTCTGGAGATGGGGTCTCATTAGAGTGCATGGGTTCTCTCACTTAAGCCATCCATGCTGAGGAATCAGATCATTGCAGAACTGCTCTTGCTCAATGAAGGGCCCAAGCAGGGTGTGACTGAGAGAGTGCTGAAGCACTGAGCCACACCGTCCACCTCCCAGCCTGCTGTCAAGCGCTGATGGGCCCCAGCCCCGGCTGTTTCCGGAAGATGTGACATTTGGGTCCAGAGACCTGTTTCAAAAGAAGGAGAAATTAGAATATAAAAAGTTAACAACAAAAACATAGTAGGCGAATAAACCTTATACTATGTTTTTTCACTGACTCTGTAAAATGCACAAAAATTATAATTATTCAGAAAATTTAAAATAAATGCCTTGAAAGTGATTCAATCTCAAGACCATGATATAAAACTGAGATTTGTTTCACAAATTTCAGTAAATAAATAAATAATAATAATAAATTAACCTCAAAAAATAAAATAAAAAGGGAAAAAATAATAAAAAATATGAAGCATAGAATATGTGGTTGTGCATAACTTTTGTGTTTATTAAAAGTATTTCCAAGTACATGGCTACTGCTTATGCAATATTCTCTGTTTACTATATAGCATATGGCGTCTTCATTGCGCATTATAGAGTATGCACGTCCGTTTGAGCATAGCTCAAAGGGGGGAAAAAAGAGTTGAGGGGGAAGGTGTGTCCTACACAGCTCAGAGTGACAAATGCTACCTGTCAAATTAAATGGGATTGGGATATAATTTAGCCTCTCTACCTGCAATAAATGATCAATATATATATATATATATTTTTTTTTTTTTTTTTTCTCAGCAAAGAGGTTTTATGTTAGCTCAAGATCTCAGAATCCCTACTCACACTGAATCTAGTGTTCAGATTGTATTGTTCTCATTTCTGAGTGATTTAGGTTAGGATAAAAAAAAAAAAAAAAAAAAAATCAAAGTAAGCTGAATGCGCACCGTTTTTCATCATAATAAACTTCTTTATAATTGTCCAAGGCAACTGCTCTTTAATCAAGACTGGGCAAAGATTTTTTTTTTTTTTTTTTTTTTTTAACCTGAGGAACAGAAAGCAGGTTTTTTAGCTGACATTTACATTTTGTGAAATATGAAAGCAGTTGACAATACCAAAACGAGTATTTATGCATATATGTAATTAAAAACTTTTCTGTCAGTCCTGTTTGTATTTTTTATGCTTTCATTATTACTGTAAAATAACATACTTCTTGGCATCTTGAACCTTCAAACACCTTTGCATTGGATTGTTGCTTCTGTGACCTGACCATCTGCATTGTTAACAGAGTTAAGACAATCAATGTCTGGCAAGAAAACGCTTATCTTTACCAAGAAGCAAGCTGTGACAGATGTAATTTAAATATGAAAAAACATTACCGGAAAACTTAACCAAATATATGTTCGAATTTGCATCAAAATGCATATTTGTGAGTATAAAGAGGTTTACAGCAAACTGCCTACACTGTTAAAAACAACAACAAAAAAAACACATAATTGTAAAAACTGCTACAGTAAAAACCTGTTAATTGGTTACCTGTAAGTTACCTTATTATATACAGTTAATACATGTAGTTTTACTGTAAAATACCATCAAAATTATGATTTTGGAAGTAAAAAAAAAAAAAAAAGACGACACATATTTTTACAGTAAAATATAAAATATAAGTATGAATCAAAATACAAGTCACCTAGTAAAACAGTAAAAAAAAAAAAATAAAAAATAAAAAAGATTCCTAGAAGTGATGCTTCACATTTAATTATATTTTATTTAATAATTTATTATTTGAACAATGTATTTATTTTTACAATTCTAATCATTTATTTGCAATATTTTATGTTACTAATTTTATGCTGTTTGGTTACTGTTCACTGCTTTATTCATGTCCTGGTTTCCCCAGTGGTGTTTTGTGTTTGTGTGGGTCACACTGTACTGTCGATACTGTATGTTTATTGAGTATTGTTTATGGAAAGGCCAATTTTTCTTCGCGTTGTTTCATCGTGATGTCTTCCATTTTAACACCTTTATTATTACGGTGCTTATATTTAACAAAGTAGGCCTATATTTTATTTGTTCAATTGGTTGCTATATCAGTTAATAAAATATACGTTGAACAGTAAAATATGCAGTCACCAAAATGCCATCCCTCAATGGTTAAAACGTTGTCACGTTATTAATTTCTGACAACCACAGCTAACAGTGATTATCTTGAGAAAACCGCATGTTCACAGAATAATAATAATAATATAATAATAATAGCTAATAATACTAAGCAAAGACAAAACAACATAAAAAGTTTGTATCGTAGGAAACGTTTCGAGGCAGATCAGGTGAACTTGAGAGAGCAGCGAAGCTGTTGATGTGAATGAATAATCAGATGGTACTCGGAGCCGAGCGTAAGTAAAAAGAAACGGTGCTATGACGCGCATTGATGTTTGACCAGATAAACCGCTTTAGTTAACCACTATTTACCCTTAATATGTTATTTGATGTGCTGAAATGCTGACAAGCCTTAGACTAACCAACGAACACAGCAGTTTGCGGAAAAGTAAAAGCCCATAGTGAAGGCAGAATAGTTTCGGACGAAATGCCTGGAAACTATAAAGGGCAATGCAACTTAGAAGTAGTCATTAATACACTTTTAACTTAACATGTGGATGTCAACTATAACCTACTCCTTGATTTAGATGGGTAAATGGACCGGATCCACCACGATAAATTTGTTTCCATTAAAATCAGCTTACCTTATCAAACATGTTTTTATCCGTATATTTTAAGCACAAAGAACACTTGTCCCCCTATCCTTGTTCTTTATGCGCTCGGTGAAATGGACGGGACGTACAGATCCAACGCCATTCCCATCACATGCTGTTCTACCGAATCGGTTCCGAGCTCCTCTCCGCCCGTGGCTCCTCCGGACAGCATACTGACTCCCGTGTGGAGAGCTCAGTGCGCGCGCTCACTACTTTTTTTGCCGAAGCGACTCCCTCTGTTTCCCTTTCCACGGCTGAGCCCTCGTTTAAACCTTTATTTTACATCAAATTCACATTTGCAAAATCCACTTTCTCCAAGAGTCGGTAAACTCGCCGAAAAAGCCCAAAATACATCCACGTCACCGCGTATCATATCATCATACTTCGAGAAAGCGAAACACAAGAGTTCGTCGATTTATCTCCGAGAGATGTTTACAGAGGAAAACTGCGCTGGTAATGATCTGTTCACTGCACACCTCCGTCCTCTCTCTCTCTCTCTCTCTCTCTCTCTCTCTCTCTCTCTCTCTCTCTCTCGTTCGGTCGGTCCTCCCACACTGTCCTGAGTAAAGAGATTACAGGCTGGGGTGGAATGACACTTACATTTTAAGTTCCTAATCTCTTTTTAAGGATATGAGCTTGCTTTCCGTGTTGATATATTATACATTTTACAATTTAACGTCAATGTTAAATGAAATTATTCCAAATGACACGATTGGGCAATGTGTTACCTACCTCAAAAATACATTTTACGCACTTAATTTTTATTCCATTATTTATTAATCTCCTTATTTACCCCCCCTTGTGTCGTTCCTAACCGATCTTGGGAGAAAATATAGCAGCCTATTTAATGAGGTGACATTTTCTTGTGATTCGTAATGTGATTTGTACAGAACTCAAGGGTTCTCGACTTTTAAAGACATTTTTATGCCAAAAATGTTCTATAGCCTATAAGGAGAAACGTCCAAAATGCATGTATGCATAATACTTTGATGTTTATTTCAGTTATTCTCTAGTTATAACATATTAACTGTTTAATTAATACAATTTATTTAATAAAATAAATAATGCTGGGAAAAAAAAAAAAAAAAAAACAAAACTAAATCTATAAAATGATTTCTAAGAATTCATCTCTTGATTTTTTTTTTTTTTTTTACACAAAGCTATAAACATTATATCCAGATGTTCTAATGTTTTGAGGTGGTTGAGGCAAACTTAAGGGAATCTCTCTCTCTTTCTTTCTTTCTTTCTTTCTTTCTTTCTTTCTTTCTTTCTTTCTTTCTCTGGCTGTGTTTGAAAACCAAAGACAGCTGTCTTTCTGCCCGGTTAGTCATTGACTTGACAGACAGTGTGTTTGTATGAAAGCACCTTCTAAGGTAACTGCTTTCAGACAGTCTTTCAATAACGTCATGTCTAATAATGTACAACACATTCAAGTAAGCTTAGAGATTTAAGCATATATATATATATATATATATATATATATATATATATATATACACACACACTTATGTGACTTGCTGTCTTCCTACTTCCATATACTGCCAGTGAAGGCCTTTTTCAGCCACATTTTTTTCGGACACAGCTTCTCTCTCTCTCTCTCTCTCTCTCTCTCTCTCTCTCTCTCTCTCTCTCTCTCTCTCTCTCCAAGCGTAGCATTCATTAACTATTCGCTCACTGGTGTGCAAGACGCACAGAATGTGCCGATACTGCACCCTGTCAGACTATACATTTTAATTAGGGCCAGATTACTGTAAACGCGACATGATATTTAAATAGAGGCCGACTAACAGTGAAGGGACAGCTTGACGTAGGCCTATATCCAGTGGGAGGGAAAACTCCACACACTTATTAGGACCCGAATGATTTGGCAATCAATTTGCAATCGTTAGATTAAATGACAAGGAAGGGCAGAGAATTATAATCGTTGAACATTGAGAAATGAGAGTGTCTCCCGCCTTATTGAAAATAAATTGATCCTAGTATCCGAGTTCCATCGTATCATGTTGCGAAGAGCCCTTTTAGTGACTTTCCAGATGTCTTTTATATTTATTTTTTATCTTCTAAATGTCAGTGATTGACTGCATCGTCCTTCTCAGTCCACAAAATTTCATTTCAACATAAATCTGTCTGCCGTACAGACAATGAATTATATACTGAACCCAAAAATATGCAGAAGTAAAATGATAGGCTGCCATATTTTACATGGAATCACATTTACTTAAAAACACTGTCCTGGAGTGTCTCAATCAGCTCCCTAGTTTGATAGTATGTATCCTTCCCAGGCAATCAGCCCCTTTAAAAAAAAAAAAAAAAAAAAAAAAAAAAATCATATAAACCAGTGAGCACTATATTCATGTATCACAAATTTTGTCTTGTATTCTTAAAGGGTTCAAACAAAAATGAGGGTTTGTAAATGATGACAATTTTCATGTTGTGCAGTTTTCATGTCGTTTCTTTCTTCTGTAGAACACAAAAGAAGATCTTCTGAAAAAGTCTGTTTTTATGTCCAAACACTGAAAAAAAGAGGTGTAGAAACAATTTTGACTCAGAAATGAGTAAATTTCACAAATAATTACAAATAAATGGCAAAACACATTGAATTAAATGTAATTTTGAAGTAGAAAAACTAAAATAGTATTTTATTGTAAAACATACTTTAAACAATCTTCAAAATATCTTCTTTTGTGTTCCTTAGTTGGTGAGAACATTGTGCTTCCATGTAGTCAGTACCAATACCAGTAAACATTCACGGTTCTCGGTACCAATTTCGGTACCATAGCAAAAACTTTTGGAACTATTTTACTATTTTATTTGAAATGTTATTAATATCTATTATCTAAAATAGATATCTAAAAATATCTAAAAAATCAAAAAGGAAAACCGAAACTAGGACTGCAGATATACAAACAGTAAACAAAGCAGTGTTTGCTTACCATTTTGAATATCAATCACGCTGCTCACTTTCTTCATTCCAGTCGGCTCATGCTATTATGAAAATATTCATGCATTCAAATGATCAGGTAAGAAGACGTAAAATTATAATAGCCTTCTGTCTGTACCACCTTGACTACTTTGCTTCTTTGTGCAGAACTCTAAACTGCGTAGTGAATGACAGCTCCTGTGTTTTTTAGGGCTGTTGAGCGGATTCTGACTAACTTAAACACCTCTGATTGGCCATTGTGTTCACACGCTCAACAGATATGTCTGTGATTGGCTACAATGATCAACGCTTCAAAAACATGTTGTAATTAGACATATTTGACGCTCTTCACCTTCACCTTATACAGATACACACGGGAGCGTTAGAAAGCAGGCGTCTATCAGCGGACCGTATCAAATATACCCGGTACTTGATACTACTGGTACTGCACTGGAAAAAAAGAATTGTTGGTCTAACTTCAAAATGTAAGTTACCTTTAAATATGAGTTCATTGAAATTAAAAATTTGAGTTAATACAATGAAGGCGATTGGTTCAAAAGAAACTCAAAATGTTATGTTATCTGAACCACATTCATTATTTAAGTTGATTTGACAAAAGAAAAAATGTTGTGATAACAAATCATGAAAATAATTTTTACAGAGTGCAGAAATGCTGGTATTGTCACATTTTTAAAATTTCAGTACCAACTTGGTACCAAAGTACCGGTACTTTTGACAACCGTAGTTTAGTGGATTGTGTCCTTGCTAATACCAGAATTTGTGTTAATAATATACTGATTCGCAACACAGAGAACTAGAGAGCAGAATGAGCCACAGTGCTACATTACCAGAATGCACTACTAACACAGCAGAAGGTTTTCTAAAGTATTTGCTCATACCTTTCTGTGTCATTATACGGCAGTGGCAGGACACAATTTACAGCTCCTTTTATGCAAGTGAAGGAATTTCTTTTATTTTCTTATTGCTTTTAATGAACCACATGGCCCTTCAGCAGCCAGCTACTCAAACAAACATATGCAGATCTATTGCGCACAGGAGTTTTACTAGTCTGAAGTGTTCAAAGGACTGCTACCAAAACTCACGTGTGATTTATATTCCTCATCACGTTGTGAAAACTGTACGGATCCTTTTTCTTAAGACCACCTACAACAAACTATAATATGGTAACATCTGAACTGTTCCTAGACTTTTTGTACCACTACTGCAGTATGTCCATATCCAAAACTTTTAAGTGTTAAATATTTAATAGCTGAGACCAATCACTAACACTTTGTGGCTGAAAGCACCTAGGAGTTTGTTTAATAAAGAATGAGCAAAATAACAACAAATAATGTAAATCCTCACAGTGTAATTTCAAGTTCAAATTGGATGGCCGCATTGTGTCTCCTTTTATTGTACACGTCTCCAAAATCTGAAATTGCTAATAGTAACATTGAACTTCATTCATGTTTTTTCTTTTTGTGTCTCAAACAAGCTGCATGCAGTAATATTACATCTGCGAACAAATCATTAGTTTAGAACAAATCAATGTTTTAGAACAATTTTTTTTTTTTTTTAGTGAACAAGTTAGATCTGCTTTTTTATCATGTGCAAGATGCTTAAACGCTCTCATAGTAGATCTGTACACATTTTAAGGATAATAAGAATTGTTTTGGTCGTGAATTACTGTTTTTATTACCGATTGGTTGAGTGAATTATTCAAAGACTCAATTCTCCAGACTTGTGGCCAAAAATAACATCATAAGTGACTTGTCGAAACCTGCAGACAGGGCAAGTGAACAAATTTGAATTAATCTTCTTGATTCGAAATAGATTCAAACGAATCAACTCACTGAATCAAAATCTCCACCAATCACAAGTAAATGTAAATATTTACTGCATGAAAATGATTTCAATTTTTACATAAATCATGACTGTTCCTCCAAAATGCCCAGCAGTTTTGCCACCAATTTTCCAACTGACGGGCTTTTAAATATGAAATATGTACACATACTTACTGTAAAACAATAATCTGTATACAGTAGCTGAGAGTAAACACTAATACCCTGTGGCTGATAGCATCTTTATTTCTATATGAAATATTCTACAGTCTTACATAAATATGTTTGATTCATATCACATCATCTGATGAAAATGTTCCACTGCTGATAGATTTGACTGGAAATAGGTTTCAGGTCACATTTATTCTGCTGGTTGAGCACTCAGTGGGTGTCTGGGAGGCAAAGCTTAAAATCTGGATCAAAGCCCTCACTCACTGACCCCTCTGGACCCAATCCACAATCGGAGCACTACAGAAAGAGAAAGATGCCCACTCACTCATCTGACCAACATGCATTGCACTTTTCCAGTATATGCGATTTAGTGGATTTGCATGTTTATGTGTTTTCCAGTGCCTACATATATGGCCTGTCTAATGATTAATAATATAACTAGTTAATAAGAAAAGAAAACAAAATGATTTTTGCGAAATATCATCCATGATGGTTTTAGTATTTGTCCTGTGCTTGAAATGTTTTTATCCTTGAGATTTGTGAGCAGCTTAGCATAAGGACTTGTGTAAGCATACGGACTAGGATAAGATTTATTTATTTATTTTTAATTTGAGGGCTGATTCTTTTTAATTTCCTTTGCACTTACATACACCTTTCCAAGATGGTCAAAGAACAAGTGTTCAATGAGCCCCCAGCGTCTTTCACAAGAGTACAGTCAAAGTATGCAATGTTTCACTCGGCTGAGCGAGACAGCTTCGGCAAGCTGTAAAAACAGGGTCTCGCAACAAGCCAGGCCTTGTTTTTTCCTGCCGACTTGGCGGAGAAAGACAGTGAGACAGAGGTCAGAGAGGCAGCCAGAGGATGGGTCTTATCCAGCGCCCTAATCCTGCCGGGAGCTCTGCCGTTTGAAGTCACATCTGCTGCGAATTTCCCTCCGTCGAGCTCAGGCAGGAGGAAGTCTTAAGTCTGAGGGGGGTGAGTTTCCCCTGGTGGTGCTGATATGGCTCAACCCTCATCCCGGGTCACCTGCACTGGACCTGTATTCACACGGCTGAGGGTTGTATTGTTCTCAGAGGAAGTGCTGATCTAGAATCAGATGTTAGATGTTGCTCCGTTGTGGGTATGATTACACTGTATTGTACTTTTTACATAATAGTGTTCATGTTACATGTAAGTATTATTAAATATAGTAGTAATGATACTAATAAAGGGTATTTGGGTGTTTCTTCAACTACGGAACATTTCACTAATTACGGCAGTCCTTCAGCTGACATACAAAAATATATCATAGTTTCGGACGAAATGCCTGGAAACTGTAAAGGGCAATGCAACTTAGAAGTAGTCATTCATACACTTTTAACTTAACATAAAAAGACATGGCAACATAGGACAGTAGGGGCATTCACACCTGATAGTTCTAGGAACACCAGGGTGGCTCCCCCAAGAACTAATAGTTCCCCTATGGCCATTTTCCTGGTTACATTTGCACCGCCAGTAGGAACTATGAAGTGACGTAAACTGCGCTTGGTGTTATGACTTTTATTTTGATGGCGTGGCGGACCTTTATTTTGAAGGCACTGAGAATGCCAGAGCCTGAGCACACATCGCTCACATTCTCCGTCTTTGTTTAACAGCCTGTCTAATATGTTATAAGATAGAACTGTTATATAAAGAAAGAAGATAGTATATGAAAAAGTATTACCGTTTGCTGTGTGGTTGATGTCCATGTCCTGAGCAGAATTTTTTTTTTTTTTCTTTTTTTTTGTATTGCCAAGTTGTTATACAATTAAAGTGTGATTGAATATGTATTAATCTGAATATTTGTTTATGATTTTTAGTGACAGGGTTGACCTTAACTATGGTTAGCACTCATGTTCCTGCCCTTTTTTTTTTTTTTGTATGGTGACCTTACTTATATGAGGTCTCAGGTGCAGTGGCTTCAGGGTATGTGCGTGTCTGAACGATTATTCATGATTGGCCCAGGCCAATATCCAATATCCCATGGGTAATTCTTCACACATATATGTATCTGCTTGAGTCTTAAGAAATGACCTCTGGATATATAATTTGGGGTTTAATATATGCAAAATCAAGTCGTGTGAGCAGTTAATGAGCATTGAGAAAATGAGTCTGCATACAAGTCAATGGGTGAATCGGTTTTGTTGCAAATGAGGCACAACCCCCCCACCCCCACACTCTCACTCTCTCTCTCTCACACGCACACACACACACACACACACACACACACACACACACTCTCATGGTCAATCTTGTTGTCAAAACAGCTCTCCTGTGCTCAGCCTACCATGATGGAGAGAGAGAGAGTTTATTCACATTCAATGCTTTGTCAGCATCTTCCCTTCAGATCCCTAAAAAGACAACAGTACCTTGCAGTGTGTCAAAACGTGGAGACATGTGTGCGTAAGCTGGTGTTTAGTTTGCTGTGCAGATAAAAATGTATTTATACACTGCAGGGCATCATGAAAAATCTCTGAAGTTCACAGACTATGTGCCAGCAGTCATTTGGCGAGAGCATAAGCCATTGTGACATAATCTGTTTCAGTTAGACTGACAGGCAGAGTCAGAGAGGAGTCAGTGTCTGCCACACATGTCAGCTTGAGCTTCTGTCAATCCAAAGACTGACAGCATTTTTCTTTTCTTTAATAACCATTTTTTTTTATATGGGATCCATCAATCCAAAAAAGAAACTATAAGCAAACATCTTTTTTCTGACTAAGAGAATATTTAGAAATAACCAGGCAAAAATACTCTATACTGAGACTTTGACTGAAGTTCATCTGGTTGTAATTATTCAGTTAAGTAAATATTATACAACAGTTAGTTTCGAACATCCGGACATTTGATTGGCTGAGCGGCATTCCAAGAGTGCTGCAGTCCAACAGCACTACTTTTCACTGTTTATATCACTCCAGATTTGTATCTGTTGTACGACTCTTTCTGTGGACTACGTCATTGGTGCCAGTAGGTGGCGATAAGTGACTTTACTAGTGAGTCATTGAGTCATACTGAATCGATTCATTCAACAACACTGATTCATTCGTTTTAGGAACGAAACAAGTTTTTTTTTTTTCATGCCACAATCAACTTACAAGAAATTATACCAACACAAATAGAACAACAACAAGAACAACTGTCTTTGAATCATTGATTCATTCACTAAATTCGTTCAGAATCGCGTTCCCCTCTAGGCATATAGGCTGATTTATATTTCTGCACACTCCATAAACTCGAGCCCCTGAGCACCCACAGGATCGGCATGGATACAGTAATGAAACAAGTGACAGTCTTGCATCATTCACTGAACCAATTCATTCAACAACACTGAATCTTTTAGGAACGAAACAAGTGAATCGTCAAATCCTTTAACCAATTCGCACATAAACTAATTTGAGTAGGAAGAAAAACACCATTAATGTGTGTTTGTGTGTTTTATTGGAGACTAATGGATTATTCTGATGTGGCTTCATTTGGAACTCTTTGACAGAGCAAAAATATAGACACAATATTGTGTCTAAAAGTTCTTCAATATCTACTTCCTTGTTTATTGAATTGTAGTATAAAAGCGATGTTACACCCGCACCAGGGCGGATGATATACAGTAGCACTCTTTGAACAATCACATTAGGGGCTGTTGCACAGAATGTGTTTTCATTCAAATTCGCTGCTTTTCCATTGTTTTTCTATTTAAAGTCGCCATTATTATTATTATTATTATTATTATTATTTTTTACTTTCAGTATGAATATATTAGCCTTACTGTAATCTATAAGCCAGTGTGCTCCAAAACAATGATATATATATATATATATATATATACACACACATACATAGGCGACATTTGACTCTCGAGTTGGGGGGGGGGAGAAAAAAAAAGTCTTTTTGTACCTGCATCAGCAAATTATTCACAGAAATTTGTGAACCATTGTCCATCTTTTTGCGAGCAACTGGTGATAAAGAAAAATGCCACGTTTCAATATTGAAAATATTTCCATTTTAGTGGGTAGTGGATATCAGTGCAGATGCCCCCCCCCCCCCCCCCCCATATTTTTCCCGATGTGAGCTGTCAGCTCCACTACAATTTGGATCGGTTAAGGCCCAGGTATACTTCATTTTCTGCATCCCACTCCGTCTCGCGCACAGTTGACCTTTTTAAACACTCAAATCTATGATAAACAATTCTTCTCCTTCTTCTTCTTCTTATATATATATATATATATATATATATATATATATACAGGTGCATCTCAATAAATTAGAATATCATGAAAAAGTTTTTTTTTTTTTTTTTTTTTTTATATAATTTAATTCAAAAAGTAAAACTTAAATATATTCTAGATTTATTAGACATAAAGTAAAATATTTCGAGACTTTTTTGTTTTCATTTTGATGATTACAGCTTGCTGCTCATCAAAATCAAAAAATCAGTATCTCAAATTATTAGAATATTTAATTTCAAGTTCTATTAAATTACCATTCTCAGGGTATAAATACTGGGTTTAGGTCAGTAATCCCAACAGCAGTCATGGGGAAGTCTGCTGACTTGACAGTTGTCCAGAAGACGATCATCAAGACCCTCTACAATGGCTGTTCGCAGAGTGCTGTGCCAAAGCATATTCATGGAAAGTTGACTGAAAGGAAAAGGTGTGGTAGGAAAAGGTGTACAAGTGAAAGGAATGACCGCAGGCTTGAGAAGATTGTCAGGCGAAGCCGATTTAAGAACTTAGGAGAGCTTCAAAAGGAGTGGACTGAAGCTGGAGTCAGTGCATCAAGAGCCACCGCACACAGACGTCTTCAGGAAATGGGCTACAACTGTCACATTCCACGTACCAAGCCACTTCAGAACCAAAGATAACGTCAGAAGCGTCTTACCTGGGCTAAGGAGAAAAAGAACTGGACTGTTGCTCAGTGGTCCAAAGTCCTCTTTTCAGATGAAAGTAAATTTTGCATTTCATTTGGAAATCAAGGTCCCAGAGTCTGGAGGAAGAGTGGAGAGGCACAGAAACCATGTTGCTTGAAGTCCAGTGTGACGTTTCCACAGTCAGTGATGATTTGGGCTGCCATGTCATCTGCTGGTGTTGGTCCACTGTGTTTTCTGAAGTCCACAGTCAACGCAGCCATCTACCAGGAAATTTTAGAGCACTTCATGCTTCCTTCTGCTGACAAGCTTTATGGAGATGCTGATTTCATTTTCCAGCAGGACTTGGCCCCTGCCCACACTGCCAAAGGTACCAAAAGCACCAAAAGCTGGTTCAATGATAATGGTGTTACTGTGCTTGATTGGCCAGCAAACTCGCCTGACCTGAACCCCATAGAGAATCTATGGGGTATTGTCAAGAGGAAGATGAGAGACACCAGAGCCAACAATGCAGATGACCTGAAGGCCGCTATCAAAGCAACCTGGGCTTCCATTACACCTGAGCAGTGCCACAGGCTGATTGCCTCCATGCCACGCCACATTGATGCAGTTATTCATGCAAAAGGAGGCCCAACCAAGTATTGAGTGCATAGAAATGAACATACTTTTCAGAAGCCTGACATTTCTGTTTAAAATATCTTTTTTTTTATTGATTTTATGAAGTATTCTAAGTTATTGAGATAGTGAATTGGTGGGTTTTTGTTAAATGTGAGCCAAAATCATCACAATTAAAAGAACCAAAGACTTAAAGTACTTCAGTCTGTGTGCATTGAATTTATTTAATACACGAGTTCCACAATTTGAGTTGAATTACTGAAATAAATGAACTTTTCCACTACATTCTAATTTATTGAGATGCACCTGTGTGTGTGTGTGTGTGTGTGTGTATATATATATATATATATATATATATATGTTTATTGAACTTTTACAATAATAACAGGATACAGATACAGGAGAATCGTGAAAAAATATCTATATAAATGAATAAATAAACAATTAAAGTGTAATTAAACAAACTAAATAAAACATAAAAAATAAAATGGAAAAAAAAACTTAATACTTATTGTAATACAAAAAATGTCAAGCATAATGTCTCGACTCGAGTATAGAACATATGTTGGAGCATTAAAGTTTAGACATTTCGACCATTTATCAAGTGTATGTACATACATCCACAAACAAAACCTTACAGCTATAAAGTATATACATATACATAAGTGTCCACACATATAATCACAGACACACTCCTAACCAGAATCAAGCCACGATCATAATGGCATCTTAATGCTTAGGTTGACACACTCTAGAAGAAGTACTGACATATTCAGAAAAAAAAAAAAATAAATAAAATAAATAAATAAATAAAATAATGAAGGGATCCCAGATCTCAGAAAATATACCAGTGTTGCCCTTTAATGTGTATATATATATATATATATATATTTTTTTTTTTCCCAAATGAATGAAGCCTATAACATCTCTCTGAAAGATGGAGGGACTTTTTGTTTCCACAGGAGAATGCGCAGTCTAGCTAATAATGTTAAGAAGGCAAAAATCTTTGCAGTATTTCCAGGCAAATCAGTAACATTTGAAGGAAGTCCAAAAAGTGCAACCAAAGGGCAAGGCTCGATCTGTTTCTTTGTCACTAAAGAAAAACAATTAAAGGATGATAGCCAAAAAGAAGTTATGAGCCGCAGGGGCCTGATGGCAACGATCACAGAGAGGATCAATACCGGGCTTGATTTTTGTCAACCTCACTTTTGTCCAGTAAATTCGATGAATAAATTTAAATTGGGTAAGACTATGACGTGTGCAAATAGAGGAGGTGTGAACGTAAGTGGACTTTTCACTCGCATGTGCGCTGTTGTACGCGCACCGTCCGTGGTCACAAAAATTCGGCTGCAGGCGGCCACTGTTCAGAGAGTCAAAGCTAGTCAACAGTCTAGTAAATGTTGGCAACCTCTTTAAGTTATTCTTGACTGTGCCGATGAACACCGCGTCGTGTGAACGATTTTTTTCTTGGTTGCGCCGACTGAAAACACACGAGAAACACCATAAGACAGGAGAGACTCGGACATTGCAGTACTGAACATTGAACGGTCCATGCATGTGGATTTGGATAAAACAGTAAATCGCTTTGATGACATACAGTGAGTCTCAAACACCATTGTTTCCTCCTTCATATGTAAATTTGTGCGTGAAAAACACCACGGAAAAACAGGCGAATCTCAACCTAACACCGACTGTGACGCAACAGTCGGGATCATTAATATGTACGCCCCCAACTTTTGCATATACCAGCCCATGTTCTAAGCATTAGACAAGCCAGTCTGGAGCTGCACAGCTAAATCATCAGAAGTTATGCAGGTATTGTGAAGCATGCAAACAGTGACAATAGCGAAAATGGCAGATGGATCGATAATAACTGTTCATGATCCATGATATATTTAGTGATATTTGTAAATTGTCTTTCTAAATGTTTCGTTAGCATGTTGCTAATGTACTGTTAAATGTGGTTAAAGTTACCATTGTTTCTTATCTCCGTATTCACGGAGACCAGAGCCATGTCATTATTTTCATTTTTAACCTGAAAACGCTTGTAGTCTGTATAATTCATAAACTCATCTGCATTCTTCATAAATCTCTCCAACAGTGTAGCTTTAGCCACGCAGCATTATCAAACTCATTCAGAATCAAATGTAAACATCCACAATATGCCATACTTACGTGATCTGATATGCTGCATCACAAACAGTTTGTAAAGATCCATATTAAGAGTTATATTGTGAACTTCAGTATTGTTTATGCAATGTTTAATGCAGTCGCGAGCGTGGGGGTGGGGAGCACGAGCATTTAAAGGTGTAGACACACCAAATCAGAGCATTTTTAATCCTGCCCCAAAATAGGCAGTTAAAACATGGAATAATAAAAAAAATCTATGGGGTATTTTGAGCTGAAACTTCACAGACACATTCTGGGCACACAAGAGACTTATATTACATCTTGTGAAATAGTGTTCTAGGGCAGCTTTAATAATGCTGTGCGTTTCAAGCCACTTCAGTGAGCGTTTTTAAGCTAGACAGGCCGGTGCAATTTCGTCTTGCGTCTTTTGCAGCATCTCGCACATGACACAGCGTTCTAAAAAATTGTAATAACATTCTGTAATAACGCCTTTAGACGTTGTAATAACGCGTTATTACAGAATGTTATTACAGTTTTCCATTATATTTGAGTATAAGGCAAACGGTTTAGCTGACTTGAGTATGTATTTCTCATAGTGTGGTAAGCTTTCATATGATGCTGTAAAGATGAAACAATTGTTTTAAAGCCCTTAAGAATGGGTTTAGATGATTAACTGCCACTTGGCCTTTCTGATAACCATCCACACTAAAATTCACTTTGGCAGGATAATAATTCTGTTAATCTCAGATTACATCTTTAAAAAAATCAATTTCACACCTGAAAGCCATGTCTGATTTGAGTTTATTGCTTCAGACACTCCCATCATCTGAGTTAGTGATTTATGTGCTGAATCTAATAGTGTCGCAGGATTATGTTCCACTTTTACGGTAATTGCTTCGTGTTTGCGCCGCCATTGTTTACAGTGAGTGAAAGTGTCTAAACAAGGGTGTGAATGTGAGATTGTTTATACAGCTTGATCCAGTCAGACCGTAGTTTTTCGTCAGCTCTCCGACTCCGAGTTTTGTTGTTTACATTTTACAAATTGCCCAAATACTTCCCCTTGCCTCAAGACAGATGCGATTCGTTCGAGATTAAGACGTTTTGGTTTTTGGAGGTGCCTGCTTCGCTGCGCGTCCTCACGGGCTCATGGGATTGTTTGTTTACAATCCAAAGCTATCGCATCCCTCATCTGCAAAATGTAAGAAAGATTCTCAAATAACATTTTTCCCTCATATGGCTTTGCTCAGGCAAAAACCCCCTTCATCCCAATCTGTACCTCCATCTGCTCCCTGCGGTTTAGCAGAAAACAGTTTGCTTCTCTTCTGTTCCACGCACAGAGAGCCGATTTTTAAAGAGGAGTCTCGGATATCTCCCAGGGAGACTCACTAGGAATGCTGGGATATGTTAATACTGGTGTTAAAAACACACTCGGTGTGGCTTGGAAGTGTGTTATGTTATGATCCTCACTGCACCGAGGGGGCCGCAGCGAGTGATGATGTAAAGTTTATTGATTTACGGCATCGATCGGCCCCTCCTGTGGCACAGCACCTCAGAGGCATGTTGGTCCTCTGACAAACTCTTTTTTTCTTCATCTTTTCCTCTTTCTCAGTCTTTTTTTAGTAGTGCCAGTCCAATCCCACCGCCCCTCTCAGAACAACTGAGGCATGACACTGCAAATGACATATTGCTAATCGTCCTGCACTTGAGAGAAGCCGAAATGACCTCTGTTCTTTCTTACAACTGCACAGAGGGACGTTGTGCTTTAGCTAGCTATCCCTCAAAATAAGAAAGGAAAGGAACAAGGAAAAATTAAAGGGAGCCAAGGTCAGAGTGTGTCTGGGCCCTTTGTATAATTCATAGCTTGCATCCTCCATTTAACTCATTTTTTTTCTCTCTCCCTTCAGACGGTGGCACCTCAGATAAATTGCGCTGTTCCAGAGAGCTGGACTGCAGCGTTCATGTCCTCACGTCACCGCGACTCAAGATGAAGAGATCGCAACCCTGCGTTCATTATTCAGAGAAGCTGGAGCGAGCCAGGTAGCAACACCTGAGTGAAACCTGAGGGTCAGGCTCAACACAGAGGTAGACTTTATTATTGCTCTGCTGGAGAACTGGATTAATGCATTAGAACTTCACACATGCACACATATGCAGTGGCCCTAAGAAAGTATTTGCACACTTCAGCAACACATTCAATGGATTTAACTGAATTAAGATGATTAATAAAAAAATACTAAAGCTTTTTTCACAATGAACTTCACTTTTCTTAATGATTTTTGCTGTGATGTAACCAGCTTGATGATTTTAATGTAGTGTACAAAAGGAATTAACACTTTTCAGCAAGGACACATTAAATTGATCAAAAGTGAGAGTAAAGACATTTATAATGTTACAAAAGACTTATATTTCAAATAGATGCTGTTCTTTTGAGTTTTCTATTCATCAAAGAATTCTAAAAAAATATCACTGTTTCCACAAAATTATGAAGCAGCAAAACTGTTTTCAACATTCATGATCATAAGAAATGTTTTTTGAGCAGCAAATCAGCATATATGAGAATGATTTCTGAAAGATCATGTGACACTGAAGACTGGAGTAATGATAGTGGAAATTCAGCTTTTCCATCACAGGAATAAATACATTTTTTAAATATATTAAAATAGAAAAGTTATATTAAATTGTAACAATTCACAATGTTACTCAGTCTGTACTGTATTTTTGACCAAACAAATGCAGCCTTGGTTATATATATATATATATATATATATATAATTACCGACCCCAAACTTTTAAAACAGTAATATACATTATATACAGTATTTTGCTTTTTCATTAAGTGTGTGTGTGTAACTGGTATTCCCTACGTAATGGGGACCAAATGTCCAAACCAGTAATACCAGTAAATTTTGACCTTATGAGGACATTTTTTGGTCCCCGTGAAGAAAACAGCTTACAAATCATACTAAATTAAGTTTTTTGAAAATCTAAAATTTCAGAAAGTTTTCTGTGATGGGTAGGTTTAGGGCTAGGATTTGGGTTAGGAGATGTAATATACAGTTTGTACAGTATAAAAATCATTACGTATATGGGAAGTCCCCATAAAACATGGAAACCACACTCAAAAAAGCCTTTTTTTTAAGATTTATGCAATTTAATTAATAATAAAATCCCACCAAATTGAACTGAATAATCCTTACATATACATAAATTGTGTTAAATCTTAAAAATACCTATTTTGTTGAGTTCTCTCTCTCTCTCTCTCTCTCTCTCTCTCTCTCTCTCTCTCTCTCTCTCTCTCTCTCTCTCTGTGTGTGTGTGTGTGTGTGTGTGTGTGTGTGTGATATATTTTACTTGGAAAGTACTTTTTTTGTTAATACCACTTAGTTTGGTAGTTTGTTATGTAATGTGAAGACGTTCAAACTTTTTTTTTTTTTGTGTGTGTGTCTAAATACTTTTTGGGGCCGCTCTCTGCAATCAAATGTGATGTGAATGTTATTGGGTTAAATCAGGTTCAAATTGAATCAAATTATTAGGCAGAAAAAATATGAAGCTGATGAAATATTCATTATTTACACAGTGGAACAAATAATCTTAATTTAACCTGATTTTTCAAATGAAACCAGTTTCCTCTTCTTTTTAAGATTTTTCCTACTGCACCATAATTATACATCACTGAATTATGATATAATGAAGCTTGACAGCTCTCCGCCTTGATGTTTCACATTTGAACGCTACGTATCATTTTGGCAATCAGTCCTTTGTGAGACATTTCCTGGCACGGCAAAACCATACAAGTGATTTACATTTATATTTATTCTCCCGTTAGGCAGTTTCTTACCAAACTGACATAGTGCATGTATTATGTTATTCTGTGATGATTACTTGAGCGGGTAGCTGAAGTCACGACTCCATTGCTAAGACTAGAACGACATGCATGTCATTGCCTTTACAGAACAACACTGGATAACTCGATTTATTTTATTCCTTTCTAGCTTTATGTAATTACAAAAGGCATTGGCTTACAATGTGGAATGCTGCCAATCTTCACAATGGAGTTGGGTTTCCATATCTGCTTTAAGATCTGAAACATTTATGCCTTTGGCCAAGGCCCTGATTTCTTTGTTTCTAGCATGCATAGATGTATTGGTCTTGATATTTTCCGTCTTGTGGTTTGCCCAAAGGGACGCTGTTATCATGTAGCTTTCTTGAACTTCTGAAATGTTAAATACATCGGTTTGTCACATCAGATTTCCTCTAGATGTTATGGGAATACCATAATACATTACACCATTTCATGTGTATTTTTACTTGCCAGTGATAATGGAGGTTAATTTAAAGAAAATGTTATAAACAATAGACCTTAGACTTGCTTAAACTTAAGTCAGTCGTCACCATATTTCTTCCTCTCATATTTAGTACAGCATAAGGTAAAATATGTGAATCAATTCAAAATGTTTAATAATGCTGAAAGATACAGCATGAAAGCTGTTTGAATTGTTATATGCATACTTAAAACATTCAGGCTTATCATCACCTTTCATGTTACTTGATCCTCTTTAGCATTTTCTTTATAAATAAATGAGTTGTCTACTCAAACATATGAAGCACGACAAGAGTTGAATTTAATAAAGGGAATTGTCTGATGTGACACACGTTCAAACTCTGGATCATGGTTTTTCAAATCTGCCAAAAACATTCTCCACCGGGAGGTCGTTGTGCAGAGAGATCGTTTGAATAATAGGTGGTTTGTAGAGAGAGATTTAAATGGTGCTGTGCTGTCAAAATTCCCTGCCACTCTCGATTTCAACCATTATAAAAACAGATACTCAGAGCACACACACACACACACACACACACAAACATACTTGTATATGTGGTTTACGGGGACTCTCCATAGACGTAATGGTTTTTATACTGTACAAACTGTATATTCTATCCCCCTACACTACCCCTAAACCTACCCATCACAGGAAACTGTCTGCATTTTTTTGAATTTCAAAAAAACACCGTTGTTTTTAAGCCATTTGGTTTACGAGGACACAGGAAGTGTCCTCATAAACCATGTTTACGTTGTAATACCCATGTCATTATACACATTTGTGTCCTCATAAACCATGTATACAAGAACACACACACACACACACACACACACACACACACACACACACTGTTGTTTCTGTGTTGCCATGAGAAAATCTGACAACAAAAGAATGTAAGGAATTGCAAAAATCTCCTTGCTTATATAAACCATTTAATTAACAAGTTCCGCCAGGGTTTTTTTTTTTTTTTTTTTTTTTTTTTTTCTTAGCGTATCAAATTTCCTCAAGGAAGATGAGTTTATCACAGACAAACTGAACTCCAGATCAAAAGTTCAAAATTATCTATCTATCTATCTATCTATCTATCTATCTATCTATCTATCTATCTGTCTATTTATTCCATTCACACGGATCTGCCTGTAGACTGAACATATAATATGCATAATATGATCACCGTTTTCACAAATTTATGTTTTTGTAATTTACATGGAGACAATAATAGTATCATTTTCAAAAACTTTCACTTTGAAACCTGTTTTCAAAAGTTTGCATATTCAGGCTGCCGAAATGCTGTTGTCGTTTAAATAAACTGCCAAAACGGACAAGTCTTCAGGTTTTTGTTGGAAATGGTGTCGTGTAAATGGCCCCTGAGTCTGTAAAATCATTTAATTTAATTTAATTTCATTTCATCTCATTCTGAGAGTATCACGTTTCCACAAAGACAGCAATGGTATTTCTCAAGGGAAAAGTGATCTTCAGACAGTTCAAAAATGAGGGGAGAGAATGTTTTTAGGCTGAGTTTGTTTGTTTGTTGTTTTATTCTTAGTGAAATGAGAATAGTTTGCAGTCCTGCTCATAATCATTTTTTTTTTTTTTTTTTTTTTTTTTTTTTTTTCTTATGGGCAAACTGAACTCCGAACAGTTTAAAAATAAGTGGGAAAAAACTACTATTTTTATTTTTTGCAAGTTTGTTTGCACTGTAAAAAAGAATTGATGGTTTAACTTAAAAAAGTAAGTTAACTGGTTGCCTTAAAATTTTGAGTTCATTTAAATAAAAAAAAAAAAAAAATAGTAATTTATGTTATCTGAACCACATTAATTATCTAAGTTGATTTGACAAAAGAAAAAAAAATGTGATAAATCATAAATATATATATATATATATATATATTTTTTTTTTTTTTTTTTTTTTTTTTACAGTGTGTTTGTTTGTTTATATCTCCATTAAAAGAGAATAGTTTGCAATCATAGTTTTGAATAATGTCCCTTAGGTGTCACACTGGACCAAACCTGGAGTGTGTCGATGTGTCGGACTCCACCGTGTAATATTAGGCCACCAAGATGCGAGCAGTAATGTTTCAGTAACTGCTCTCAATGTGAGAACATGCCTCGAGACTGCCTGCACTGGCTTCAGGCCAGTTGAACTGATAGGTTAACAAGAAGAACTTGTTCTTATCAATGGGGCCCTTTATTCGTTCTGTACACAGACACACAAACTCTCACACTTACAGCCCTGCAGGCATAACAGCACTGCTGACACCAGCACAGCTCTTCTCGGCTCTAATCAGGGCGCTTTAAGTGACACGGCCAGAAAGTCATTGTTATTATTTCTCCGGCGTGGAATACGAGAACGTCCAGTCAAGCCGAGCTCTGCCCCGATCGCCAGGGGGATGGGAGAAAGGCGGGAGGAAGCCGTCACTCTCCTCAGCTGGGTTTATCTTGGCTGCCGGCTAGCCATGGCTTTGGGCGAGAGAAAACAATCTCGCTCTCTTCTTAACAGGCTAATCTCTTATGCTAAATCCTGGTGAAAATAAAAGCCTTTTGACAGCATTTAATTACAAACAGTGCAGTTTCAGGTAACTCTTCCCGCACCTCACTCACACAGACACACACTCCTCCACTTCCCAGCAATTATGTTCTTTTGGTCTTGTCAGTGCAGCCATTTTTTTGAGCACAGCATAGCTCAGCATTTCTACTCATGCAGCAGAAAGACCAATTGCACCATTACTCACTGGCCAACACTCTCTGACCTTAGCAGAGGTGACCTGCCTTGACTGGGATGCAGACTGATGGGCCAAGCAGGACTTGGTTCAGCAGTCGGGCGATAATTGCTTTAATAGCACAATGCCGGTGAGAGCGGCACATTACCAGCCTATCTGTTACTCAATATAAGGTGACCAGATTTCTGAAATGACAACCAGGGACTATTTTTTTTTTATTTTATTTTTTTTATGTTCAGTGGTCAGTATTACATTTTAAACTTCCACTGATATGATCAGTGAATTAAAGGGATCATGACATCAAATTTGCCTTGATCCTTTGACATCTAAGCGGTCTTTGTACCATTAAAACATCCTGCAAGTTCCATAGCTTATCCTCCTCATTATCAGTGTTGGGGAAAGTTACTTTTAAAAGTAATGCATTACAATATTGCGTTACCCCTTAAAAAGTAATTAATTGCATTACTTAGTTACTTTTTATGAAAAGTAATGCGTTACATTACTTTTGCGTTACTTTTTCTCACCTGGGCTGGGCTTGCTTGTTTATTTTTTAATAACAACAAAAAAAGTTCTATTTTTGACAAATGTTAAGGCCCTTTCTCACCAAAAGTGAAATGAATAAGCCTCAGGCTGAAGGAAATGCATATTTACACCTGTACAGTAGAGGGCGCAGCTCAAACAAACCTTTCAGCTGTGCTGCCATTCTGGATTAAAGAAGAATAGGATACAGGAGAAGGAAGTTTAACATTCTTATTTCTAAATCTAATATAAAGTTATTTTTGCTTATTAGTATGGTTGAATTAGATCATTGAAGGTCAGCAGCAAAGACATTGGTTAATAAAGTGAGATTAAATACATAAAGTATATTTGTGTAATTTAATATAGTTAATTATTACAGGTTCACATAAAATTATGAGATTGCATTTCTGTTTTTATTCATTTTGAGGAATACTGAATGTTTTTGTGCAAGTGAGATGAGTAAATGCATGTTCACATTTAGAGTAGAACTACAATAACCATCATGTTCACACAGCATACACAACACATCTGCACTTTATTTCTCTCAACATGGGGACGGGAGAGCTGTCAGTCAATACATGTGAAAAAGTAACTTGCGTTACTTATTTGATAAAGTAACTTAGATATTTTGTTGTAAATTGGAAAAGTAATGTGTTACTTTACTAGTTACTTGGACAAAGTAATCTGATTACATAACTCAATTTACTTGTAATACATTAACCCCAACACTGCTCATTATAAACAAAGCATTTATTTAATCAAGCTCCAAAAAAGGCTCGTTTTGTTCTTGCGAGATCTCTGATGTCACAGGCAAATAAATTTGCATATGACTGCCTCCAGCGCAAGACATCGCCGAATATTCATACATCATTGCAAAATAGGCCCCACCCACTTGCATTCAGTCCCTTAAACGGCTGACATTTGCCTACACTGGATGTGAGCGTTACGTCAAAAGCAAATAGAACCCATTATAATCACTGACGCTGTCTACACTGGATACAGTATACAGATGTGCGTTCAGTTTCTGACATACTCCACGCACTTGAGTCTGACGACAACAGGACAAATGGAAGAGTGAAAGAATGTTCGCTTTGACATATCCAGTTTAAACAACTCTTTTGGGTCACTATACAGATTTCAGAAGGATCCCAGCATTGGAAACAAGTGGATTTTTTATTTATTTATTTATTTATTTTTAATGCCATCCTGGATCGTGTCTGAGGATTATATGTTTGTTTGGAGCATTTTGTTTTGTAATCGAGGCACAGTGTGATAGAGAGTTTGCGCAAAAAAAAAAAAAAAATCAGCATAGTATTGGATCTGACAGCTACATCATAAAGCATAAGTAAATTATTTCACAATGCTTTGTCTGTAAATGAAGGTTTTATATGAATAATGTTTTCAAAACATCTCATCTGCAATAGCGAGTAGGCGTTGATACTGTTTCCAACTCAATGACCTTAGAAAATCATAATAGCGACCGTTTACTGACAAGCTTTGTTGGAGCTGCCCCCTTTTTTTTTTTTTTGACGATGCTTTCATTTTAATGTGGGGTGGACAGTGAAACATTTAACTTTAGTGTCTTAAGTTTTGGTTTAGTGAGATTTTTAAAATGCTTTTGAAAGAACTCTTGTACATTTATTTGATAAAAATACATTAAAACAGTAATATTGTGAAATATTATCCCAGTTTAACTGTTTTTCATTTTAATATATGTTTTATTTAATATATGAATTTATTCTTGTGTTGGCAATGCTGCATTTTCAGCATAATTACTCCAGTCTTCAGTGTCACATGATCATTCAGAAATCATTCTGATATGCTGATTTGCTGCTCAAGTAACATTTTATTTCTTTCTATCAATCAATCAATCAATCAATCAACCAGTCAGTCAGTCAGTCAGTCAAAATCCTACTGAATTATTTCTTAATGGATCTACTGTAGTACAATAAAGTGAAACCAAAAACTGGTAAGCAAAAACTCTTTTGACTATGTATATCATGTTCTGTCTTTGCATTCTGTCAGTGTAAATGGCTTCTTGACAGACAGATAACAGCCTAAATGAACCTAAGAACATCAGACATAGGATTAAAGTCTGGTCAATGAGTTTCTTATTGAAATTGTATGCTCTGTGCAATGATACTACGTCGTCTTAGACAAAAATGCAATGTTAAGCACATTAAAACTGTCCACAGAAAATGAGGACATCTGGTCACCCTCCTTCATTATCACACTGCTACTGAAATGCTGTACTGTACACATTTGAAAGAGAGGCCTAATTCTTGATATTGTTGCGCTAAATAGAAGCCATTCGACCTTCAGATTATGTTTCTTCAATTGTTCTGAAAAAACGTATGCGTCTGTTAACTCGTTAACTGAATTACAATGTTCAGTTCTTGACTTCAGCCTCTGTAAACCTGAGATGTATTTGATTGTTATTCCAATTGTCTGTCATACACTCAAACACCCACTTATCATCTTTTCAAAGCCCTTGCTTAAACATTTGAAAATCATTTGAAACATTTTGTGTCTGTTGTGTTGCTAAAGCCCGCGCACAATGCAAATGCGTGGATAAACCTGAAATGAATTAAAGCACGTTTATACATATGTGGGTGACTTGGCAGCAGTAACATCCACAATTTCAGGGGTTGTGTAGCATATTTCTTTTGAATAGGCAAAGATCCTTTCATTTAAAAAGCGTGTGTCAGGGAATCGTAAATCACATGATATACTTCATGGTGCTGGAATGGCAGAGCAAGATTTCACTAATTCCATCCCTGAGGGCAAAATGTGGTATCTTCTGCGGTGGCTTTTGGTGAAAGATGAATATATTAGTTGTAGTAATAGAATACAAGATATGGTTTTCTTGAAACGGTTATTAACTGAAATATGTTTGTTATGAGTAATCACATTTTACTAGAACTATATACATAAGATTTACCGAGAGAAGGCATTGCAAAAGCTGCTCTTCTTTTTAATAAAGGAGCATACTTAAGGCTATAATAGTTCTTTTTTATTTTATTTCTTGGATCTTTTTTCTTTTAAATCAAGACATAGTGTTCTTTTGTTGTAGTTTTTCTTCTCTTTTCCATGTATTTTTTGATTAAAGACGGCATCACAGAGACGAGGGTATAAAAGGCTGGTTCACAACGTGCACGAAAACATTAGTGCTTCTACTGGTGTTCCCTACAAACATTAGTGCCGAGATATTCCCTCAGAGCAGCTCATTTTTGGCCCGTCCCTTGAAAAGTTTTCCTTTTCACGTCCTCCCCCACAAGCCAGTAAAGGCATCTTTTTATTTCCTTTAGCCTTTGGTTATTTTTCAGCCAAGAAGCTCAATATACACAAGCCCCCTGTGTGTGTACAGCATGTGTGTGTGTGAATGTAGGTGTTCCTCAGCCTCAGGTCATTTAGATGGAGGCTTTTTACAGTTTCCTCTATACCGTTATGCAGTATTTCTTAAGTCTTAAACCCTCCACACCCCTTCTTATTTACAGTGGACTCCTATTCTGTATATGTGTGTCCAGTTGTGTATCCATTCACAGAGGCTTGAAGCTTGTAGTAAGGGTCTTGCCAGAGAAATAACTAAAAAGAAAAGTATAAATATAAAAAGACGGGCTCAATGGCATTTATTAATATTTTGAATTAGCTTTTATTTTTATATTTTCAGTTTAATTTTAGTTCTCGGAGTGTTTCGCATGGTAATGGGTATGACAATGTTGATATGTTTGGTCTTGGCGGAATAGATCTGCTACGCAGCTGCTGCTTTTATTGCTGTTGCTGCTGTTGATTATTGCTTCTGCTGCGGCTGCAGAGAGCACTGTGTGAGCAAGTAAGACATGCTGCTACCGTACAATATAGCGTACATGAATTACCCGTAGCAGATCTATACAGGTGGAGCTGGGGAAGGTGGAGGGTTTCTGAAGCGCGCTGCACTGCTAGGCAAATGCTACTCATGTATTTGAAGATTGAGCACGCAGCTCATTGGCTACTAATACAGCAGGAACCAATCATCTGTGTCCTATAGATAATGATGTGATTACAAGCAGGTGAGTTAAAGGACCTATTATCCTGCCAGTTAGAGTTTCATGCCAGAACTTTGTATTTAATTTTTTTAGTAATTTTGTTGTGCTGTTGTCATTTTTATTAGTTTTTGTTTTTATTTCTATTTAGCTTTAATGTATTTTTATTTCAAGTTTAGTTTTAGTAATTTTAATGCAACTTTTATTTTAGTTCTTTTATTTCAGTCATTTTAAATTTTGTTAATTTCAGATTTTTTTAGCATAACATTGTAATCGTTTTAATTTTAACAACACGAATACGTTCATAATATATATATATATATATATATAGTCAAACCAAAATTTATTCAGACACCTTGAACATTTCATTCATTATTACAGTTTATTCACTATAGTTTAAAAAAATGGTAATACAATATGACAAGATCTCAGAGTTAAACTGTGTCAGAAAAAAATAATCTTAATTATGTCAGATAACACTTAAGCAAAACATGGTCAGGTCAAAGTGTCAAATAATTTTGGGTTCCAAATTTTTATCAATTTTACTGGTAGTCCACTGTATGAAGAATTTTTGGGTATAATATGTCACAGTTTACTTTATTTTGCTATCCTCAGTTACATAAATTAACTATAGTGTCCTGCACCCACTAGTAAAAAAAAAAAAAAAAAAAAAAATATATATATATATATAAAATAATAATAATAATAATACTGGTTTGACTGTGTGTGTGTGTATATATATATATATATATATATATATATATATATATATAATGGGATACAAAACATGCATTGTGGCAATACTTGCTTCATTTCAAGGAAAATGTTAAGCACCTTGCTTTTCTGAGTCCAAAATGCAAATTTGCAGCTTAATTTGCAGCTAAACTGAGTCTTTGTCTGTCATGGTTGCTATGTTACTAAAAGTAATTTCCACACAGACTCTTGAAGCAAATATTCACATCTTGTATTTGAGAAGATATGGAATGCCAGTGTGATTTTAAGGACACATGTCCAGTTATATTGATATAGACGTCAAATCCGCACATGGCAGGTCTCTCGGTACGTTTACAGACTTGTGTAGGCTGGAAGCTTTGCAAGTTTGTCTTCTTCTGTTTCTGTTAGCTAATTTTCCCTCTGAAGTTTGAACAACATCAAAGACTTTTTGACATCACAGCATATGGAATATGAAAAAAGCATCAGAGAGTGTTTTCCTGAGGATTTTTCTCTCAGAGTAGTTAGTGGAACTCAAAACTAAAACATAATTTTGTTACTATTGTAAAGGACTTGTTCACAGGAGCTGTGATTTGGAATTTTCTTCAGCAGCAGGATTCCCTTTAGTTTTACTAATTTAGTTTTGCCTTTCACTACTAATTTAGTTTTCCCTTTTAGTTTTGTGTAAAAGGAGAATACTTGACCCTCACAGTCATAATTTGTCATGGCATCTGTGTTATCGGAAGTTGGCGAAGAGGTCTGGATCAAAAACAGTCAGAATCTATCTTGTCACAATGACCCTGGCTTTCTAGCCAATCACAATAATTGAAGTCCACCGGAATAAGATAAAAAACAGGCTAGATCTGTGACTTTTGCTTGTAGCAAAACAAGAAGCACTAGGTTTTTTTTTGTTTGTTTGTTTGTTTTTTGTTTTGTTTTGTTTTTTTTCTCCTAATCAAAACCAAAAGCTTCTCAAGGTTGTTTGAATGCAAGCCAGTGGAATTACATTTGAGGCAAATATGTCATTTTTGCAAATTTTGTAAAAAAAAAAATCTTTGCTTTGAGCAGTTAAACAAATTTACTTATTTAGAATACACTCTAAATCAGATTGTACTTAAACAAGGCACAACCTGAATGCAGGCACAGCAGGAACACATTTCAGAAAACTACATGTAACTCTCTTATCCAAGCATTTCCACATGCAGGGCAATCTGTTTGACAGAACAATGTCATCCTAGGTCGCCTGCAACAGTGCTGCTCTTTGAAGCTGGTTGTTGTAGTATGGTGTCGGTAAGCCTATATACCCGAGAGACAATAGACTGGCTCTATGCAGTTGTCATCTTGATATGTTTGGGTAAAAAGAAAAAAAGAAAAAAAAGTGGTAACAGCTTTTTAGAATTGAATGTGACATCGAATACGAGATCGAACTGTTGCCACGCCGTCTGAAACCAACCGACATTGTGCAGGGCCAACACAAACTGACTCTCTACTCATGGAATCTTTCATTTTGCCACAATAGATTGCAATAGGAAACAATTGCAAGGCAATGTGCTGAGGATCTGAAATTGAAGCCTGCACCCAGAAAGGAGCTCCTGCCATCCCAAAGAGGATCACAGCCAAAGCTATACGATCCTACCGCGGCCCAGCTGAACAAATGCTGCCACAACGCTTCTTCACAGCAAGCCTTGCTCTCAAGCAAACAAACCAAGGAGAAAAAGAGAGACCACACCATGAAGGGTAGTGATCTTGGCACATCAACAAACAAATATGCTTAATAACACAGCTCAGAGGTCTCAAACTGTGGAGCAATCCACCCTGCAGGTGGTACACGACATGATTCTGGAACTTTAGAAAACTAAAAATAAAAATCTTTGAGTGGCATTTAGGCGTTCAATATAGGCAAACAGCCGCAGGCTTACAAGAGTGGCCTGCTTTTGAGTACAATATTGATAATGTAACCAATCTGACAAATGAGTTGCAAGCACTTCTAGACATTTTTAGGTTGAGTACACTGACCTAAATTCCAAAATATATTTTGATACCTTATTTGGGTTTTTAAAGGTGTAATAGACATGTAATAACACTGTAATTATACATATACAATTATACATGTACACTGTAATTACAGTGTACATGTTTTTTTTTTTTTTTTGCTATTTCACTGAAAAAAAAAAAAAAAAACTTCTTTCTGAAGGACTTCTTTTGAAACATTCATCACTTAGAAATTGCTTTTCACAAGTAACACATTGAATTAAATGTGAAATTTTAAAAGTAGAAAGACTGAAATAGTATTTTCTTGCAAAACATACTCCAATAAACTTTATTTTTTTATTTATTTTTTATGTTTTTATGTATTTATTTTTTTTTTTCAAATTTGAAATGTAGATGCTGTTCTGATCTTCCACAAATCTGTAAAAAAGGGAGTGAAGGGACTGATGTACCCAGCATTGAGGGAAGTTACTTTTAAAAGTAATGCGTTGCAATATTGCGTTACTCCCAAAAAAAAGTAACTAATTGCGTTACTTAGTTACTTTTTATGGAAAGTTATATGTTACGTTACTTTTGCGTTACTTTTTCTCGCATGGGCTGTACTTGTTGTTTGTTCCAAAAACAAAAAAAGAAAAAGAAAAAAAAAAAAGTTCTATTCTTGGCAAATGTCAAGGCCCTTACACACCAAAAGTGAAATGATGCAGGAGAAGAAAATTCAACACACTTAGTCCCACAATAAAAATAAATAAATAAATAAAAATGGAATGCAAATGTGATGTTTAACTAGTCATTTTTGCTTATTAGTATGCTGAATTGGAACATTGAAGGTCAACAGCAAAGACATTGGTTAAGAAAGTGAGTTTAAATACATAAATTATGTATTATTTAACATTTTAGTTATTGCAGGTTTGCTTAATATTTTGTGTTTTAATGGTTTTATTCATTTTGAGAAATACTGAATCTGTTTTTGTGCAAGTGAGATGAGTAAATGCATGCTCACATTTAGTCTAGAAGTACAATAACTATCATGTTCACACAGCGTATACAACGCCTCTGCGCTTATTCCCGATTTCTCTCAACATGGGGAGAGGAGAGCTGTCAGTCATGGGAAAACAAAGTAACTTGTGTTACTAATTCAAAAAAGTAGCTCAGATATTTTGTTGTAAATTTTTAAGGTGAGGCATTACTTTACTCGTTACTAGAAAAAAAGTAATCTGATTACATAACTCACTTTACTTATAATGCGTTACCACCAATACTTGATAACCATGACTATATGGATAATAATAAAGTTCTCACAGATTCCCCCATGCACTCAGAGATGTCAGTTTGTTTTAATGCTGAGGAAAAGAAAAAAAGGAAAAAGAAAAAAAAAAAAAACACTGTTGTGGTAGTCATTCTGATTTGATCAGCCATGGTACTTGGCCTGACAAGTTTGAAGACCACTGACTAAACCAATTTACCAATATAGACATTCCCTTTAATGACATACATGAATCTAACAACAAGAGAGTCTAACAACAGCAGAACAGGATCCAGCCCTTTTGACTGTCAGCACAGTGTGAACATTTCTGCAAAGCCGTGTTAACTGCCTGAGCTTAAACCCGAATTTGTTTTCAATTAGTGTCCCATTGCCGTGAAGTAGGTTCTGACAGTGGGTCAGTCACTCGGTTCTGTTCAAACTGCAGGTGGCATCAGTGATGTGCATTAGAGCCCCACAGCCCTTGTCATGCTGAGCTGAACCCAGACATAACTGGATAAAGCCAGAAAAAAGGGCTGTCTGCACCACAAGTGGAAATCTAGACTAAATCTAATACGACTTCAACCCAAGACCAGCAGCAAACGACATGGACACAACAGTCCGGAGTGTAATCCAATCTCTGTGGTTTCTTCTGCTACATCTCCACCGGCACCAAAAAAGTGGGTTCTGGTTCTATCGGTCAACTTCTTAAATACAAACCGTACCTCCAAATATAGTCCATGAGATACGTAGAAGCCAATTTTGGCCAACATGTGGTCATGCAGCACACTGTGCATGTGTTTTATTAGGTGATAGACAAATAAAGTGTATCAGAAACAATGTGTGGGAAGACCGACTCTGGCCTTAAGCTGCTGTCATCTTGACTCGTGTTTCACAAGGGTTTCAGTGTCAATCTACACCCCAAAAAATCCTTAATATCCTCCATATGCCCATGTGAGAACAACATCTTGGGTACGCGGTTGTCTTTTCCCTCAGCCTTGATCAAAACAATATTCCCTCACTAAGCTAGGCCTTCTTTTGCCTTTGCTTATTTCACTTGGATTTGACTAATAGCAAAAATATATGAATAGCCCTCCTTTGACACGGCGTATCCTTTGATGAGGTTGTTATTCCGACAGCTGCCTACTCTTTTTCCAGGAGAAATGTGTGGTGTGTTGTTACACCTCAAAACCCTGCTGTGAAGCAGTTGTTGAAGGGGAAAAACGTACTAGGAAAAAAATGAAACAAAAGAAGTGCCTAATTAGAGAGTGAAAGGTGGGATAGATGCCCCTGAATCTCGTCACAGAGGTTCCTCAGAACCTGCGGACCTAAAGGAGAGGCTGTGTATTGTGTCTGGGAAGAATTCAGTCTGCTTTCACCAGCACTCCCGCTGGTCAGTATGAGCAGAGGTTGCCAAGAACAGCAGTCACCCACATCCCCACCCTCCATTCGGGGCAGTTCGCCAGTTCCCTCTACCCCACTGCTCCATAAGGGCATAGGGGAGGCGAAGAGATCAGCTTGCCCGTGGAACTGACCACCTCCAGGTCATCAGCTGAGTGTGGTATTGTAATTTGTCCAGTTAAAATGAAACCCAGAGTGCACAGGTGAGGGCCGCAGATGTGGTACTTCAGTTGGAACTTATCCAGAATGTCATAATATACACGTCAGATCTTATATCTCTGAGTCCTTGACATTGTCTTTAAAGAGAGAACGACTGGAAAAAGACATATAAAGAATGCAATAATGGAGATATAAATAAGTAAGGCAGAGAAAAGAGTGATTGTTCAAGGCTAAGGCTGTGCATGGGGTTGAAACTGAAGACGATTTATGTTGTTGGGCCAGAATGTTCCAATCTTTTACCAGACTCGGCTATAGAACTTGTCCCTTGATGCCCGCTGACTAGTATTTGACTGGTCTGAACCTGATGTCCTGTCTATTTCCTCTCATTCTCAGCTCTCTTGCTGAGTTTTACCATGCAGGCATATATTTCTTCAATTTCTTCACTGTTATTCATATGGATATTGTGTAGAGAGACTCAACATACTGTACAATTTTATTTTTATTTATTTTTTCCTTGGAATCATCAGAAAAAGAACAACAGTAGTGATGTAAATGAAGAAATAATAATTTATATATTATTGTTTTTATTATTCAGTTTTATTAATAAATTATGTTGCCATTGTTAATGTCCTTTTAACAGTGCAATTGATGATATTTGTGGGAAAAATACAATTAATTATATTCGGAATTTCCAACAAATTCAAATATTCATGTAGTCAATAAATTATTTTATTAAATTTTACTTTTTTTTTTTTATTAATTTTTATTTCAGTTGACTCTCTAATAATAATAATAATAATAATAATAATAATAATAATAACAGGGCTGTCATTTTAACACATCAATTTATGGCAATGAAATAAAAAGGTGATTAAAATTTAATTTGATAAATAATGCCTCATGACCTTGTACATATTTTTGCAATCAATTTAAGCTTGAAGTACCACCTTTATTGCAAGTCCATGTACAGTACCTCAACAAACCTCTCTGAGAGCAAATATTGATATATGCTATACATTTTTTTGTTTTTAATTAATCATCATATCATGGAATCACTTGTTTTCAATTATTGTATATAATTTTAAGTACTTTAAGGTCATAATTAATCTTTTATAAAAAGCCACAGACTATATGGTTTTCATTAAATTGCTTCCTTTTAACGTTTATAGTTATATTATATAACCAATCTGTAATATGCAAAATGTCCTTTTTTATTTTGTTTGGAGTAACAACTCTTCAGTTTAACTGAAACTAATGATAGTTTGTTTTTATCTCTCTCCTGTGGTGTTACAGTAATCATTTGTAATATGCAAATTTACCTCTCGTATTTATCACAATCTCTCTTCTCTTGGAAAAAAAAAGAGGGAAAAAACACAGCTGTCCCTATTCTCCACTACATAATACAGCCAAAATGTTCTGCATTGTAAAACACGACTCATTTTTTTTTGTGATTCAGCATTAAGAGGAATAACAAACCAAGCGCCACATGACCTGTCAGTTGTAATGATTGATGGTGGTTGAGGAACAAGCATAGCTGACTTAATTAAATGAATGCCCTACCCCACGCTTTAGCTTAATTACATTAGCCTTCTCTCAACCATGTTTGTTTTTTCTTTTCTTGCGGGAGGGATTGCGGTCATCTTGAGATCTTAAGGGTGTATTTGAAGGGGGGACTCTAAAGAAGTAGGAGACTATTTCTGGTGCGACTTCAGAACAGTTAAGCGCTTGTGCTGGCATTTTGCGACGAGACATCCCCCTCTGAACTCTTGCATATTTGAGCCGTGCCTTCAGGCCAGGTCCTGCTTCACAAAACATCTGATTCATGAACTGCTGAAATGTCATATTAAGCACTGTAATGCGCAAGTTTAAAGCATATCAAAGTACACAGTAAAATTACTTATTTATTTGTTTATTTAAAACCTTGGATTTACTTGAATTAAATAATGTTCAGTGGCCCAAAATGTTATGGGCACTTAAGCTACAATTAAAAATATATGAAATGTCTGTGCACAGATATAATGAAACATTAACTGAAAATGAGATAAGTTTTATTTATTCACAAATACAGCTTTTAAAAAAGGTAATGTTAGGTGTTTAAATGATAAAATGCTAATGAAACACGCAGTCGATGTGATGAACTACACCTGTGGTACACCTTTGAGAACTTGAGGAGAACTGCTACACCAGCTGATTAAAAGTCATTGGGAAAATGGCTAGAAAAGTGAAGTTCGTTCTGAGGGAAACTCAGGCAAAGCCCATCAGTATCCAAGTATGTTTTGAGATGTTCAATGTTCAGGAAGAAAATTATTTTCATGATTTATCACAACATTTTTTTCTTTTGTCAAATCAACTTGGATAATTAGTGTGGTTCAGATAACAATATTTTGAGTTTCTGTTGATTAAATTCATTGTATTAACTCAAATTTTTAATTTCAATGAACTAAAAATTTTTAAGGAAACCAGGTAACTTACTTTTTTAAGTTAAACCAACAATTCTTTTTTGCAGTGTGAAAACTTGAATTCGTAATCCAGCATAACTAAAGGAAGGTAACATTTTAGTTTGGGGACCAGTTATCACGATTAACTAGTGTTTATTAACTTGCATATTACTCGCATATTGACTGTTTATATTATTACTTATAAAGCACATATTGATGCCTTATTTTCCATGACCATATTCTAAATCCCTTAATCCTACCCAATACCTAAACTTAACCACTACAGCTACCTTATTAACTATGAATAAGCAGTAAAATAGGGGTTTATTGAGGCAAAAGTCATAGTTAATAGTGAATATGTTCCCTAAACTAAAGTGCAACCGAAAGTAAGTTTTCTGAAGTTTGCTGATAAAAAGCTTTTTTTATGTCAAAATCTGCAGAATTCTGTGGTATGGATTTGTGAGCTCAGAATGACCCCAAAATATTTAATAAACGTTCAAGGAGTGGAGGATGTGTAGAACTAAGTGAATAACGGGTGAAAGTCTAGCAAATTTTCATTCATGCCTTTTGGCAGATTCACATCACAGTTACACTTTACCAGCTGAGCTGGTAGGAACAGAGTCGCAATAACAAAAACGTCAGAATATAATGTTGGAGTGATGATCCCTGCAGTCTAGATTATCATATCAAGCATTAAACCTTGTTACTAACTATTCTATTTTTGTTGTAGTTTTAAATAACATATGACTCATCATATGCACTTTGCAGCATAGATAGAATGGCATAATAGTTTGTTTTTTAACTTGTTTTTCCTTGTCGTTTTTATCACTAAATAACTTGCACTTTGCCGATGAATTGTGCAACGCTTTAAAGTTACACCAGATGTGCGTTGAAACACTCCACGTGTAATTATTAGCAAAACTGATATTTTTGTTGCATTTAAACAAGCATTTATTTTCCCCAAACTCTTGAAATCTTCATAATGTACTTACTCTGGTATTTAAGTTTCATCTCAGCTTTTTTTTTTTAAACTATATCACACATTCTTCCACAAACACAACACGGATGAACACTCACACATCACACACACTTATGCTATGTCCAAACAAGTGTTGGCTGGTAGAAAGCTTTACAGTATACAATAGTCAATGTTCTGGAAAAAAAGACATGAAGATGGCTAAATAATTCATAAAAGTATATCCAGTTATATCGCAATGAATTAAAGTTTAAAAAGCCTGTCCACAGGAACAGCATCAGATCACTCTGAATTACACAGTCCTGTCATAACCGTTTCCATGCTAACTTTTCATTCGCATGACATATTCCGTAATTGCCACAATTAGTTTTGATAATTCCGTTACGAAAGTCTCCAGTGCATCAGATAAACCACCAAAACTGTTTGTCTCTTTCAACCCACGCTCAGATGTTCTTTAAGCGAAAGCCACTTACTTCTACCGAAGCCTCTCGGTCTCAGCAGGTCAGAAGGGCAACGGGAGCCTTCTGGAATTACGTATGTTTTCGATACCGACTCCAGCAGGGGAGAATGAGACTCCTGAGCTCAAAAGAAGAAGCTCCCGCTGAGACGTGCAGCGTCGGTCCCGAGAATGAGGCTCATGAGCACAACGCACCTTTGTGTTTCCTTATGTTTTGGCTGCGTGTAACTTAACCCCTCAGGAGCCGAGTCTAGCGCTGTCTAACCTGTCTTTTGTTTCTACATTCCATCTCTCGCACTCTTTCTTTTCTTTTTCGCAGTTATTTTGTAAGTCCACGCCTGTCGATGAGCTCACTGGGTCAGGCTCATGTTTCAGCCTCGTACAGGAATTCGGAGGGTAGGCAGATTCTGAAAGTGAGCCTGAGAGACGACTCGAGGAGAAGGAGCAGGTCATGGGGTCGCGTCCCGCTGAACAAAGCGGGAGTTATGAGGGTGAGGGGTCAGGCATGCCGCAGGATGTCAGCGCTCAGGGAGAATGAACCAGCAAGGGGGCACTCACAGTTCTCTCAGGCGATAGTCCTTCGAGGAATATATCAAAAACTGGATTGGGATTAGATCATATACTATGTTGTGGTAGTGCAACACACTGTATATAAAACAACAATGTCATCTGATATCTTGTGTGTGTGTGTGTGTGTGTGTGGTGCCTATATCTAGCTGTGTGTTGCTGAGTAAAGAGCAAAATATAACTCAGGGTTGCTAAGGCCTTTCAACCCTTATGAGCTTTGGTGATATTTGATTTATGTTTGCGAGCTGGAATCCAATAAGCTGCTAACTGAGCACAACATGCTTTCGTTCATGATGCTTTATGATCCAGCGGCATGAAGGGTCATAACCGAGTCTGCTCTTTAGAGAACAAAAGCTTTTCACACATCAAGAGATCTTCCTGTATCTGCTTGACGCACGACCGTGGAGAGAATAGCCTATGTGGACGATGTTATTATTGTTCTTTGAGTTGATTGTGTTTTTATGGGTTGACCAGCAAGAGATGAAATTCTGTGACGTCACAGAGCAAGCGTTGAATTAATCTATTATTATAAGCTAGTTATTAGAAAGTAATGTCTACTGCTTATACTGAAGAAATAAAAAAAGTTCTTTTTTATGATCAATCAAACCTGTTTCAACTTCATTCAGTAGTTGAATTTGTTGAACATGTGACTTGTTAATAAATGCCCACTTTCACATAAGGTAACACTTTTAAAGCCTAAAAATTGTGGCATGTGAAAGTAAAAATATATTAATAAATAATTCAGCATTCCTGTAGCTCAAACAGTAAGAGCATGACGCTGACAACACCAAGGTCATGGGTTTGATTCCCAGGCAGTGCATGAACTGATAGAATATACCTTGAATGCAAGTCAGTTAAATTTGCACAGAGCCCCTAAGGGGACTTGGTGATGGAAAAATACCGACCCAGTTTTCTGTCACTTGGATCTTATTAGAGCAGATTTGACGGAATTGCCGGAATTTTTGTCAATTCCCGATCCACCAATCCTGATGGAATCCTAAATAAGGATTATCTCCTACAATCTCTCTTTTTTTTCTTTTTTTTTTTTTTTTTGGTCATTTTGGTCATTTTAAAGGGTTGGTTCACCCCAAAATGAAAATTTTGTCATTAATTGCTCACCCTCATGTCGTTTCATACCCGTAAGACTTTCGTACATCTTCAGAACACACGTGAATGTTTGATGACAGAATGCTGTCAGATTTTCTTCCATAGACTGCCTTTGCAACTGACACTTTGACGCTTCAAAAAGTTCATAAAGAGAAGCTCAAACATGCAGCACGTTTGAGCTTCCGCGAGAGGTTTGTTCTTGTGCGTCATGGTTAGGTTGAGCTTCTGCTTATGTTCGCTGATCAATGTTTAAAAGCCTAAATTAAATCTGTTCATCATAACAAGCGATCGGTTCTCTTCAGAAAATTTGGACTAAACCGCTCAATTCATATGGATTAGTTTTCTCTTTATGATCTTTTTGAAGTGTCAAAGTGTCAGTTGCAAAGGCAGTCTATGGAAGGAAATCTGACAGCATTCTGTCATCAAAAAGATCTTCATTTTTGTTCTGAAGATGAACGAAAGTCTTACGAGTTTGGAACGACATGACGGTGAGTAATTAATGACATAATTTTCATTTTGGGGTGAACCAACCCTTTAAGAGCAGGGATGTGCTGAGCATAGTAATTTCATCAATAATAATAAAAACATTAAAGGGAACCAATAAATCTTGATTTTGTTTTTGAGGTCAACTAGAATTTTTTCATATTTGAATGTTCAAAAAACACATTATTTTTCACATATTTTACATTGTTGCATCACCTCTCTTGCCAGTCTGTCAGTAACACTCTCTTTATTTCCTGTCTCTATGAAGCCCCTCCTTTCGAAGAACGCAGTGTGACCTGATTGGTCAGCTGGATCGGTGTGTTGTGATTGGTCAACCGCTTTGAACGTGTTTGGGAAATGTCCAACCCCTTACCATTACCAAGAGTTTCAACAAACTACTGACACAACCCTCCCTTCTGTGCCTTGAGCAGAAATTATTTAAGTGAGGGATGTTGTGACATGTATGTTCTCCGGAAGAAAACTCAAGACTACAGTTGTTTCAGGGAGTTCGGAAACAGTGCTTCCTGATATAGAGAATAACTCCCTTTGGAGTGACTATTTGCTTTGTAACTTAGCAGACCTTTTTCATGCTCAAACAGCAACATTACACACACACACACACAAGCTGAAAATGTAAAAGCATAATAGGACCCCGTTAAATTTGGCCAGGTCCAATTAAATCTCGTTGTGTATGGAATAGTGGGTTCGTTGAAGTGGTCCTAGTGATTTTTTCTTGTTTTTTTTTTCTCATGCCTTCACCTGTCTAGCAGGAAGAGTGGCCTCTTTTAGTGACAGGAAATATCTGAGTGAGCACTTGAGGCAAAGATATCAGGAATCTCGATATCCACCCCCCTCCCTCATGGCAGTTTCACAAGTGCAATAGGCTAATCTCTCACACGGTTAGCGCTCTCATCTGAGGGAGTGCTTTTTCCCCCAGCCAGGAATGTGGAATGAGTCACCGGCAGAGCTAAACGAGAGTCCTATGATGGCTCACATGCACTCACACACATGGGCCGGTTCCCATGGGAACCCCATCGTGGTGAACAACTTGCTTTGTTTTGTTACATTTCCTGTAGCATCCTCACATCTCAATTATATTTTGAATTTGCACCGTTGTAATCAGTAGTTTGTTTTGGGCAAAACAAAGTTCTGAACTGCTCAACCCATTATTACTTCTGAGACAGCAATACCTCTTTCAGCGCCCACATCATCTGTTGAATAAATTCAATGCAGCCTACTTGGCTGATTGTTTTTTCCTCATCCAAGATATCTGACCACACTGATTGGACGCTCACAAAGTTGGAACAGACATCAATTGTTGCCATGGCAGGAGGCAGTAAACAGGCTGGGAGGTCCGTCTCAGAAGAAAATAAACTGCTTTTAATTATACAGCTGCGTTTATCCGGCATCAGCTTAATCCTGCGGATAAAACTTGATTTATTTACAAATCTACCTATGATCTCTAAATAAAATGTATTTTTAGATGAATAATTAGATGCATAAAAAAACCAGACGTGGTTTCCTGATAATGTTGCAAATCTAGACTAAATTATTAAAATGTTGCATTTTCTCATTGGTTCGGTTTGCTTTTGCAAGGCAACATTCAAAATTTTCCAAAATTTGTAAACAAAAACATTCATTCTGAATGTTTGTGCACTGTTTATGTTCCAAGTTTAGTTTTTTGAGGCCTTTCCGAGTTACAAGACGGATGTACGGCTCCGTGGGTGCATCATGGCTTTCTTTCTAATAATCACTATAATTTCTATTTACCACATTGAGCACGAATAAAGACCGCCACTCATGTTTTGGAAGGAGGGACATGTTTTGAATTACAGTGATGTGCTGACCCACAGATTTTGTCCAAAGATTTATCAGGTATACTCATGGTTATCATAGGGATATTGTATATATATTTTGGCTGGTTCTTTGGTCCAATTGGATTGCATTCTCACTAAAAGTGATCTTTTTCCATAGTTCCTTCTGAAATGATTTTGAACTGGCTGAAATAAGTCTTACTTCTTGCTTGAAACAACGTAGAATGTGCATACTGCCAGCCTATGGTCTTCATTTGCTGCACGTAAACAATGTTCACTTTACCCCGCCCTCAAACACTGTAGCTGAGACCTGGAAGACTTCGGTTCGTGTTGTCGACATGTCGAGAAGACGCTGCTTTCTGAACTGCGAAAACAAATCTACTTTGCATGTACTTCCAAAGGACTCTGACTCGGACTCGAATTGATACAGTAAAACCAACTCCATCGTTACTGTTTGTATTACTGTGTATCAAGCGCTGAGGAAGCATCCGGAGCTGAAATTCAGATATGTTAATGGCCGTTTTGTTTCTGACACATGCCTTAATGCCAATTAAAAAAGACTGGGCCATCTCACCAATCAGAGCAGAGTAGACCAATCAAACACACTGGGCCATCTGACCAATCAAAACAGACTGGGCATTCGGACCAATCACAGCAGAGTAAACCAGACTGGGCCATCTGACCAATCACAGCAGAGTAGACCAATCACAACAGGGGCACGTTCAAGCTCAAACCGGTGCGCAACGTTTTGCTATGGTTTCTGGGTTGAACGACATGTTGTGTGCAACGGTGTGCAACGGGGTTTGAGATACGTTTTCTCTTGTTTGGTGGGTGTGTAAAAAATGTCAGCCCAATCAGCAGCAACATGTATATAAACCACGCGGTATTAAACAGACAGCTCGCACAATAGGTCCAAGTAAAGTCGTTTACAAATGTGTCCGCTGCAGCTCGGTATATGCAACAATTGAAGATATTAGAAGACATGCTTGTCATAAGAGTTTTATAGTAAAAATATAGCATATCAATTCTTCAAAAAGAACACAAAGAATGGTCTTCTCAGCTGCCATAGTTGCAACTCTTGCGTCATCAGAACAGGGTGTTCAACGCACCACCGTTTCCGTTTAAAAAACATTTTGCAACATTTTGTCGGGGCTGAACGCAGCCCTGACTAGGCATTCGGACCAATCAGAGCAGAGTAGACCAATCACAACAGACTAGGCTGTCTGATCAGATGAGAGGTGATGCCACAATGTATATTATGAGAAAAATAAAGTGTTTTTTGACCTTGGATGCACATAAACCTATTTTAGGAGACTTCCAAAACAAAATTAGGAACCTTTAAAATAACATAATGGGGTACTTTAAGTGATAGTATTAATAAATGAGAGAGAGAGAAAAAAATAATAATAATAATAATACCATGAATATAAAAATTAAGTCACACAACTGTGTATAAACAGTGGTGAGCTGCTGATGGCAAACACCTCTGAATAAATTGGCTTAATTTACACATGAAAGAAAATATCCAAGCACCTCTTTTTTTCATCACTCTACTCAGAAAACACAAGCTGGGCTGTGGTGGAAATAGCGAATGAAAGCTGCCATTTCTGGAGCAAACTACTGCTTCTCTTTCTGCTGTTTTGAGTCCTAAATGAAAAACATATTTGGAGAAACCTCAGCAACTCTCTTGCTGTGAGCCCATGGCCCTGTCTTGTATGTTCCAGTTAGTGCAAGCCTGTGCGTTGAATGGCTGGGTAATTACATCATTTGGAAGTGGCGTGAAAGCACTTTACAAGACGATGTAACTGAAATGCTTTATTGCTTTTAGAACGGCCAATTAAAAGACAACACCTGGACCACAGAGGGGCAATAAAATGGCCGCTTCCTCCAAACGACGGAAAGCAGCATGCTTTTGTGTTGAAAGAAACTATGGGAGCTTGTTTTTCCTTCCAGATTCTTTTTTTATTCACTTTTCTACTCTGAACGTGGCCGACAATACAGCCTCACATTTGCGCACGTGGACCATAAGTCACCCGTCTGACGTGGACGTAACAGAATTAATAAAACCCATTTCCTACGGAGGACATATGGCCTGGGTACAACATAAACTTGTTCAGGGCACACTGCTGAAAAGGAAAACAGCTCTTCTTATACCTCTTCTGTCCACACCCGAACCTTTCACTCTTGTTCTGCCGTTGCTTTGCTGTACAGTTTCCTTGTGTAACAGGAATTACGTTCATCAGATTAAACAGGAGCCTGCATTCATTCACCCAACCATAAACTACCCAGACAAGGTTTGAAATAAGGCATAGTGATACAACGATAACGTGGATACACTGACTTATGTTCGCACACACACGTCCTTCCCTCAGCATGCCTTCTTTTGAGAGATCTATTCAGCGTGTGGAAGTCAGGGATCATCATGCTAATAAGACAGAGTCAGAACAGCTACTGTATTAATAAAATCCTGCTGCTACAGATTCAGACTTTAAAAAAGCCTCTCGCCACCCACAGCGCTGAATTAAGAGAGAGAGAAAAATGACAAGAGTAAATCCTGTCGAGTTAAACGAAATCTTTTAATTTTTTTTTTAGGATGTTAACATACTTGAGTCTTCTTTTAAAGAACCACACTCAGCCATCTTTTGCCCTGTTTTTTTTCTCTCTCTCTCTCTCTCTGGTATTAAAATCATTAAGGAGTGATTCGATCACAAATGCTCAGTATCAAATGTGTATGTATGAATGTAGGGACTTTTCCGCTTTTAAGACGGTTATTTATTTATTTATATATATATATATATATATATATTTTTTTTTTTTTTAAAGCCACACATAATTGGAGACTGTCCTCCAAAAAATGACCCTATAGGTCATTTTTTTAAGCACCTTATTACGACATATATTTACGTTTTAAAGTCATGTGCCCTCTAGCTAGCGTAAAAATAATGACAGTGTCGTGTTACATCTGTTGTCATGAAATGACGTATGACCGTCGTTACCAATCATAATGCGTGTTCATTTAAATGCAATGTGTGGACTTTTTACACGGTCCCTTACCCGCCATTTGTCCTATTTCCATTTAGCAAAGCTATTTTTTTTATTAACGACTACACCTACCCCAACCCCAATCCTACCCTTAGTGATTTATAGTGCATATACACTTTATGAGCACATGCGTTCCCTGGGATCGAACCCACGATCGCATGATCACATATTGTTGTTTATTGCAATGCTCTACCAATTGAGCTACGCGAAACCCAAAATATGACGCAGATAAAAGGGTACAATGCATTAAAATGAAAGTGTCCTGTTGTCGATAGGGGCACAACTTTAGTAAACGCTCCTATGGGTCATATTTCAGAGATGTGACAAACGACCCATGGGCGTATTGGTTGGAGGATATGTTGTTTATGGCAAATTTAAAACCCCATAAACAAACAACTACCTACCTCTAACTAAAACTAACTAACTGCATAAATAAAACTACAAACTCTACATAATCATTCAGAAAGTTTGGGTCATATGGACAAACCCAACCGCTGGGTTAAATTCTTAAATTACATTTTTAAAGGGTTAGTTCACCCAAAAATGAAATTTCTGTCATTAATTACTCACCCTCATGTCGTTCCAAACCCGTAAGATATTTTTGATGAAATCTGCGAGGTATCTGACTCCTCCATAGACAGCAATTTAACCACCACTTTCAAGGTCCAGAAAGGTACTAAAGACATCGTTAAAGTAGTCCACGTGACTGCAGTGGTTCAACCTTAATTTTATGAAGAGACAAGAATACTTTTCACGTGTAAAAAACAAAACAAAAATAATGACTTTATTTAACAATATCTTCTTTTATGTGTCATTCTCGTACGCTGTTTACTTTCAGTGCTTCCAGGTTCTACGTCAGAACAGAATTTTCATTTTTGGGTGAACTAACCCTTTAACTCAATGGTTAGGTTTGTCCATATTTGTCCCAAATTTGGGCATTTTTTAGAGTGTACACATACACACACATGCATACATTTATAAATAATGGCACATACATATTTCCATGTCTAAAGAAATTTATATTGTGTAATAAAATAGTATGTGTGATATAAAAAACATGTTGTTTCCAAAAATGTATTTTACTTTTACATCGTCACTGTACTTAAAACAACAACAACAAAAAGGATTAAAGTATAAAAAAACATTACATTAAAATAGATTAAAATCTGTTAAAAATGAGCAAAATAATTGCGATTTACTTTCATGATTTTAACCAGTGTTTTGAAACTTGAATGAATAAATGAATGAAAAAAAGTTTTTGCCTTTTATATTTATATCATATTTAAGCAATTTGACATCAAAAAATGATAATTAGGTCAGAAAAAAAAAGTGCACTTATAAAGGTAAAAATTCCCATAAAAGGTAAAAATTCATTTAAACTTATTGGACAAGTTAATTTCTGTCACTGCTGTGAACTAACCATTGAACAGAATATGAAGAATGTCAAAAGCTTTGGGAGTAAGCTGTAACCAGCACTGTAACACACTAAATATTGTTATCAACAAAATTCCAGAAAATTTCAAGATTTTAACTAGAATATTATATTAAATGTTCTTTTTAAATGATTATTTTTCTTGGTATTAATATATTATTAGAATATTAGTGATTTTTTTTTCTTTTTTTTTTTTTTTTTCTTTTTTTCACCACTTCTCGTTGCTTTAAACCCCTTTAAGCTTCCATTGTCATGGAAAACTGAAGGAAGACCTTTGAGCTTGAGACGCTTCAACTAGATGTGAAAACACCCTAAAAAAGGCACAAAGTTCATTGTCAGCTTCAGTATCATCGAGCATTGCTCTGAGTACAATTAAATCTAGTCACTTTAAAACCTCTTCATACTAGAGTACACCACAAATCATCTTTATTTGATTTAAAACTCTCCCTGTTGGGGTATTGATTCAATCCTTCCGTCTCCATAAATAAGCCACGTTGCCTGTATGGAGAGGCCAGCAGGTCTGCTCTCCACCTGTGGATGCCAAGGCTGCATCGGATCTAAATGGCATCCATTTGAGTCACTGAAATATTTATAGATGCTCCCGGCCCCGGGGAGAGTGGATTGTGTGTCTAAAACTGGTATAGTAACACTGCAGCTTTGTCTCTATGGGCACAGACGGGCGATACAGTGAATTAATAACGCCATTGACCTTTCCATGGCTCCCATCTATTTAGAGAATCTGATATTTGTTAATGTAATAAAAACTGTGGAAATATAAAGAGGAAAGAGAGGGACCATTCACAAAATATGATGACAAGCATGTCCCTTGACTTTTGAGTCATGAAAAACATTTCAAATATTCAAGAAACCTCGTATTAAAGGCATAATTCCATAATCTAACATTTCATTGAATACAACGTAACATGGAATGGTTTGACTCTATATTCTTTTGCACATGAGAAAAAAATCAAGTGCTTCATGTGCTTGAAATGTCCCCTTCAACTGGTGTACTACTTCTATAATATTTATAGTAATTATTCACTCTAAAAAATACTGGGTTAAAAACAACCCAAGCTGGGTTGAAAATGGACTAACCTAGCCATTGGGTTACATGTTTGCCCAATGTCCTGAGCAGTTTTAACCCAACTGTTGTTTAAAAATTACTATATGGCTGGCTTAAAATGAACAAAAAATAAGTTGGAAATTAAAAATCAGACACATAATTACTAGAAGCAACAATAATAATCGAAAGGTAAACATTTAACAAGCAATTTAATAAATGTTTGTTTAATTACAACCTGAATTCCGGAAATGTTGGGACATTTTTTAAATTTGAATAAAATAAAAACTAAAAGACTTTCAAATCACATGAGCCAATATTTTATTCACAATAGAACATAGATAACATGACATGTTTAAACAGAGAAATTTTACACTTTTATCCACTAAATGAGCTCATTTCAAATGTGATGCCTGCTACAGGTCTCAAAAAAGTTGGCACAGGGGCAACAAATGGCTGAAAAAAACAAGAATTTTTGAAAAGATTCAGCTGAAAGAACATCTAGCAACTAATTAAGTTAATTGATATCAGGTCTGTAACATGATTTAGCTATAAAAGGGATGCCTTAGAGAGGCAGAGTCTCTCAGAAGTAAAGATGGGCAGAGCTGTGAAAGAGTGCATAAAAATATTGTGGAATACTTTAAAAACAATGTTCCTCAACGTCAAATTGCAAAGGCTTTGCATATCTCATCATCTACAGTGCATAACATCATCAAAAGATTCAGAGAAACTGGAGAAATCTCTGTGCGTAAGGGACAAGGCCGAAGACCTTTATTGGATGCCCGTGGTCTTCGGGCCCTCAGACGACACTGCATCACTCATCGGCATGATTGTGTCAATGACATTACTAAATGGGCCCAGGAATACTTCCAGAAACCACTGTCGGTAAACACAATCCTCTGTACCATCTGCAGATGCCAACTAAAGCTGTATCATGCAAAAAGGAAGCCGTTTTGGCATTGATCATTGCTCATCGTAGAAGAGTCCAGGTGCTGAATTGGCCTTCCTGAAGTCTTTCACCTATAGAGAACATTTGGTGCATCATTAAACGAAAAATACATCAAAGACGACCACAAATTTTTCAGCAGCTGGAAACCTATATCAGGCAAGAATGGGACCAAATTCCAACACCAAAACTCAGAAACTCATTACCTCAATGCCAAAACGTCTTCAAACTGTTTTGAAAAGAAGAGGAGATGCTACACCATGGTAAACATGCCCCCGTCCCAACTATTTTGAGACCTGTAGCAGGCATCAAATTTGAAATGAGCTCATTTTTTGCATAAAATTGTAAAATATCATCTATGTTCTATTGTGAATAAAATATTGGCTCATGTGATTTGAAAGTCTTTTAGTTTTCATTTAATTCAAATTTAAAAAAAGGCCCAACATTTCCGGAATTTGGGTTATAAATTCATTAAACTCGTTAATAAATGTTAATTTCCAACATATCTTGAGTTCATTTTAACCAAGCAATACAGTATTTTTTAAACAATAGTTGAGTTAAATAAAGCTACCCAGCAGGTTGTGCAAACATTTAACCCAACTGATGGGTTAAAACAACCCAATCTCTAGGTTAAAACAACCCAATTGCTGAGTTTCTCCATTTTCAACCCAACTTGGGTTGTTTTTAACCCAGCATTTTTTAGAGTGTTGTTGTTGTTATTATTATTATTATTATTATTATACTCATTTTGTTTTCCCAGGCTAAGGATTATTATAGCATTTGTGCAAAAAACAAATCAATGAATGTAAATAATATAATAATGAATGTAATAATAATCAGTGAAAGTAAAAAATATAAAATATATATATTTAAATATTCCCTTTATTTTTATATCATATGTTCTGGAAAGGTATTTCCAAGGTCAAACTACAAAGGAAAAATAAAAGATAGCATGTTAGTGTGGATTTTCTCATGGAATAAAAAAAAAAAAAAAATATATATATATATATATATATATATATATATATATATATATATATACATTTAACTGAATGTCCTTTATGATTAGTCACAATGCCGATATAAAACTTTTTCAGCTCTTATGACTGAATCGAAAACTTTCTTTTAAGTTGCAAAGTAGCAAATCTGCTGGGCAAGCTGCTTAAATTCTGTTCATTGTCCTCCAGTATCTTTTCTCATCTTGCTTAGTGTGTATATGCAAAGAAGAAAACTTATTAGGAAAATCCCTTTTGTTCTGTTAGTATCTTTGACTATTGGAATTTGTTTCCTCCAGGTCACCTGATCTGGTTCAGGTGTGTAAGCTGATCTAGTTTCCCACCCTTTATCTTCCTCTACAAGAGAGCCCTGCAGATACAGACAAACTTCTTTCATAATTATAGACCCATGTATTCTCACAAAAATCCTGTATATGTGTCGACTTAGGCCAGAAACATAATCTAAAGGCCAACACATTGCAAGTACACAATCTTGTAGAAAGGACAAAAAAAAAAAAAAAACAACAACAACAAAAAGTCTTGCATTCCCATACTTTCATGGTTTGGCCCTAAGTAATACCTTACAAAGAGTTGTGGTGTCCCTCAGGTCTCTGTCTGTGGAGCGGAGATGACTCATGATGGTTTAATATGATCACTTAATCACAAACCGCCCTCGTTCTGGTCTACCTGTGCACGGCTTTAACAACTATTACATAAGACAACCTATATCATCTGCACTTCCTGTCGGCCTTCAGCTCCATGTTCCAATGTAGCAGCTCTCATGGCCTCCTGCTGCTGCTAATGGATGCTGGCAAACTTTATTGCAGTCGAATTGGTCTGGGGTTCCTTTTTGTCTTTCTTTGAACAAAAGAGCTGTTCACAAATGGCTTCGCCGAACCCCTGCGTATTTATTAACTCTGGAGCAGACTGAGTTTTCCACTACCTGGAACTTGCAGAGTTAATCCTGTGTAAACACACCATGATTATAGAAACTCCTCAATACAGCATTTACACACTCCATGCCCTATTTTTTCTCTCTTAGAAGGGAATTCTCCAGAAGGAATTGTGTAAGTTAATAGATTTTTTGCATGTGTTGTTTTAGCACCAGAATCATTCTGGAATTAGGCAAATTAGGTAATAATACAAACACGGCTGATCTAGTTTCCCACCCTTTATCTTCCTTTCCAAGAGAGCCCAGCAGATACTCTGTATTTTGCCAGACAAACTTCTACATACATTTTAAAATCATAAATATACACTACCATTTAAAAGTTTGGGGTCAGTAAGATTTTATTTATTTGTTTTACATTTTTACTTTTACTTTTAAGATACCTTTAAGCTCAACTGTATTCAGCATCGATAATAATGAGAACTGTTTCTTGATTATCAAATTATAATATTAGAATGATTTTTGAAGGATCATGTGACACTCAACACTGGAGTAATGATGCTGATACAATAGAAAACAGTTATATTAAACAGTTATATTTTTCTGTGTTTTTGGTCTTGGTGACCATAAAAGACTTCTTTCAAAAACATTAACAAATCTTACTGACCCTAAACTTTTGAACGGTAGTAATATATATATATATGCCACGAAGTGGTAGGCCACATAAAATCACAGAGCGGGGTCAGCGCATGCTGAGGCACACAGTGCGCAGAAGTCGCCAACTTTCTGCAGAGTCAATAGCTACAGACCTCCAAACTTCATGTGGCCTTCAGATTGGCTCAAGAACAGTGCGTAGAGAGCTTCAATGGAATGGGTTTCCATGGCCGAGCAGCTGCATCCAAGCCTTACATCACCAAAGCGTCGGATGCAGTGGTGTAAAGCACGCCGCCACTGGACTCTAGAGCAGTGGAGATGTGTTCTCTGGAGTGACGAATCACGCTTCTCGTCTGGCAGTCCGATGGACGAGTCTGGGTTTGGCGGTTGCCAGGAGAACGGTACTTGCCTGACTGCAATGTGCCAAGTGTAAAGTTTGGTGGAGGGGGGGTTATGATGTGGGGTTGTTTTTCAGGGGTTGGGCTTGGCCCCTTAGTTCCAGTGAAAGGAACTCTTAATGCTTCAGCATACCAAGACATTTTAGACAATTTCATGCTCTCAACTTTGTGGGAACAGCTGGGGATGGCCCCTTCCTGTTTCAACCTGACTGCGCACCAGTGCACAAAGCAAGGTCCATAAAGACATGGATGAGCGAGTTTGGTGTGGAGGAACTTGACTGGCCTGCACAGAGTCCTAACCTCAACCCAATAGAACACCTTTGGGATGAATTAGAGCGGAGACTGCGAGCCAGGCCTTCTCGCCAACATCACTGCCTGACCTCACAAATGCGCTTCTAGAAGAATGGTCAAAAATTCCCATGAACACACTCTTAAACCTTGTGGAATGCCTTCCCAGAAGAGTTGAAGCTGTTATAGCTGCAAAGGGTGGGCCAACTCCATATGAAACCCTACGGATTAAGAATGGGATGTCACGAAAGTTCATGTGCACGTAAAGGCAGTCGTCCCAAAACTTTTGGCAATATAGTGCATATATATATATATTAGAAATGCACCGATATCGGTATCGGCCTGATACCAAGGTCATGTACTCGTAAAAATACCCCCAATACCAAAGACCGATACCTCACGTGATGTAACTGACAGAATGTTCCGCGCAAAGAGACACCGGCGGCAGCACCAGAAACAATGTCAGCCTCGGGGGTGTGGAAATACTTCAAAATTAAATAAAAAAGAAATAAAATTTCTCATATCATGGTCATATTGCCCACCCGTCCACCATGAGAAATCTGGTCACCCTAGGTTGTTTACATTGTTTCGCAGTGTTATGTTATAAACATTTGTTCTGTAATGTTTGTTTAGCAGGATAAAACAGTTTTTTTTTTGTTTGTTTGTTTTTATGAGTGGTAATTATGCCCTTTGAAGGTTATTGGACACTGTGAAATTTGTGCTTTAAGTTTGTGAAAAGCACATAAAGAAGCTGTCCTACATTCATTAGTCTAACTGTGTTGTGCTTGGAAAACTGCCGCATCACCAAAAAAAAAAAAAAAAAAAGAAATTAATAAATGTATAGGCATCGGTATCGGCGAGTACCAGAAAAAAATATCGGTACTCGTACTCGGTCCTTAAAAAATGGTATCGGTGCATCCCTTATATATATATATATATATATATATATATTATATGCAGTCATGCGAAAAAAGAAAGGACACCCTATTGAATTATGTGGTTTTACGTATCAGGACATACTAAAAAATCATCTGGTCCTTGGCAGGTCTTGAAATTATGTAAATACAACCTCAGATGAACAACAACACATGGCATATTACACCATGTGATTATTTATTTAACAAGAACTAGGCCAAAATGGAGAAGCCATGAGTGGCAAAGTAAGTACACCCTTACTGCTTCCATAGGAATTAAGAGGGTAAGTAGCAGTCAGGCGCTGCTAATGCCTTTGATTAATCGATCATCAGCAAGTGTGATCACCTCTATAAAAGCAGAAGTTTTGGCAGTTTGCTGGTCTGAAGCTTTCAGGTGTGTGTTAACACAATGCCAAGGAGGAAATACATCAGCAATGATCTTAGAGAAGCCATTGTTGCTGCCATCAATCTGGGAACGGTTATATGGCCATTTCTAAACAATTTGAAAACAAGTGGAAAACAATCAAGACAGCCTTTCCAATCTGAGTGGATGTCCCAGCAAATTCACCCCAAGGTCAGACCGTGCACTCCTCAGAGAAATCGTAAAACACCCAAGAACTATACCTCAGACTCTACAGGCCTCAATTAACATGTTAAATGTTAAAGTTCATGACAGTACAATTAGAAAAAAAGTATGGCATGTTTGGAAGGGTTGCCAGGAGAAAGCTTATTCACTCTAAAAAGAACATGGCAGCATGGCTTCGGTTTTCAAAGTTGCATCTGAGCAAACCACAAGACTTCTGGAACAATGTCCTTTGGACAGACAATAGGTGGAGAAGAAAAGACACATGTTAACTGCAAAAGAATTAAGAATTAAGGTGAAGAATTAAGTGTGAAACCATCAGGAACCCTTTAGTCTCCAGCGCCACCATTTTCCAGAACTGCAACCTGCCTGGAGTCTCCAGAAGTGCAAGGTGTCAAGATCTCAGAGACTTAGGTTAAGAATTTATCTTCCAGAATCTGCCAGTAAGTTTTGGGAGTTCATTTTTAGTCCATCTCCTACCCTGAAGTCTGTTTTACAGAGATGGACTAAAAATTATCTCCCAAAACTTACTGCCAGATTCTGGAAAATATGTTCTTCAAACAGTGGTACAAAAGTATGTGGTGCTGGTCCTTCAAGAGTCGCTCTTAATCTGTCTGTCTATAAAGCCTATAAAAAATAAAAAAAATAAAAAAAACAGTCTTCATGTATTTCACAACACTTCAGCTTGTGATTCTTATTGGGGGTCATTTTTTAGGATTCTTTACCTAACCTAAGTCTCTGAGATCGTGACACATAAAAGTGGCTCTACAAGCAATTGAATCATATGGCGTACTTTGTCACCCATGGCTTCTCTATTTTGGCTTTATTTTTGTTAAATAAATAATGACATGGTATAATATGTCATGTGTTGTTGTTCATTTGAAGTTGTATTTACCTAATTTTAAGACCTACTAATGACCAGATGATGTCCTAATAAGTATAACCATAGAATTCAATAGGGTGTCCTTTTTTTTTTTACATGACTATATGCAGTATTTTACAGTGTAATTAACTTGCTTAGACATCAAGTTGTGGTGCACATATTAAAAGCTATAAAGTATACCCATATAATGTTAAATGTGCATTCCATCCATTGCTTTCACATTTGGCAAGGCGCCAGTGTTCAGATATGCTCTAAATGCAGTGTTTTCATTGAGGGGACTCTTCTCCCTCCCTCCCTGACACTTAGGGAGATGGCCAGCTGTTGAATTCATCAGAATGTTCCCTTAATGTTTTCCCCTACTCTGTTTTTTCATGGCATGTGAAGTGGATGACTGGGCATCCGGCTGACTACATACTGCCGGTCGGTCAGTTGGTCAGTCTGTCGTCCGTCTGTCCATTTATTTTAGATGCCGATGATTCCAGGCGGCACATACAGAACTATATACTCTCAAATTAGATGTCAAACAATATCATGGTATCTAAATAGAATGGCTTTTTAAGAGCAGACTTCTCTAAAACAGCAGTAATTGCTGTATCTCTCTAACACCCACCTATAATTTTGATTCTGCACTGAGACATATAATTTATCTGCCTGAAATACCAAATTCAGTTCTAATGTTCAGGTAGTTCTCCATCGCTTTGTCAGAACAAATTTATATCTAAACCCTAAACTTGTCTAAAGACTCTTATTTCCACAGTGGACAAAAATACTTTTCTCATAGAATCAAGTACATTATATTGTGGTGTCTGACACTTTGTTTCATGATTGTCTCAGATCTCTGGAGCACAAATCTCCATTCTTCAATAAGAGTATGGAACAATGCCAATTTATCATTACTGATGGACTGTAATTAAAAGAACTGCATATATGACAGTAAAACAAATGATTTTTCGAAGTTGTAAATTCAGTGTTACTTGCAGATTCATTGTGAAAGAATTACTAACAATTTATGAGTGAAAATTGTTTTCACACCATTATTTTTCAGAGTACATCTGCCAACTGTAGGACTGATCATTAGCCAAATATATGATATATAGTATATAGTTCTGATCTCATATATATATATATATATATTTTTTTTTTTTTTTTTTTTGGTAATATTGTAGATATTATAATATATATTTATTTACACAACAGTTCTCTCTGGCTCTCGAATCTGATTGACTGAGAGGTCTTTCCAGCCATGCGATATTCTACCAGTACCACCATGGGAACCGTTTCACAGTTAGAATCACTCCGCTGTCAGCATTCTCACAGCGAATGTCATGGCGGACGAGCAAACCCACCATATTTGTATACAACCCGAATTCCGGAAATGTTAGGACGTTTTTTAAATTTGAATAAAATGAAAACTAAAAGACTTTCAAATCACATGAGGCAATATTTTATTCACAATAGAACATAAATAACATTACAAATGTTTAAACTGAGAAATTTTACACTTTTATCCACTAAATGAGCTCATTTCAAATGTGATGCCTGCTACAGGTTGCAAAAAATTTGGCATGTGGCAACAAATGGCTGAAAAAGCATGCAATTTTGAAAAGATTCAGCTATGAGAACATCTAGCAACTAATTAAGTTAATTGATATCAGGTAACATGATTAGCTATAAAAGGGATGTCTTAGAGAGTCTCTCAGAAGTAAAGATGGGCAGAGCTGTGAAAGAGTGCGTAAAAAGATTGTGGAATACTTTAAAAACCATGTTCCTCAATGTCAAATTGCAAAGCCTTTGCAAATCTCATCAACTACAGTGCATAACATCATCAAAAGATTCAGAGAAACTGGAGAAATCTCTGTGCGTAAACTGACATTACTAAATGGGCCCAGGAATACATCCAGAAACCACTGTCGGTAAACACAATCCTCTGTACCATCTGCAGATGCCAACTAAAACTCTATCATGCAAAAAGGAAGCCATATGTGAACATGGTCCAGAAGCGCCGTCGTGTTCTGTGGGACAAGGCTCATTTAAAATGGACTGTTTCAAAGTGGAAAAGTGTTCTATGGTCAGACGAGTCGAAATTTGACATTCTTGTTGGAAATCACGGTTGCCGTGTCCTCCGGGCTAAAGAGCAGGGAGACCTTCCAGCGTGTTATCAGCGTTCAGTTCAAAAGCCAGCATCTCTGATGGTATGGGGGTGCATAAGTGCATACGGTATGGGCAGCTTGCATGTTTTGGAAGGCACTATGAATGCTGAAAGGTATATAAAGTTTTTAGAGCAACATATGCTCCCCTCCAGACGACGTCTATTTCAGGGAAGGCCTTGTGTATTTCAGCAGGACCATGCAAAACCACATACTGCAGCTATTACAACAGCATGGCTTCATCGTAGAAGAGTCCGGGTGCTAAATTGGCCTGCCTGCAGTCCAGATCTTTCACCTATAGAGAACATTTGGCGCATCATTAAACGAAAAATACGTCAAAGACGACCACAAACTCTTCAGCAGCTGGAAACCTATATCAGGCAAGAATGGGACCAAATTCCAACACCAAAACTCTAGAAACTCATAACCTCGATGCCCAGACGTCTTCAAACTGTTTCGAAAAGAAGAGGAGATGCTAAACCATGGTAAACATGCCCCCGTCCCAACTATTTTGATACCTGTAGCTGTAGTTCATTTTGTGCATAAAATTGTAAAATTTCTGTAAACCTTTGTTATGTTATCTATGTTATCTATGTTCTATTGTGAATAGAATATTGGCTCATGTGATTTGAAAGTCTTTTAGTTTTCATTTTTTTCAAATTTTAAAAAAAAAAAAAAAATGTCCCAAAATTTCCGGAATTCGGTTTGTAGATACTACTGTTATTTTGTAACGGAATGTAGGTTTTTTTAGGTGAGACTATAGTGGTTTAGACCTCAGATATGCAATTTATATGTAAATATAGCACCTCTTTTTAAAAATTTGTTTAGACGCTTTTGGAGATGCGAGCTCCATGCCGTCAACGACCGTTCAGTGCTCATGTACCCGCAGTACATCTGTTTGCTTGCGTTTATTGCCTATTTTACTTCTTATACTGTTATAATGGCTATTGTTGTTAATTTAAATATTATTGTTCAATAAATAATATTTTATATAAATAACATGCCATATTTTTTGGTATTGAGAAAGAGTCCTTTAGTGATTACGACTTCAGTGAAACTTACATTAATCCGCCATTAGATGGCGGCAAAGACTGTCTTTATGAGTGTGTGAGTCAGTCGCAAAAACTTTCATATTGAAATGGACTAAAATAAGGAAACAAGGACGTTGTTTTTACTTTAAACAACATCTTACGAGACGCAACTGACAAATGCATTGACTAGCGCTGTCATGGGAGTGATGACAGTCTGATATTAAAAGGACAAAGACAAAGATCACTTTCCTCAGCGGACATTCAAACTGATTTTGTGATTATGAATATGCGATTTACCTGAAGAATATCAGCTAGATGCAGGTAATATGCTTCCTCAGGCGATCTCTCTCTCTCATAATACTCTACATATTACAATGAGTTTCAATGGAGCGACTCAACTTTCCTTCATTACTAGAGATATTTTAGAATTAGTAACGGAGGCTTGGGCTCAACTGTTAAACTGTCAACTTGAGATTTGAATTTGTGGCGGAAGGAAGTAGTTCCTCACAAAAGATGGTTTTTAAAGACAACCTGTTGGTGTTTCTTATTTATTTACACGCTCGTGCTGTCAAACTGTTGTATAAACACAATATCACACTTATAGCCATGCGATATGGCTGTATATCGGCCCTAGGCTCGAGGCCGCAGGCCAATTGCCGTAGGTAATCACAGTGTTGGGGTTCAAAAGGTACCTTAAAAGTATTCCATACAACTTCAGTGATTTAATCCAAGTCTTGCATAGCGATGAAGAACGGAGCAAAAGTTAAGTGGTTATTCTGTTTTGTACCTTTAATGTCTAAAGCCCACAGTGATGTTCATGGTGTGAAGGAAGAGTATCATGTAGCTTGTTTAATTATCTCAATCAGGTCCATTAAGCTTCATCAGAACAAGCATACATTATATTTCATGGCACTCTCGTCTGCAGTCATTATCGGCCTGTTGGACACGGACGGTTTGTTCCGTCTTTTTCTCTTATTTCTGTTTCTCCCTGGCAGATCCTCATTACCGGAATTTGACATGGTGCGCTTTGACGTCTTCAGAGGGTGTCCGGGAACTTGCCTCTTGTAAGTCCATGAAGAGAATAAGGAGAGCTGATTATACACTCTACGGGGGATGATGTAATGATAGGCCATCAAACTGGGACAATGGGATCATGATTAGCCTTCCGATTAAGGCAATTTAAATTTTAATAAAGTAGCATCTCTCTTGACAGGTGACCATTTTGAAAGAGGCCACGCTGATGGGTTTAATGAACACGGTTGTTACATTTGTAGAAGTTATTTTTGTAAAACAAAACAGGAAAATAAGAAAGAAGAAAAGGAAGAAAGGAAACTATTTCCGTTTGACTTCAGTAACTGACCCTATCTCTGTTCCGTCCTCCTTATTAGAGATAAGGTGTATCATATTCCCCCTGTGGATTTGTAAGTTCATGTGTGTCTTTTTGCCCCCGCACACCTTTTATGAATGACTCGGTTTTCTTTTGAAGGGAGTTAAACACTCAATCTCCCATTTGGGGGGCGGAATAGACATATAATATGTTTTAGTTTTAAAGGTCACAGGTTGAGGACTTATCTCAATGGAAGTCTGTGCCACGTTGAAAGCCCTGACAGCTGATTGGTCAATTGAAAGGCTGTTTCAGCTGTTTTGAAGAGTGCCTTTTGTCCTCAGATAACAGGGAATATTTAAAGCCAGCCGAGATATTCCGCTTTGGGCGCTTTTACCTCTCAAACGGTGTAGCATATTTCAGTAATTGGCCAATCTTTCTAAAACAAAAGGCTTTCTGTGAGAACTTTGACTTTTCAGAGGATATTATCTGTGTCAGACTGGTAGTGTTTATTTAGCTGTAATGGCTGTTTACAGTTGAGATGTTTGTGGGTTTTACATTGAGAAATGTGGTTTGCGCCATTGGATGGTTTTAACCATAGCATTTCCTTAAAGCATCAGTAACATGTTCTGTATAGTAACTGAAATGACTTAACACAGGACAAATAAAAAGTTTCTCTCTGGCTGAGATTAAAGCTGTTAAGATGACTTTACTTTATATAAAGCTCTATTGTACTGCCTTAAAATGGTTGAAAATACAACCCTGATGAAAGAATATGGAACATTTTTGAAGATTAATCAGTTAATTATAATAATTGTTTGTTTATATAGTGCTTTCACGAAGCACAAGGACGCGTAACAAAAAGATGGATGAGCATAACCAAAAAGAGCAAGAGCAAGACGACAAGAAAAGGGACAATCAAAACCACATGCAGAGTTCTGCAGGTAAATTGCATTCATAAAACAGTTCAATAAACAATAAGTCAATATTGAGAAATGTACATTTTAGACACAGTTGGCCAGTTATTTTGTCTATTTTTACTCTTGAACTGCTGCTTGTCCAATCACACTATAGAGGATGAGACTGTTGTTTATTGTAAGTTTTCTTTAAATCTGTTTATAAATGTAACATTTTACAGATTATGTATACAAAAAAAAAAAAAATAAATATGTGTCTAGTCAATATGTGCTGACATTTGGGTTAAATCAATGTGCAACACAGCTGGGTTGAAATGCACAACTTTGCTGGCTTAGTTTAATAACCCAACATGTTGCCAGTGTAACATTTTTAGTCCAAGGAAGATGAAGATAGGTGAAGTAGTTCAAAAATAGCAGCCTGGTTTATTAAATAAAGCAAAACAAATATTCACAAGGGTGCAAACACAACGACAGCATGCATACCACAAACAATACCAGACAATGAACTAAATGAACTCAGAGACTTAGGGTATGTTTACATGACAATGTTGGAGTAAAAATGGAAGTTTTTCCTTTGTGTTTTTTTTTTCTTTCTTTTTTTTTTTCACATACAGATGACAGCATTGTCAAAATGATCCACATTCACACAGATCCACGGAAACGACTAAAACGCTGTATTTTTCATTCCAGACCAGTAGTTGGCGATGTCTCTTTGTAAAGAAACACTACCTGCCTATAGACTGAACACGTAACACGCATGCGCACGGCACCACCGTTTTCACAAATTCACATTTCTGTAGTTTACACAGACAAGATAACGATATAATTTTCAAAAACTTAAACTTTGTATCCGTTTTCAAATGTTTGCATTTTCAGGCCCCCAAAACGTTGTGTAAATGAATGGCCAAAACGCATAAAAAGTTTTCCGTTTTTAGTTGAAAATGGTTTAGTGTAAGCGGCCCCTTAAATACACAAGATAATGAACTCAAATACGAACAGGTGTGCTAATTAATCAAAAACTAGTGTAACCAACAAGAAGCAGGAAAATGAAACAAAGGAAACAAAAAGATCTCTTATTCTTCATTCCATATTTAAAATTACTTAAAACAGTATATTTATTCATCATAAGCCCTTTCTTAAAGAGTTAGTTCACCCAAAAATGAAATTTCTGTCATTAATTACTCACCCTCATTTTGTTCCAAACCTGTAAGACCTTCGTTCATCTTTGGAACACAAATTAAGTTATTTTTTAAGAAATCCGAGAGGTTTCTGAACCACCCACAGGCAGCAATGTCATTGCAACTTGGTCCAAAAAGGTAGTAAAGACATCGTTAAAATAGTCCATGTGACTATAATAGTTCAACCTTGATGTTATGAAGCAACGAGAATACTTATTGTGCGCAAAAACAAAGAAAAATAACGACTTTATTCAACAATTTCTTCTCTTCCCTGTCATTCTCCTGTACTCTTGACATGGTAAATACAGTGCAGCACTTCCTGGTTCTACGTCAGAACGCCGGATTTCATTAAATTTATCTTAATTTGTGTTCTGAAGATGAACGAAGGTCTAACGGGTTTGGAACGACATAAGGGGGAGTAATTAATAACAGAAATTTCATTTTTGGGTGAACCAACCCTTTAATGGAATGGTCCAAATAGTGTAGATCCAAATTAGGATCCATATAGTGTGTATATATGCATGCGGTACAGTATAAGCATGTTTACTTTGCTTTTTACACATTAGTATAAATTAAACAAGACTTATTGTCTTGTTTAATTGGAAACCATTCTTGGAAACCATTCTTTAGAAATGTGTAGTTGCTGTCTGAGTCAGCCAACAATGCTTTGTTGTGTTTAAAATCACATATCTGCCCAGGTTCATGCCATCTCCCTTGGCAAAACATGACTGTATCTGCCAGTGCAGAAAGTGCTTCATGCATTTGATGTCATGGGAACTCTACAGGCTTTGTTCAGATATGGCTGTCATAAATGACCTGACCTTGCAGTAAGCAAACACTATGCTGAGCAGAGACATATCACCCTAGGAGAGATCTGGATTTTGAGTAATCTGCTACGGACCAGTCACTTCACTTCTCTCAAAGAACAACAAAATAACCCTTAGCTTCTATCTATATTGATGTATTATTTAGGTATAGCTCTGACAGAGCACAAAGCCGTTCTTTGTTGGCGGGAGAAGACATTCACAGACGGCTGGGGAGCTTTAGACAAAGTGCACAGAGCCAGCTGGCCAACATGGGCAAAATTATTTTTGCAGTTTGGTATTTGAGAGCTTAACCTTGTCTACGTCAAAACCGGGCCCAAATGTTCGGTGCTGTAAAATAACTCGGCGAGACAACACGTCAGGGGTTTTGAGTAAATTTATTTGAAATCGAAATTCTGAGGGACAGGAAATGGGTAAATGTTCATTTAGTGCAGATGCATTCATGGCCTCACATCAGAGCATGGACAGTTTTTGACAGTCTGACAGTTTTTGATGTGTTTAATAGTTAAGTTTGGTAAAGTTTGGTATGTTAGCAGACTCACAAAAACATGCTTCGCATTTAAAAGGATAGTTCACCCAAAAATGAAAATTATCCCATGATGTACTCACCCTCAAGCCTTCCCAGGTGTATATGACTATCTTCTTTCAGACGAACACAATCAAAGTTATATGTCAGGGAATCGATGCGTATGGTCGTCTGGCGGAAGCTAGTTATTTTACTTTAGAAAGTATTAAATAGGATATTTCTTACAAAAACCCATCACTTCTTTTTAGAAGGCCTTTATTAACCCCCTGGAGCCGTATGGATTATTTTTATGATGGATGGATGGATGCATTTTTTGGGGGGCTTAAAAACATGCCCCCCATTCACTTCCATTATAAAGCTTGGAAGAGCCAGGATATTTTTAAATATATCTCCGATTGTGTTCGTCTGAAAGAACATAGTCATATACACCTAGAATGGCTTGAGGGTGGGTAAATCATGGAATAATTTTAATTTTTGGGTGAACTATCCCTTTAAGTAGTACTTGAAATGTTTATACGTATAGGCATCATTAAATGTGTATTTGTGCTTGTTTTAAAATTTTAAATGTTTTTTTTTTTTTTTAATATTTCATTTTAATATATTATCAATAATAAACTATTTTTTATATATATATATGTGTGTGTGTGTGTGTGTGTATATATATATAAGGGAACTTATATAACTTATATATATATATATATATATATATATACATACATACATATATATATTCAATTCTGACTTTATAACACGCAATTGCGAGTTTATATCTTGCAGTTCTGAGAAAAAAGTCAGAATGTCAGATGTAAAAGTCAGATGTAAACTCACAATTGTGAGATAAAAATGATCTTTTAAATTGTTTTATTCTACGGTGGAAACAAGCTTCCATACATTCACACCAAAGATGAGAACTATAATGATAATGGCACAGAGGAAAGATATCATTGAAATCACTTGCAGAATGAATTTTTCCAGCTGATGAATGTAAAAACAGCCATCAGAAACCATTGAAAAAGTAGAGAGTAGGCAAAAGCAAGATTTTTGCTGGATTTTTACTGGAACTATTGTTTACTTATAGTATTTAAGATAACTTTTAATATGTTAATAGTTTTATATAACAGATTTTGCTGTAAGGCCACTAAAATAATAACCATTTATAAAGGGAACTTAGCCCAGTATTCCACTCAATATGAGCTGACATTTGGGTTAAATCAATGTGCATCTCAGCAGGGTTTAAATGCACAACATTGATAGTTTATAACCCAACATGTTGCAAGTTGCCATTTGAATTATTAATATGGTATGTTTTGAGAGAACTGTAAATACTGTGGTTTACTATAAAATAGACAACAAAAACGATGTTAACATTATTATTATTGCAGTTTTTCTCGATTGCATAAACACTATAACCTGTTTTTTTTTTTGTTTTTTGTTTTTTGGGGGGGGGGTTGTTTTTTTGTCTTCAGTCTTTTGTTTTTTTTAAACTAAAATTTCAAAACCATAATACCATTAATAAAAAAAACACCCATTTCACTAAACTATACACTATTCCCCTGTTTTGACACGTGTCAGATTGTTGAATGTTCTGACACATGTGTCAAATGTTGAACTGTCACTGCAAAACTCTACACACAAATCCCTTCATTTCTCATTGCCTGCACCATGTTGTCATTTAGAAAGCACTAGCATTTAATATTGTTCACTCAAGTCAGCATAGCTTGAGCTCAGTTAGCACACAATTACCCAGGTGGAAACACTAAGAGTCAAAATTTATCACACACCAATCAGAACCTTCAATAGATAGATAAAAGAGCCTGAGTCAGTTCATTCAGTTATGGAACAATGGATCCAGAGAGACGTGATTGAAAAGGTCGAGGACACCAGAGAGGATGAGGATGAGCAAGAGCAGTAAGGAGTGGAGGAAGAGGTGAAAGAAGAGGAGAAGGACGAGGATGAGGGGCAAGGAGACAAGGAGTCTCAGATTAAATTCGTACCACTAGTTGACCATGTCCTTGTCCATGGTATGACTATGAGGGTGCTTCACCGTCGCCTTGATCATAAGAATATTCATGGAGGAAAACAGGTAGATGTACCTCAGTGTACTCTGTTACAACACATACATGTACTGTAGCTTTTGCATTATGCTTCTTTAATGAAAAGAAATGCATCAAATTGCCTCACATACAGATAGAGTCTGCTTCCATTTTGTAAAAAGCATGTGTTACAGTTACAGTAATCAGAACTTCTATTTTTGTAGGACACAGAGACGATGGAATGGAAGAAGCCTGACTAGACATTTCAGTTGATGCGTGCCAGGGGTGGATCAGTCATGCAAGATGATTTTACACCCGCTGCCTGGCTAGGGCCAGTATAGACTGTGAATTTGACGAGATTCTCTGGCCTATCCCAGACCGAAGACGTGATGCTGGTGCAGAATATTTTTTGCTGTTTTTTGGTGTATTGTACTGTAAAGTACATTAAGGAATAGAAAATGTGCAAATTGTTGTGTTCATCATGTGAAAAGTTTCTTGAGGGGGAGAACCACAAGCAACATAACTTATTATTACCGTTTTTTTGTTTTTGTTTTTGTTTTTGTAGTATTGTTTTGAATTTATCTCACCAGTGTGTAAGACTATGTTGTAGTTTGTGTGTTTTTGAGGGCTTTTGTGTCATGTCTGAGGGCAAAGTTTGGTTTTTCAGCAAGATTTAATGGTTTTGAGTGGAGAGCTTCATTTTGACCTGCAAATAGGAAATTTGGGGAATTGGGTGAGAAGTTATGGATTTGTGTTTAGAGTTTCGAGAGAAGGAGGCATAATTTCAAGAAATGTGTTTAAGCAATCAAGAAAAACTAATTTATTTTCAAGTAAAAAAGAAAGAATAAAGAAGATGACAATGCCTTTCATTCAGTCTCGGGTCAAATGATTGTCATCCCCCTTAAAACAACAAACCTTAAGAGTGGAAATATGACCTCATGCCTCTGTCTTACATCACTGTTATCTTCTCTACCTTTATGTCTGAACATGAATTCATTCCGTATGTTGTTTTACTGTGGTGCAGTGGTGCACAGTATGACTGTGGAAAATGTCACCGTAAAGTTCAGATATTACTGGAAGGAGCTGTAGGTCTGTATACCAAGGGTCATTGTGAGTCATACATGACTGCTTAAAACAGAAATAAAGAAAGTAACTCATTTAATTGTTCTGCAGTTTTAAACTTCATGTTTTGTAAGTTTGAAAATTAGTGGTTCTGTAAACTATAGTGTTGTGCAACATGGCGTCTGGTCCTCTTATGCAGCTTAAAAAGCTCACATAAAGCCAGTGTTTGGTTATTTTTACATACTGTTTCAAGGCTTATCTGAAACTGCACAATAATAAACCACTGAGGAAAGAAGGGAAAAAAATCAAATTATGGTGTGCAGTCTCCGCAAATGGCTGTATAAAACATGGAAGAAAATTAGCACCTGGTTACAGCTTCAGTCTGAAATAAGTTTTTTTTTTTTTTTTTTTTTTTTATATATTTTTTGTTGTTCTAAATATGAATGTTGTCACAATTATGTTCAGTTTAGCTTAGTTCATGGACTTTTAGTTTGTATTTTCATCAGTTCCTATGTTTCTGTCAGTGCGTTCCAAACGGGATATATCGCCCTCTGAAGGGCATTTCAGAGTGAAAACAATCATGGCCGCCATATTGAAGGGTCGTTCCAAACCAAAGTGCTCAAAACTGGCCACTTCAAAGGGCCCTTCGGAATGAAGGATTTCGAAGGGTACAACTGATGGACACTTCGGGCCCCCATGATCCTTTGCACAGGGAAGTTGTTTGGCGTCACAGAATGGGTACAGGAGAGCCAAAATGCACTACTATACAGGAATTTTGTTATGATTTTAATGGTATTTGTAATGGAAGCCATTAGAATTTGTTTGACTTGTTCAGCAGGGGTAATGGTAACACCACTAATGAACATACAGTAAGGGAAAAATGTGGTGGACTCTTGGCAAACGAAATGAATACATTAGGCCAATAAAATGAACAAATAAGTTTGTTAAATATGCATAACAAAATGTGCATGAGAACAAAGAAATAATTTAGAACTACGTGGCATGAATTATTCATAGGCAAAATATATCCATTTAAAACCAATTGCTTATGAAGTAATATCCATTGGCCTTGGTGCGATAAACCAAAAATAAATAAACTAACGTTAAACAAAAGGCGCAGCTTGCACAATCTACTCATCGTTCAGAGCGTGTTTTTTGGGGGGTCAACCAGCGTACAAAAAGTGCGACGAAGGCGCCTCCTTGATTGTCTCATTAAGATGACGCAGAAGTGCGTTCCAAAAAAAGAGTTTTTTTGACCCCTACACCCTTCATGCCTTCGAAGCTCTCACTCCGGAGGGTAAACCCTAGAAGGGATTAGGGCATAGGGATGAGCCCTTCCGAATGCAACGCAGGGCACGTCTGTATTCCCGCACTTCCTTGTTGCCATGGTCACTGTCATTATGAGTTCGTTGAGTTCAGCTGTTTAATTAATTATCTTGTCTGAATCAGTATTTAAGTTCCGTTTTCTTCTCAGTTCATTGTCAGTTGTTGCTTGTGTTATACACACTGTTGCACATATTACCCTCTCTGTTTAATGAAACCCGATTACGTTTATATATTTTGTCTTCAGTCTTCTTCAGATCGTGACAAATGTGTGCACACAAAATGACTGTGTTTGACATTTTGAGTAAACAATATTGAGGAAGACAGAGACATACAGTGGACATTTTTTTTTTCTTTTTTTTTTTTCCATATGTGAAAGATACAGTGGGCTCCACAAATATTGGTACCCTTGGTAAATAAGAGCAAAACTGACTGAAAATATGTTTTTGCCATTTCTCCTCTTTCCTTCAAAATATTCACACAGATCTAACTTTTAATTAAATTTAAATATTTGAAAGAAAAATATATTATATTGGCATCCCTTCATTTAATACTTTGTGCAAATTCCCTTTGCCAAGATAACAACTTTCATAACTGCTCATAAAACCCAGTCCCACTGAAAGTTCCAGTACCGCCTGGTAAACTGTACAGTAGGTGCATGAGATTGCTGTTTGATGTCACCAAAGGCTTTTTTATTTCAACCTTCCCAAACAAGTTGATCCCAAGACTTTCTGACCCCAATTTTGCAATTCTCCAACTTTGATCTTCACAGTTTGTTTTGGCGACTCAAACCATCCTCCTCTGTGCGTGTGGGCCAATATAGACACACGTCCTCTTCCAGGTAGATTGTTACTATCACCACTTCTTAATTATTGCCCAGATAGTAGAAATGAATATTCCAACAATTAAATGATTATTTTATAGCCATTTCATGATTTGTACCTGGGAATGGGAACCAAATTTCAATCTAAAGTATCCAGATAGAAATGTGTTGCCCATTCTCAATGGGAAAGTGCCCAAGCAACATCCCTCGGCAACATTGCCCGGGAACATCACTCAAAAAGTTGCCCCGTGTATCATCACCTTAGTCTCAGTTGCTTGACTTTTCATGTAATCCCAGACTAACTCGATGATTGTGAGATCATATCTCTGTGTGGACCAGACCTTCTGTTGATGGACTTCTTGTTCATACAAAAATCTCACTCAGTTATTAAAATATTTACTAAAAGAATTGTTTGGAAATTTAAAATTGATATTTCCAACTGAGACACTAAAGGCCCTGATATTCTTCATGCGAAATCTAAGAATGAAAGTTCGTTTTGGTGTTTGTTTCAGGAGTTTGAAACTGGTAAATGGCTTCGAACTACCATTGGTCCATGATGATGATGTAATAGGCTCCGCCTTCTTTGACATGGAAATCTTCTCCAGTTCATTTCTTCTGTGTTAAGTCTGTTGAGGTCGGACGTCTGCGAGTAAAAACATGAACACACTGGAGAGCTGCTTTATAGTAGAAATTAAAGTTGTAATACTACTTCAAAGTGACACTGACACTGTTTTTTTTTTTTTTCTTTCTTTTTTTTTTTTTTCATGTTTAATACTATAAAGCTGCTTGATTTGAAGTAAAATATTGTATAAAGTGGTATTTATATGAACCTGACTTGACTGGAGTGCTGAATTGCAGAGCTTGTTCATCGCTATGATCGGATACTTTCTTAAAGGATTAGTTCACTTTCATATAAAATTTTCCTGATAATTTACTCACCCCCATGTCATCCAAGATGTTTGTGTCTTTCTTTCTTCAGTCGAAAAGAAATTAAGGTTTTTGATGAAAACATTCCAGGATTATTCTCCTTATAATGGACTTCAATGGCCTCCAAACGGTTGAAGGTCAAAATTGCAGTTTCAGTGCAGCTTCAAAGGGGTTTAAACGATACCAGACGAGGAATAAGGGTCTTATCTAGCGAAACGATCGGTCATTTTCAGAAAAAAATGTAAATGTATATGCTTTATATAAACAAAAGATCGCCTTCCAAGTGCTTCCGCCAAAACCGTACTTTCGTATTCTCCAAAAAGCTTACGCTGTATGTCCTACGCCTTCCCTATTCTACTTACGGAAAAAATGTAACTGGCGCTGCATGCGTTCCGTGAGTAGAATAGGGAAGGCGTAGGACATACAGCGTAAGCTTTTTGAAGAATACGAAAGTACGGTTTTGGCGGAAGCACTTGGAAGGCGATCTTTTGTTTATAAAGCATATACATTTACATTTTTTTCAAAAATGACCGATTGTTTCACTAGATAAGACCCGTATTCCTCGTCTGGTATCGTTTAAAGCCCTTTGAAGCTGCACTGAAACTGTAATTTTGACCTTCAACCGTTTGGAGGCCATTGAAGTCCATTATAAGGAGAATAATCCTGGAATGTTTTCATCAAAAACCTTAATTTCTTTTCGACTGAAGAAAGAAAGACACGAACATCTTGGATGACATGGGGGTGAGTAAATTATCAAGAAAATTTTATATGAAAGTGAACTATTCCTTTAACTGCTGTTTTCTCGCCACTGCTTTTATTTTTGTTGTGTGTTTATTTTGTTATTGAGAGGAAAGTGTGCAGCACATATTCACATATCCATCTAAATGTCACTCTCAGCAGTGTGGGCACCATTGGGATGTTCACTAACAGTATATCGCTGCTCACATATTTCGAACTTCTTTTTACCCCTAAGCGAACAACGAAAAAGAACTTTGCTGTGAGTATATCAGGGCCTTAAAGCAAAATAAATAAATAAAGTCTTATAACAACTGTTTTTGTGAAGCAACTAATATGCCCAAGACATTAGAATGTGTTTACTTGTGTACATTTAGCATTTGAACATATAGCATATGTTTCAGTTACGGCACTGATGAATAATTGACTACACTGTTTCAGCGTCTATGTCATAAGGCTGTTTGATTCACGCACACATGGGCCACATGAATTATGCTGTGTTAGTATGTTCACAGCAAGAGTTGTTCTCACTTCAATCCCTTGCTTCTGCTGCAAGAGGCCTGTGGATGAAGGTTGGACATAAAGGACAAAGGAAGATAGAGAATCGTTATGCCGGGCCCCCATGGCTTTCTGAAACAACCGCAAGCTCACAGCCGCCATGAACCCCGTCTGTAAGTCTCCCCTAAAAATAGAGTCTCAACAAATCCAAAAGAGCAAATAAGGGCTTGCTCTGTGGGAAAACAGTAGAGATGAGCGACGTTCACGCTCAGAGGAACTCAACATGCACACCTTATATACTAACTTTTATAGCCTGTTTTTGTTTGTTTCAAAGTTGTTGTTTTCCTTTTTCCCAGCATGCCATTGTAAAAAAAGAAAAAGAACACTTTAGCATATTTTTAAAATCAGTACTTATTAGCTGACAAGATACTTTAAAAGATGGATGTTATCTACAAATAAATGAAAATGTATTATAGTTTAAATTTATATTAAATGCAATAAGTTGAATTTAATAGTGCTTTTTACCCACTTATGTAATCATTCCATGCATCTTCATGATGCAATTTCATAATGTCTTCTAATTTCTTCTTCTTCATTTTTATTTTTTTATTTTTTTGCCAAGGCAAAATGTCTTGGTTTTAGTTAAAAATGTAGTTTTAGTTAATGATAATACCTTGTTTCAAGCAGAACAAAATATTATTAAAACATTCTTTAAAGCACATAATATGGCGTTCCTTTTCACAAGCTTATGTGTACTTCAACAACACATATGGAGAGTGAGCGAGATTGTTATCGTCAACCCGGCTCACAATGGCACCATTTAGCAAAGGAGGCCTAAACGGGGAAAATGTTCCTTCAAACGATCTCCTCTGCCAAATAAAAGAAAATTTGAACATCCCACAAATAGGCTACATTCTTTAATTTACCTTTATTCTTTTGGCCTTTTGAATCATCATACCATCTGAAGTTGAGAACAAATGGCCTCCCACACACAGTCTATGTAGATATCAGTAAGCATGTGCCATGTGTGTCAAATCTCTTTACTGCTACCTTTATTTCAGGTCTGTAAAACCTGAATAAGCTTAACACCATCATTTATTCAGCAGGCTGCAGGACAAGCTTTTAAAATTAATAAGTTTAGAGCTTCAGAGCAGCAGGTTTGATAAATGTTTGAGGAGTCCTGATGAGTAACAGTGACACTCTCAGAATATGGAGGACAAAATAGCCAGGTACAATGAGGGTCAAACGATGGCAAACAGCTGTACAATGCTGATATTTTCCTTATGAATCAAAGGAAGATCTGGCAATTACATGTTTTTCATGTTCTTTAGCTGGATTGCATTCACACCTGTGTGATTGGAAAGAAGTTTGATCGGCCAAAAATTCCCATGCCTGCTACAAGTTGTTTCCCTTACAACAAAACAGCCAATTAGGAAATGTCATCTGAGCCCCTCCTTCTGGGAATTGCTGATGTCATCACTAGTACCATTCTTCTTATACCTTACTTTTTTTTTTTTTTGCCTTTTTCGCTTCACGTCCGGTACATGTTGCTCCCTTTACAACAAAACGTTCAAATAAATAGTTCAATTAAAGCCTAGTGATAAGACTTACGATTGTATTCTGTGGCTTACAGACTGTGGAAATCATTCTGTTTGATTTCCCCACTTTTAACTGAGAAACTATACAGAAACTTTTATTTTTTTATTAAATGGGTACATTTAAGGTTAGGTTTTATGGGTAGGTTTGCTAGCTATAATCACCACACCATAGACCTATATTGTATTGTACAATTTATGTTTTAGTAATAGCTGTTATTTCATGCGTGATAACATTCGAAAGTAATATCATTTTGCCTTACACTCTTAAAAATAAAGGTTCTTTATTGTCATTGATGGTTCTATGAAGAACCTTTAACATCCACAGAACCTTTTCAATGCAAAAAAAAAGGTTCTTTACACTGGAGAAAGGTTCTTTAGATTATAAAATGTTCTTCACACTGGGAAACAAAAAAATGGTTCACTGAAAGGTTCTTTGGGGAACCAAAAATTGTTCTTCTATGGCAAGGGTTCTCAACTCTGGCCCTCAATGTCCACTTTCATGCAGAGTTTAGCTCCAACCTTGATCAAACTCACCTGCCTATAACTTTTTAGTAATCCTGAAGATTTTGATTTGCTTGTTCAGGTGTGTTTGATTAGGGTTGGAGCAAAACTCTGGAGGAAAGTGGACCTCGAGGGCCAGAGTTAAGGACCCCTGTTCTATGGCATCACTGGTTGATGGATGGATGGATGGAACCTTTATTTTTGAGAGTGTACAAACATGTCAAACATCTAAAATAAAGATATCATGTATTTAAAACAGCAGTCTCAAACTCAATTCCTGGAGGGTCACAGCTCTGCACAGTTTTGCTCCAACCCTAATCAAACACACCTGATCCAGCTAATCAAGGTCTTCAGGATTACTAGAAGCTTCCAAACAGGTGTGAGTTGGAGCTGGTTTGAGCTAAACTGTGCAGAGCTGTGGCCCTCAGTGAATTGAGTTTGAGACCACTGACTTAAAGATAATTTCAGTGGTTGTTAGTGGTTAGTCAACAATATCCGCTCAGCCATTTTTCTTCCAGATTTTAAAACAATGACAGAATACTTCAAAAAGCAATATTGAAACACATTAAATTAGATTAGTTTCCATATACTTAACATTGCTAAGAAAATCAAATGCCAAAGTTTAGTTAATTAATGCCAAAGTGTAGTTGCTTTTCCATTTATCAAATTGTATTGTTTAAATGTTATGTTTAATTATCGTTTTAATGAAATGCACATTCATTCTGAATTCATAATATTAACACTAATTAATAATAGAGCATATTCACAATCCAGTTCATGAAAAAAGACCAATAATGATTACAACCAGAATTCTGGAAAAGTTGGGACATTTTTTAAATTTGAATAAAATGAAAACCAAAAGACTTTCAAATCACATGAGCCAATATTTTATTCACAATAGAACATAGATAACATAACAAATGTTTAAACTGAGAAATTTTACACTTTTATCCACTAAATGAGCTCATTTCAAATTTGATGCCTGCGACAGGTCTCAAAAAAGTTGGCACGGGGGCAACAAATGGCTGAAAAAGCAAGAAATTTTGAAAATATTCAGCTGGGAGAACATCTAGCAACTAATTAAGCTAATTGATATCAGGTCTGATCTAACATGATTAGCTATAAAAGGGATGTCTTAGAGAGGCAGAGTCTCTCAGAAGTAAAGATGGGCAGAGCTGTGAAAGAGTGCATAAAAATATTGTGGAATACTTTAAAAACAATGTTCCTCAACATCAAACTTGAAAGGGACAAGGCCGAAAACCTTTATTGGATGCCCGTGGTCTTCGGGCCCTCAGACAACACTGCATCACTCATCGGCATGATTGTGTCAATGACATTACTAAATGGGCCCAGGAATACTTCCAGAAACCACTGTCGGTAAACACAATCTGCAGATGCCAACTAAAGCTCTATTATGCAAAAAGGAAGCCATATGTGAACATGGTCCAGAAGCGCCCTCATGTCCTGTGGGCCAAGGCTCATTTAAAATGGACTGTTTCAAAGTGGAAAACTGTTCTATGGTCAGGAGAGTCCAAATTTGACATTCTTGTTGGAAATTACGGACGCCATGTCCTCCGGGATAAAGAGGAGGGAGACCTTCCAGCGTGTTATCAGCGTTCAGTTCAAAAGCCAGCATCTCTGATCGTATGGGGGTGCATAAGTGCATACGGTATGGGCAGCTTGCATGTTTTGGAAGGCATTATGAATGCTGAAAGGTATATAAAGGTTTCCAGACGACGTCTATTTCAGGGAAGGCCTTGTGTATTTCAGCAGGACAATTCAAAACCACATACTGCAGCTATTACAACAGCATGGCTTCATTGTAGAAGAGTCCGGGTGCTGAATTGGCCTACCTGAAGTCCAGATCTTTCACCTATAGAGAACATTTGGCGCATCATTGAACGAAAAAGACGTCAAAGACGACCACGAACTCTTCAGCAGCTGGAAACCTATATCAGGCAAGAATGGGACCAAATTCCAACACCAAAACTCCAGAAACTCATTACCTCGATGCCCAGATGTCTTCAAACTGTTTTGAAAAGAAGAGGAGATGCTACACCATGGTAAACATGCCCCCGTCCCAACTATTTTGAGACCTGTAGCAGGCATCAAATTTGAAATGAGCTCATTTTGTGCATAAAATTGTAAAATTTCTCTGTTTAAACATTTGTTATGTTGTCTGTCTTCTATTGTGAATAAAATATTGGCTCATGTGATTTGAAAGTCTTTTAGTTTTCATTTTATTCAAATTTAAAAAATGTTCCAACTTTTCCGGAATTCGGGTTGTAATCATTATTGGTCTTTTTCATGAACTGGATTGTGAATATGCTCTATTATTATCATCATCTGAATGCAATACTGCCGTTTTATGTTTAATCAATATCCCTTAAATGATTCCACTGGACTACTCTTGGAATTTAAAAAACGTCCCAACTTTTCCGGAATTCGGGTTGTATTTGTATAGTGAATAATGAAAACAAAAATTACTTTTAAAACTTTGTTTAATGTGACTGGAATCCATTCCTGGCCTTCTCTTACTCACAAAGTTTCTGGGGTATAATGTCATCAAGCACTATCTTAATGTGATCTAAAAACATTCAGTACCAGGTTTTAAGACAAAATATGTGTTGGAATAATGCATAAATCACTCTTTGACTCACTGTCTAACAGTGATATCAGCGGATGAAGTTTCAGAGGTGCAGTGTCTCTTTTGCCTCCCTTAAGCTTTTTGTAAAAAGAAGGTCACTATTAATAACAGGCAAGCAACAGTTAGTAGTAAAAATAAAATCTAGAGGAAATATGCTTTTTACTGTATTAATGTAGTTATTTTTGACAAATACAAAATATAGTAAAAATGTTACATTTTAAAAACTTGACATTTGTTTTTGGTAAAATTGGTACGTTTGGTAAAAAAATATTACAGTAGTGGATGCTTGATTATAGACTTGTTGATAGTTGCTTATTGATGGATTTAGACCATGCCACTGCTCTCTACACAAAAGAGTAGCACACATTCCCATTTGTTCAATTATATAACAATACATGATTTATTACCAATATAAATGAGAAAAAAAAAATCCATCTGCTTGTTTACTTCTAAGGCTGAACTGTACTGCAGCTGAACTTTAGTTGTTTTTTTTGTTTTTGTTTTTGTTTTGTTTTTTCCGAGCAAGATGGTATTGAAATTTTGGCTATGATATAGATATGACTGACCACTCAGACCAGTATGACCAAATTTAGGATGAAGCCAAAAATAACAACCACAAATTAATTCTAAGGCAAAGTTCCAAGATAGATGCAGATGCAACATGTTTCTCCTTTCTGTGTCTAGTGGTGGGACAGACATGTTCAACCTTGCCCCATTCCCAAAATTGTAAGCCAGCGTTATCTGATATGATACAACCGCAAGCAACCATCAACAAGTTGCTACATCTTTAGCTGTCAGAAATTCAAAGTGTCCTGTTTTTGCCAAACCACAGTGTGGGATATTGCCTAATGTCATGCTTTAGTTCAAAGCCAATATTCAAATTCTGACTAATGCTGATAAGCTGATAATTATTTTCATGTTATGGCAGATAAAAGGATACTAAAATTCTGCACTATTTTGTCTAAACCCTTGTGAAAAAGAAGTATGCTTAATTGTATTATGTCCACTAATGGTGTACTTCAAATCTTAAAAGTATATTTAAAAAAAAAAAAACAACTACTTGCAGATAATATAATATTAATGAAATATAAGGCAACGTAAGTGCGCTTAAAGACAATACATTTTCATAACTGTTTCTTAACAAACTTGAAGGGATAGTTCACCCAAAAATGAAAATTATCCCATGATTTACTCACCCTCAAGCCATCCTGTTTATGACTATCTTCTCTCAGATGAACACAATCTGAGTTGTATTAAAAATATCCTGGTTCTTCCACGCTTTATAATGGTAGTGAATGGCGCTCCTGATTTTGAAGCCCAAAAAGGTGCATGAATCCATTATAAAAGTAATCGATACGGCTCCAGGGGGTTAATAAAGGCCTTCTGAAGTGAAGCGATGGGTTTTTGTATGAAAAATATCCATATTTAAACCATAGGTTATGCTTCCGTCGTAAGTCGACTTGCGTATGGTTGTTTGCTGGAAGCTGATTATTATAGTTTAGAAAGTTGTAAATATGGATATTTTTCTTACAAAAACACATCGCTTCACTTCAGAAGGCCTTTATTAACCCCACATGGATTACTTATATGATGGATGGATGCATTTACATTTACATTAATTCATTTAGCAGACGCTTTTATCCAAAACGACTTACAAGTGAGGAATACAACAAGCGAGTCATCATGAAGAAGCAAATAGACACAAGAAGTGCTCACAATACAAGTTTCGGACATTGCTCAGAGTATCATATGCTATAATAGAGAGGGATTAAAGGAAATGAAAGGATAGGTAATGAAAGGATAGGATTTTTCAAGAGATGAGATGAGTTTTTAGCTGTTCTGCATTCCGGATGAAGGCAGGAAGATCGTTTCACAGCATGGAGCAGTGAACGAAAATGTTCTGGAGAGTGATTTTGTGCCTCTCTGTGATGGTACTACGAGCCTTCGTTCCTTTTGTGATCGCAGGCTTCTGGTAGGGGTGTAGACTCGTAAAAATGAGTGGAAGTAGGGGGGTGCTGAACCTGTGGTAGATCTGCGTCAACACCTTGAACTTGATGCGAGCAGCAAGTGGTAGCCAGTGCAGAGAGATGAAGAGAGGTGTGACATGGACTCTTTCGGGCTCGTTAAAGACAAGACGTGCTGCAGCGTTCTGAATCATTTGTAGAGGCTTGATTGTGCATGATGGCAGTCCAGCCAGAAGAGCATTGCAGTAATCAAGCCTAGGAATGACCAGGGCCTGGACGAGAAGTTGTGTCGCATGTTCTGTTAGAAAAGGCCTGATTTTCCTGATGTTGTGTAGCCGTCTTTGCAATGTGGTCTTTAAAGGCCAGTTGGTCATCAAAGATTACTCTAAGATTTCTGGTCGAATTTGATGGGGTAATTGAAGATGTACCTAACTGGATGGTGAAATCGTGCTTTAGAGTTGGATTGGCAGGGAAGACGAGAAGCTCAGTCTTTGCCAGGTTGAGCTGCAGATGATTCTTTCATCCATGCCGAGATGTCCGCCAGAGAGCTTGAGATTCATGCAGCTACTGTGGGATCATCTGGTTGGAATGAAAGGAAGAGCTGCGTGTCATCAGCTTAGCAATGGTAGGAGAAACCATGTGCCTGTATGATGGGACCCAGTGATGTAGTGTATATGGAGAACAGGAGGGGTCCAAGAACTGAACCCTGAGGAACCCCTGTGATCAGTTGATGAGCTTTGGATACCTCCCCTCTCCAGGCAACCCTGAAAGACCTACCTGTGAGATAGGAGTCAAACCAGTGAAGTGGAGTACCTGTGATGACCAGTGATGAGAGGGTGGACAGAAGGATTTGATGATTCACTCTGTCAAAGGCAGCAGATAGATCGAGCAGAATGAGAACTGATGATTTGGAATCAGCCTTTGCAATCTGCAGGTATTCAGTGACCGACAGTAGTGCAGTCTCGGTTGAATGGCCGCTCTTGAAACCAGATTGGTTGACGTCCAATTGGTTGTTCTGTGAGAGGAAATATGCACTTTTTGGGGATCAAAATCATAATCGTCATTCACTACCATTAAAAGCTGGGAAGAGCCAAGATAGTTTTTAATATAACTCAAATTGTGTTCATCTGAGAGAAGATAGTCATATACAGGATGGCTTGAGGGTGAGTAAATCATGGGATAATTTTCATTTTTGGGTGAACTATCCCTTTAAATACACTTTTAAAAAGTTTTACTGTTTTAAATCATTATTTTATTCTTAACTTGTCATGCTTTAAAGAAGTAAACTTATTTTGTTGACTATCAAATGCAAGCACATGCAAATTACTTGATTATTATTGAGTAGTATGCTATTCAATATTGCATTTAAAGTTAATATATTTTAAATGTATTAAATTACAACTTCATCATTAGCAGTGTACTTTAGCCATATTTCAAAGACAATGGAAGAAATTATGAAATTACCTGTAAAGATGTACTTAAATCCTACTTAAGAGGGTTCAAAAAGCTCTTTAGTATATTATTTTAAAGTATATTATTTTCATCACAATAGTTTTCAATTGTATTTAATAGGGATGCACCGATACCATTTTTTAAGGACCGAGTATGAGTACCGATACTTTTTTTTTCCGGTACTCGCCGATACCAGTACCGGTGCCTATACATTTATTAATTTCTCTCTCTCTCTCTCTCTCTCTCTCTCTCTCTCTCTCTCTCTCTCTCCCTTTTTTTTTTTTTTTTTGGTGATGTTGCAACACAGTGAGACTGATGAATGTAGGACAGCTTCTTTATTATTACTCTAATGAAAAAAGTAATAATTTTTGTGTGCTTGTCACAAACTTAAAGAACAAAAATTTCACAGTGTCCAATAACCTTCAAAGGGTATAATTACCAATATATATATAATTGTTGGTATATAAAAAGAAATTTACAAATTACAAACAATACAACAAATACTATAAAGATACAAATTAAAGAAACTTGTTTTTCAGATACAGTAGGTTTATTTACCATGTATACATTTATTTACTGTGACAAATATAGGCTACGGTCCCTTTAAGACAGAATCCATGGATACTGACACATATCCTGTTTTCACCCAAATGTTTACGTCGACTTAAGCCATAACCGACTGTATTTACGTGAGATACTCCACACGATGGACATTTTGACAACTATGTGTGCATTTGACCATTCAGGCGCGAGGAGAACTGATCGCGCGCTGTCTGAGAGAACTGGGATTGCGCGCAAGAAAGAGAGAGAGCGCTTCTGGTCTGTGTCATTCAGCGCGATTCCGCCTATCCCGCCTTCACTAATCGATAACGAATTGTGATTGAAAGCATGCAGTTCGCAATGTGTGGGTTGTCATCATTAATTTTGAAGTATTTCCACACTCCTGAGGCTGACATTGTTTCTGCTGCTGCCGCCGGTGTCTCTGTGCACGGGAAATTCTGTCATTTACGTCACGTGAGGTATCGGTCTTTGGTATCTGGGGTATTTTTACGAGTACAAGTACACGAGCTTGGTATCGATCCCGATACCAATACTTTTATTGGTACCGGTGCATCCCTATTATTTAATAATAACATAATATTTTTTCATCATTAGGCTAATACTTTTTAAAATTATTAAGTGTACAGTATGAAAATGGATATTCATATTGAGATTTACTAATGATTATATTTAACAGTAGTATTAAATTGTTAGTGTTTTTAAACTACTTCAGAGAGTGTTAGATGACTGCAAATATAAATGTAGAAATCTTTTTTGAATGATAAAAAAAGTAGATTGAATGATAAAAAAGTTAGCCTTCACCTTTTCATCAGTTATTAGTCTTTCCAGTCTTTTGAGTAAATCCAAATGATGAAGGGCCAAAACTTTTTTTAAACTTTACCACACGGAAAACTCCACTGACACGTTCCTCTAATTTCACTGACTGCTGAACCGTGGTAAGGTGATGCAAGATAAATTGACAGTCTCCAATTTAGTACAGTATTCTGAATAAAAGGCCCAGAGGAATCTTGTTCTGACAGTGTGTCGAAAAAAAGTAGCTTGTGAAACTTCAAAAGAGTTACTTTTCTTCTGTTAATGCTGACTGCTGCGTGAGTGTGTTTCTATACAGTACAATTACAAAATTAGGAACACTGCCCGGCCCACGCAACACCTGCGAAATCGCAGTCGTTGCAGGTTAACAAGAATGTTAATCCTTTCAGCCCCTTGTTTTGTCTTATCCCAAACAGACAAATGAAGTACAAAGCTGTGAAACATTCCTACTAATGGATTCTGTACCACAGTCAGTCAGTGGACAAATAATGATGGAGTGGGTAAAGAGCTGGATCAGTGCTCACACTGATAATATTCCATTTTTTAATGTTGGGGGGCTGGAAGGGTACATCGGACCGCACGCATATCAAATTCCTTTCTGTTTACATTAGCTGCTCTCCAAAGCCATTACACTGGCCCTTCACACCTGCCCTGACATGTCTACCGCTGGTGCAGCCGTGATATATATACGCGGAACAGAAACTTCATTGTACTCTCGGTCTGTCTCCCCGGCGGCCATGTTGTCAGGCCCTGGGAGAAAAGGATGAATTATGGGTCCGAGGGATTTGTCTCAGCATGGAGAAAGATGGATAGAGGGAGAGAGAGCAATAGAGAGAAATATCCCACTTCACTAAAGAGCGATGAAGGGGAAACAGTGAGCCAAGTTTCCTGTGTCTCGCCCCTCTGGCTGTGGCCGAGGTTTGTCATCGCTCCAGGCGTTCTCAGGCCCTGATCATTTGGCATTTGGAGTGCTCGATCATTTCTTCATAATTATCCTCTTCTCTGATCTCTGAGTCACCCGATGCCCTCGGCATTTATAATGATACCAGTTTCTAAAAGAGTTTATGGTGAGCTGTGTGGTGTGGATTAAGTCTATATGCGGGCAGATTCGCTTCCAGAGGCTTTTTGCGCTTGAAATTGTTAACCCCAGAATGCATGACCCAAAAAAATGCACATGAATGCATAAAAGGGGTTAAAGTAACCCCTGATGGATTCAATGATTTTCTTCAAAATAAAAGCATTATGTTTAAATCATTTGATTATACAAATGTTTCAATAACATTCACTTCCGATGTGCACATATAATGCTAAATTATATAATATATTGTATATAATTATATTTTACACAACTTTCTTTTGAGGGAATAAGACCAATGGCAGTTAAAAGTTTCAGCATACACTACTGATCAGATTTTATTTTATTTATTTTTTTTGTTTGTTTTTTAGAAATTGCTATTTTTATTCATCAAGGCAGCAAAAAACTGATCAAAAGTGACAGTAAAGACATGTATGATGTTACAAATGATTGCTATTTCAAATAAATGCTGTTCTTTTGAACTCTCTATTTGTCAAATAATGCTGAAAGATAATAAGCAGCAAAACAGTTATTTAAAATTGTTTAATAATTCACAATTTTACCATTTTTGCTGTGATTACAATCAAATAAATGCAGCCTTGATAAGCATAATAGAAAGAAAAAAAAAACAAACAAACAAACAAACAAAAAAAAAAACAGTAATATTACACAAAATCTTACCAACCCCAAATGTTTCAACTGTGTACGTGTGAAAAATGTGAGAGAAAAAAAAATAATAGATTTGTTTTTGTTTTTTAAGGATATAGAATGATAATGATATGATATAATTATATATGAATCAACAATTTTTAGTACTCTATTGAGTTTCAAGGAATTAAATATATTGACAAAACTAATGAAATCATATCATGGTGAAAGTTCCATTGAAAATCCCTAATTGTGTACCCCTTTTCAAAGAAACTTTTTATTCTTTAACCTGGATAAGTAATCAGTCCTGGGTTGTAAGGTTTTGAGATTTCACACAGTATTTGTATTTGCATTCTTATTTGCATATTTATGAGGTCTTTAATGTTGATTGGATGAGTACAGCATGTGATGACCATGCAACTTGCTTCTCTGGCATGTCTTTATATGAATTTGTTTGAATCTGTTTATTGTCTTAAATCTACTGAAATACTATGAAAATGGTTCCCATCATATTTTGACATTTTAAAGGGTTAGTTCACCGAAAATGAAAATTCTGTCATTAATTACTCACCCTCATGTCGTTCCAAACTCGTAAGACCTTCGTTCATCTTCGGAACACAAATTAAGATATTTTTGACAAAGTCTCAGTGAAAGGTATTAAAAACATATTTAAAACAGTTCAGTGGTTCAACCTTAATGTTATGAAGCGACAAGAATACTTTTTGTAAAATAACGACTTTATTCAACAATATCTAGTGATGGGCGATTTTAAAACACTGCTTCATGAAGCTTCGAAGCTTGTTCAGAGCGCCAAAATCACATGATTTCAGTAAACGAGGTTTCGCTACGTCATAAGTGTTTCGAAATTTCAATAGTTCACGTGACTCTGGCAGTTTAATACGCGCTCCGAACCACTGATCCGGAACAAAAGATTTGTAAAGCTTCGAAGCTTCATGAAGCAGTTTTTTGAAATCGCCCATCACTAGATATTGTTGAATAAAGTCACTTTTTTGTTATTTGCTGCACAAAAAGTATTCTAGTCGCTTTATAATATTAAGGTTGAACCACTGTAGTCACATGAACTGGTTTAAATATGTTTTTAGTAGCTTTCTGGGCATTGAAAAAGGGAATGTTATTGCTGGCGATGCAGACCTTACTGAGCCATCGGATTTTATCAAAAATATCTTAATTTGTGTTCCGAAGATGAACGAAGGCCTTACGGGTGTGGAACGACATGAGGGTGAGTAATTAATGACGTAATTTTCATTTTTGGGTGAACTAACCCTTTAACTGCTTCCCTTTAGAATCTGAATATAAACAGCGTGTGAATAGTTATGTGTCTGTGCAAAACAAAGAATATTTAATGCGGTAAGCACTAACACAGTTTGCGATTAGTTGTGTATCGCTAAACAAATCAGCATAACATTTTAGCACTACATTGTTTCCCACCGTATTCTTTTGACATGGTAATTTGAAGTTTGTGCTGCAATAGCGAGCTGTTCTGGAACAGGATACAACTTCCTTTCAAGAGTTTTCAGGAGTAAAAGTTGCTTTAAAAAATGTTAACCCAGCGTGAAGAGAGAAAAATGACAGTTTGAGTAGTTTGTAGAAGTCTATAAAAGATTTGTGGGTTGTGCTACTTGGATGCAGAAACAATGTCTTGTCACATGCTTTTATCCTTGAAGTTGAGTAACTTGAATGAATTTCTATGGAAACACCACAATATGTCCACAATAATGAGAAGGGTGAAATAAAGTTAGCGTCTGTCAAACTTGAACAATGAGCCGAGACAATAATCACAACTGAACGCCTTCAAGAAACCTTGATGTTGAAGTGATGCGTCTATAAAAATCAACATGAAATCAAGAGCGAAATGTCTGGGTTTTATTAGCCTGATGCTGTAGAGACTCAGTTTCAACACTAGCTCTAAACACATGCTCACATTTTTTTTTTTTTTTTTTGGTTTGATGATGATTGAATGACATTTAGTTCCAGCCACTGACAGCTTGACCATCAGCTATAATCATTTTAATTGGCTTAGGCTTACTTTGTATCCCACATTCATTGTAATATAAATATTTAAAGTCTAAATCATGTGAAAATGTATATAGATTTTCCCGTTATAATGAGGGAAAGGTCCACCATGGGACTAATTAGCTAAATGCATGTGATGAAATGAGCTTTTTAGTGTTATGCTGAAGGCAAGTATAATGACAGGTTTAAGCAAATCCCTCCACATCTCTTTGGATTCCTTCATTTACATAAACTTTGACAGTGAGTAAAAGAAATATACAATGTAGAGTTTTACAAACAGCATAAAGTTAAGTCATTAATGGATCTGAAATAGTTTATCACTTGGCACGTCAAATTATAGTCAGTAACAGTAACAGATTCCTAGCACATGAATTTTGGTGCTGCATTTGGATCCATGTCCAATTCCTGCAGACAGCAAGTATTCGTCTTATGAATATTTAAAGCAAAAGCAATTGTCTTTTCTCCACATATTTCTGTATTCAGGGTGAAAAATTGGTGAATTTTTAGGAAAAAATTATTCCTCCACTGACACATTTGGACAATTTGTGCTTGTGATGTGTTCTTGCAGCATGTGCAGCATGGGTACGCTGAACTTCAGCACATACTCCCCTGATGATGTCTTATAATTATGGGTCTACACTGAATGTACACACTGCTGAAACTGCCAAGCTGATTTATGGAGGATAAACGGCCTTCATATAGGCCACAGTGTGCTGAGAGTCTCTGCGCTCGGGCCGGCTCATGCAGGAGTCAATTAGAAAGCTATGAAACACGACTTTAGGGTTTAGAAACAAATGTAACAGTTATGGTTTTGGTTATAGGATTGTCAGTGCAATTACTGGTGAAGATGTTTGTTGACGTCAATGCTATTGAAGATGAGATGAAATAGACACCCCATGGCAATATTTTAAAGGGCACCTATTATGCCCCTTTTCACAAGATGTAATATAAGTCTCTGGTGTCTCCAGAAAGTGTCTGTGAAGTTTCAGCTTTAAAATACCCCACAGATCATTTATTATAGCTTGTCAAATTTGCCCCTATTTGGGTGTGAGCAAAAACACGCCGTTTTTGTGTGTGTCCCTTTAACCCTTAAATGCATACCTCGGGTCTTTATCGACCCGGGTTGTCATTCACTACCCTCCTCCTCATTCATTTTTCAAAGTTAGACATCAACCTTCTTAGTATTCTTCAATCAATTCATTATAAAGAATATAACAAGAAAAAAAAAAAATCATAAAATTATTTAAGAATGCCTGTTTTCCCATTCATTTTTTGTAAAAATTGTATACGGTCGCTAATGACCCGAGGTGTGTATCAGTGTATGTATTTTGTTTTTGTTTTTTTCTGCACAACAATAATTGGATCTTTGATGACGGAATAAGCGCAATTCACCTTTATTCCACAAGGTGGCAATGTCTGATACACAATGATTAAGTGACGTTTCATTCAGACAGAAAACGAAAGAATAGGCAAAACATGAAATGGCTCAGCGATTTACAGCAGAGCAAGTACTGAATGCAATCTAATATGAGTGTCACTGTCACTTGATGGAGGATCTGGTGAAGCTATCAGCGATCAAAATATTGATTTTGAAGATGTTGAAAATGATAGTTTTGAGAATATGTATTCGCGATCTCATACATATTCTCAAAACTATCATTTGCTGAATGTACTGGGAAATGAGCTCTGACGAGGACAGTGATGATGGCATAAAACATCTGCTCAAAATGAACCCTTCCAAGCTCCAAAAGGTAACACAATATGCTTTATTTTATTCTTCTGTAATGGTTATTCTAATATTAGGGGAGTTTTATATTATTGCGACAGGTAGAGATCCATCCGTGTTAGATATAGAACCGGGTCACTAAAGACCCGAATGTGTAATAATGATTGGCGAAACATTCATGCATTTAAGGGTTAAATGCAAATGAGCTGCTGCTCCCGGCCCGCTTTCCAAAAGAGGGCAGAGCTTTAACAGCTCGCACTTCGGTTTCTCAACAACAAAGCTGGAGAATCTCACGCAGCTAAAATGACAATTGTCAGTAACGGTGTTCAGCTTACATAGTTCAAACCGGAGTCGGACACTGATGGAAAGACTCAACTTTTTTTAACTGAAAAGTTACAACTTTTAGAATGCAACTGGACGTTTCTGAATGGTTAGTGGATAAATTTATGTAGTTGCTGTGGAGTTGATTCAACTCATCGACTAGCATGTGTCGTCATGTTAATCTTTTGTGCAAATCCAGCGTTGAATTGACCCTCGTTTGTGAAGCAGTCCGGCGTAAAATGACGGCATGACAACACTCTACAACATATTTTCCTCCTCTCTAAAGCAGCCCAACATGGCCTCACCCCCTTTGTTGCGTGTTTTGCCATGGCTTTAGAAGTGGTACACCATTGCTGCTTGCGAAAACAAAATGGCGGCGCCATGGTAATACTATAAGATCCCCTTCCTACGTCCCTAGGCAACATGTTCTCCAACCAATACGCCTATATAGGTCGTTTGTCACTTCCCTCAAATACGTCCCATAGGAGCGTTTACTAAAGCTGTGCCCCTATCGACAACAGGACACTTTCATTTTAATTCATGAAATACGACCCATAGGAGCGTTTGCTAAAGTTGTGCCCCTATCGACAACAGGACACTTTCATTTTAATGCATTGTTCCCTTTTATCTGCGTCATATTTCGGGTTTCGCGTAGCTCAATTGGCAGAGCATTACAATATATAACAATATGTAATCATGTGACCATGCGATCGTGGGTTCGATCCCAGGGAATGCATGTGCTCATAAAGTGTATATGCACTATAAATCACTAAGGGTAGGTTTAGGTTTAGGTTTAGGGGTGGGGTGGGTGAAGTCGTTAATAAAAAAAAATGAGTTTTGCTAAATGGAAATAGGACAAATGGTGTAAAAAGTCCACACATTGCATTTAAATGAACACGCATTTTGATTGGTAACGACAGTCATACGTCATTTCATGACGACAGACGTAACACGACACTGTCATTATTTTTACGCCAGCTAGAGGGCGCATGACTTTAAAACGTAAATATAGGTCATAATAAGGTGCTTGAAAAACCTATAGGGTCGTTTTTTTTTGGAGGACAGTCTGTCCCTAGGGGAGCGAAATCTGAGCGGCTTGTTTGTTTTTTTGTTTTTTGTTTTTTAACATACTTGCAGAGAAATGCTTACCAAAACAAAGTTACTGGGTTGTCCTTTTTTTTTTCTTTTTTCTGGGTTGGTAGATTCACCAAGGACCCGATTATAGCACTTAAACATGGAAAAAGTCAGATTTTCATGGTATGTACCCATGGTATGTTTAAAACATAATGCTGACCAAAAATATTCTGACAAAATATTACTTTAAATCTTGCAAATACAACATTTTTGTAAATCTGACTATTTCTACAACTTTGTTTCTCGGATTTACGACTTTAGCACAATGTAAGCACAATGTGCTCTTTTATTTCTTGCAGTTGTGACTATATCTCACAATTGCAACTTTGCAACTTTATATATAACATTTTTTTTTTTTTTTTAAGTCCTGAAAAATATGAAAAGTAAACAAAGTTACTTACAACTTTAGTTATAACAATTGTAACTTTGTTTCTCGATATTGTGACTTTATATCTCATAATACCTATATTTCCATCCACCTATTTCTATGCACATTTGGATATGGTACAAAAAAATTGCTGGATGGAAATGCTAAGATGCGCAATTATTCAAAAAATGCGTGTAAAAAAACGTATGCGCTCAATTGAGGTAGATATATATATCCAATAAGATGATGTACATAAACTAAGATGGAAAAGAAATTCCAAATAAATCCCTAAATGCACAACAAAAAAAGTCATGTGACTTTGCATCAACAGAAGATGTGATTAGATAACAGGACTAACCAGTGGACCGATTTCATTGCACAGCATCTCAAATATTGGTTTAGTCATTCTGAAATGTCTGAGCCAAAGTCATGAAAATGATTTGGATTGATTCCCTCCTAGAAGCATCTCACACAAAATGCGTTTCCAAACACCAGCATCCGAACGCAAGATAACATGACAGCGTTTATTGCGTTTCGTCTGTGCGCTCCGAGACGCAAGTCATTTATGATGTAGGAAAAAAGAGTCACAGTTTCTTCCCCGATTGCAGCAACTTCCATTTTTATTACAGATATTTTGCGCCAATTTCACAGGGGGATAGAAATGTTCATGGGATAGAAATGTTCCTTTATTCGCAAATGTTTTATGCGATATTCCAATTTTGCGTATAAGTTAAATTTGCAACTGTGGATGGAAACATAGCTAATGTGACTTAAAATCTGGCAATTGTGACTATTTCTTGGAGTTGTGACTTTATATCTCACAATTTCCTCGCTTCTTGTAATTGTGACATTATGTCTCCTAGTTGTGACTTTATCTTTCACAATGTGACTTTATACCACAGTTGCAACTTTGATTCTCTGAATTGTGAGTTTATATCTCACAATTTGACTTAAAATCTTACAATGTTCCTTTTATCTTGCAATTGTGACTTCATTTCTTGTAATTTTAACTCAAAACTGCAACTTTGATTTGCAAAGTTGCAATTTTATGTATCAAAATTGTGACTTGATATCAGTTTTCACTTTTTTTCCCCTTGCAATTATAATTTTATGTCTCCCAGTTGTTGACTTTATATTTCACAATGTTTATTCTTATTTTAAACTTTATCTCAAACCTTTTACAAAACAGATAAAGAAAATGCACTTTTTTTAAAGAAAGAAATCTGTTCATGCTCTACAGTGAAACACGGAACAGTTTAATCGTGCTGTAATGTTGTCTGTGGGATAGAAAGGATGCTGTTTAAAATCCGGCTCTATCATGGTGTTTGCCCTTTATTAGAAATGCATGGGGGTTTGTTCCTCCATTCCCACTGTGCATTTTATATGCATGGCGTACTTGTAAATCTTCCAGTCTTGCACATTTGGACAAACCAATTTAAAGCAGCATTATAAAGATAGTAAGCCAGAATTCCCTCAGGGAGTTGGGAGTGTGTTGTGTAATTCTGGGAAGATTTACGAACCTGGCTGTTGATGGAAATTAGGACTTGAAATTGCTTTTAAGACTTGTAAGAGCCATTGTGGATGCAAATCACATGATCTCAGGTGCTGAGACTTTTTATGTAAGTGTTCTTTTTTTGGATGATGATGTTCAAAAAGCAGTTGGGGGGACTGGGACTAATTGTCACACAAGTAAGGTTTGATGTCAAAAATTCAATTCAACAAATGTGTTTGCCTTTTACAATTTTTTTCCCCCTGTGAATTATGTGTTTTGCACTGCTGAAAATCATACAAAAGGCTGTTTAAACATGTTCCACTGTGACAACTTACCCCATATAGGGCCCTATCATACCTCACTATACCCTCCTGCAGCGAAGGCCGCACTAGAGGAATGGCACTAGTGAAAAGTAAATGAAATGCAGGGCACAGGCAATAAAATTTGCACATTCCTGTCAGGGCAGGTTGATGGATGTAGCGGAACTGCGTTTATTGACACAACACCTTCATGTTTCATAAGGCCATCAGTCATACAGTCACACCGGTGCTCAAGACCTGTGTCTGGGCAGAGAGCGGTGGTAAAGCACGACTTTTCCCTGACTGCCCACAACAGAAGTCTGTTAATATACTTTTACTTCCCTTTATTTCATCATGTAAAGGTTTCTTTGTGGTCATTTGATTACATAAGCTGTAGAGGATAAAGAAGAGGACACTTGAATGAAAATTAGAATGAAAGTCATTTATAACATTGAGATGGGAGTCACAGTCATGCTGATTAGACATTGATTAAACCGTAATGAGACTCTGTTGTTAGTGCATACACACATACCTTCTCTGTGCTTTTGTTAGAGTGTGGGGTTTATGTGACTGCAAGACTATATAGTATATATACAGTAAATATATATATATATATATATTACAAAGAGTACTTGCTATGGAATTTATATATTTTAAAGTGCTAACTGAATGTAATGTTTTCAGATAGGCTACTGTACTTAATTGCATTTTAATTGCAATTAAAATGTGTTCTAGTTTAAATTTATATTAAATGCAATTAGGTGGTCTTTTTGGGGGGGATTTTTGACTCACTTAATCAGTACTTCATTATATATAATTTCAAGATTACTTCTATTGTCTTTGAAATATGGTTAAAGTGTACTTCCAAATGCACTGACAAGCATTTATGGTAAACTAAAATATATTTTAACAATTTCTATAGAAATTTGTTTGTTATCCATTTAAAATATATTTGTAATTAAACATTTCTAATGATGTTGTAATTTATTATTATTATTTTTTTTTATTTAAAATATATTAACTTTAAATGTAATATTGAATATCACAGCAGTTATAATTATGATCATGTACCTTACATGTGCTTTAATATATTAGTCACATCAAAATTAGTGTACTTCTTTTAAGCGCAACAAAAGAATTTTAAAACAATGATTTAAAATGTACTTTAAATTAAAATTATTGTATTGGATATTATTACGAAGTGCACTTAAATGTATTAAGAATCGAGTGTACTGTTTTTACACTTACAATTGTTTTTGTTTTTTTTATGATATTATCTGCAAATACAGTTTTTTATTAATATACTACTTAAAATTTTTGACATACACTACATGTGCGTATTCAATACAATTAAGCACTCTTCTTATCTTCTACAAAAACAATTAAACCATCAATAAAGCTACTGTAGAAACCAACAATATTTAGCTGAAAACTGAGCATTTAACCAAATGTTATATTGTTCTAGAAATGCCTGTTTTGTAATAAGTATTAAAATATTGTTTTGTATACCACTACACCAGTATGCAAAAATACCATATAGGCAGTGACAAAATAACTGGTTAATTTTTTAAGATGGCCGCCACTTTAATTACATGCCTTAGATGGGACTTTGGTTTAACTACACCTAAAGACTAAAAGGGTAAACAAGACTAATTAAAAAGAAAACCTTGGAAAACCATGAACAAAACAGGAACCACAAATGATAAAACTATAAAATAAAGTACATGACAAAGCAAATCACTGCTGTCACAATACTGAAAATTTATTGCATTACTAGTCCACAAAATTGTCTTTGGATTATAGTGTGATTATAGGGATCATTTTAGAAGTAGAGGAGTGTTTAGTCAATTGTGAACAATTGTGAAGCGTTACTTTGTACGTGAGTCTCATTGCAACATCTTCCTGGATCAACATCTTTGTTGATCCTGGAACAACATTCCAATCAACCAATCAGATTTGAGGGTTTACAGTTTATGTTAAGTTTAGGCTTGCATCCAGGGTTAGGTGCTTCTACATCAGTGTTATTCACATATTATTTCCCTCTGATTTTAGGGATAAGTTATGGGTATGGTTAGGTTAATGGTATAGGGTTAAAGGTTTAGTTCACCCAAAAATGAAATTTCTGTCATTAATTACTCACCCTCATGTCATTCCACACCCGTAGAACCTTCATTCATCTTCAGGTGTTTTTCATGTATTTAAATATATGTGTATTTACACATTTGTAATAATGATGCAATGATGATGTTTAAAGGGTTAGTTCACCCAAAAATGAAAATTATGTCATTAATTACTCACCGTCATGTTGTTCCACACCCGTAAGACCTTCGTTCATCTTCTGAACACAAATTAAGATATATTTGATAAAATCCGATGGCTCAGTGAGGCCTCCATTGCCAGCAAGACACTTAACACTTTCAATGCTCAGAAAGCTACTAAAGACGTATTTAAAACAGTTCATGTTCACAAATTAAGATATTTTGATGAAATCTGAGAGGTTTTTTTTTTTATTTATTTATTTTTTATCCTCCATTGAAAGCAACGAAATTACCACACTCAAGGTCCAGAAAAGTAGTAAAAACATGGTTAAAATAGTCAACGTGACTACAGTGGTTCAACCTTGATATTATGAACCAACGGGAATATTTTTGTGCGCAAAAGCAAAACAAAAATAACGACTTCATTCAACAAATTAGTCTCTCCCCTGTCATTGTGCTAAGCTATTTAGCTTCTGTGTTTACGTCCGAACGCCGGCTCAGTATTGGTCGTTCGGACGTAAACACGGAAGCTCTACAATGTAAATAGCAGAATGACAGGGGAGAGATGAATTTGTTGAATAAAGTCATTATTTTTGTTTTGTTATTGCGCAGAAAAAGTATTCTCGTCACTTCATAATAGGTTGAACCACTGTAGTCACGTTGACTACTTTAACAATGTTTTTACTACTTTTCTGGACCCTGAATGTGGTAATTTCGTTGCTTTCAATAGAGGATAAAAAAAAAAAAAAAAAAAACCTCTCGGATTTCATCAAAATATCTTAATTTGTGTTCCAAAGATGAACAAAGGTCTTACGGATTTGGAACGACACAAGGGTGAGTAATTAATGACAGAAATTTCATTTTTGGGTGAACTAACCCTTTAAGACTAAATTTTCGGACAGGATTGTTGTTCCAGGATCAACAAAATATGTTGATCCAGGAACATGTCTTACTTGGCAAAATCATGGTGACTGCCCAGGGCCCTAGATTCCATTAAACTCCCTTGCTGCCCAATCCACTAAATGAGCTGCATGAGAAGTCAAGGAAATAGCGTCACTGATGAATCGAGGCGGTTTGAGAGAGAGCATTAACGCTCTCCAATGTGAATTAAAACACTTGCTAGTCACAATAGCCACTCTTGAGGCGTAGTTATAGTTCTTGTCTGGACGCCAAATAACTTTGATATTTAAAGTTTTAAAAGGGAATTATATATTGCATTTCATTTTAGAACAGCTAATTAAAAAGGCAGATTACTGCGCCCTGATTGGCTGGGATGATTTCTGTACTTGCCAGCTTGTCTTGCGAAGAGTATTTACTGCCTCCACAGGAAGCTTGAGTGTCCTTGGCAGGTGATTGTGCTATTCCTGGGAGAAATATAGGACTTCAAGGCAGTGAATGCTACTCTCGGTGTCCCCGTGAGACAGAAGACATGTCCAGAACCCGTTCATTAGGCATTATGTAGGGGTGTGGAGACACGGGAGATAATGTTTGGGTGAAGATACTGGTGTCTCTCAGTGATGAGGGTTTAACCAACACTTATTGAGGTCCAGGAGGTCACGCAGACATAAGAGCAGATAGTTTGTCTTCAAAGCCCTTGGGAGTAAAGATTGACTAGAGTAAACGCTCGAATGATGGATGCTAGGTTGTGGAGAGCATCTGCAGCTTCTCTTTTTCAGTCTGCTGTAGGCAGGCTCAGAAACACTTCAGAGGTGTCCAGATTTCTAAAGCAAGCTGAGAATAGGGTCTCTCATGACTCCATAAAAGTGTCCAAGGCCACGCGCCTGTGAAGGGGAAAGATCTGAGATTAATGCTCGTGGATAGGCCGGAAGGGCCGCGCGCATTAATATTTAATTTCTGCACTGTTATTGTCTCAGCAGAGGTGGAAGTGCTAACCTGCAGAATTATTGCGAAAGTACTGGAACGAAACAGACTTTGAAAGAGTAATAAACAGGGCTGGAGAGTCCGGGGAGGATGAAACTGCTCAGCAATGGTCCAGTTAATCTTCGGAGGAATGCCTGTTTATATAGACCTGTCAGGATTTCTGTCTCTCGGGAATCTTGTGTGAAATGTACGGAAGGTGAGGTGAGATTACAGTTCTCACGGTCAGTGCTAGAGAATGCTAATCTGTTTTATCTAAGTTTACTTTTCTGCAATACAAACAAAAACAGTGGTAAACACAGCTGTGGTTATCTAATCATGAGTAATTGTGTTGATGTAACAGTCTTATCATTATTTATTACCATTAATTTGGTTTATTCTAGTTCACCTTTCCAAACATAATTACATTTTGTTATGGTCATCCGCATCCAAAGTAAGACATTTTACAATTGGAAGTATAGAAATTACAGAAAAGATAAAGGTTAAACAAATCAAAGCTAAATTTTAAGCTTTAAGTAGTATTTGTGCTTGAATGCTTTTAATGTGTTATTCAGACACAATGGGTCTCCCCTTGTGAAAAAGAAGTACATTTTAGCATACTTTTAAAAAGAGTACTTATTACATAAGTAATATACTTCATGCAAATATACCTAAGTGCAAACTGAATGTAATGTTTTAGACACTTAATTGCATGTTCTAATGAAACTTGTTTTTCATGTATTTAAATATATGTGTATTTACACATTTGTAATGATGATGCAGTGATGATGTTTAAAGGGTTAGTTCACCCAAAAATGAAAATTCTGTCATTAATTACTCACCGTCATGTCGTTCCAAACCCGTAAGACCTTCGTTCATCTTCGGAACACAAATTAAGATATTTTTGATAAAATCCGATGGCTCAGTGAGGCCTGCATTGCCGGGAAGACAATTAACACTTTTAATGCTCAGAAAGCTACTAAAGACGTATTTAAAACAGTTCATGTGACTACAGTGGTTCAACCTTAATGTTATGAAGCGACGAGAATACTTTTTGTGCGCCAAAAAACAAAATAACGACTTTATTCAGCAATATCTAGTGATGGTTGATTTCAAAACACCGCTTCATGAAGCTTCGAAGCTTTACGAATCTTTTGTTTCGAATCAGTGGTTCGGAGCGTGTATCAAACTGCCAAAGTCACGCCCCCCAGTGGTGAACCATTGAAATTTCGAAACACTTATGACGTAACGAAGCCTCGTTTACTGAAATCACATGACTTTGGCAGTTTGATACGTGCTCCGAACCACTGATTCGAAACAAAAGATTCATAAAGCTTTGAAGCTTCATGAAGAGCTGTTTTGAAATCGACCATCACTAGATATTGTTGAATAAAGTCGTTATTTTGTTTTTTGGCGCACAAAAAGTATTTTCGTCGCTTCATAACATTAAGGTTAAACCACTGTACTGTTTTACATACGTCTTTAGTAGCTTTCTGGGCATTGAAAGTGTTAATTGTCTTGTTTTTTGATATTAGGTACTTTACATGCATTTTAGTATGTCATTGTCACCACGTCAAAAAATTTAATATTCATTCACTAATAAGTATGTGAATTATTCTTATTTATACACATACGAGAACTTCTCTTGTAAAATTTCTTGAGGACACACTTATAACTTCATTCTAATGTTAATTAATTTAGCGTATTCTAAAACAGTGACCACATGCCTGAGGTTAGTAATATGCATAAAATAAAAATCTCTAAAGACGCAATATTGCCTGAGAGCACGTGCGACAAGATCCTCAAGCAATGCCAAGTGTACTATCCTCCAAAAAATTATTGATGAATCATATGTTCGTTAAAATGTTTGTACGCAGATTTCACACACAAATTTGTGTATACGCATGGGGCATTAGGAGGCCAAATTTGGTTGAGAGTAGATGCTGTATGCGAGTTTCAGGACAATTAAAATATAAATGAATGAATGAGTTAATTGTATAATATAATATATATTATACAATAATATAATATAATATAATACAATAATATAATAGTCTGGTGTGCCTGGCTTGGGTGAACCGACTGCGGGTGCCTAAAACGTGGAGGTAGTTCATTTCTTTGCACAATTGTCTGGTGTGAATTATTACCAAGAACATGACTGGTGTCCATATTTTTGCTTGCTGTGTGTCTCAGCAGTGGTCTACTGTCATTGCAGTGGAGAGGTGATGGCAGTGGGGCTGGAGAAAGCCCAGGGCTATCTATCTATGTGCTTGGTGCGCTGCTAGGTTATTTCAAATGACAACAAATATGCAAGATAGTGTAGCACACGGTCTACTGGACTATTGGCTTTCCTTTTAATAAACAATTTCCTGGCCATGTTATTTGGATTTGAAATAGAACTGGGTGTGCTGGTGCTACACATATCTGGTTCAGTCATGAAGCATCTAGATGCACAGGCTGATTGGTCCTTTACATGCAATTACATAATCTACTACATGGTGCAAGCTGATTGGCCTATGCTGATTCTGCAACCAATGAGATTGCTTGCTGAAAATTTAAATAAATAATTTGGTTCAGTGTGCGCTGTAAGATGGTCCTGCAGCTCGCTATCAGTTAGAGTTCCTCTGACACCCTCCACCTCCCCCAGCTCCACCTGCCTAAATCTGCTATGGGATTTTATGATGCTTGTTTATGCAGCAGTAACATTGTGGTAGACAGCTACACGACTACCACTTTGACGCTTCAAAAAGTTCATAAAGAGATTGTAAAACTAATCCATATGAATTGAGCAGTTTAGTCCAAATTTTCTGAAGAGGATATAGGTTAAAGGTTTAAAGGTTAACCTTTCTGTTCTCCCCACTTTAGTGTGATTTCAACTGAGCCAGACAAACACACCAAGAAGCCCTGCTGTCATCACTCAGTCATTCAGGTTAAGCATTTTAACATAACATCACAGCACTGAAATAGAAAATCATAAGAGGAACATCCATCAGCCTAATGCTTTGTTGATTCTGGATCCATTGGGACAGTCAGATGCTTTTATCACTCAGATAGAAAACATATCTTCAGGAATGGATCAAACAGAGAGAGGAATAGATCATAGAATCTTTCTTTCATTTATTTTATGAAAGCAGGCGAAAAAAGGGACAAAAGAATAATGGAAGAAAGTTGATGTTTGAGAGAGTGCAGGAAGGGGTTATTGGGAGAGAAATGGGGAAAATAACTTTGCCAGGTTCCTCCCTCAGGGTTCATAAAACAGTGGGAAATGTCCCTCTCAGGAGACATGCAGACCTGAGAAGTCTCCATCTCAGCCTTTTTTTTTTTTTTTTTGCTTTTTTTACCACAGCAATTTTCTGCCCATTTCTCCGGGAATCATCGACATCATTCCTGTAGTACTGCTTAAAGGAATAGTTCAAAAAATGAAAATTTTATCATCACTTACCCTTATGTCATTCCAAACCCAAGTTCTTACTTCCATAGTGGACAAAAGGAGAATTGTACTGGTCAAGCTTCAAAAAAAGAGTGCAAAAATATGAAAAGATCCAACTCAAAAGAATGATTCATGCATTGATTAATTTGGACATCTCTCATGAACTTATCAAGGAAAGATATCAAAATTTTTACTAACTAACCAACTTTTTTCAGTCTGTTCCTCACAAAAAGTTATCGTATGACTGCAGAAGACTTGGAATATAGTGCACAAGTTGTATAACCCATTTTTATGATACATATCTTTTTTTTTTTTTTTTTTTTTTGAAGCTCTAAAGCCTCTGTCCCCAATAAATTGCAATTACATTGAAAAGAGAGGAACAATTCTCATTTGTGTTCCACGGAAGAATGAAAGTGGTAATCTGCATTTAGACTGTTACCAGTAAAAGGGTAAAACTGTGAAATCCTTCTGTGGAAACTGTGTATATATATAATTCATTTATTTATAAATCTTTCTTGCGATTTCATACTGTATATATAATTTATTTTTAAATCTCTCTTAAGATTTCATATTGTATATATAATTTATTTTTTAAATCTCTCTTGAGATTTCATACTGTATATATAATTTATTTTTATCTCTCTGTTCACACTCTTCAAGAAATACTCCTAAGGAAAACATTCCCTATTGTTTTTTTTTTGTTGTTGTTGTTGTTGTTGTTGTTGTTGTTTTTTTTTTTGTTTGCTTGTTTGTTTGTTGCAAATATTATGTTATTACTCATTTATTACACTTTTATTAAACTTCCAATTTTTCATGTCAGAAAAGTAAAATATTGTTACATTTTAGCATAATTTTTTTTTTTTTTTTTTTTTTTTTTTTTTTGGGACAAGGACAACAATGTGCATTAGACAAAATAACTTTCTTTCCATTAGGTTGTATTTGAGATTATGCGAGCAGGCCTTGGTTGCTGCCCTTGTTGCAGTTGTGTTCTGTATTATCAGTAAATCTCGAATCAGTCTTAGAATGCACTCAACCATGTATTTATATAACAAACTGTTATATAAATTAGTTTATTTAACCATTTCAATTTTAATGGAATGTTTTACAGTTGAAATGTTGAAAGTCACATAACTGGAGCCTACTTCGCAATTATTTATTGCAAGGTAGCCTTGGATTTCTGCACGTCCAGAGATTGTGGACATCTAGATGATTTACACATTTTGTGTGACAGGCAACAATATAGTTCTGTTTCCGTCTTAAAATTTAGATCTTAGCTCTGCTTTAAAGTGCAGTGTTGACAGCATTATGTGGAGCATTCTGGGTAGAGGAAGCCAGCAGGAGCCATCATGTGCCTGACATATGTTACAGCCAGAGATGTATTAACCTTTGGTCACAGGCGAGATAGTCTCAGCCTCAGACGTCATGCCTACGGACCGCTGGCTGAACGTCTGATGCATAAAATGCACAAAATGCAAAACACTTCAGGAGTTTTGAAGTCATCATCTGATGGTTGAATTCTACAGGATTTCCAGGAAACGTGTGTGTCGCGTTCTTTCAGTAAATCGCAAGCTGTTCTTGAACCATTTGGAGTATATGCATGGTATTGGTCTCTTTTGAAAGGTATGTGTACTGCGGTTGGTACAGTGGAATGCTAACAGGTTAACAATCCATCTAGAAACAAAGCTATTGTGACGCCAAACCCCCTCATGGAAGAAGAAAGTTGTCGTGTTTATAACTGTGACAATGAGCGTTTATCATGATCAACTAAACACTTCATTATCAAAAGTATTTGAAATTCATGGCATTTAAAGGGATAGTTCACCCAAAAATGAAAATTTGATGTTTATCTGCTTCCCCCCAGGGCATTCAAGATGTAGGTGACTTTGTTTCTTCAGTAGAACACAAATGATGATTTTTAACTCCAACCGCTGCCGTCTATCAGTCGTATAATACATGTCAATGGCAACACAATCTATAAGAGTCAAAAAAACATGCACAGACAAATCCAAATTAAACCCTGCGGCACGTGACGACACATTGATGTCCTAAGACACGAAACGATCAGTTTGTGCGAGAAACCGAACAGTATTTATATCATTTTTTACCTCTAAAACACCACTATGTCCAACTGCGTTGCGCATCCGGTTAGTGAGGTCTGAACGCGCTCTGACAACGGAAGTGATGTCTCGCACTCATTGAAGTATAAGCGTGAGACATCACTTCCGTCATCAGAACGTGTTCAGACCTCACTAACTGGATGTGCAAGGCAGTTGGACATATAAATATAAATAATATAAATACTGTTCGGTTTCTCGCACAAACCGATCGTTTCGTGTCTTAGGACATCAATGTGTCGTCACGAGCCGCAGGGTTTAATTTGGATTTGTCTGTGCATGTTTTTTTTACACTTATAGATGGGAGTTCCCATTGACAAGCATTATACGACTGACAGACCGCAACAGTTGGAGTTAAAAATCATCGTTTGTGTTCTACTGAAGAAACAAAGTCACCTACATCTTGGATGCCCTGGGGGGAAGCAGATAAACATCACATTTTCATTTTTGGGTGAACTATTCCTTTAATACTTCCAAGAGTTTTACACACCATTCAGTTATTATAGGGACACTGACTTTACTAAACATGACACTGAACAAAACAAACGGTGATGGGTTGCTTTACATGTCAGTCAGACGGCCTCTTGGGCGGTCTTTGGCCAGTGAGAGCTGCAGTGGAGTCCAGAAAACTTCTGCCGTCAGTCTGAAGGTCTGGCTACACAAGACAGATGAGATAACGTGGAGAAGTTCATGTTATCCTGTTTATATCCAGAGAAGCTCTTCTGATTAAATAAACAGTGAGACTGGGCTTTTGCCAAATCAACAGGAAAACAGCTCAGTTTCTGCCATAGATGGCTGCAGGCGATATATCATCAGGGAAGTGTTCTTCCCCAAGGAGACTGAGAAGTCTTTCTCTCTCATTCTGGTGTGGACTACAAAACAGACACACTTGAAAAGTTTGACATGACGTACAGGTGCAGATGGAAGACATCTCTCTCTCCCTCTCTCTCTCTCTCTCTCTCTCTCTCTCTCTCTCGCTGATGATTAAACTCTTCTGTTGTGTCTTCTGTTCTTCTCCTCCGCTGTGAATCTGTCATTGCGCTTTTAAGAAGCAGCTTTGCTTGCAGTCTTGCCTATGTAGCAGAACAATTCGAAGGAGTTGTTTTACAGTTTCTGCATGGACAGGTACATCACTGCTGCGCATTGCTCAATAATATCATGCAGGTGCCACCATCTATTTTAAGTACTTTTTTTTTTTTGTTCTAGAAAGTGTATTGAAAGTGTCTTGTAACAGTGTAACCGTCAAATCAGGTTGGATATACACCGATCAGGCATAAATTATTACCACCTTCCTAATATTGTGTTGGTCCCCCTTTTGCTGCCAAAACAGCCCTGACCCGTTGAGGCATGGACTCCACTAGACCTCTGAAGGTGTCCTGTGGTGTCTGGCACTGAGATGTTAGCAGCACATCCTTTAAGTCCTGTAAGTTGCGAGGTGGGGCCTCCATGGATCGGACTTGTTTGTTCAGCACATCCCACAGATGCTCAATTGGATTGAGATCTGGGGAATTTGGAGGCCAGGTCAACACCTCAAACTCATTGTTGTGCTCCTCAAACCATTCCTGAACCATTTTTGCTTTGTTGCAGGGTGCATTATCCTGCTGAAAGAGGCCACAGCCATCAGGGAATACCGTTTCCATGAAAGGGTGTACATAGTCTGCAACAATGCTTAAGTAGTTGGTACATGTCAAAGTAACATCCACATGGATGGGGCGGTGGACAGAGGTCAGCATGAGCACCCTGACAGGTCTACAGCTATGCAGCCCCATACACAACAATCTGCGATGCACTGTGTATTCTGACACCTTTCTATCAGAACCAGCATTAACTTCTTGAGCAATTTGAGCTACAGTAGCTCGTCTGTTGGATCGGACCACACGGGCCAGCCTTCGCTCCCCACGTGCATCAATGAGCCTTGGCCGCCCATGACCCTGTCACCGATTCAACCACTGTTCCTTCCTTGGAGCACTTTTGATAAATACTGACCACTGCAGACCGGGAACACCCCACAAGAGCTGCAGTTTTGGAGATGCTCTGACCTAGTCGTCTAGCCATCACAATTTGGCCCTCGTCAAACTCGCTCAAATCCTTACGCTTGCCCATTTTTCCTGCTTCTAACACATCAGCTTTGAGGACAAAATGTTCACTTGCTGCCTAATATATCCCACCCACTAACTGGTGCTGTGATGAAGAGATAATCAGTGTTATTCACTTCACCTGTCAGTGGTCATCATGTTATGCCTGATCAGTGTGTGTGTGTGTGTGTGTGTGTGTGTATATATATATATATATATATATATATATATATATATATATATATATAATTGATTTTCATTTAAGGGGTCATGCTCTATCTATTTCAACTATTTGTTTAATACAAAAAAGCATACTGTAACTTTCAGACCGCAAAAGTTCCTCCCAGTCCAAAAAGGCCATTTATTGAAACTAAACTGTTCCAGTAACCATCTTTGTGCCATTTTGTTACTTTAGTTATTTATGTTTTACAGGCACATTTGATCGTATATCATTAGTGTGTTTAGAGGCAATCAAACTATCCATATTTTTCATGGTGATGTAGACAATGGTACAGAGAGCTGTGGACCGCCATCTGCTCTCTATGAGCACCGGTGCAGTGGAACAGCCCCAGAACCAGACAACACATGGAACAGCAATTAAAAACACAGGTCTGACCCAAAGAACAGGCTCTGTGTCCTGGACAGGAAGACTAATTAGCCTCCTGGACCCTGTTGGCGTGATTTAGTGTTTTATAAAATAAATCTCAGAATCCAGTCTTGCACTGAAGGAATCAGAGCCCTGTGATATTCCTTTGAATGCAAATGACTGGCATCAATCAAGAACAAGTAATAAGCATCAAAAAAAGTTTTTCATCAGTTTCTTGTGCTGGGATTTGTCAAGCTAAACTAAATAAGTGCCATGAACATCAATGCTATGAGCATAACAGCTGTAAAAACCAGCTGTTAGAAAGCAATTATTTATAAAACACAATCAGTCTTCATGATATTATTTAAGATCGCCTCACTGAAAACAGTGTGTGTTTTGTGTGGTCTTTAAACGCACAGGCTACACAAGACAATTGATACTAAAGATTACAATTAGACAAATAAATAAATAAGTAAATAATAATGAAAAAAAAAAAAAAAACCCAAAGATTAACACTTGTACTTTATTTATATATAGTATTTTTTTTTTTTCAATATACAAGTACTATAGAATCATATACACATTAAAATTTAGATTTTTAAGTTCATCCATCCATCCATCCATCCTATTGTGAAATATTATCACAATTTAAAATAAGTTTTCTATTTGAATATATTTCAAAATGTAATTTATTTCTGATGGAGGAAGTTTCAGCATCATTACTGTATATATATATATATATATATATATATATATATATACACATATATACAGGTGCATCTCAATAAATTAGAATATCATGAAAAAGTTTTTTTTTTTTTTTCTTCTGTAATTTAATTCAAAAAGTAAAACTTAAATATATTCTAGATTTATTAGACATAAAGTAAAATATTTCCAGACTTTTTTGTTTTCATTTTGATGATTACAGCTTGCTGCTCATCAAAATCAAAAAATCAGTATCTCAAATTATTAGAATATTTAATTTCAAGTTCTATTAAATTACCATTCTCAGGGTATAAATACTGGGTTTAGGTCAGTAATCCCAGCAGCAGTCATGGGGAAGTCTGCTAACCTGACAGTTGTCCAGAAGACGATCATCAAGACCCTCTACAATGGCTGTTCGCAGAGTGCTGTGCCAAAGCATATTCATGGAAAGTTGACTGGAAGGAAAAAGTGTGGTAGGAAAAGATGTACAAGTGAAAGGAATGACCGCAGGCTTGAGAAGATTGTCAGGCGAAGCCGATTTAAGAACTTAGGAGAGCTTCAAAAGGAGTGGACTGAAGCTGGAGTCAGTGCATCAAGAGCCGCCGCACACAGACGTCTTCAGGAAATGGGCTACAACTGTCACATTCCACGTACCAAGCCACTTCTGAACCAAAGACAACGTCAGAAGCGTCTTACCTGGGCTAAGGAGAAAAAGAATTGGACTGTTGCTCAGTGATCCAAAGTCCTCTTTTCAGATGAAAGTAAATTTTGCATTTCATTTGGAAATCAAGGTCCCAGAGTCTGGAGGAAGAGTGGAGAGGCACAGAAACCATGTTGCTTGAAGTCCAGTGTGACGTTTCCACAGTCAGTGATGATTTGGGTTGCCATGTCATCTGCTGGTGTTGGTCCACTGTGTTTTCTGAAGTCCACAGTCAACGCAGCCATCTACCAGGAAATTTTAGAGCACTTCATGCTTCCTTCTGCTGACAAGCATTATGGAGATGCTGATTTCATTTTCCAGCAGGACTTGGCCCTTGCCCACACTGCCAAAGGTACCAAAAGCACCAAAAGCTGGTTCAATGATAATGGTGTTACTGTGCTTGATTGGCCAGCAAACTCGCCTGACCTGAACCCCATAGAGAATCTATGGGGTATTGTCAAGAGGAAGATGAGAGACACCAGAGCCAACAATGCAGATGACCTGAAGGCCGCTATCAAAGCAACCTGGGCTTCCATTACACCTGAGCAGTGCCACAGGCTGATTGCCTCCATGCCACGCCACATTGATGCAGTTATTCATGCAAAAGGAGGCCAAACCAAGTATTGAGTGCATAGAAATGAACATACTTTTAAGAAGCCTGACATTTTCTGTGTGTGTGTGTGTGTGTGTATATATATATATATATATATATATATTTTTTTTTTTTTTTTTTTTTTTTGCGTATAAATTCTGAACAGTTCAACAAACAGGTAAAAAAACACAAGACTGGTCTCTTTTGATCAGTGTGGCATACCGAGTTGAACTATACCCAGTTTTCCCATGTTGGCCATTTTGAGTGTCGGCCATGTGGAATTTTGCCATAAAATGCTATATTTTAAGAACGCATTGGCGTATCTTTACGAAACTTGGTATGTGCCTTTGGCACAATGCCTTGAAGCTACTCAAAAGGTTTTTGGACAGCGCCACCAAGTGGTCAAAAATGAAAGCATATATTAGTATTTTTTTAATAAAATATAAAAAAAATGCTAATATATAATTGATTCGTTTTGCCTATAATGATGAAACTGGTCTTGGTAGATTCCACAAGTCATACCAAGAGCAATGCCATCCGCCATTTTTAAACTCCTCATAGACCGCTGGTCCGATTTTCACCAAATTCGATTCAGATCGACTTTAGACCATGCCTGCAAAAAGTTATGGATTTCGTGTTTATAGACAAAACTGCTATCGTTTAACGTATTAACGAATTTGATGGCATGGTGCCAAGCTGAATCTGAGGCTGTATCTCCGCAAGGCGTTGCTGTATTGACACCAAACTTTGTGTATGTCATTGTCACCCTACACTGATCAGACCACATCAATTTGGTAATAGCACAACCTATTGGTCAAATGTGATTGTATTTATCATTTTTCAACAATTATGTCTAAAATCATCTAGAAAATGTCTTAAATTAGTCATTTTTGCAGTTAGTGTGTTTATCCCCTTAACCTCTGCTTGCAGCTATATTTTTAAATGTCTTAACTGTCACATTTGATCAATGTAATTCGCCTTTGCTGAATAAAAATATAAATTTAAAAAAATTAAAAAATTTAAAAAAAAAAAAAAAAATACTGACCCCAAACCTTTAAATGGTAGTGTACCTGTATGCCTAAATTATATTTTCATATTTAATTATCAAATACCATGTCATATTTGTTGACATTGTGCCACAGAGCACAGAAATGACCCCTTGCAGACCGAGAAAAAAGAGACATTATGACACTGAATCTCATCTGATGTATTTCTGCTTCATTCTCTTCGCCTTCTCCTCTCTTTGCTCTTTCCTGTTCCATTTTCAGCATTTCAGTGAGCAATTGTGTCTTTCATATATGTGGAGTTTTTTTCTTTCAGTGACTAATTATAATTTTAGATTGAATTTGTAAAAAAAAAAAAGAAAAAAAGTGAAAATATGTGAACTGTGAAATACACTGTAGAACTTTTGCAAAAAAAAAAAAAAAAAGCACTGTAATCACAAACTATGTGTTTAAAAAGAATGTGTTGCAGATCTGTTATGTTTTGGACACATTAGCATGAGCAATTGATGATGTGGTGTATTAATTCATTCAAAGTGTGGATCCAACAATTGAAAAATACTTTAAGTAAGTGCACTGTACTTACCTCGATTCATTTTTGATCATGTTTGATTTTATAACAGGGCTCCAAGATTCTCTGCAAAATCAAGTGGAGATGGTAAACTGCAAAAGAGTCACATTTACAACATGCTACATTTCACTAAATATTCAAATCATATTACATTTGTAGCAATGGCTGATGGTGAACTTAAAGAGCACTGTAAATAATTATATATTGTGCACAAATGCGGCTTAAAATGAGGTTAAAAACAGTGGCTGGAAAACAGCTGACTCGATTCCCTTTCAGTAAAATTATGTGATTCAATGTAAAGTAGTACAGCATATCTGCAGCTTCCTGTGGCAGTAACTACTTGTAAATAGGATCTAAATGAAGGCCTTCAGCTCTAAATTGCTCCAGGAGGACTGTTTACTGCTACTAGGCATTGTTCTTGGTACCAGTAATTTTGTGTGTGTGTGTGTGTGTGTGTGTGTGTGTGTGTGTGTGTGTGTGTGTGTACCTATTTGTGTGTATATTTACAGTATGTGTACATTATGTATTTTTCCTTTATTCTTTTTCTAAAATCTCCAAAGTATTACCATAGTCCCACAAGGATGTTGCATATTTTGTATGAATTCAATCATTTTCATGTGTACGTTTTTGCATGATATGCTCACTCCCACTTGATTTTAACTGCAAAGCATATGTTTTTGTATGAGTCATACTGTGCAAGTTCACACAAAATTACCATCTACAATACATTAGCAGCCAGAAGTGATGTCTGGCCTAGGAAAACTGACATCTTTACCCCTTATTCAAATTATTTTAAAAAATATTGAAGCTTTTGTAAACATTTTGCATAGTGTTTGGAGTCAATTGTTTTATTTGTGATAATGCAATGAAACATGCCAAATTGTGCGGGCATACTTTTTGGCCTGGCTGCCATACAAAGAAATTATGACCACATGCAAAAACAAGAGAGAACCAATGAAATATTAATAACTGATTATGTTGTAGTCAATGCATGCTTTTTCCTGTGAGCTTTTTGTTTTTCTATGCATGTTTATAGCTTTAGCTGTAGCTGTACTTTTCTGTTTTTTTTTTATTTTTTTTTATTTTTTTTTATAATTTTGTCAGATAAATACCTTAATTATAGTGTTTTGTTCGTATTTAAAATATATATTTTTTAAAATATAAAATAATTTTCTCATATTTTGGTGGTTTAGGGTCATTAAAATCAAATATCCCATCCGGACATCACTTTTGGCCACTACTGTATTTACAAATTTACATAAGATCGGGTTGGGATTGCCTTTTCTATGAGAACTTGAAACCAATTACTTTTTTTTCTTTTTTTTTTTTTTTTATACCAAAAATATCTTCACTGAGTCTTATTTTTTTTTTCATTCTCTAAAACAAGTATGGATATCTCAGCATTAAAAATTGAGAGAAAGGGAGAGAAAAAAAAAAAATCAATCTAACCTCTGAGTTCCAAAACGAAGGACAGCGCAGCATGATATTTTACACTCAGTATGAAGAATTTATTTCAAAGGGATATTTCTATCTACTCCAGCTTCATTTCTCCCTCTACACCTTCATATTTACTCTCTTATGCTCTGCATTGTGTCTTGTGACTGATTGTGGAACTTAAAGCTGGAATGTGTCTTTTTGAATGACATTTGAAAGACTGGGTGACTTACCCTGATGAAAACCCATCATTTTATTCCAGTAGATGTGGAGGTTGTTTTGAAAGACTTTGCCTCCACAGGCAATCACTGAATGAGCTATGAATAGGTACAACTGTAATTTATTTTTCATAAAAGGAGGGTATGTTTTGAGAATTAGGAGTGGAGTGACCAAAATAGATGACTGTGAAGCACAAGTTCTTGACACTGCTGGTGTATGTATGGTGTTTTTGTTCTACTTAAAAATTTAGTTATGATTTAGTGTTGTTGTTGGTTCTAATAGCATATTTGTATTTTAATTATGTAACGACTGAGACAAATCAGACATAATTATTTGTTATAGTTAACCAATAATTGTTTAAAGCACTCTGGGGTCTGTCCCCCATCCCCCGAGAAGTTCTTAGTTACAAGTTTTATTGCGCTAAAGAATGTGGTTGCCACATTAAGAGCAGAGAAGGGACACAGGAAACGTGCATCTTTCCTGCATTATCCCCACATAACACAGACTCTTCTGCATTCTGCATTTCATCTGAATATCATCATTTGTGAGATTTAATCAGTCAAAACAGTTTTGATGTTAATCTAATTTTGTCTCTGTAAAAAAAAAAAGTGATCTATTACGTATTTATTACATATTAATTACATATTAATAATTACATTAATGTTTTTGTGTTTATTTGTTAATGAGGAATTTGTGGACATTCATGTTTTGTTTTTTTTGTTTGTTTGTTTTTTTGTTTTTTTGATTTGTGGAGCACAAAATATTGTTTTTATTTTGAAGTAAATAAATATAATGAATTAAACTTACATTTCAGACACATTTCTCAATACTTAGGCCACTTTTTGATGCAAGACTGTTTGTCAGTGTCTCTGGAGGCAGGCATATGCAAACTATCTAAACAAGCTGTTTTTCGAGCTTGATCAAATAAATGCTTTGTTTATAATGAGGATGTTTTAAGCAATGAAACTTGCAGGGTATTTAATGGTACAAAGACCTCTTATATGTCAAAAGATCAAGGCGAATTTGATTTCTCAGGTCATGACACCTTTAACAATTTTGAAGTAATTTTACATTTTTCGCTTTGACAACTAAACTGTAAAATGTTTCTATTTATTTTCCCTTATATATAAACCACTTCCAAGTGGCTTCCAGTTTTGTGTCATTCACACTTGTTATAATATCTGAACAATGCCTGGGATTCTGAATCCTCCAGTTGTTTGACTGAATGAAAATGAAATGACATTAGATGTCAGAATGGTTGACATAACACTAAGCAGAGACCCTCTAAATTTCTTAATCAGCTCAAAATGTCAAGAGTCCTGTGTTTTCACCTGAGGTCTGTGAAAGTGCGGGAGGTATCGGCACAAGGCCATGCAGTTTAAATTAAATGCCTCAACCTTCCTCACAGCTGTGTGTGTGTGTGTGGGTGTGTGTGTGTGTGTGTGTGTGTGTGACCATCAACATCACACATGATCACGAGCCTGTTTAATGGAATTCTCCTCACAAATTATCTCTTGCCTTTAATCTAAAAGAATATTAACAGCTTTACTAATTTTTTTTTTTTTTTAATTTCCCGGCTGAAATTCCACTTGTATTATTATTCTGATATTTACTTTGACCTCTTTGCAGCAGAGTAGTCCTCCAGACAGCTTCACTAATTGATTTATAATAACTTGCAGCACACAGTCCAAAAAAGCTGTTATTCCCAATGGGATGGAATTCTTCTGCCGATAATAACAGAGTATCAGAGTCCCTCCCTTCCCCGAGAGTTAAATATTACGCATCAGCGAGGTCGTGTTTTAGACACCAAAGCCGCAGTGTGTTTGTAAAAGGCAAATGATGTTTGGCTCTATTCAACACAAGCAAATAGTCCAATGGAAATTGTTTCAAGATTGAAGAATTCCCTCACTGTTACGAGAAATATTAGCTAAATCAAACATTGTCTCTGGGTCTGTAAATGGTATTACTGTAGTTATATTACCTCTATTCTTTATTAGTGTATTTTTTTTTCTCTGGCTAATTGCAGTATATAATGTAACCTACACTGCCAGTCAAACTTTTAGGCACATTTATTAATTCTTTTTTATTGCTATTTTCCACATTTTAGTGTGATAAGTAAGCAAAAGTATAAAATTGCAGAAATGGGACATATGTAGGTTATTATACAGTGAACAAAAATGTTTAACAAATATTTTAGCTTCATCATAGTCTAGATTTGTCACATGTATGTTCAGTTTAGTTCAGTTCTGTCTTGTCTGCATTAGTCCTCATTAGTCACTATGGTTTCTAATTAGTTGTCTTGTCAGCTGTTCCTGTTAAGTGTCCTCATTCTCTGTGTATTTAAGTTCCTACCTGTTTCCTGTTCATTGCCGGTTATTGTTTGTGTGTTACACACTGTTACGCTTCTGCCTGTTTACTGAATTAAACTTTATTTATTATTGTGATTCAGCATTCGTCTACCATCAACCGTGACAGAATAACCAACCTCTCAAAAACGAGAAAAGAGAAATATGGACTCACCAGCGCTGCGTCTCCTTCTCCTCCCGGAAAACAGGCCGTATCTGGGGTACCTGGCCTGGATGCTCCGAAATGGCGGCTTCTCCTTCACAGCCAGTGAGCCTGAGGCGCCCACCGAAGTCGTTCCAGAACCGGAGAACATCAAAGCCCCGGAGTTGACGCAAGCGGGTCAGTCCACCGCAGAGCCAGGAGCAGACCTGGACCTGATCGATCTGTGGTCCACAGATCCAATTCCCACCCAAGTCCCCACCCTCGAATCATCCTCTTCTTCACCAATCCTGTCCAGTTATTTGGATGCTCCGGTCCTGTCCAGAGATCTTCTTCAGCCTGTATCCCTGCCTGACTTCCTAATCCCGTCTCCACCGCTGGTCACGGCCAGACCCCTGGATCCATTGGCGCCACTAGTGTCGTCAAGCTCCTCAGCTCTGTCCCCACCACTTACTCCGTGCGGCTCATCTTCCTCGCCTCGGGCTTACCCTCCACCAGCTCGGTGTGAGGCCGAGTCCCCGGCTGCACTTCGGGCCTCCAGGCCCATGTCTCCACCTCGACCTGTCAGCCCATCACCATCGCCTCGGCCCACCGCTCCCTCTTCTCCTCCGCGGTCCCTCTGCCCAGAAACTCCTCTGGGCTCACTCGTCACTCCAGGTCGGCCTCCAAGCTTCTGGCATGGAGTTCCAGGGTTCCAGCTGCGCCTGCACCCTGCACCCCTATGGCGTCGTCGGGTTCCTCCCTTCCTAAGACCTCCCCGTCGTCCTCACACACTCCAGTGTCGCCCCGGTCATCCGAGTCCCTGTTGCCGCCTCAGTCCCGTGAGCCAGCAGCTCAGCGCCAGGCTTCCAGGCCTGCGATGTCGCCCTGGTCTGTCAGCCACTCTGTTCTGCCGGTTCCTCCACCACTCAACATGGTTCCGCTACCGTCCATCGGCTCTCGGTTGCCGCCCAGCCCGTCAGTCAAAGCACCACCCTGGATCCTCCCACCTTCAGTTTATATTAAGTTTAGTTCAGTTCTGTCTTGTCTGCATTAGTCTTCGTTAGTCACTATGGTTTAAAATTAGTTAAGTCTTGTCAGCTGTTCCCGTTAAGTGTCCTCATTCTCTGTGTATTTAAGTTCCTGCTGGTTTCCTGTTCATTGCCGGTTATTGTTTGTGTGTTACACACTGTTACGCTTCCGACCTGTTTGTTGAATTAAACTTTATTTATTATTGTCATTCTGCATTCGTCTACCTTCAACCGTGACAGAATAACCAACCTCTCAAAAAAGAGAAAAGAGAAATATGCACTCACCAGCGCTGCGTCTCCTTCTCTTCCCGGAAAACAGGCCGTATCTGGGGTACCTGGCCTGGATGCTCCGGAATGGTGGCCTGTCCTTCATAGCCAGTGAGCCTGAGGCGCCCACCGAAGTCGTTCCAGAACCAGAGAACATCAAAGCCCCGGAGTTGACGCAAGCGGGTCAGTCCACCGCAGAGCCAAGAGCGGACCTGGACCTGATTGATCTGTGGTCTGCGGATCCAATTCCCACCCAAGTCCCCACCCTCGAATCATCCTCTTCTTCACCGGTCCCGTCCGGTTATTTGGATGCTCCGGTCCTGTCCAGAGATCTTCTTCAGCCTGTATCCCTGCCTGACTTCCTAATCCCGTCTCCACCGCTGGTCACAGCCAGACCCCTGGATCCATTGGCGCCACTAGTGTCATCAAGCTCCTCGGCTCTGTCCCCACCGCTTACTGCGTGCGGCTCATCTTCCTCGCCTCGGGCTTACCCTCCACAAGCTTGGTGTGAGGCCGAGTCCCCGGCTGCACCTCGGGCCTCCAGGCCCATGTCTCCACCTCCACCTGTCAGCCCGTCATCATCGCCTCTGCCCACCGCTCCCTCTTCTCCTCCGCGGCCCGTCTGCCCGGAAACTCCTCTGGGCTCACTCGTCACTCCAGGTCGGCCTCCAAGCTTCTGCCATGGACTTCCGGGGTTCCAGCTGTGCCTGCACCCTGCACCCCTATGGCGTCATCGGGTTCCTCCCTTCCTAAGACCTCCCCGTCATCCTCACACACTCCAGTGTCGCCCTGGTCATCCGAGTCCCCGTTGCCGCCTCAGTCCCGTGAGCCAACAGCTCAGCACCAGGCATCCAGGCCGGCGATGTCGCCCTGGTCCATCAGCCACTCTGTTCTGCCGGTTCCTCCACCACTCAACATGGTTCCGCTACCGTCGATCGGCTCCCGGTTGCCGCCCAGCCCGTCAGTCAAAGCACCACCCTGGATCCTCCCACCTTCAGTTTATATTCAGTTTAGTTCAATTCTGTCTTGTCTGCATTAGTCTTCGTTAGTCACTATGGTTTATAATTAGTTAAGTCTTGTCAGTTGTTCCCGTTAAGTGTCCTCATTCTCTGTGTATTTAAGTTCCTGCAGGTTTCCGGTTCATTGCCGGTTATTGTTTGTGTGTTACACACTGTTACGCTTCCGACCTGTTTGTTGAATTAAACTTTGTTTATTATTGTGATTCTGCATCCGTCTACCTTCATCCGTGACAATATTATAGCTTTGCACACCTTTTAAGGCAGTATTGAAGGAGTTCTAGTTTATGCTGGACACTCTTTGTCTATAAAGCCTATAATTGTCTTGTGATATAATCTGTCCATATTGCTCTGAATAATCCCCATATTATTTTGTCCCTTTTGGGTCCTTGCAAGAACCTTAAATTCAAAGCCTGTTTAATTACTTAGTGGCAGAAGACATACAATGACCTGAGTAAAGATGTAAATTACAGACATTTAGCACAACTAATAAAAAGAGGCAAAATGAAAAAGGTCATTTATAAGGATTTCCCCCTGTATTTTAATTCAGAGAGCATGCTCACCTACTGAGATCCTTTTTCAATTGAAAATGCCTGCCAAAAACTTATATTATATCTCTTTAAGCTAAAGAACCATCTTAATAAAATATACTTGGGTTTCAGCTGCACGAATGAATATAAATCGCATACATTTATGCATTAACTGCATACATTTGTGCCTATGCCAGAGATCTAGGACATTTTGAGAAGTTTCCATTTCAGCCAAATGTGTTAATGCATGCGAATGTCGTGATGCTCAGGTGTCATAAACAGATGATCAAAAAGAGTTTAGCAAAACCTAAACAAATTCCTCCACTTCCACATTCCACCATGAAACATTTCTCTTAAAACAAGCAGTCAATCCATAAACATCTGTCTGGCTTCACATGTTAGATTCATCATTGCAAGTTATACATCCAAGGGCCGACTCAAAGCGTTTTGCTCACCACATGTGCTTCTGATTAGGGCCTGGTATTCCTGGCTTTCGATTGGTCTCTGTCTGTCACATGTCTGAATGAGACCCAGGCACATCTATGGGCTTTTGCTTGTTCAGATAAACCCTCTCTGTCAGTGAAGAGTCATTGTTAACAGATGGTAATGTAATAAGCTGACCCTTTGACCTTTCTAAAGCGGCTATGCAACCTCGACCCACCAAATGAAATGTTAAGTGTGTATCTGAGAACTTGTCAGCAAACACATGGAAGGCTAGTAAATGCTGGGTGTTTGAGGTTGTTTAACCCTGCAGGGCAGAGGGACATTAATCACAGTTAGGTCCAAAATGATGAAGTGTTTGGTGGTCAGACATGATAGGCCGTTCTAAATGCAGCTATGGTTTCAGCAGGCATATCCAAGGATCCAACATGCCACATCAGGAAATGAAACCAAAGCAATTTTTCCTAAAACAGCTGCTCTTCCTTTGGGGAATCTTTGAATAAATCCTAAGTGTTTGAAAAAAAAAAAAAAAAAAAAAAAAGTTAGCACCTTGAAACATTACCTTGAAGAGTTTTAAATTTCACCTTTTTTTTTTTTTTTTTTTTTTGAGATGATACTCTTCCAAGGAAATAACTTTTAGGTCATGTTTTTTCTCAAGCAAGGTCAAAATCAATCATTTATCCTGCCCGTAGTTCATATAAATGTGCGGTATAAAAGTGTGAGATAAATAAGAGTGGGAATCATGGGTAAATATTAGGAGTGCAGATGGCTTGTGGGAAGAAAACAGAAGCGGTCGAATGAATGATTAGATAATCATTTTCTGGAGTTTGTCATCTGGGAGGGACAGAGAGAGAGAGAGAGAGATCAGATCTGTTGCATATATAATAACATTCACTATCAGGACTAACAGGACGTTTTATATGTAATTTATTTCTAATTAAAAACAAAAAACAAAAAACAAAAAAAAAAACAAGAAATGTGGAAGCAAAATGGCTAAACATAAAAATAAATAAAAAAAAACTTATACAGCCATATTATCTTTGCAAGCACAAACACTTTTTAAATTTATTAGCATCAAACAAATATAATTTTTGTTCACAGTAATAAAAAAAGATTAAAGATTAAAAGATTAAAAAATGATTGCACAACTGCTCTGTAGGTGGCAATATGCACTAACTAAGTAAATCACCATTAAACGAAAAAAGAAGTATGGCGTGCTTCTTCTTAGCGTCCGTTTCCATGATGACTCCTGGATTCGGCACTCGGTTGAGAATGTCTTTGTGTTAACACTGGCTGTGTCTGAAATCGCCCCCATACCCTTAAAGGGTTAGTTCACCCAAAAATGAAAATTCTGTCATTAATTACTCACCCTCATGTCGTTCCACACCCGTAAGATCTTCGTTCATCTTTGGAACACAAATTAAGATATTTTTTGATAAAATCCGATGGCTCAGTGAGGCCTGCATTGCCAGCAAGACAATTAACACTTTTAATGGCCAGAAAGCTTCTAAAGACATATTTAAAACAGTTCATGTGACTACAGTGGTTCAACCTTAATGTTATGAAGTGACAAGAATACTTTTTGTGCGCCAAAAAAAAAAATAACAACTTTATTCGACAATATCAAATGATGGGCGATTTCAAAACACTGCTTCATGAAGCTTCAAAGCTTTACAAATCTTTGTGACATCATAAGTGTTTAGAAATTTCAATGGTTCACCACTGGGGGGCGTGACTTTGGCAGTTTGATACACGTTCCGAACCACTGATTCGAAACAAAAGATTCGTAAAGCTTTGAAGCTTCATGAAGCGGTGTTTTGAAATCGCCCATCAGTTGCCGGAAAATTCTGTCAATGGCGATTCTCCCAGTCTTCTCTGAATACACATTTTTCAACAAACAAATCTCGCATGAATTATATTTAAGGTTTACAATTTCTGATGACAGCATAATTTATACAGCCACAGATTTCTCGGGACTTACATTGCACTAGAGGACATGTTCAATTCAGCCGCCTGTGTTGTGGTGGGAGTGTGTTTAGGGATGGATTTGTTATTAGAGTAACCAGGTGGCTTTTTGATTACGTTCAGCTCTTAGGAAAAGTTCTGCTATGTAACCAGTCAACATCTCCATTAAAGAGAGTCACCGGCAGGTCGTCTGCAATACCACAGGAATTATCCACCCTGGAATTCTTCTCAGCAGACACATTCCGGATCTGAGATGGATCTTTGATATCCGAATCCTTGCAAACGGAACTAGTTTTTTTTTAACAGATTACGTCGTTGTAACTGTGCTTCATTTCCCCCCCAAACATAATTGTTTTAATGAATTAATTTTTTTAGTAGAGTAGTAGTAGTAGTAGTAGTAAAATGATAATAAATTTAAAACAATGATGTTATTTTTTAATAAAAATCTAATTAAAGGAAGCATGTCTGGGAGACGTGCTGGGAGAAGAAGAAAAAAAAAACAACAACATTATTTCAATGCATTTATTTTATTTTATTTTATTTTAATTATTCCAACAGTGTGAGAGAGCATCAGATTAAGTAATATTAAGTCTCAAACTGTAAAGAATTGCCCTTTTGCTACTGTAGGTTTATAAAACTCATATACACAGTTCTTTGGCTCAGAAGTACAGATCATGATCATGTCTCAATGACTCTGATGAATGGACCTGCAGTGTAAAGTGCAACTGTGCTCTGGAATTTAAGGCTACTCATTGGACCACACACATTCACACTGAAGAGATTGATGAGATGTAATTGGAGCAGAGTGAGAGTGCATATTTGATGTTTATAGTTAAAGAAATTGTTCCTTTAATCATAACTTATATTATACCATCAGTTCCAGTAGCAAAAGTCCTCTCTTGCATCTTCCAGAGCACTGTGTATTTGCCTCATTCTTCTAATCTCTGAGAAGAAAAACACTCTGGATTGATCATCTTAAATTGCAAGCTCATTTTATGTGCTGCGTTTAGGGCTGCTGTGGTGGTACAAAAGAAAGCGGGTCATTAAACATTCTGCCTTGCTGAAAATTTAGGCTTCTTGGAAGACGAATAAGGTAACGTCCTCCAGAAGCGTCTCGACCATAAGCAATACCTTAATTGCTTGTGGCATTTAACAACCAATATTTACAGTACAAGGAAACCAGGGGGACTCTGGCCTAGAGGTTGTTATGGTTTTATGAAATGGGAAGTTGCAATGGATTTATTAGTTCTGGCTCAGTTAGCACCTCAGTTATGTAGTCCTATAAGAACAGAACTCCAGGAGATTTGATCCATCCGTCCATCCATCCATCCATCAAATGACAATACAGAAACACACACTGTATAAGTTACAGTAACTCAAACCATTTGAGGAAACCGATTGCCTTAAACCATTTAAGTTTTAAAACCAATAAGTGTGAGTACTGTGAACTCATATACATTAAGTTAAATTAACTTATATTTTAGTGTTGGTTTAGTCAATCAGAGTAAACTCAACTTAAAAAATGTAAGTTTATTCCACTCATTCAGTTTGAATTCAGGTAACAAATCTAACTAAGTCTTAACAACTAGCCACTTTTCCACCGTCGGGCCGAACGGTTCTTATTGCATAACCGTTCCATTAAGTGCCGATCAGGGCCAGCTGGTACGGTTACGGTTTTATTTTCCACTGTAGGGCTGATGACAGCCGCACTTTGGAATGTAATACAAAAGCGTCAGTCATTGCCTTGATAACGCAACGGTTTACTGATGATATGAGATGTAAATAACAACCGCGTTATGGAGGATGATCAGATATTTCCTTTAATTTTATTATTAATTTGTGTTTACATCGCTCAAATAGAGCGCTTAGCCAGCTACAGAGAAACTGGTAGCCAGGCAACAGACAAGTGAACCATCCTGTGTGCCGATGTCACTTCACACATTCTACCAGCACGATTCAGCACGGTTAGACAACTGTGCTGAGAATTCCGGGCCGAGAACGGTTTGTAATCATATCGTGCCGTACCAGGCTCCAGTGGAAATACAACTGGAACTGTTCCTTACCATTCTAAAAATCGTTCTGCCCAATGGTGGAAAAGCGGCTTATATACACTATATTGCCAAAAGTATTGGGACACCCCTCCAAATCATTGAATTCAGGTATTCCAATCACTTCCATGGCCACAGGTGTATAAAATCAAGCACCTAGGAATGCAGACTGCTTTTACAAACATTTGTGAAAGAATGCGCATAAGCGCATGCTGAGGCGCACAGTGCGCAGAAGTCGCCAACTTCTGCAGAGTCAATAGCTACAGACCTCCAAACTTCATGTGGCCTTCAGATTAGCTCAAGAACAGTGCATAGAGAGCTTCATGGAATGGGTTTCCATGGCCGAGCAGCTGCATCCAAGCCTTACATCACCAAGTGCAATGCAAAGCGTCGGATGCAGTGGTGTAAAGCACACCGCCACTGGACTCTAGAGCAATGGAGACGTGTTCTCTGGAGTGACGAATCACGCTTCTCTGTCTGGCAATCCGATGGATGAGTCTGGGTTTGGTGGTTGCCAGGAGAACGGTACTTGCCTGACTGCATTGTGCCAAGTGTAAAGTTTGGTGGAGGGGGGATTATGGTGTAGGGTTGTTTTTCAGGGGTTGGATTTGGCCCCTTAGTTCCAGTAAAAGGAACTCTTAATGCTTCAGCATACCAAGACATTTTGGACAATTTCATGCTCCCAACTTTGTGGGAACAGTTTGGGGATGGCCCCTTCCTGTTCCAACATGACTGCGCACCAGTGCACAAAGCAAGGTCCATAAAGACATGGATGAGCGAGTTTGTTGTGGAGGAACTTGACTGACCTGCACAGAGTCCTGACCTCAACCCGATAGAACACCTTTGGGATTAATTAGAACGGAGACTGCGAGCCAGGCCTTCTTGTCCAACATCAGTGCCTGACCTCACAAATGCGCTTCTAGAAGAATGGTCAAAAATTCCCATAAACACACTCCTAAACCTTGTGGAAAGCCTTCCCAGAAGAGTTGAAGCTGTTATAGCTGCAAAGGGTGGGCCAACTCCATATTAAACCCTACGGATTAAGAATGGGATGTCATTAAAGTTCATGTGCACATAAAGGCAGGTGTCCCAAAACTTTTGGCAATATTGTGTAGCTACTTAAACGGTTTAAGGAAACCAGTTGCCTTAAATGGTTTAAGTTGATCAAACTCAAAGTAATAAAGTTACATAAGACTAAGCAAAAACTAACATTGGTACAAAGCAATGATGACAGAACAGGAGCACCGTAAAACTCAATAAGTTCAGAATACTCAAAACATTTGAGTATTTACATTTAACTCAATCATATTAAGTTCAGCTTACTAAAATCAAATTGAGTTCACACAACTTTTTTCTATTAAGTACAATGAACTTTCATTATTATTTGAGTGAAACAAACTCATTTCATTTAATTAATTTCACTGTTTGGTTTTACAGTGAGTTTGGCCTACAGTATGGTTGTCTAGAGGAAATTAATTAATTAGCTACATAAAATTAATAACAGTTAGACTAAAACTTTCTTCATAAATAAACAGTTACTTTTTCAATTTAGTTAGTTTTTTTTAGGGTGTTTAATTTTTTTTTAGTTTTTAATTTATTTCGGGGGTTTTTGTCAGTTTATTATTTTTACTTTAGTTTTAGTATTTTAGAGCTACAAAACAAAATATGCTAACTTGTATCGTTTGAAAATAGTTAACAGTGTTAAATTTCTTTGCACGGTCTATAATTGTTATCTAGTGGCATTTTCACGTTTAATGCAATTCATTATGCATAAAAAAGATAGCAAAATTAAAATTAATTTGTTGCTTTTTTTATTTTAGCAGTCATGAAAATGTATTTACACAGTTTTTAATTTTTATTTTGATTAATAAAATGTGTTTATTAAAATGTGTTTGTGTTAACAATAATAGAATTTTGTACCTAGACAAGAACACAGTCTGTCTGCGGTTGTTCTTAGATCTTGTTCTAAAATACACTGAACGTTCAAGGTTTGTCCTGCTGAGCAAAACATCTAACTTATCTTTACTTTTGCACAATTGTTTTATCACAGCATTCTCCTTGAGAAATCCACATAGGTTTTTGCTGAGCTGAGGAGTATGTTCACGAAGATTGCATTATATTTTCTTTTCCTTTTTTCCACAATTGTGAGGAAAGGTTACAAATCATACTTTATTCTCATGTGCTAAAGGAATGCTAAACTTTACCAGATGTATGGAGGTTCTTGATCAAAATATCATTTTACATTAATAAATAAAACACATTATATGCTTTATTCTGCATGCATATTTTGATTTTCCACCCAAAATCACAAGATTTTGATTGTAACTCCTGGGAAAGCATCTATATGAGCTGCTGAATATTTATGGAGAGACTAAAGCATCTTGTCATACAATTATGCTTTTCATTTTATCCTTTTACTTCTATGTTTCCTGTGGTTGTCTGGCTATTGCTACACAAAGTCCTGCCAAAGCTTTTTTTTCCCCCTCTCTTTTTTTTCCAAAGGCCTGCTCTGATCAAATGTCTGAGAACTGCACGCAAATTTCCATTGTTCTTACATCTAATATTTCATGTCTCAAATACTTCAGAGACAGGGAATATTTTAGCAGATTTTATGCTTGTTATAAACTGGAGACTTGAAACTAGGTCATTTTGCAATAATAAATCATAACCTCTAATAATTACTCATGATATTACTTACACTCAGCAACACACACCTGCAGTCAATACTTGATTTTGCAGCGTTTTGGAGATTTGCCTGAGCAAAGGTCTAACATACTGTACCTTATTGCAGTGCAATTCAAATAATGAGGTCATGTACCGGTGATCACATCACATTTACGGAAAAAGTGATTGCTAAAGTCATTTTTTTGTCATTACGGGGGCATTTAATGCTCATCTTGCAACATTTAAAAACGAATGATCTAATTTCATAGTTTACCTCCACAAAAACCGTACAAACTCAATTTCCTGCTTGTTTCAAACATGTAGCCCTCAGGTCACACGGTGGAAAAGCTGAGTAATCAAAGTTCTACAACCTTTTCACATGACTAATATGAAGTGTTATTTCCTGTAGATCACAGAAGATTTCTGGGAGATATTCATGCAGGCTGCTCTCAAGGTTACCCACACCAGCCTTGGTCCCTTCATCATACCGACTATTTGCCAAGACAATAACTTCATTTGCTTCAAGAGCACATGTTAACAAGGTAAATAATTAATGTAATCCTGATTAATTAAATTGGATTCCATGCAAGAAATTAAGTTGACAAAACATTCATGACTTATCCTGCTTTTTCACATGTTAATTAATTAAATTGAGCAAGTAGTATTTCTTTTTTGGGGACCAGTTTGTAGGTGGCAATGCCTCACGGTCTCACAGGGTCTGTGAGTGTCTTTTGAAAATGATTTCTGATGTGCAACCAGGCCTGAATTCTAAATGAGACCTTGAAAATAAACATCTAAGTCTCAAGCATGTCTAGAGCATATGTCTTCAAAGTGTTCAGGATTTTTCAATATGGTGTAATGTAGAATCAATAACTGCATTTGTAAAAAAAAGACAAAACCAACATTTCAATCCACATTTTGCGTCTTGATTAGGTCATTCTCTACATTTCTCATGTGCCACATGTAATTCCATTAGGCTGAAGGAAAAACAGCATTAGGCAAATGATCAAATGTGAAAAATCAATGTGTACAGAGTCAGAAAATGAGCTTGAATCATGTGAGTCCTATAGAGGATGTTTAACAAGCCCGCTGTGAATAGTCTGAGGAAAATTATCCAAAAAAATATGAATAGTTCAGAGATCTGAAGCACAGGGATTTGTGTACACTCAATCTTTTCGAATGAGCGTTAAAGGCTCTATTTTGAAATGCTGGCATTGATTAACAGATTAGCTTTCTAACTTTGATCTTCTGAGAGAGGGAAATATCACTTAGTAACAAATCAGCACAAAGTTGAAAAATGTGTTTATTTTATGTGAAACTGCAGCTAAAAACCAGATGCACAAATGTTATTTTGGGGCTCACTGAACACTGCAAAGACAAACTGACAACAATGTTTTACACAGTGTCACATTCAGTAGATCTAACATTGAGTCACAAACTTTTAGAAAGTATTTTTCATGTGAGAACACTAGTTTTTCTGCTGCTCATTACATACAATGTAATACACATTGTTTTGAAACTGAAATAACTTTACAGCAAACAAACAATCTAAATACGACGATCCTGGAATTTCCCTTCTTGAAAGCAGCTGCCCAGGTTCAGAAGAAACAACCAGATGATAAATGTGTAGCAATGTGATAATTAGTCTTAAAGGTGTCATGAATTGAGAAAGCAACTTTTCCTTGAGCTTTTGATATGAGGTCATTCTACCATAAGAATATCCTGTAAGTTTCAGAACTGAAAACTTTCTTGTTAGTCCAATAAAAGCTTTTATTGACACCAGGGCCAGCGAACAACTCGACCAGTGTGTTATTAGTGAGATGACGAGGAGAGAAGAGCGATTCAGAACTAAACAAAAAAAACAAAAAAAACAAAAACAAAAAAAAAACAACATTACCTTTCAAGGGATCCTAATGCTAGGAATATGGTTGTTTATTTTCAACAATGTGAATGTCTCAGTTGAGATTATTTATTTGTATTCGGTACATTTCACGGTGGATTCTTTGGTAAATAAATCGCATTTTAGCACAGGCTTTGCAAACAGACTGTTACGAAATGGACTCAACAGTAATACAGCAACATGTAAGTAACTGTTTTAATTCTAATGCCTGATCTGATTTGTAATGTTTCATGTACAGTCAGATGTTCTTTGTCTATGTGTCAGTAAATCAAACCAGTGACTTAACAGTCAACTTCACATTGTTTCTCTTAGTAGGATGAAAATAATCTGTTATTTAAACAGTGATTAAATTAAATATAGAAAGCAGATCAAGGAGCGCTCCCTTTGCAATCCCTGGAGCTGTCAATCAAACAGCGCTGAGTTCTGGACTCGCGCCAAAACTCCTGTTTTATTCAACAAATCTCATAGTTATATGGCATTTGCACTGTTAGTTATGATGAAAGCATTTGGTAGTGTGCAGAAATTGAGTTGCAATGGCAAGATCACTGCTTTCATGCGCTCAACAACATGTCTGTGATCAGCTACAATCAATGTTCATCACTGCAACCTTTCATGCCACAATCTAAATGTAATGTCATAGATCTAAATATAATCAACACTTTTCATGATTAGTTAACCTTGAGAGCTGTAATTGTAAAAATGTGCAAAAAGTTTACTTTATTTTACTTAGCGTATACTTAGCTATTTCCTATGCAAAGATGCTAGCCAATCACAGCAGTAGGCGTTTACACTGAAGTCTCACAGCAGACACGCCCCTTAAAACAGAGCGTTAAAATAAAGAGGGCTAAAATCAGGGTAGACGAAATGCCTTTAATTTCTAAATTATGACAATTTTTGATGTAAAAAGCATACTAACATTAGAAATGCACTCCAGAAAACATGACCACTTTAATAAAAAGGTGTTTATTATTTGAAGACTGATAATCTGATCTTTTATTTATTTAACACAAATCAATTAGGATGTTTATATTTAATAGTGATTTATTGTGCATTTGGGACAATACTGTAACTTTATTATATTAAAATAACTTTGACTTTTTGGAACCATCTTGCGTACTTCCTGCTGTCAAGCCGCAAGTGAGTCATTGAATAATTCACTTAATTGCTTCAGTCAAATATGCTAATTCATTAATTCGTTAAGTCACACTGTCTGTGTGAGTCAATGAGTCACTGAATCAGTCATGCAAATGATTTTTTTTTCAAAAATGCAGATTAATTCAGGAACAAAACAAGTGACTGGTTGAATTTGGAATACACAGACATGTCAGAAATACTACTAATTGTATCATAAAATGCTATTTTAAATTCAACCACTTTCTTGATGAGTGAGTCTTTGAATCATTTATTCAACCAATTTGTTCAGAAACACTAATTCATTCAGGAACGAAATAAGTGATTGGCTGTGTCCGAAATCGCCACCTATACCCTTAAAAAGGGCACTATTTGAGGGGACAGCATATTTTAGTGGTGCCCGAAACCATACTGAAACCATACATTATCGAGTGCACTCATTCAATCCCACAACCCATTGCAATAACAAGTGTACAACCAATGTATGATTTTCCAAACCGCTGGTCCAATGTGGGTACAGCATAATATCATACAGGTATAAATTCCCATTTAATTGATTATTACATTGTTTAATTGAGGTTTATACATAGTTTCCATGACATGTTTCAAGACAAATCGTTTCATTACTACTGGAGCTGCCAGTTAGCTAAGTGTCAAATGATTTTTAAACAGCAAGCACAAACTAGTGGCAGCTCAGTGTCCAATTTCACTCACTCGTTTCCTTTAACTCCTTCAAATAAACTATATTATTGGACTAATATAGGGAATAGTGAATGAGGGTATAGGGGGTGATTTTGAACACAGCCACTGTCTTTGAGTAAGCCATTTAATCATTCACTCGACCAATTCGGTCAATAAAATGCTGGTTCATTCAGGAATGTGGCAAGACTCTATTGGTGAGTTGCTGAATCATTTATTTAAACAATTCATTCCAAAATGCTGATTCATTCAGGAACTATGTGACTGGTCAAATTCAGTTGACTCATTCAACTGATTTGCACAGTTTTACTGCTGTGGCTTTGTTTGGAACATTTTTTTTTTGGCGTAGCATAAGCAGACAAAGAAACTGGAAATAATTGTGCCTTAAACTCAATATGAACTTTTTGTTATTGAACTGAACTGTAGTATAAACACAGCACAATTTTGTGATTGTGATGTTGCTTTAGTACAGCGATGTGGTTTTAATGGCCAACCAATAAGTTCAAGGACCTCTATAGCCAGGTATTGCTGTCTGTGCTATGCTAAGCGATGGATGTTTTTATTATATGGGCTTTTGGTGGTAATGTATAAGACTGCCAAAGGTAGATAGCTGGACTTAAACTCAGTCACTTAAGCTCACTCATGCATAATTGCCAATGTGCAACATTTTGGAGCATGTGTACAGTAGCACAGGCATTTCTACAGTATGCTTAATGATGTACAATTATGTCATGTTTTGTAATGGTATTGCATTGTTTGTAGATACTGTATTGGGCACTAATGAAAGGTCTGGTTTGGTGATGTAGATCTCTGTAACTTTCATGCATTCTCTTGGAACATGGCTTAAAATATTTCGTTCTCTGCAGTACATGATCAGGTAGTTTTGGGAAACAAAACCAGTTGTGTTTCAAGCTGAGTGAGTCAGATGCAGGTAACATCCGTTTAATTTCTGGAGCAGTCTCCATGGATTCCCTAGGTAATGTCTCTATTTGACAGATTAAATATATGTGCACAGCTGTCTTTTTGTGCTGCAGGGGATGCACATGCTATTGTTCCACCTCCTATGAATGTGATTGTGCCATGAAGAGTTATAAGTACACCAGCAATCATTCAAAAGAGGGTATTAACTAAAAGATGCTTGACTTTTTTCTACCTAAAGCTGAAAAAATGCACCGTCCTACTTCAATTTCCATTTTATTCGTGTATGCTTTTGTACTGAATGAAGACAAGTTGAAAACATTCACGATTATATTATAGCTTCTTGCCTGTTCACCCAAATAACTAATTTACACATAATTGTCTAACATTGTTATGTGTTTAACATTGTTAGGTATTCCCACGTAAAGTGTGGTTTTAGCAAGTGCAATCATCTATGTTTGCACAGACACTGAAATGTAGTACAATGCATTATTGCATGTACATTATAAACGTATCAACAGCATGTAAAATGTAAGAATTGTTAAATTGTAACCACAATTTAATAATAACTCTTTATGCACATAATACAATATATTTCATAAAAATGTAAGATATATAATAATATATTAACTGTGAAATGTTAATTGTTGAGAAAACTTAAAAATTCAATGTGACCTGGTGCATTGATTATTTTAGGTTCTAATGTTGCCTTAAATATTTTTTAAGTAACATGTTTTGTTTTTTTGTTTTTTTCACAAAAGCATTCTTGTTCAACAAATTTGCAAAATAAATAAATAAATAAAAGCTGATTCCTTTAGGAACGAAACAAGTGACTGTCTTTACGAGTGAGTCATTGAATCATTCACTTAACCGATTCAGTCAAAAATCCTATTTCATTAAGGAATTTAACAAGACTGTCTCTATGAGTGATTCATTGAATCATTCAAATGATTCATTCAAAAATGCAGATTAATTCATGAACAAAGTGTCTGGATAAATGCAGAACACAAAGATATGGCAGTGAGTCATTGAATCATTCAAACAACTTTTTCAAAAAGACTCAATCACCTTACAAAGCAAAGATATCTGGGATATAGTTTTAGAAGGTTGTATATAGACCTTAATGCTTCAGCATACCAAGACATTTTGGACAATCCTATGCTTCTAAATTTGTGGGATCAGTTTGGGATAGGCCCTTTTCTATTCTAGCATGACAGTTCCCCGGTGCACAAAGCAAGGTCCATAAAGACATGGCTGGATAAGTTTGACTGACCTTCACAGAGCCCTGACCTCAACCCCATCGAACACCTTTGAGATAAGCTGGAATGGAGATTCTGAGCCAGGCCTTCTTGTCCAACATCAGTCCCTGAACTCACAATTGCTCCACTGGATAATTGGGCAAAAAAAATCTCACAGAAACACTCCAAAATGTTGTGAAATGCCATCCCAGAAGAGTAGAAGCTGTTATAGCTGTAAAGTGAGGACAAATATTAACGTCTATGTATTTAGAATGCAATGTCATCACAGTCCCTATTGGTGTAATGGTCAGGTGCCCCAATATTTTTGTCCATATGCACGTAATTTTAAAATATAACTATTCAAATATATTTATAATATAAATATAATATAATGGACTCAGAAAGGAACTAAAATGTATACACATATTTAGCATTTACAAAAACGCATAGGTAAACATTACATAAAATACCTACAAATATCAATAAGTTCATATTGGTTAATTAACTGGGATTGTCCAGTTGCTTTTCAGTTTGCCATCCTTGGATGTATTCACAGCTCTCAAAGAATCTTTCACAAACAACTGTGACCAGTGAATTGTAATTATCGACTGCAGTACATTTTGTCATATGCACACTGGTCCAGCCTATAGAGACCAACCAAGATTACTATTACTTTATATGATGAAGGTCACTGTTGCATGTTTGAGGAGGGCTCAGTAATTGAACAAGCATTTTAATTTCTATATTTGAGGGCAGTTCAGTATTCTCTCTTGAATGCAATATATGTGTTGATAAAGTCTGTCCTGGGTTTGTATAGTGAAAAGCAAGTGTGGCCTTTGAATAAATAAATCAATATTTGTGTATGTGCTCAAATGATGTCCTAAGAGACAGAGGTCATGGAGGGCTGTGAAAACATGCTGAGGATGGTGTGTTTACTGCACAATCAGTGCTGCCAGAGAGATGTTGAATGTGTATTACTCCATTCCACATCCCAACTACTGTCCTGGGATCCCCAACAATAGCTACACACAGCCTTCACTGCAGATATGCTCAATGAGAGACAGCACTGGCCCACATTTCTAGTCTTTCATTGACCGTTGTGATGATTCATTTTTTGACAATAAGAGAAAAACAGAAGCATTGTCTTTGCCTTTGCCATAAACGCCTGTCCATCACAACAATTTGGAGAGCCTCTCTCCCTTGTGACCGATAAGAGGGCTGATTAATGTCCGACTAAACGCTGACATAATGCTCTTATCTTTGCAAATGCCACACACTGTTGGGTCTGATGATCCCGCTGTTTTTCCCACAGAGAAAATCACTGAAGAAATGCCTCAGGCTGTATTCCACTGAAATATCCACAGATACTCCCTTTCCACCAGGCGCGTGCTGGAACCGATGCACTGTCTGGAGGAATGAAAAAATGACATAATTGACACTTCTTTTTTTTTAATTATCAACAAATCATATAGGTAATTATCCACAGCAAAGCACTGTAACATTTCAGCCATAAAAGTAAGGTTTGCATTTAGTCATTTAGAACTAGGGATCTGAACGGGTTCAAGGAATGAAAAAAAGAAGAAGAAAAGAAGAAATTGAAATCAAGTTTAATCATTCTGAACAGATACACTTATTTGAAATTACCTTTAACCGGTTAATAACGTTATTTTATCTTTGTTTAATATTTTAATTTCACAGTCAACCAATCATGAATATAAATAGTATGCCCTATGTACAGTCGTGCTCAAAATTATTCATACCCTTGGTAAATATGACCAAAGAAGCCTGTGAAAATAAATCTGCATCGTTAATACTTTTGATCTTTTATTTAAAAAAATCTACAAAAATCCAACCTTTCATTGGAGAATAATAATTTTAAATGGGGGGAAAATCTCATTATGAGAGAAATGTTTTTCTCTTATACACACTGCTCACAATTAATCATACCCTTTTATTCAATACTTTTTGCAACCTCCTTTTCCCAAGATAACAGCTCTGAGTCTTCTTCTATAATGCCTGATGAGTTTGGAGAACACCTGACAAGAGATCAGAAACCATTCCTTCATGCAGAATCTCTCCAGATCCTTCAGATTCCCAGCTCCATGTTGGTGCTTCTTCTCTTCAGGTCACTCCACTCATTTTCTTTAGGGTTCAGGTCAGGGAACTGGGATGGCCATGGCAGAAGCTTGGTTTTGTGCTCAGTGACACATTTTTGTGTTGGTTTTGATGTTTGTTTTGGATCATTGTCCTGATGGAAGATCCAACCACAGCCCATTATATGACTTCTAACAGGGACAGTCAGGTTTTGATTTTTTATCTGTTGGTATTTGATAGAATCCATGATGCCATGTATCTGATCAAGATGTCCAGGAACTCCAGCAGAAAAACAGGCCCACAACTTTAAAGATACAGTAGTATATTTCATTGTACACATGGGGTACTTTTTACCCCTGTGTGCACCAAACCCATCTTATGTATTTGCTGCTAAAAAAAGCAAATTTTTGTTGTTTCATCTGACCATAGAACATTTGAAAAGTAACTGACACTACTGGAACTTCAAACAGGATGGGTTCTATGGTCAGATGAAACAAAAACTTTGCTTTTTTAGCAGCAAACACTCAAGATGGGTTTGGTGCACACAGGGGTAAAAAGTACCCCATGTGTACAATGAAATATACTGCTGTATCTTTAATGTTGTGGGCTTACTTTTCTGCTGGAGGTCCTGGACATCTTGATCAGATACATGGCATCATGGATTCTATCAAATACCAACAGATAAAAAATCAAAACCTGACTGTCCCTGTTAGAAGTCATATAATGGGCTGTGGTTGGATCTTCTAACAGGACAATGATCCAAAACAAACATCAAAACCAACACAAAAATGTGTCACTGAGCACAAAATGAAGCTTCTGCCATGGCCGTCCCAGTCCCCTGACCTGAACCCTAAAGAAAATGAGTGGAGTGAACTGAAGAGAAGAAGCACCAACATGGAGCTGGGAATCTGAAGGATCTGTAGAGATTCTGCATGAAGGAATGGTCTCTGATCTCTTGTCAGTTGTTCTCCAAACTCATCAGGCATTATAGAAGAAGACTCAGAGCTGTTATCTTGGGAAAAGGAGGTTGCAAAAAGTATTGAATAAAAGGGTATGATTAATTGTGAGCAGTGTGTATTAGAGAAAAACATTTATTTCATAATGAGATTTTCCCCCCATTTAAAATTATTATTCTCCAATGAAAGGTTGGATTTTTGTAGATTTTTTAAATAAAAGATCAAAAGTATTAACGATGCAGATTTATTTTCACAGCCTTCTTTGGTCATATTTACCAAGGGTATGAATAATTTTGAGCACGACTGTAAATGTGATGTTGACACATCCAACATTAGTGAACTGCCTGCGCTCAGTTGTCAACTCATTATAGGTAAGTCGCCATGGCATTAACTTTTGGATCTCAGGAGTTTTTCCGAGGATATATCACCAACCGTTAAAGCATTACATTTAAGTGAAAATGAATGGCAGGTTAAATCTGGCGTGGTGTGTTTTGAAACCAGGGAAAATTGCAGGTTAGCGTAGAACTGCTACTATTCCGGAAATTTAAATAGCGCGCTTCCCATAATGTTTAGGTCATTAAGAGAGTAGGTAGTCTTTTGTGACTCAAACACATTCGACCATGTGAGCATCTACACTACAAAAGAATGCGTTTTCAACTACCTCTGGTCAAAAGTGGTCGAAAGTGGACAAGCTCAAAACGTTTTAGACCCCGTTTACACCTGTATTTAGCGTCATCCACTTGTGATCCGATTGACCAAAACGTATCTTAATTTCAGGTGTAAACAGGGCCTTAGTCAGGGTGGTACCATATTAAATCTTTTACGTGAATGAAAACGAGGCTGTGAGGGATAGTCTTACAGTCTTTACAATGTCTTTCACTGTAAAAAGGTCCAAGATCACATGTAAATATTCAAAACTCACAAATTTTTTAAAACTGCTTTATGGAGTTTTTGTCTACTGAAAGATGTACAATCCATTGGAAACAGGACAATCCATTAAACACACTGTATTTCTATCCCTCAGCCTCATTTACATTCCTGTCAAAAATTTAATATAGCGCTACCCTGACTAAGGTCTATTGAGTACTTTCTCCGACACCCTGTCAGTGGAAAATGGGCAAGAAAGATATTTATAGTACACTGTCTGAATGGTTAAATGTGTAGAAAATCTTCATTAAACCTATTATAAAAACCTTCCAAGACAGTCAATAGTAATGGAGTGAATTAGACATTCACTCATCCAGTAGAGCAGGTTTCTCTCATCCTGTTTGAAATTTCTCATTTCCGTCATTGCAAATCTACGGCGGTCATTCTCAAAGTTTCCTTCCTCCGAGATGTAGCATCGAGTTTCATATTAATCACAGCAAGACAGATTCAAACCCACTGAGATGGAAATTGAATCTGGAAAATTGACTTGTTTTCTTCAAATCAACCCACATTATTTAAATAGAAACCATATTTGAATGGTGAGTGGGATCACTTGCTGTTTGGTAACTGACTTGAGTTCCTCTCATGGAATCGTTATCCAGTTGTGTAAGAAGAAGCTCCCTGTAAATCTCCACCAACTGACTTCATTTATCATCTCATTAAAGCCAAGACGTTTTTTTTTTTTTTTTGTTGTTGTTGTTTTTTTTTTTTCTTTTTTTTGAATGATAATGTCAGCTCATAGCATGAGAATGCATAATAAAATTAAATATATAACAGTTGTTTATATGCTTGGAATTCTGGGAATCAGTATAACATTACAAGATCATTAATCTCAGATCAATTTAAATGATGATTCTGTTGTCTGATCTGTGCTATATCCACACATCCTTATTTCTGATTTTTGATAGACTTTTGGAAATGTGGGTTTTATGTTCTGCATATTTTATTGTTGTCCATTGGTTTGGGGAAAAATTTTAGCATGACTAAGCAGGGCAAGCAGAAGGGATGTTTTGGAGATCATTTTCTTCCATTAGCCATTACTGGATATGAAATATTTTAGGAAAGTCAAGATGAGGGCTATAACTGGATAATGTGTAACATGTTAAATCTGGCTGCTTCTCATCAGCTTGACATAAATTCAGCTTAAAGTTGAACATGCAGAGTCCTTTCCAAATTATACATAAAGAAGAATGTTTTTGTACAGATAAACAGTTTGAAACATGCATGTGTGTATATTTGGTTTCCTTGCCATTAGTTTATTTGAGTTGATCCTGACTGCAATTGGTCCAAAGAGCACCGTCTTGAACTGCTCAAACATCACTGAGGTCTTAGATGCAATGGAAAGAAAACCAAGGCCAAGATATGTCTTAAACCCACTTATAAGACCCCAAAAAGTTCAGCCCAAAACAATACAGTGTCCAGAAGTAAGTACATAATAAATATTCTACAAAAGAACTTCTAAATGATGGACAGCCATTTCAAGATAAGAAATAAGAAACGGCCCTTCTGTGCAGACTTGACTCCATATCCTTGAGATGATTCCAAAATGAACACAGTTCATTAAGAAAGAATTCCAGTGTCCAGTTCTATCAAACAAATCTTTTCATGTGGAAGGTATGAGGCCAACAAAAAGGTTCATTTGGTGTACAGGAGTCCATGGGGATATTATTTGCTCAAGTTTTTGAGTTATTGAGTTTTGTATGATATGGGTGTTTTTCTAAAGATTCAAAATTTCAATGTGCTGACTTGCTGACATTCAGTGTTGGTGAAGCTAGGCTAGTTTGAAACAGGGGTGTTTCCTCCGAAGAGGCAAAGGAGGCAGTGTCTCTTCAAAAAAATTGGATGAGAAAATAATCCATATTACAAAGATAAAACAATGCAAATATTATAAATTGTGACATTAAAAAGTGGATAAATCCCTCATTTTTCTAAAGTAACTCTGTCCAACAGTGACACCAGCAAGTAAAGTAACAGTGGGAGTCCGCATCTCTCTTGCCTCCCCTGAGCCCACTGAGATTTAACAGACCCCCTAAAGCTTGCGGTAGATTTGGTGGGGTGTAATTGAGAATGAATGGGGGAAAATCACGTGAGAGGAGGCAATGTATCCATCACGCTCTGATTGGATATGATTTGGTCATGATTGGATATGATTGGTTCGTGCAATATATCCTGCTTCTTGTTTTTGTGTGTGTTCCACATTCGCAAATCAGTCTGAATTAATGAAATGATGGCGTTAATGGGAAGACTAATTAAAAAGTACATAAACAACTCACCCACTTAGATATCACCGCTTTATGTCACATCAAAATCAAACTTGAAATGGCCTGAAAACATGATGACTGTTGGGGGAGGGGTTAGTGAGCAATCAGCTTGGTGAAATTAAAGGTACACTATATTGCCAAAAGTATTGGGACACCCCTCCAAATCATTGAATTCAGGCATTCCAATCACTTCCATGGCCACAGGTGTATAAAATCAAGCACCTAGGCATGCAGACTGCTTCTACAAACATTTGTGAAAGAATGGCTCGCTCTCAGGAGCTCAGTGAATTCAAGCGTGGTACCGTGATAGGTTGCCACCTGTGCAATAAGTCCATTTGTGAAATTTCCTCACTACTAAATATTCCACGGTCAACTGTTAGTGGCATCATAACAAAGTGGAAGCAATTGGGAACAACAGCAACTCAGCCACGAAGTGGTAGGCCACGTAAAATTACAGAGTTGGGTCAGCGCATGCTGAGGCGCACAGACCAGTGGCTGTACTGGCTGGTTCGATTACCCCCTCTGACCCTCTTGGAGACTCAGTGATACGTGAAGGAAGTACTTTGCTGACCTGTGGTGTTGTAGAGCCTTGGTATGGTGCCAGCCTATCACCAAGAAATGCCACTTTGTGCCCCCGGAGAGGCAACTGCTCTCGCTACACAATCTCCCCCAGCTTCTCTAATATTGGGCATGGCCCCACCAAGAGGCTGTCCAGCTTGGGGCACCTTCCTCTCTTCCTAACTGGACTGTAAACCCAAACAAGCTCCCCAACACCAAAGTGGCACCCCTGGGCATGCAGGTCATAAGCCCTTTTTTGTTGCATCCCTGAAATCATCAACTGTCCCCTGGCATATGCATGGGCTGAGTCTAAGCAGTCCTGGACCTGTATAGTGTATTTGGGACCTGCAGGAACAGGCAGAGCATCTGAGAGCCGAAGGCCAACTCCGCAGTGTCTTGATTTCCCTACCCAACATGAGCAGGACTGGTGTGCACAAGGTAGAGTCCTGAATTGCAGAGCGACATGCCATAAAGACCTGCGGCAGATGGGTGTCCTAATCATGCTGATGAGTGGGTGACAAGATGGACAACTGCTCAGCTAGTGTCCTATTAATTCGCTCCAAGAGCCCACCACTTTTAGGGTGGAGTGGGGTGGTGTGGGTCTTACTGATTCCTAAACGATCACACATGATAGAAAATACGGGGAGAAGGAGAGCAGAAGAGTACCTTGCCAGTTCAAATGTGGTTCTCTGAATAAATCGGGGTGTGTGTGGCGTGGGCTGTCATTAAGATGAACTGATTAACTTGAATGAATCTGACTAATAATGTAATGCAAAAAAACATATAATGTTATTAATAAACCAATTCACTTTCATTATAATGAATTCAACTTTTCCAATGCTATATATAACAATTAATAGTGAAGTGAACATAACTCACATTGTTTTAAAAACAGTTGACCTACTATCACGCTACTGAAAATGTAGTTAAGTTAGTGACATTGCTTTTTTTAGTTTGTTACTTTCCACTGCTGTCCATGATATAACAGCCACTGTCCATTTATTCTACATTCACGTTTTTTTTTTTCCCCCTCATAAAATAACTCACTTTATATTCAGTTTTGTTCTGAGAGCATTGTGTTTTTTCTAACAGATTATGTAAAAAATTAATAAATAAATAAAAATGTCATTTCCAATTCCTCTATGACAACTTATGACACTGCTCGAATATAACACACAGCTTTATTAACACAGATGAGTCGGTCTGGATGGGACAGACTTTGCTGACGGAAAAGCCAAATCTCATCTGGCCTGCAGATGAGCAGTTTCAGTCTTATTCTGTCACTATGTCTCCTTAAACTGGCGCTTGTGTAACCGAGTCTCCGCTTATTCTGACTGAGGAGACAAGAGGAGCATGTGAGGAGCTGACAGACTAAAACTCCAGAGATGTCAGACTTCAGGGAAAACAGCAGCTCTCAGCTGTATTCCACCTGTATTTTGAACCATATGGTACTTTAAAACAGCATGGATTCTGATCCTTTTATCAATAAATTTTAAATATCTGAAAGCTCATTAGCAGACTGCCATGTAATCATTAGCATAGGTTTCATTCTTATTTTAAATAATTATTATAAATAATAATAATAATTTACCGTTTTTAGCCAACTTCTTAGAAAATGTGTTTTTTAAACAATTATAATCTTATATTTCATTGAATTCAATAAGTGAGCCTCTTCAATCAGGATTTAAGTCATACCATAGTACTGAGACAGTGTTGGTCAAGGTATTAAATGACATTTTTTTTTATCATTGGACAATGGAGAAAATGTTATCTTGATCTTACTGGATCTCAGTACGGCTTTTGAGATGGTGACCATGAGATTTTAATGAAATGTTTACAATACTGGGTTGGTCTGAAGGGTAATGTCCTGAGATGGTTTAAATCATACCTTACGGACAGATCTTTTTCAGTTAGCATGGGGAACTGCTATTCATCAAAACTACATCTTCATTGGGGTGTCCCGCAAGGGTCGATCCTTGCTCCGTTACTTTTTTCGCTGTATATGTTACCTCTGGGCTATCTTTCGAAAACACAATGTAGCATTTCATTGCTACGCTGACGATATTCAGATCTATGTTCCAGTGAGACAGTAAAATACAAATTCAATTGATGCTTTATCAGCTTGTCTATAGGACATTAAGTTACTGGATGGCTGAAATTTTTTAAAGCTCAACGAAGATAAAATGGAAGTAATTGTGTTTGGCCCTGGCAACGATGATGTGAAATCAACCCTTTTGTCTGGCTTTGTGAAACCCAATGTGAAAAATTTGGATTTTGTCTCGGATAGCAATTTAAAAATGGACAGTCAGATAAACTCAGTGGTGAGAACTATTTTTTTTTTTTAATTTACGTCTTTTAGCTAAGACCAAACCATTTTTATCAGTCAGAGATTTTGAGAAAGCACTTGCAGCTTTGGTCTTCACTCGAATGGATCATTGTAACTCCCTTTTTCATGGAGTTGAGGCGAGATCTCTAGCCTGCCTTCAGAAAGTCCAAAATGCAGCAGCTAGGATGATCAAGTCTGCCAAAAAGTATGAGTCTGTTACACCGCTTTTGATTTCTTTGAAATGGCTGACCGTACGGTTTCAAATTATGTATAAAATCCTTATACTTGTTTTTAAGGCTCTTCATAATCAGGCACCTATGTATATATCCAATATGCCGTCATTATATGCTCCACCCAGATCCTTGAAATCGGAGAATCATCATCTTTTGTTTGAGAGTAGGACAAAATAGCATTTTCACAAGCGGGTCCAAAACTGTGGAATGATCTCCCCCTCGCTACTAGATCAGCCAAATCACTACTTTTAAATTGAGGTTAAAATCACATCTGTTAAACGCTGTGTGAACTTCCTTGAAGGGGTTTCGATTGCAACCATGTCTGTTTTATGTTTGTTTTTTTTGTTTTTTTGTTTTTTTTTTTTATGTATTGATGTCGTTTGTGATTGTAAAGCACTTTGGGCAACTGGTGTTGTATTAAACTGCGCTATATAAGAAAGAAAAAGAAAGAAAGAAAGAAAGAAAGAAAGAAAGAACAAATAAGAAAAAAAGAATAAATTTTGCATTTGTTTTATATTGTATTATTTTTAATTGAAGTTGATTGATTGATTGATTGATTGGATTGTTTGTACACATATCTTCTCGCACATGTAATTTTTATATATATATATATATATTTATGCACAAATATATGGATTGATTGATTGATTGATTGATTGCAAGTCTCATCCTCCTTAACCCTTTTCAAGTTAGTTTTGTAGAATATGTATGTTGTGTGGACATCATTTCCTGTTAAGCTGTCATTTTCTTAAATTATGCAAAATATATGAAAATATTTAGGATACATAAAATGCTAGCTATGAAATTAGCCTTAGGAAGATGAAGTCTGAGATTAAATTCTAAGTATGTTAAAAATATAATTTCCACCACTGTTGTTTCCATCACAGAATGTGAATGCAATACTAAATTTAAAATGGTGGAAATTATATAGTGGAAAGAATTTTCATTACTTTCATGAAAACTTCCTCTGTGATGCATGAATGTCTATTGATAGACATTGTTAGTGGACCATGTTTTAAAATGAAATAATGAAGTGTGGAATGTTTAAGAGTGTGTTTACTTTAAAGTGTCAATATTAAGAAACATCTTAATGTTAAAAATTCTTTATAATGAGATGTTGCAATATGTTTGTTGAAAAACACAGTGGGTGGCAATACGGTAATAATCAGCCTCACATGCTGTGATAAGTGTGGATATTTCAGTGATTCAGAACATTAACATTGCTCATAAACATAGCATTTGTCCACTTTTAGTGCTCTGATGAGCAATTATTAAAAGTTCAGCATCACCTGCATGATTCATGAGTTCTAGAACAAAAACCGTGTAGTGCTCATAATGCTTCATTTACTGGCATCTCATACGAAATTATATCCAATGCAGAATAAAAACAAACAACAACAAACGTTGGGTGCATAATTGGAAGGGACCATTCATTCCTTCCTATACATAAAGGCAACCTTCACTCATGGCAAGACTAGAGAAACATCACTCCAAACAATGTCTGATGTGACAGCAGAGGCCTTCAAACCAACTTAGAAGTGCTTGATGAAACCATCTGGATATCTGTTGGAAAACATTTAAGAGCTCCAAGACAGACCAACCATTCATTTGACACAATTTTCTGGCACATAAATGCATTGAAGGCTTGATTGTGCAGCCAGATCATCTTTTTTTTGAACCAGAAATTGAAGATACAAGCCAAAGACAGTGAGTATTTCATATTGTTCAAGATGGAAGAAGCCCAGGGGCTGAAAATAAGAGGTGGATTAGATATTGTATGATGTTTTACTATTGGAAATGAGTGAAACACAATAACAAAATAGGCACCATTATGACATCGTCTCAGATATTACACTGTAAGCAAGCTGACAGTTCACATCTTATTTAGCACTTTTTCAAACTGTAGAGCTACTTAGAGACATGAATAATTTTGCAGTACCTAAGGAAAATCTCAGTTTAAACGCTCTTATTGCTGTCTAAGATAAGTGTTTGAGATTTTAAAGAGATCTCTAATTGGATGTTATTATCACTTGTCGTATTGCTGCCAGTGGAATGAGAGCTCTGTCGTTCTAGTACTATGTCCCGTAATCTGTCCTTGTAAAATGTGTTCACTCATGTGCAGTGGTGGCTTGTTTGTGTAGTGTTAGAAAGGTCACAGTATAAGGAGAGGATGATTAGTGTGCAACCCTTTTGTATCATTAGCACCAGCTTGTGGGACAGTGAATTATGGGAAAAGCACTTCCTCAGGGAAACATTACCTATCTAGTAGGTGAAGAGTGTAAATCAATACCTGCTATGACCTCAAACCTGCTGTTCTGAATCTTGAAAAAAATAAAAGAAAAGAAACAGTTACTCAAAAGGGGAAAACAACTATCTATGCAGAACTATATTTTCTAAAGTTTGTTTACTCTTTCATAGCTCAAGAAACTTAGTGGAGTTCTCGGGTATATTTCTTTGAAGTATCAACTTGGCCTCAGATGTTCCTCATAAAATTTCTTAGGATAAATCAAAATTACTGCTTGTTAAGTTGTGTCGTAAGGAATAATGTTTCCATGTCCAAGCCTTTACTCCTTTCAATACCATCTCAACAGTCGTTTATGAGCACTGCTTATTCAAATCACACATTTAAGGTAAGCTTTTAAAAATGCACGGTATACACTACAGTCTCCAGGCTCACGGCGTCCCAGACAGTATTTTAACGATTCATAAAAAATGAATCACTGTCTGGCAAACTGAGATTTCAGTATGGAGATGTTCATGGAGATCATGGATCATGATTTTTCAGTAATATTACAGCACACTGTGAGTGTAAAACTATCACCATTTGTTGTTTTCTTTTGCCATCTGAGTGTTTGTACCCGGAAATGAGGACACGTGACATCAGTGTCGAATGAGGGGGAAAACAGTATGGACAAAATGAAATAACAAAATTTTGTATTTTGTAAAAATCTCTATTTGAACTCTCTCTTTGCTCTCTAGGAGAAAAAGCAGTTGAGATTTTAAATAGGTCTTATTTTTGATTTTGTTTTCCTGTGAGTAATCTCAATCATTCAAACAATAAATCAAACAATAAATCCAATCAATCCAATCAAACAATAAGTTTGTTTTGTTTGGTTACATGATATTTTAATAGTCCAATTTAGACATTCTACTAACTATAAGTAACTTTGCAACTGCATGTCAACTAACTCTCATTAATTTGCAACGTCAACTAATTCTCATTAGTATTAGTAGACAATAGAAGACTGTTAGGTTATGGGTTAGGGTTGAGTAGAATAAGTTGGCATGTGCTTGCAACGTTAATTATAGTCAGTAGAATGCCTGTTGGGGGACCATCAAAATAAAGTGCTAGCAGAATTTAAGCAGACACTCTACTAATAATCTAATGTCTGCTAGTTGACATGTTGTAAAGTGGACTATCAAAATAAAATGTTACCTTTTTTTCTGGTGGAGGGGTGTGTGGAGGCTGTGTCTGCTGGTGACTGTATAATAATAGCCATTTCATGTTTGCTCTAGTCTGTTCAATTTCATTTTAGTTGTGAAGTGTCCTTTGTTTGCCCTTTTTTGACACGCATAGCACGCTGAACTCTGTGAATGTGGTAAAAAAGCTTCATATAATGCAATATACGCTTTTATGAGGAATAAAAAAAGTACTAGGGGCAACTACTTATTCATTGTTTGAGAGAAAAAAAAAAAACACATCTGTGTTATGCTTGATTCAAGTTTCACATGCAGTGACAGGGACACAAACATCACATGTTCAGTAAATATGACTGAATCCAGATAATTTAACAGTTTTAGCTGTTAAGGTTATGATCCATGTAGGTTATTAATTGTAATTCCAGTAATAATTTGGTTGTAATGTAAATTAGATTTGACGTGATGATGATCGCTCTGCTTTAACACTGTCTCTCATCTTGGCTGATAGCCAAGACGTCAAACATGATCAAGTATTTGTTTAAGCCGCAATCATTACTGCATCTTTTGGTCATAGTGCATAGTTTAGGAAAACTTGTTACAATATGTTCACAGCATCAACAGTTTAATCAAGTTTTCAGGGTAGAAAATTAATAACCAAATCCAAGCTTCCAACATGACACATTCAATTCATGAATAAACAGAGACGCCCCAGGTCAGGATTGAGTCAGTCTTCTGGAGAAGCTGTAAACATTGTCATTTATCTAAAATATTTCTTTTATCCCAAGCTCTCTAATTGTTTGCAGTTGTGGGTTTAGAATTGACAGTTTAATAACTAAGCACATGCAGTAAGGCCATAAACACCACTCAGCTACAATGACAAAGTATGGTTTGTTTTGGATGTTTCATGACCATTCTAAAGGACAAAAGATCACTGTGGCCAATTTAGTAATCCAAGGAGCCATCATTTACTCAATTACATGACAGCCCACTCGCATGGGGTTGTCTTGAGTGCCTAACAATGTGCTGTGTAGATGAACAAGCCACTGTGACCGATGTGAATGTGACTGACTGACTGAGACGGCCAGCACTGCACATGTGCGGTGTTAACCTTGTAAACTAAATTACTAATAAAAAAAAATTGTTAGTTTACTTAGAGATTTTTTTTTTTTTTTTTTTTTTTTTTTGTCTGTCAATCATAAAGCCAAAAATATGCATCATGATTATACACTGCCCGACCAAAAAAAAAAAAAAATCACTTTTTGGATTTTAATAGGCAGATACTTAAGAGTCTATGGATGGATCATTATTACAGTGATTATTGTTTTTCTAGCATGTTATATGTTTGGCAACGGTTCTTTTAACCCTAAAAGATGGAGTGCGTAGCTTTTCATTTTTTTGTTTTGTTTCTGAATGAATCCTCGTTTTGAACGAATAGGGTGAACCAATGAATCAATAGCCCATTCATAAATAGAGCCATTAGGCTTGTTTGACTTGAAGCGGCTCTGCACAGACCGATAAGTGTATGACATCAAAGTGCAGCGAGAGCGATTAGAAAGCAGACTCTATATGTTTTTAGTCTCGCAGGACTTTGATGTCATACACTGATTGGCCTGTGCAGCGCTGCTTCAAGTCAAACAAGCCAGTTTACTTAGTTCATGAATGAATCAGCTGTTTGAACAAATTGAGTGAATGAATGTCTCATTAAGACATTTCCCGCCTGGCAGTTTTAGTTTCTTATTTAGAGTACCATTAAAAAATATATATATATATATACAAATCATTGATTCAGGTGTTCCAATCACTTCCATGGCCACAGGTGTATAAAATCAAGCACCTAGGCATGCAGACTGCTTCTACAAACATTTGTGAAAGAATGGGTGGCTCTCAGGAGCTCAGTGAATTCAAGCGTGGTACTGTGATAGGTTGCCACCTGTGCAATAAGTCCATTCGTGAAATTTATACACTATATTGCCAAAAGTTTTGGGACGCCTGCCTTTACGTGCACATGAACTTTAATGACATCCCATTCTTAATCCGTAGGGTTTAATATGGAGTTGGCCCACCCTTTGTAGCTATTACAGCTTCAACTCTTCTGGGAAGGCTTTCCACAAGGTTTAGGAGTGTGTTTATGGGAATTTTTGACCATTCTTCTAGAAGCGCATTTGTGAGGTCAGGCACTGATGTTGGCGAGAAAGCCTGGCTCGCAGTCTCCGCTCTAATTCATCTCAAAGGTGTTCTATCGGGTTGAGGTCAGGACTCAAGTTCCTCCACACCAAACTCGCTCATCCATGTCTTTATGGACCTTGCTTTGTGCACTGGTGCGCAGTCATGTTGGAACAGGAAGGGGCCATCCCCAAACTGTTCCCAAAAAGTTGGGAGCATGAAATTGTCCAAAATGTCTTAGTATGTTGAAGCATTAAGAGTTCCTTTCACTGGAACAAAGGGGCCAGGCCCAACCCCTGAAAAACAACCCCACACCATAATCCCCCCTCCACCAAACTTTACACTTGGCACAATGCAGTCAGGCAAGTACCGTTCTCCTGGCAACCGCCAAACCCAGACTCGTCCATCGGCTTGCCAGACAGAGAAGCGTGATTCGCCACTCCAGAGAACACGGAGCACTGCTCTAGAGTCCAGTGGCGGCGTGCTTTACACCACTGCATCCGACGCTTTGCATTGCACTTGGTGATGTAAGACTTGGATGCAGCTGCTCGGCCATGGAAACCCATTCCATGAAGCTCTCTACACACTGGCCACAGGAAGTTTGGAGGTCTGTAGCTATTGACTCTGCAAAAAGTTGGCGACTTCTGCGCACTGTGTGCCTCAGCATGCGCTGACCCCACTCTGTGATTTTACATGGCCTACCACTTCGTGGCTGAGTTGCTGTTGTTCCCAATTGCTTCCACTTTGTTATGATACCACTAACAGTTGACCGTGGAATATTTAGTAGTGAGAAAATTTCACGAATGGACTTATTGCACAGGTGGCAACCTATCATGGTACCACGCTTGAATTCACTGAGCTCCTGAGAGCGACCCATTTTTTCACAAATGTTTGTAGAAGCAGTCTGCATGCCTAGGTGCTTGATTTTATATACCTGTGGCCATGGAAGTGATTGGAACACCTGAATTCAATGATTTGGAGGGGTGTCCCAATACTTTTGGTGTGTGTGTGTGTGTATATATATATATATATATATATATTACCCATTTGAAACCCATCATTGCATTGAGTATCATTATTGCAGTGTAAATGCATTAATTCCACCTCTGAGCTGCAGTAAATGATCTATAAATTCAGAATTCAAAAAATCATGCCTGTTGTGTAATAAACCGTGTTGAATATATATATATATATATATATATATTTTTTTTTTTTTTCCCCTAAAGCTACTTTTTGTAATATCCATTTGATGCTTTTCTTATTTAACACAATAATGATTCTTTTGGGGTTATTTCCCAGCCAAAATTGATGTGTGATTAATTAGATTAATTAATCAGCACATCATGTAATTAATTAGATTTTAAAAAATGTAACTGCTTGCAAGCAAACAAACAAACAAACAAACATGCCTTCTCCAAACATATGGGAATGATCCTAGTGAGACCACTTCCTTGACAGTCAGGTATCATAAGTATATCTTTGTTATTCTGCATTACGTCACTCAAATATCCAGTAGTAGCATCATGTAGATCAAGCCAGTGCCAGCCCAGGATAAGACTCAAGTGTGGACATCCACCACAGGGAACAGCTGTCTTCCTTCCAACGACAAGAAATAAAACAATTCATTGACCAGTACAGTCTTCTTCGAGACTAGCCTGGCGATAGCAAAGTAATCCATCACGATATAATAACCCCACCAGGAATGATTGTAAAGCCCGATCTGGTGCCAGAGGCTCAGAGACGCTATTAAGGAGGAAGTTGAGAAGAAGAAAAATCTAAGAGTCTTTGAGGAATAGCAAGGCTCTTGGTCCAGACACATTGTTGTCTGCTTCCAAAACCCAATGGCACCTTCTGGTCCCATGAACATTTCCAAAAACACAATTAAGATTCAGCTTGAGACCGTGACCCCCATTCTGAAAGGATGAGCTCATCTGGTGTCTGAGTAAGTCCAACTTTATTTCTGTTTTTAGGCTAAACGAAAGACAGGTGCCTTTTTCTTTCAGCGAAAGACTTCTTCCAGGTCACCAAGATGATACTGGCAGTTTCATGTCTGGTTTATGTGGGTCACCGGTCACATTTCAAACACAGACTGTATATGACTGTCTACACACCATCCACAAATGGAACAGCTGCTCTGGAAGGTGCTAGAAAAGTTGAGGAATGCTTCCAAAAACTAGTCAAAACTAGTTGTATCCAAGCAAGATACTCCAAATTCCCAATTGACAGGGGCAGATACATGATTTTCTTTGATTGTTGGGATATTGTTAATATTATCATTGTGAAGGTAGAGCCTAAGAGTACTTGTGTCAGTGACAAATAATATTGCCCATGATAAAGAAAAGAAATTTTAAAACATTTATTTAACTTCCCAAAACATGTGTTCCATCTAAACACAGTTTGTTATTAGCATAAAGTGATGAATAATGTTGGACATGGAACAAAGTGGATGGAAATGGGAAGCTTCTTAGGTGTTCTTGAAGACAGATATTTTTCTCATAACCCAGAAATCTCAAAGGACATCTCACTAAGGACTACTAGCTGCCTCAAGCAAAAACCATGAATATCTTTTAACCTCACAACCTTTGTTAAATCCAGTGACTATATATTTTGCTCACATATGCTCTAACCCTCTGTGTCTCTTTTGACTGATAAAAACAACTGTACTTTTAAAAGAGATCAAACTGTACCTGGTGAATTTCACCAGGTCTTGCTGTACCTTTGTACATTATACATCACATACTGTATAGTCAGTATCTATGGACCTGAGGTGACTGGACATGCAATACGCTTGTCTCATACAGACATTTACCTCCACAGTTTCCTTCTGGCTAGTTAACTGAAGAATCATGTTGTATTTTGTGGATTTTTATATTTATAAATGTATTTTTCTAAATCAACTCTATAAGCAAATGCGAAACTGTATGTAACTGTGTGCAAAACACGTATGTGCAAATGCGAAATGACTAATTAAACCCTGATGTAGTTTCTGCTCTCCTTTGCTTTGGAGTTAATGGGGCCATAAAGAAAGTCTTATAAAACCTTTAAATGTGATGCCAAAAAAATCTAGGTTCGACACTCTTGCAAACACTCTTGCAGCACTTGTGTGTTTCACCTATTTTTGGTGATCTCACAAGAACAAAATAATGGGTGCTGCAGTCTGGGTGTCCTGTACAATGCCTGATTATAACATGCTACAGTTTCTGATCTGCTTTTGAAACTCAAAGAACTTTTAAAAACTTTAAATGTCAAACATTTCTTAAATGTTTAGAAATGCCAGTTTAAAAGTAAATTCAGCCCCTTTTGATATGAAGATGTAACCCTTAAAGGGGACCTATTATGCAAAACTCACTTGTAAGGTGTTTGAACACAGATATGTACCCACAGTGTGTGTAAACAACCAGCCTATAATGGTAAAAATCCACCCACCACTTTTTTTTTTTTTTTTTTATAATCCACATAAATCATAAGCACTCTCTCCAAACGAGTGGTTCCAGATTTCCCCCTACTCTTATGTAGGAGTAGGGGGAAGCCCCGTCCATGACTGGTGAGGGAAACTGCCCTATTCGCTTAGCTCCTCCCCTGTGTGAGCTGTACACAGTCCACCATGTTTATCTCCTCGCCAGAGCATTTCTGTCCCTGCTGTTTACGTTCACAGACATAACCAACTGTATTTGTGAACTTTGTGTGTTTTAGACATAACCTTGTGTATTTGACAGTTTAAGTGCAATAAGACGTGTAAGAGAAATCAGTTTAACACTCGGCGGCAGCTATTTGCACTAAGTGCAAATAGCAATAGATGCTATTTACACTAAATGAAAATGGAAATTAGATGCTATTTACACTAAGTGAAAATTAACAGGATTATTATTATTGTTATTATTGATATTATATGATATTATTGTTAACAGGATGCAATAATATCATAAATGAGTGTAAATGATTATATTTATTAAAATCATTAAATTGATGTTGCCTTATTGGGAGAATAAAAACCCTCCCTACACTTTCTCCTAACCCTACCCAATACACTTTTAATATTATTGAACAGATCATTAGAACATTTTAGAACATTATTTTCATTTTTATTGAAAATAAATGTCTTTCTGATGTGATATGTGATGGGAAAATGGAGAAGAGTGAGCTCGGCAAAAGGCGGATTCGAACCCGCGTCGATCATGGTAAAAGCTAGAACTGCTAGTCTTACTCACTACTGTTGCACCACTGAAGAAGTTGAACACTATGCGTCCTTTTTAAAATTTGAGTGGCTCAACCAGACATTGGTGGGCAGAGCTAGTGTAAATAGCGTTTGCCAACAAGGGACGCTATTTGCACCTAGTGTAAATAGACACTCCGTGTAATATTCACAGGACTCGCCGTCTGACAGTCAGCTTTCTGTGCGCATTCTTTGGATGTGTGCGCTCAGAAAACCATATATCACAAGTTTAAACTGTTATGGCTTTAAAACGCATGCAAATAATAAACTTTCATGATGATGAAGAACTGCGATGTCACGTGAGTGTGGCCACGAAAGAGATCATAATCCAAACCAAACAGATGTATTAGTCTTTGGCAGAGTATCCAAAGTTGTACAGGCTCCGCCCTCTTCCGGAAAGTGGGTGGGGAGCAGCAGCTCATTTGCATTTAAAGATGCATGCATGAAAACAGCATGTTTTTCCTTCCACTCAAAAATGGGCATTTATAACATGGTATAATAAATGATCTATGGGGTATTTTGAGCTGAAACTTCACAGACACATTCTGGGGACACCTGAGACTTATATTACATCTTTTAAAAAGGGGCATAATAGGTCCCCTTTAAATGCATGAATGTTTCAACAATCAATCTGTTATTTACTAATACTAAGAAGGTTGATGTTTAACTTTAAAAATAAATGAATGAGGGTAGTGAATGACGTCCCGGGTTCATAAAGATCCAAGGTATGTGTTTAAGGTTTAATGTGTGCCCCATTTTCATGGCTGTATCATGACATTTTTTTTATTGAATTTTTCTTGAATCTATGACAAGTCAGTCTTCTATTAAGGTGATATCCTTTTATGTCTTTTCAAACACTTTTTTACACCAATGACAATGAATCTATTCATTGATCAATGAATCAATGTTGCTAGACGTTCTTCTCAAGCGGTACTTTTTATAACGGCATTCATCATCTGCACTGACAGATACAATAATAATCTGCAGGTCTGTATGTCGTCCGCCTTTACACTATATTTCGCTATAACCTCTCTCAATTTCCATTTCAGACTCTGACGGCACAAACTCAATATGTTCTATAGCACAGAACAAACCCTTAACATCTTCCATGTTATTTTGGTTCTATGAGAGAAATAACGAGTGCCCAGAATCACCTACCACAGAGTCTCAGCTTCTACGAGAGAACAAACGCAGATGTAATATGTCAGCGGTCCTGTTCACAACACCATTTGAAACATAAACATTATACCATAAATATTTGGTGAGGGTATTTGTTTGTGTCACCGATTGAGGGGGAAAAAAGGCTTAATTTGCCAGCTAGAATACAGCTCTAATATATTGTTTTCAAAAAGGATATTACCCTCTTAAAATGATATTTCACCCAAACATGAAGGTTCTTTCATCATTTGCTCATACTCACTTCATTCATCTATGACTTACTTTCATCTGTGGAACATAAAAGATGATAAGGGAAAGAATGACAGCCTCAGTCACTGTCATTGTATGGAAAAAAGATGCAATAGAAGTGAATGGTGACTGAAGCTGTCTGTCGAACATCTCCTTTTGTGTTCAACAGAAGAAAGAAAGTCATAGAGGCTTGGAATGAGTAACTGACGACAGAACTGACGACAGAATCTGTACTATAGCTTTACACAATATGTTACATACACTGTTAGACATTTCTGTAATTTCTATAGTTATTTACTATATATCACCCAGTATTATACTGCTAATTCTCTTTACAGTAAATAACTGGGATTCCCTTTGCATCATGGGAATTTTCTGTGACGTCAAACACCACATACAGAGATTTACTGTATTTTTTTAAAATTTGCAGTATACTACTGTATCTGCTGTAACGGCCTCTCTGGCAACATTTCGTGTTTTTTATTTTCCTCTTTTTTGTACATTTGGTTTGACATGATTTGCCTTACACCGCACGTCTACAACGCTATATAACAGCCCGAGGCTGGCGACCGGACCATTGCAAAATGTGAACCTGTTTGTCCCTTGTGTCAGAAATACCGCGAGCGCTTGGACTCTGAGTACCGTACGTCAGAAATATAACGGGGCATCAGTATACAGTCTGGGATTTGTCGTGTCATGCCGGAGCATCCAGTGTAAACAATATCACAGATACTTTTTGTTGGTCTTGTAGTGTAGTTTTCTATTTCAAATGAATGTTGTTCTGTGGAATTATCTATGCATTTTGGTTTCCACAAAAATATTAATCAACTTTTTTTTTTATTTATCAAAGAAACCTGACAAACGTGGATCAGATTTTCCACAAACATATTAAGCAGCACAGCTGTTTTCAACATTGATAATAATAAGAAACCTTTTCAGCATCAAATCAGCATTTTAGAATGATTTCTGAAGGATCATGTGACACTGAAGATTGGAGTAATGTTGCTGAAAATTCAGGTTTGTCATCACAGGAATAAATTAGTATTTAAAATATATTAAAGTATAAAAAAGTTATTTTAAATTGTAATAATAATAATAATAATTCACTATATTACTATGTTTACATGCATAAATGCAGCCTTGGTGAGCATAAGAGACTCCAAACGTTTGAGCAGTAGTGAAAGTTGAACCGTAATGTCAGGAAAGAGGAAACTTATTCAACTAAGAATACCTCAGTTGAAAATTATTGCACAGGACATTATACATTTAATTAAAACTAACCTAAAAATTACAAAGGAAATCATATGATTAAAGGAGTGAAACTAGCTGACTGATGTTTATTAGGTCATCTTTTTTTATTAAGGTTCAGTTGTAAATCACGTTCACTTAAGACATGCCAGAAACGCTTCTCCCTTTCAGCTGCTTCAAAAAGGAAGTTGGAATAAAACACTTAGACAGAACAGGAAAAAAGCCGGTTTCCTGGCAGGCGTCAGAGCACTGAAATCCATGAGTGGAGAATGACCTGTTTAACATGATTCACCTTTACAGACAATGCCCATTGTATTTGCTCCTTTCTTTGGTCCTTTTTTTTTTTTTTTCCTGAGACATCGACGTTTGCATGTTTATATCCTGTTTATTCACTATTTGATTATGAGTTATATTTGAAGTATTGTCTACAATATTATCTGTCTTATACAGAGATGCACTGCAATTCAGATAACAACTTAAACCTGTTTTCTAGTGCACCTGGTTCTATCCGTGTCACACCTTGTGGTATTTTTTGCTGACATGCAATTTTGAAATGTGTCACAACATTAATTTTAAATTGTAATACTGTCGAAACAACAGACAGCTTTTGCTCTCTTGAATTCTGTCTAAGGCAAATTTCACCCAGCTATAGGTGACAAAAGCAATTACAAGGCAAGATCCCCAGGACAAGATCTTTCTCACGTACCACTTATGTACCACATGTTACACGCTAGTTATCCCATTACAGTTTTCTGATTACACAAGTCTCTCTTGACTTGACGTTCTTTAATAAAACAGTGTGATACCTACAGCTTCAAATGCACCCGAGACATCAAGAGCTCTAAAAATGTTTCCAGCGTTCTCAACTCAACGGAGAATAGTGTGTATGACCTTCACATGACTGACTTAATGAACACTATCGGTGTCTTTCAGAACATAGCACTGACTGGCAATAATTCAAATAATTCACAAACAACTTTAGTTTAAGTTTGTTAAATTTTATCTGAGTTTTAACATGGAAGCCTTATAGCACATTATAAAGATGTTCATTAACAATGTTAAAAAACATTATTACATATAATACAGTCATTGGTTGTAACTGTATATTCAAAATAGTTATAAAAATCATTAATACAATACTGTTCTAAAGTTTGGGTTCAGTAAGAAGTCTCTTATACTCACCAAGGCTGCAAGTAAAAACAAGTAAAAACGGAGCGTGTCTCAAACTGCCAAAGTCACGTGATTTCAGTAAACGAGGCTTCGTTACGTCATAAGTGTTTCGAAATGTCAATGGTTCACCAATGGGGGGCATGACTTTGGCAGTTTGATACATGCTCTGAACCACTGATTCAAAACAAAAGATTCGCAAAGCTTCGAAGCTTCATGAAGCAGTGTTTTGAAATCGCCCTTCACTAGATATTGTTGAATAAAGCCGTTATTTTGTTTTTTTTTTTGGTGCACAAAAAGTATTCTCGTCGCTTCATAACATTAAGGTTGAACCACTGTACTCACATGAACTGTTTTAAATATGTCTTTAGTAGCTTTCTGGGCATCTGAAAATTTTTATTATCTTGCTGTCAATAGAGGCCTCACTGGGCTATCGGATTTTATCAAAAATATCTTAATTTGTGTTCCAAAAATGAACGAAGGTCTTACGGGTTTGGAACGACATGAGGGTGAGTAATTAAAGACAGAATTTTCATTTTTGGGTGAACTAACTCTTTAATATATTTTAAAAAGTAATTTGTTCCTGTGATGCAAAACTGAATTTTCAGCATCATTACTCCAGTCTGCAGTGTCACATGATCCTTCAGAAATCATTCTAATATGCCGATTAATGTGATTCTAATGTTTACTAGTAGTATTGGGTAACACTATGATATGGCTGTATTTGTTAACACTAAGCAAAAGTTAACATATAAACTAATAATAAACATATTTAACAGAATTTATTAATTATATTGTTTAATGTTAATTTGTATTTTTTTTTTTTTTTTTTTACAAGACACCACAGGTAAATAGGTAAAAAAAAAAAAAAAGTAGATATCACCAGCCTTCTCCTGTTTATTAATCACAGTACATTAAGACATTTGTTTTGTATTACAGTCTTGAAATGTTATCTTTAAATATGCACTGCATACATTTCCAGAACAGAAATCTGAACATTTGATGAAGCCAGATTCAAAATTCTTGTTTCATTCTATTGACATAGAGTTAAAGGTTTTTACTGAGGGGATTTTGGATATCTATTTTTATCACTCAGAAAATACTGTCACTATCCAGAAAAAATAAAAAAAAATTAAAAAATCAATGTTTTTAGATATAAAATGTTATATAGCAAGCGAATATGTGAACAAACACCTCTGTAAAAACCTCCAGAAAATAAAAAGGTGTAAAGTTTGGTGTATGTAAGTGAAACTAAAATGGAGATTTCACAGTGCATGAGAAAAATGTAGTGTCTTGCCTTGAAGTTGTATATACATCAATATTTGTTCATGCATTATGAAATAATAAACATTAACAGCAAATAAGTTATTTTTTTTCTTTCTAAAAACATAATTAATGTTAACCTTGCTGTAAAAGTTACTTCTTATGTTACTAATTAGGAATTATATTATATGCAAATGACTTATAAATGATGCTTTATTTAGGTATAAAGTGTTAATCTGATAAAACTATCACATGAAATAAGTAAGTGTTTGTTTTTCATATGTATTTTGATCTATGTGTGTGAGAATTTCCACTGTGGATGTGAGAAAGCTGTGAATGTTGATGATTTGACACCCAGACATCTGCATCAGACCTAGCTAACCCAAACACTGCCACACATCACACGCTTCACGCTAATGATGTCATTCAAAATACCGCTTCTGCTGCAAATAATCGTGCCTGCAGACCGAAAGTTCATAACCAAGCTGACTCAGCTTCACACTGCATGTGTGCGAGACGAAAACATGGAACGACTCACTTGCATGTGTTTTCTGTGAAAGCAATACAGCAAATGCTCATGTTTGTTTATGATGAGCTTGTTGCGTTTAGGAGGGTGTGGTCAGTTTCAGGGAAGGGATTTTTTTCTGTTTTTAGTCGAGCCAACAGAGATCTTTTTGAGTGATACATCAGAAGTGCTGTTTCAAAGACCCCACATTTGTTTCTAATTCTCTCCAAACCTCTGAAACTAAAAACTGGCAATGCTGCTGGTTGGGGAAAAAAAAAAAAAAAAAAAACTGGCATGTGGATCTTCCCTTTCTGCAAAATGTACACTAATATTTTCTTTTTACAGGGGAAGGAACAAGTTTGATAGTCCGCTTTATTAAAGTTAGCAGTTCCTCAGATGGAGCTTGTGGTTGTCGGTGACTGGTGCACAGGATTCAAATGTGGAACGCTTTATACTCAGCACTTCTTGATTTTAGCATCAGAAGGTTTTGATTAACTGAAGGCTTTGGCTTTCAGCAGCTAAAATCGCTGTCTGATCAACAGTACAGTACATGCTGATCTTTGCATTCATTTGTCTTCACTTTTCTACTTTCTTCACTTTCACCATATAGTGTCTTCTCTCCGTACATTTGATTAATGGCATAAAGTCTGATCCACACTGCCGGTTGGTTGGTTGGTTGGTTGGTTTGGTTGGTTGTAGACATGTGCCGATATTCGGTAATACGATATGTCACGATAATGAATATGCACGATATTGTTATCACGGGCACTTCAAAATACCGTGAATAATTGTTTATTATGAATTATTCAGATTTTTATAATGCATTTTAAGAATACTTTCACCATCAACCGTATAAAATGCACAACACCGCTGTATGCTGTGTCACAGGGACACGAGCTCAGATGTAAACAAGCCCAACGTGCATGAGAAGCACATGGCGGAACGAGTGAAGGAGACGCGCTGAAAGTGCAGGTTCACTCTCTGACAGCAGAGGGCACTGATGGAACAGCAGAAATGCAGCGGTTACCCTGGAAACCCCGTAAACAAAGCAGCTGTTACTGAACAGTTTTTAAAATGCTTCAAACAGCCATTCATTTTTTTTGTATTCGCAATGTTGTTCATCACAGCACCAAATACTTAATACTAAAAGACTTAAACATTTTTATATTTTAATCTGGACTACAACATGCCTTATAATGACTGAAAATGTTCTGATTATTTGTTATTGTTCAGTAAAACTCGGTGACATAAGGCTTCATTAGTTAACATGCTAATTCATTATTACCAAACTGACAATGGAAAATACTTATAAAGCAATTATTAATCTTAGTTAATGTTAATTCCTTAGTTAATGTTTAATAACATTACTAAAATCAAAAGAACTTATTCAGTGGACCTGAGATAAAACTTAACAATGATCAGTTAACTGATAGCTTGTGTTTCTTAACTAACAATAACAAAAATAATACATTCTGTAACAAATGTAGCTATTGCTCAATCTTAGTTAATGCATTAACTAACATTAAATAATGAGACCTTATTGTAAAGTGTTACCTGTTGCTCTTTATAATTATTTTGCACTTTAATCTGTTTGAAAAATTTTACTTTATAATTGTTTTATGTATTGTGTTATTGTATTTAAACATTCAGAGTTCTTTTTGTTATAAGAAAAAGAGTTCTTAAACGTGTTATACTATGAAAACACTTTTTTGCAACTTATTTCAATATTGTGATAATACCGTATACCGTGATAAAAGCTTCAGCAATTATCGCAACATGAAAATTTGATTTTGTTACATGCCTAGTTGGTTGGTTGGTTGGTTGGTTGGTTGGTTTTAAAAATCAATTCAATAGTGGAACAATCTTCACAGTGTTAGCATACAAAAAAGTCAAGTCACCTTTATTTATATAGCACTTTATACAATACAGACTGTTTCAAAATAACTTCACAGTAATAAACAGGAAAATAACTATCAGTGATACAAACTTTATCAAATATAAGACAAATGCAACTTCTGCTGTAAAGCAGCTCTACAGAAGACAATAGTGTCATTTTTTAGCTCAGTTCAATGTTGATTCAGTTCAGTTCAATAACTGTGTAAAGTTCATCAATTATGAATCGAGTTCAGTTCAGCTATAAGCAGCTCTAAAAAGACAATAGTGTTGTTATTCAGCTCAATTCAGTTCAATGTTGAATCAATTCAGTTCAATAACAGTGTCAATGTTGCAAAGTTTGTCAGTTATGAAATTAAAAACCATGGCAATAACATTTTCTGATCAGAATTTCTGCCCATCCAAAAGTAATAAGGTCAAATTATTTTACAGACAGTACAATTCTATTTGTGGATATCTTGTTTACAAAGTGTTTCAAACTAAATATTTGCTACCTCCAACCTTGCATATGTTTCCAAATCCAATATCTAGTTTGACCTCAGTATTATAGTAAATTGTTACCTGGTAAAAATGACTTAAAAATTATGTTTCTAGGCGGAGTGATAAAACCCTGTGGAACTGGCTAGTGACACTCTAGTCGTGTGTGTGTGTGTGTGTGTGTGAAATGCAGCAGACAGTCAATAAAAGTCCTGCTTTACCTTTACTGAAATAGATTTATTTAAAATAAAATGATTATTTTTGTTTGTTTTCTCCTATCCCTAATCACGTCATTGAGAAGTAAAATATTAGATGCTTTGTGTAAGAGCCATTGTTTTGTTTGTGATACACTTTCCTCTGATTTGCTAAGATAATTTTGGAAACGAATCAGCAATTGAGCGTATGCCAGTGGCGTGCAGGCGATATATTTTAAGTTGAAACGGGTGAGGTTACATCCTTTCTATTGTTTACAAGGGACATCCTATTTATGAAATGAAAAATGGAGAAGATTTTAAGATTACCACATGACAGACTGTATTTATTTAACTCACCTGGGAACTCACAAATGATCCTCTAACAATAATTTAACAGCAAAAACTCCTTCCGTGAGTTTCTGGCTTTTGTTATGTGTGGGACAAAAAGTCATATACAGTATACTTGTTGTAAATGTAATGTTTGGTGTATTGTATCATGGTGGATCATCATAATATTTTTTATTGCATATTTTCTTCTTAAATGACATTCATAATACACTTCATATTTTATGCTAATAATTATTTTCTGTGTTTAATGGTGAATTATGGAAGCCTGATTACACAGAGTAAAAATAAAGTAGATAATTGTGAGATATTGAGTTTAAAATGAGCACATTGTTAGATATAAAGTGACAATAAAGAGAAATAGACAAAGTTGTGATTGTGAGACTTAAACTCACAATTTTGAGAATAAAGTCAAGATTGTGAGGCATAAACTCAATTATGAGAAATAAAGTTGTGATTGTGAGGCATAAACTCACAATTATGAGAAATAAAGTTGCGATTGTGAGGCATAAACTCACAATTATGAGAAATAAAGTTGCGATTGTGAGGCATAAACTCAATTATGAGAATAAAGTTGTGATTGTGAGGCATAAACTCAATTATGAGAATAAAGTTGTGATTGTGAGGCCCAAACTCACAATTATGAGAATAAAGTCGTGATTGTGAGGCACAAACTCACAATTATGAGAAATAAAATTGTGATTGTGAGGCATAAACTCACAATTATGAGAATAAAGTCGTGATTGTGAGGCATAAACTCAATTATGAGAAATAAAGTCGTGATTGTGAGGCATAAACTCAATTATGAGAAATAAAGTTGCGATTGTGAGGCATAAACTCAATTATGAGAATAAAATCATGATTGTGAGGCATAAGCACGATTATGAGAAATAAAGTTGCGATCGTGAGGCATAAACTCACGATTATGAGAAATAAAATTGCGATTGTGAGGCATTAACTCACAATTATGAGAAATAAAGTTGCGATTGTGAGGCCCAAACTCACAATTATGAGAAATAAAATTGTGATTGTGAGGCTTAAACTCACAATTATGATAAATAAAATTGCGATTGTGATTCATAAACTCACAATTATGATAAATAAAGTTGGAATTGTGAGGCATAAACTCACAATTATGATAAAGTTGTGATTGTGAGACTTAAACACAATTATGAGAATAAAGTCGTGATTGTGAGGTATAAACTCAATTATGAGAAATAAAGTTGTAATTGTGAGGCATAAACTCACAATTATGAGAAATAAAGTTGTGATTGTGAGGCATAAACTCACAATTATGAGAAATAAAGTTGTGATTGTTAGATATAAACTCACAATTATGAGAAATGAAGTTGTGATTGTGAGGCTCAAACTCAAAATTATGAGAAATAAAGTTGTGATTGTGAGGCATAAACTCAATTATGAGAAATAAAGTTGTGATTGTGAGGCATAAACTCACAATTATGAGAAATAAAGTTGCGATTGTGAGGCCCAAACTCACAATTATGAGAACAAAGTCGTGATTGTGAGGCACAAACTCACAATTATGAGAAATAAAGTTGTGATTGTGAGGCACAAACTCACAATTATGAGAAATAAAGTTGTGATTGTGAGGCATAAACTCACAGTTATGAGAAATAAAGTCGTGATTGTGAGGCATAAACTCAATTATGAGAATAAAGTTGTGAGGCATAAACTCACAATTATGAGAAATAAAGTTGCGATTGTGAGGCATAAACTCACAATTATGAGAAATAAAGTTGCGATTGTGAGGCCCAAACTCACAATTATGAGAAATAAAGTTGTGATTGTGAGGCCCAAACTCACAATTATGAGAAATAAAGTCGTGATTGTGAGGCATAAACTCACGATTATGAGAAATAAAGTTGTGATTGTGAGGCCCAAACTCACAATTATGAGAAATAAAGTTGTGATTGTGAGGCATAAACTCACAATTATGAGAAATAAAGTTGCGATTGTGAGGCACAAACTCACAGTTATGAGAATAAAGTCGTGATTGTGAGGCCCAAACTCACAATTATGAGAAATAAAGTCGTGATTGTGAGCCCCAAACTCACAATTATGAGAAATAAAGTTGTGATTGTGAGGCATAAACTCACAGTTATGAGAATAAAGTCGTGATTGTGAGGCCCAAACTCACAATTATGAGAAATAAAGTCGTGATTGTGAGCCCCAAACTCACCATTATGAGAAATAAAGTTGTGATTGTGAGGCACAAACTCACAATTATGAGAAATAAAGTTGCGATTGTGAGGCATAAACTCACAATTATGAGAAATAAAGTTGCGATTGTGAGGCATAAACTCACAATTATGAGAAATAAAGTTGCGATTGTGAGGCCCAAACTCACGATTATGAGAAATAAAGTTGTGATTGTGAGGCCCAAACTCACAATTATGAGAAATAAAGTTGTGATTGTGAGGCATAAACTCACAATTATGAGAAATAAAGTTGCGATTGTGAGGCACAAACTCACAGTTATGAGAATAAAGTCGTGATTGTGAGGCCCAAACTCACAATTATGAGAAATAAAGTCGTGATTGTGAGCCCCAAACTCACAATTATGAGAAATAAAGTTGTGATTGTGAGGCATAAACTCACAGTTATGAGAATAAAGTCGTGATTGTGAGGCCCAAACTCACAATTATGAGAAATAAAGTCGTGATTGTGAGCCCCAAACTCACCATTATGAGAAATAAAGTTGTGATTGTGAGGCACAAACTCACAATTATGAGAAATAAAGTTGCGATTGTGAGGCATAAACTCACAATTATGAGAAATAAAGTTGCGATTGTGAGGCATAAACCCACAGTTATGAGAAATAAAGTTGCGATTGTGAGGCATAAACTCACAATTATGAGAAATAAAGTTGCGATTGTGAGGCATAAACTCACAATTATGAGAAATAAAGTTGCGATTGTGAGGCATAAACTCACAATTATGAGAAATAAAGTTGCGATTGTGAGGCATAAACTCACAATTATGAGAAATAAAGTCATGATTGTGAGGCATAAACTCAATTATGAGAATAAAGTTGTGAGGCATAAACTCACAATTATGAGAAATAAAGTTGTGATTGTGAGGCCTAAACTCACAATTATGAGAATAAAGTCGTGATTGTGAGGCATAAACTCAATTATGAGAAATGAAGTTGTGATTGTGAGGCACAAACTCACAATTATGAGAAACAAGGTTGCGATTGTGAGGCATAAACTCAGTTATGAGAATAAAGTCGTGATTGTGAGGCATAAACTCAATTATGAGAAATGAAGTTGTGATTGTGAGGCATAAACTCACGATTATGAGAAACAAAGTTGCGATTGTGAGGCATAAACTCAGTTATGAGAATAAAGTCGTGATTGTGAGGCCCAATCTCACAATTATGAGAAATAAAGTTGTGATTGTGAGGCACAAACTCACAATTATGAGAAATAAAGTTGCGATTGTGAGGCATAAACCCACAGTTATGAGAATAAAGTCGTGATTGTGAGGCATAAACTCAATTATGAGAATAAAGTTGTGAGGCATAAACTCACAATTATGAGAAATAAAGTTGTGATTGTGAGGCCTAAACTCACAATTATGAGAAACAAAGTTGCGATTGTGAGGCATAAACTCAGTTATGAGAATAAAGTCGTGATTGTGAAGCATAAACTCACAATTATGAGAATAAAGTCGTGATTGTGAGGCATAAACTCAATTATGAGAAATAAAGTTGCGATTGTGAGGCATAAACTCACAATTATGAGAAATAAAGTTGATTGTGAGGCATAAACTCAATTATGAGAAATATAGTTGCGATTGTGAGATATAAACTCACAATTATGAGAAATGAAGTTGTGATTGTGAGGCTCAAACTCACAATTATGAGAAATAAAATTGTGATTGTGAGGCATAAACACAATTATGAGAAATAAAGTTGTGATTGTGAGGCATAAACTCACAATTATGAGAAATAAAGTGGTGATTGTGAGGCATAAATTCAATTATAATTGAGAATAAAGTTGTGATTGTGAGGCATAAACTCACAATTATGAGAAATAAAGTTGCGATTGTGAGGCCCAAACTCACAATTATGAGAAATAAAGTTGCGATTGTGAGGCATAAACTCACAATTATGAGAAATAAAGTTGTGATTGTGATTCATAAACTCACAATTATGAGAAATAAAGTTGCGATTGTGATTCATAAACTCACAATTATGAGAATAAAGTCATGATTGTGAAGCATAAACTCACAATTATGAGAAATAAAGTAGCAATTACAAGAAAAAAAATATTTGTAAGATATTGTCACAACTGTAAAAAAATAATCTCACAATTACAAGAAATAAGAATTACCAGTAATAAAGTCAGAATGAAAAGAAAAAGAAAATAAAAAGACTAGAAATAGTTGGAAGTTGGAATTAGAAGAAATAAAGTCACAATAATGTCACTTTTTTTATTATTATTTAGAAACAGAAACAGACTTCCATATTAAACAGAACTCCCAGAGCCTCAGTGCTGTATGTAAACATTCTGGTCACAGGGCTTTTTTATTAGGTTTTGTTGTTTATACCTTTTGGCAGTTAGAATATAATGCACAAAGCCTTAGAAATCAATGTTTTCAAATAACGCCTCTAAACGCAGACACAACTCAAAAAAAAAAAAAAAAAAAACACCAGAAACTGCAAACGCAATACCACTGAAACCAGCAAAGCATAATATTGATTTGTCTTAACTTCAGGGGCGAGACATATTGCTTTCATACGGAGGATTTGACGAGTTAGGAATTACACAGTCATTAAAGACTTCACACCTAGCAATGCTGGAATTTGACCTGCGTGGTAAAGGAGAGCGCTATAATTGGACGCTGTTCTTTGTTCTCGTGTCACTCACACAGAATGGAGATGAGAAGTTAATTATTTCGCTCTTAAATGCCAGAGCACTTTACGGCGGAGCATGATTAGCTTAAGGCTCTTGTATTATAATGAAAGTTTTGTGACTTTTGTGGGAGTCTCATAAAAGTTAACTGTTTCACTTTTCTCATTAAGTACCAGTCAGCTTCGATTTCCCGTCTGAACTGGGAATGGCAGGTCTGCCGACGGGGTCGAAATATAAATTACAGCTGAATGGAATTACACTGTTGGTGCTGGTCAGACATCTGTATTTTAACTGGCTAATGTCCATATCCCTCCAGGTCTTAGCAACATGCAACCACGAAAACACAAATTTATAGCTTTGTGTAGATGTACGCACACACTAACGTAGACACGTGTTTCCGTGAACGCTGCAAGCGCATTTCAATTGAGATTTCTGCGCGTATGATGGCAGAAACAATATTTAGCAGATGAGGTCAGTCTGTCCAAGCTTCTTTGAGGATCCACATGAGAAATGAGCTGAATATATTTAACTTGGCAAATTCCTGAAGCTAAAGCTACGCCTGTCTATTTGTTCTGTCTGATGATGCTTGTTTTGCTAAAAGCAGCTCTGCCAGCATCAGCTAATCATAAAAGGTTATAACTCAGGAGGAAAAAAAAGTGGAAATACTAGTCTTTTTATTCATTTTAATGCCAAGAGCAGTGCAGTTTGATTTGAGAGCCAGTCCTTTGTGAGAATGGGATTTTATTTGAAAAAATTGACAAAGAAAAGAAAGAGATACAAGCATGTTTGTGTCAGAGGTTTTTTTTTTTTTTTTTTTTTTTTTTTTATAAACTCACAATTCTGACTTTTTTTCTCATGTTGTGCGATATAAACTCACGATGGCGAGTTACAAAGTCCAATTCTGAGGATTAAAAGACTGACTTTTTTTCTCAGAATTGCCAGTTTATATCTCACAGTTCTGATTTTATAATTCACAATTCAGAATTTATAACTCGCAATTGTGTGTTATAAAGTCAGAATTGCGAGATATAGGCCTAAACACAATTCTGAGAAAAGAAGAAAAAGTAAGAATTGCTAGTTTATATCTTACAATTCTGACTTTATACCACACAATTGTTTATATCTCACAATTCTGACTTTATAACTCACAATTGTGTTTATATCTCACAATTCTGACTTTATAACTCGCAGTTGTTTATATCTCACAATTCTGACTTTATAACTCGCAATTGTTTATATCTCACAATTGTGTTTATATCTCACAATTCTGACTTTATAACTCGCAATTGTTTATATCTCACAATTGTGTTTATATCTCACAATTCTGACTTTATAACTTGCAATTGTTTATATCTCACAATACTGACTTTATAACTCACAATTGTGTTTATATCTCACAATTCTGACTTTATAACTCGCAATTGTTTATATCTCACAATTCTGACTTTATAACTCACAATTGTTTATATCTCACAATTCTGACTTTATAACTCACAGTTGTGAGTTTATATCTCACAATTCTGACTTTATAACTCACAGTTGTGAGTTTATATCTCACAATTCTGACTTTATAACTCGCAATTGTGACTTTATATCACACAATTCTGACTTTATAACTCGCAATTGTGTTTATATCTCACAATTCTGACTTTTTAACTCGCAATTGTGAGTTTATCTCACAATTCTGACTTTATAACTCACAATTGTGTTTATATGTCACAATTCTGACTTTATAACTCACAATTGTTTATATCTCACAATTCTGACTTTATAACTCACAATTGTTTATATTTCACAATTCTGACTTTATAACTCGCAGTTGTTTATATCTCACAATTCTGACTTTATAACTCGCAGTTGTTTATATCTCACAATTCTGACTTTATAACTCACAATACTGACTTTATAACTCACAATTGTTTATATCTCACAATTCTGACTTTATAACTCACAATTGTTTATATCTCACAATTGTGTTTATATCTCACAATACTGACTTTATAACTCACAATTGTTTATATCTCACAATTGTGTTTATATCTTACAATTCTGACTTTATAACTCGCAATTGTTTATATCTCACAATTCTGACTTTATAACTCCCAATTGTTTATATCTCACAATTCTGACTTTATAACTCGCAATTGTGAGTTTATCTCACAATTCTGACTTTATAACTCACAATTGTTTATATTTCACAATTCTGACTTTATAACTCACAATTGTTTATATTTCACAATTCTGACTTTATAATTTGCAATTGTGAGTTTATATCATGTAAGATAAAAAGTCGCAATTATACCTTTTTTTTTTTTTCTTTTTTTTTTTATTCAGTGGTGACAAGAAGCTTCCATAGTTTTTGTTATGAAGGTCAAATTGAAGGTTAAAAGTTCTTGGAAACTTATATCGTATATTCATTTGTGCTTTTCAAATGATTGTATAAACTGTATTTTTTTTACACTTGTCCCAAACCCAGACTTAAATTTATTTATAATTGCTTTACATGTTAATTGTAATGAATTAAATTATTTTTAATTAAATATATTGCTAAAACTGTTCAAATATAAAAGAGTACAATATATACAAATAACAACAAATAATGTTTGTTTTAATGAACAATTTTGCTACTAATAATAAAAAAAAAGTTTTATCAAATGTTAGTGACCAATCAGAGAGCAGTTTCAGTGACGAGCCTGATATGAAATGTGACCACAAAACCAGTCATAAGGGTCAATTTTTTGAAATTGAGATTTAAACATCATCTGAAAGCTGAATAAATAAGATTCCCATTGATGTATGGTTTGTTTGGATAGGACAATATTTGGCCGAGAAACAACTATTTGAAAATCTGGAATTTGAGGGTGCAAAAAAATCTAAATATTGAGAAAATCACCTTTAAAGTTGTCCAAATGAAGTCCTTATCAATGCATATCCACTCACAAAAATACGTTTTTGATATATTTACGGTAGGAAATTTACAAAATATCTTTATGGAACATGATCTTTACTTAATATCCTAAAGATTTTTGGCATAAAAGAAAAATCGATAATTTTGACTCATACAATGTATTGTTGGCTATTGCTACAAATATACCCATGCGACTTATGACTGGTTTTGTGGTCCAGGGTCACAAATATCAAGATATGTGATATGTGAAGAAAACAATGCAAAGTCAAGGTCAATAACAATTGTAAGCAAAATATCTTGACTCTGTGTCATTTCTTAGCAACAACCCCATACACACACACACACACACATGCACACACATCCATTTCATTTAATGCTTTGTCATTTACTAATTGTTATTCTCATTGACTTTGTACATGTTATCGCCCATAACAACTGCAATCTGGAGACCCACAGGCTGCTGACATGCTTGATGCACAGTTGCACAAACACTGAGCCCATGGAGTATTTAGATGCATTAAATGTTTACTTGTCACACACTCTTTCAAAAATTCTAAACGTCTGTTTGCCCCTGAGGTTATGAACCAAAACAGAGGCAAGTGTGGAATGAGCACTTTAGTCTTTCAATTACTGCAACAGCAGGGCACAGACAGGGTTGAGCGCTGGCCATGGGTTGATGCCAGGGAGTCACACAAATGCCTCATGGGAAGCTGGAGCCTTTTTGTATTTTGAAAGCAAATGTTTTTATTTAGCAAATATTATAATTTTTTCAGACCTGCTCTTACATTTGCAAGTCACATTCTGCTTGACTCTTAAATACTGGTTATTACCCCGTTACACTTTTATGTAAATCTGGACTTTATTAATTACACAGCTGAGTATATGGGTCAATGACGTGACGGGCCATTTTTTTTTTTGTCCAAAGACCTTAATAATAATAATAAAAAACAAAGATATGACATCCAAAGTATGTAAGGTAGTACAACTAGATCTCTTTTATTGAATCCAAAAGGTTTTAATTTTATTTTGCTACATATAAAGGTATTTTAAAGATTTTGAAGTGTCAAAAGGTCATTCGGTTTAACCGTCCAAAGGCCAATACAGCCATTTCATTTGTGATTAAAATATCTTAAAATGTATTAAATGTATATATTTTTTTTATTCCGGCATGATTTTATAACATAATATATTAACATAGTGCAAAATGGTATTAAAATTATGTGTAGAAGTCATTGCTTTGTTATGAGAAAGAACGTCCGGAAAAATTAATTTGTCATTCGGAGTAACCAATATAAAGGGACCATTTTGCATCAAGTCATGCGGTAAGTATCATGTGACATCATTCAGACACCTGCAAAGGACCACATGGTCATGAAACAAAGTAACTAACTCTCTTTCAACTATTTGAAAAATTCATGTTTTCACTTGCTCATACGCATGTCCCGAAATATCAGGTCATTCGGTACAACCGCTATAAAACATGGAAAATGTTGTAATATTTTAAAAACTTGTACTAAATATAAAATGTTTGATTGTCCTTTTGTTAGCTAACTAGCTAGCTAGATAGATATCAGCCTGTTAGCATTGTTTGAATCGGTATAACCAAAAGTGTCATGAAATTATGGTTAAACCGAATGACTTTTTTGGTGACAAATCTTGTAAAAAATGTCAAAAGCAGTGTTAATTGATTATAAAAACCACATAATCTCATTGTTAACACTTAATAAAACTTCAAAATTAATTATATCTCCATTACGTTTTTTTACACTTTTAAAAACCTTATCCGTCAATGACCCATATACAGTATATACAAGTAGGCCTTATAAGTTGGTAATCAGAAGTCTGAGAATATTTTGAAATTATTATTAATATAAATAAATAAATAGATAAACACAACACTTTTAATTCCCTCATTTCAACCATTGTCTTCAGGTCTTTTCAGACATCAGCTCATCCTTCATGTTATTGTTAAATATCAAGAGCTCCCCAGTGTTAGCTTTCTCTCTGACATCTGGTATAGTGAAGCTCAGGCTGGTAGACTCAGTGTGAGATGCACATTTGGCAAAGAGACTCTGGAAGTTGGTTCGGAGGCTGAGAGCATCTCTTCACACGTGCCGTGAGAGACAGACGAGACGACAAGACAGCATAAATCATCTTAGACACAAGGATAACACAATATGGCATCCTCACAATCTGCTGTGGTCACACTACCGTTTCCTGGATTCTTTCTTTAATTGTGCAGAGTGCTGATTGTGTCACAAGATGAGAAATAAAGTACTTTATGTAAAGTGGAAACAGGAATGGAGAGGAGGGTGTGGAATCTCTGCTGTCATTTCAGGCCTAGAGTTCTGAAGTAGACAACACCTCTGCACTTACTCCCGATTTCTCTCAACATGGGGACAGGAGAGCTGTCAGTCAATACATGGAAAACAAAGTAACTTGCGTTACTTGTTTGAAAAAGTAACTCAGATAATTTGTTGTAAATTTAAAAGTAATGCGTTACTTTAGTAGCCTACCTTAAAAAAGTAATCTGATTACATAACTCGCAGCAAAAAAAAAAATTCAACAATTACAATAATAACAACCATTATTCATAATTTAGCCAAGATAATAATTGATAATAATTGAGCAGCAAATCAGAATTTTAGAATGAAGGATCATGTGATACTGAAGACTGGAGTAATGATGCTGAAAATTCAGTTTTGCTTCACATGAATAAAGAGTTCTTTTAAACTGTGATAATATTTAATATATCAAAAATTCTATTACCTTCCTAAAAGGTAATAGTAACGTACATGAACTACTGAAACCTGCTTAAATCTTTAAAATACTGATAATCAGAGGAGATACAATAAAAAAAAAATTAAAAAAAAAAAAAAAAAATAACACAAAAAAATGAACTTTCACTGTTGTTAGTTTCACTCAAACCATCCTTGTTCACATTACTTTAAAAACTAATGTAACTACATGAACTTAATTTAACTGAGTTGTTGTCAGCTTTACTTAAGTGTTTGTTCAGTCAACTTAACATTGCTGAGTGAAACGCACAAATTAATGTTGACATAACTAACTGGGCAGTGGATCTGTAGTTCCCAACATGCTTTGCAAGGGACTGCATTAGGAGAGTAAATTTAGGGATTAAAGTGTTATTTTATGTGTTTTTCAGTAAAGGGAAACATGTTGTTAGTTTATGTTAGTGTTTAATGTTCAGTTATGTTGGACATTTGGAGGAGTTTCTGTAATGTTTTTGAATTTTGTTATTACTATTATGCAGAAGAGTGGTGCCTGTGTTTATGTTGTGAGCCTCATATATACACATTTATAGGATGGAATTCCTGATCTCAATTCAATGGCGTTTGTTCAAAGAGTTATTTTTTTGAGTGCATTTTGTAGAGCAAACAGTTCATTTAATAAGGTAAATTAAGTCAATAGATGTGTTCACCTTACGTAATAAACATAAAATTATTAAGTAAACTGCACATATAAATATTATGTAACAGTGACAAATTCAAATGATTTGTATTTACTCAAAGAAATTTTGTCAGCTTTACTTGAATTTCTTTTGTTCATACAACTAAATTGTTATTTGTACAAATTACTCAATATAGTTGCTTTTTTTTTTTTTTTTAAAGTAAATTCAACAATTCATTTTTTAAGTGAACTAAATAACTAAATAATTTACAAAATGTAACTAAAAACAAGAGGAGAGATGAGTTTTTAAATAAAATCTGAATATACAAATATGATGGGTCACTTAAGGATTTTTGGAATGAAAAAAATACAAATTGTACAATAAAAGTATTATATTATATGCTATATATTATATGCTATGTTAATTATATATAATATTATTAGTATGTATTGTCTTATGTTATATTTTAGAATATATTTATATTATATAATATTCATATTCATAAAACAGCATTGTTTGGCAACCTGATTGGAACTTGCATTTTTTCACAGTTCAGTGTGTGATATGTATCAGCCGGTGAGAGAATGAACTGTGTGCGGTCCTCTGGCACACAGTCTGAGGCTGACACTATAAGCAGTGAGACATTTTGCTTCACTTGGCTGAAAGCCTGAATTCCAAGACTGTCATATTTGTGGATGGTGAATCCATACAAAAAACATATGGATCGTACCACTCCCAATGGTCTAAATCTGTCTACAATATCAACAATGGATCATTTATTAAATATATAACATATCAGTAATTAGTATTTTTCACAGATGTGAAACATCTGTGATTTTCCAACACTCTGCTGCTATAGCAATGCAACACTTTTTTTCTTAAATGATTTTATATTTTGTTGCAATGTACTGACAGCTTTACAATTATGGCGAATTACTATAATGACTTATTTTTGTAATAGCATGTTTGGGATTTGTGACAATAGAAAGCAATCACATATCTATAATCATTTTCTGAGAGCTTTTATTGCTACTACATACTTTGCTGTTACAGACGCTATTGTGATTGCTCTGAAAAAGCCCCACTTTCATGTTCCATTTATGGGCAATCAGTCAGTATAAACACATATGAAATCTAGAAGCATATAACTTGACTATCTATGTGGGATCTAAACGTTTATACTTTCTTCAATATCACATGAATCTTTAAATCACAGAGGAATAAGAACCACAGATTTTATCCTCGACACTGGGAGAGACTTACTTCAGTCTGAACACTGATATTCAAGTTTATTTGACAGTGTGGAATCCCATTATGATTCCCGCTGAGGCTCATTTGATTCTTGGTCAAGCAGAGAGAATAGACGGCATAACTGCCCGTACAAATAACATATCGCATAGTAAAGAATGTTCAGTGACACTGATCCATTTTTGGTGGATTTTCCTATAAATACTGAAAGTTAAAACTCTATTTTAATATAAATCTCATTTTGTTTTTGCTGTCATTGTTACACAAATCTTAACATGAACTGCGAGTGGATCTTGCTACTCACATGAAAGAGCTTCACTCATGCTCTCTCCATGTCCTATTTGCTTTCACTAAACTTTTTTATTCCATCAAATGGCAGTGTAAGATAGAACCCAGTATACTGGAAGATTATTTCTCTTCTAAAGATTTTTAAATTTACTGTAAAAATACACTGATAATGTCATTACTGGAGTCATAACATTTTGCAGTCCATAACTATAAAATCTGGTAACACTTTTCATTTGTTAACATTAGTTAACCTAATGATACTTCTAGATACTAGTCAAACTAATGATAAAAAATACTTACAACATATATTAATCTTAAAAATTGTATTTGTTAACATTAGTTAATGCACTGTGAACTAACATGAACAAATTAAGAACAATTGTATTTTTATTAACCAGCATTAATAAAAGGTTAATAACTGCTGTAAAAAATATTTTTGTACATAAATAGTTCATGTTAACTAATAAGACCTTATTATAAAGTGTTACCTAAAAGGTAATAAAATGTTATTCTAAAAACCTGCTTAAATCTTTAAAATACTGATAATCAGAGGTGATAAAATGAAAAATATAAAAACGAAATAACTAAATTATTTACAAAATGTAACTAAAAATAAGAAGAGAGATTAGTGTTTAAATAAAATCTGAATATACAAATATGATGGGTCACTTGATTTTTGGAGTGAAAAAATACTCATAAATAAAAATAAAAAAAAAACAATTTTACAATAAAAGTATTATATGCAAGTCTTATATTCTTATATATGCTATATTTTATAATATATTTATATTATATAATATTTATGTTCTCTGAAACTATAACTATAATACAGTCCATACAGTACTTTTTACTACTTCTATTTTTTTAAGTATTGTTATTTAAATGTTATGATTTCTCACTACATTTAAGGTTACTTAACCAATTAACTGTTGTATACTGTAGATTTTTTCACATTACATTATTTAAAATTAATAACTTTTTTTACAGTTTAATGGAGTCTCGAGTCTATTCTTAGTTTTGTTTTTTGTTTTTTGGAGCTGTACAATTAAATGGATCTTCTGTGGATTTTTGAATTGGTTAATCATAACATTTTGGCATAGCAGACAGTCTGGCTGGAGCTTGTAGCTCTCCTGTCAGTGATTTTAATAATAATAATAATAATTCACAGTCACGCCAGAGTTTCATATTCATACTTCTCTGCAGAAACTTGCTGAACTTAAAGTTTACTTTGACTTCTTTTATAGTAATTCATTTGTCAACATGACTCAAAAAGCTGTAATTCAGTATACAGCGAACTGCAATTTTCTTCAAAGGAAACTGATTCACTTTACCTTCAGAAATTTCCAGAGGTGCAATGACGTGACATCCCTACTAAGCCTTGATATATGTATATATTATTTTTATGTATAATCAAGAGACATGAAATATTGCTTTTGAAATGCGCTTCTGCTGATTCATAAGGAAAAATAAAGTAAGTATCTCAAAACCAATGTCTCTGTCTTTATAAAATGCTTGAGCCAAACCAGTGTCCCTCCTATATTAATGTACTGTGAGCTCAGGAACATTTGCCAGCCAAATTGCTCCCGGACCTTTCGCATGCTAATGTGAATAAGGAAAGGCTGGATTTACACTACAAATTCTCTCTTCCCAAAAGCACTCAGACACGAGAGAGGAGGGATTTACAGCAGCCATCAGAAAGACTGCGGTATATATGACCTGCCAGATATTGAGAAGGCAGGGCTGGTAACAATTTTTACCCTAATATATACAGTATCCTCCACAGGAGACGGTTTCAAATGTTTATAGACTTACAATGTGTAGTTGATTTTGTGCTGCATAAACGAGTTTAATTTTGATTCAAGTATTGTTTCAACACAAATCTACTTGGTACTCAAGTACACAGGTTTTTATCGGTATTTAATTATTGTTTTGACTTCGTAGAGTATAATGATATTGTTGTTAGCTTCTTATTTTACGTTGACCAAACCATATTGTGGATGGCGTGTGGTTAACATGTACTATATAGCAAATAAATACACACGTTCCAAATAAATAGCGGTTTGTATCTGATTTGAAACATATATCTAGGTATGAGTGCTGTAAGGAATCTGTTTTAAAATATCAGCTTGGCTCTTTTCTGGGGGCTAGTCTTTTGTGATTATTGGCAGGACTTCGATGCTTTGTGGTTCGAGTCACCCACGTCATCCATAGCAACCACACAACATCCGTGCCAATGATTACAATAACTGAACCCGCCTTTGACTCAGCCTTTATTTTTCTTGTGGTGGAATGGAGCTTTTGAGTCGGCGCTACAGGAGGTGGCCTTTAATTCTGACAAATTCAGGGAACCGGGAATGTATTTTATGTCAAATATCATGGCTGTGCATCTGAGCTTGTTTGCAGGAGCTGGGTCAGCTTCAGATGCCTTACCATTCTCAACAGTTATTTAGAAAAACGACTGTATGTGTTAAAAGCAGATGAGTTTGTAAAACTGAAGGCATATTGCAGTCTTTATTTAGGGGAATTTTCTGACTTTCCTAATGGATTTTTAAAAAGGTTGTACTATATATTTCTATCTCAGCAACACCATCATATGTATATACACTCATAAATGAACAATGAGTCACAAAGGTATGTCTTTATCAGAGTCTGTCTGCCACCAGCAGTGACTAAACTACTGTTATGACTTATGTATTCAGTGAATGTCTGTTCATGCACCTTTGAAAAGCGTCTCATGTTTCAATTCCAGGTAAAGACTAGGGGTGTAACAATACATCGATCTAATGTCTAACGATACGATGCATCGATGCAACGTGTAAAAAATCGATACCTGTGAGCTATTTATAGAGGCACCTTTGTTTTAACACTCTCCACATTTTCACACAATTACAGTCTATGCATTATCGCCAACGCGTGCATTCTCGTTTAAACTACCTTTCAGAAGACGCTCGGGACAGTAGATGGAACTGTCACTGTCCCGATCGAGCCAGTGCAGAATCTTCACGAAAGTTTATAATTTGCTCGTGTTTAAAGCCTTGTAAAAAGCAGCGCGCTCACATCTCAAACAATGTCTGTTAGTTAGATCACAACACTGGAGAACAGAGCGCTATGAATCGTTCTTCACACACACAGTAACTGAAATTAAAACTGTTAAAAGAAAATGCTCAATAAACTGCTGCGTAGGAGCGCTGCGCGCTGTGACTCTGTGTTGCTTCAAGCGCATCATTCTGCACACGGGATGCGCATAAGTGCTTTTTGCCGCTCTTTATAGGAGCCTGTATAATACTTTTGCACAATGAAAGAATATTAATAGCCTGTCTTGTTCTTTCCTACCTATAGAAGTTGTTGCTTCATTAAAAAGCCGCGCTATACATTTAAAATATTTTATAGAATATAGGCCTATATACACAATATACAATTTCCATTTCCATGTTTATCAGTTTTTTTTTTGTTTGTTTTTTTTTTTTTTTACATAACACATTTTAGCACAGAACTAAAATACTTTCTTGACTGTCATGTCATAAGCTGTCATTGGATTACTGTGTGAATTTTTTATTTGTGGATGTTCCAATCAGGGTGCAGGATGTGAAATTTTGAAAAATGTACATTAATAAAAATGTAACTGGTAGTGTAGAATAGGCACATAATATCATAATATTGAAATATTGATCGATATACCCCTAAATCGAATCGTATCGCAATCGTATCGCAGAACTTTTTGAGGAATCGGAAAATATCGTATTGCTGGCTGAGAATCGATGTTGTATCAAATCGTGACGAACCGTCCGATTTACACTCCTAGTAAAGACTGAACCATTATATCCTATGTTTCAGGATCAGGAACCTCCCAAAATACAGATAGTATATCTACACTCTTTATAAAACAGATACTGTAGTTCCAATAAGACAGATCTGATAGAATGGGAGTGATTTCTGTATTACTTATCCAAAGAATTGTTTATTGAGAGGAAGTAATGAAGCAATATCAAGGAATATGTGAGTGATATTGCTTTTATACAACAGTTCAAACAAGAAGTAAATAATTAAGGAAACACCAAGGGCCCTATTTTAACGATCTAAGTGCATGGTCTGAAGCGCATGGTGCAGGTTCACTTAGGGCATGTCCGAATCCACTTTTGCTAGTTTAATGATGGAAAAAATGGTCCAAAAGGGTTGTACCTAGTCTCTTAATGAGTCATGGGTGTGTTTTGGGCGTAACATGCAATCCAATCAGAGTGTCATCTCCCATTCCCTTTAAAAGCCAATTGCGCTTGCACCATGGTGGATTGCTATTTACATGGTGTAATATAGACACCCTCAACCTAATGAGTCAGTTTAAATACATGTGTGTATTGTCACGATTGGTCAAATAATTTAATTCATCATTACTGCTACTTTATTTTTAATATAATTTGGCATGTCTGTGTGCTGCTGCGCGTCCCTGTGTGTGTAACAAGCAGAATGTACGTGTGTTTGTGCACCCGCCTATAGGCGTATATTACTAACACGCCCTTTAAAAAAAAAAAAAAAAAAAAAAAGTGTGCCATTGACTTTAGACCAGGTTTTTGTTGGTCAATGACACAGTCATTTTCAGTTGCCTCAAAATAGCAACACGCCAACAATGCGCCTGAACACACCTCATTTTCAGACCAGCACGCCCATGGGTGAACAGATGGGCGCGAGCGTATTTGCTATTTAAACAACATGGGCACTGGATGTGAAAATGATAACTACGGTGGGCTAAAACTAGCAAAAAACACTTGCGTTGCACCTGGCACGATGTATTAAAGTTGGCATGAAAGGGAAGTTGCGATAGTCTTCTCTTCCCTATTGTAACGTACATCAAACAGGCATAACATGACCACTGACAGGTGAAGTGAATAACTGATTATCTCTTCATCATGGCACCTGTTAGTGGGTGGGATATATTAGGCAGCAAGTGAACATTTTGTCCTCAAAGTTGATGTGTTAGAAGCAGAAAAAATGGGCAAGCGTAAGGATTTGAGCAAGTTTGACAAGGGCCAAATTGTGATGGTTTGACGACTGGGTCAGAGCATTTCCAAAACTGCAGCTCTTGAGGGGTGTTCCCGGTCTGCAGTGGTCAGTATCTATCAAAAGTGTGCCAAGGAAGGAACAGTGGTGAACCGGCGACAGGGTCATGGGTGGCCAAGGTTCATTGATGCACGTGGGGAACGAAGGCTGGCCCGTGTGGTCCGATCTAACAGATGAGCTACTGTAGCTTAAATTGCTCAAGACATTAATGCTGGTTCTGATAGAAAGGTGTCTATCGAATACACGGTGCATCGCAGTTTGCTGCGAATGGGGCTGCATAGCCGCAGACCAGTCAGGGTGCCCATGCTGACCCCTGTCCACCACCGAAAGCACCAACAGTGGGGACGTGAGCATCAGAACTGGACCACGGAGCAATGGAAGAAGGTGGCCTGGTCTGATGAATCACGTTTTCTCTTACATCACGTGGATGGCCGGGTGCATGTGTGTCGCTTACCTGCGGAACACATGGCACCAGGATGCACTATGGGAAAAAGGCAAGCCGGTGGAGGCAGTGTGATGCTTTAGGCAATGTTCTGCTGGGAAACCTTGGGTCCTGCCATCCATGTGGATACAGAGGTAATACAGAGGTGATTATATTTGGTCCCTCTGAAATGAGTGATACGGCTGGAACATTGAGGTACATTGAGCCCGTTCAGGAAACATCAAGTAAAATATTTAGACATGATCTGTGATAGTGCTTTAAAATTTAACTCTCAAATAAGTGAAGTTGTCAAAGCTAGTTTTTATCAACAAAGAACGATTGCTAAGATTAAGCCTTTCTTAGCACATATAGATCTGGAGAAGATCATTCATGTTTTTATTTTTTCTCAACTAGATTATTGCAACCCTGAATGTTGGGTGTTAATGTCTTTTCGTGGTTTTTAATTTGTGTAATTTTCTCTTTTTTGATTTTATTGTACAGCACTGTGATCAACTATGTTGTTTTATTATGTGCTCTAAAAATAAAGTTGGAGTTGTGGATGTTACTTTGACACGTACCACCTACATAAGCATTGTTGCAGACCATGTACAATCTTTCATGGAAACGGTATTCCCTGGTGGCTGTGGCCTCTTTCAGCAGGATAATGCGCCCTGTCACAAAGCAATTGAGGCCCCATCTCGCAACTTACAGGACTTAAAGGATCTGCTGCTAACATCTTGGTGCCAGATACCACAGCACACCTTCCGGGGTCTAGTGGAGTCCATGCTACAACGGGTCAGGGCTGTTTTGGCAGCAAAAGGGGGACCAACATAATATTAGGAAGGTGGTCATAATGTTATGCCTGATCGGTGTATATCCAAGCAAAACGGCTTCTTGAAAAGAAAAAAAATGCAGCCGCAAGACTATTGACAGGTACTCGGAAATTGATTGGACCATATTACCCCTGTCTTGAGATCATTGCATTGGTTGCCAGCACCTTATAGAAGAGAAGAGAAACTGCTAGAGGGAGGGGAAGTTATTTTAAATAAATATTATGAGGGCACAAAAAATAAAGATGTGCACTGATAAATCATTTGTAATAAATACTGCAATATTTCATAAAAAATAATAACTGTTAGTTTTGATTTTATAACTTTAAGTGTTAAATTGTTTGGAGCCTTGTATATCACATGCACGGAAAAATAATTGTGGCCACAAGTTAAGAAATTCTTCCCACGAATTATTGTTTCATTCCCATGTTTTAGTTAAATCATGGCCATGTTGTACTAATTCATTCTATATGAGGGTAAAAATTATAAAGCCATGGGAATAAATTCATCATTTATGACCACAATATCCATTTTTTTCCTTGTGTAGTGTACTCTGTAAATTTAAACATGTCACATTAAAACTAGCAACGCTGCCTCAATCCTTTTCTGAGTAATATGAAAGCAGCATGATTGTATGATATTGATACAACAGTTCAAAAAGATCGTGTTGAGTAACTTACATTTTAGACACAATAATTACTGTCGTTTTTGCTCCGCCAATGAAAATAGTCCCAAACAAAGCCACAGCAGAACCGTTGCAACACACAGTAGAGTTTTTGAACAGATCGTTTGAGTGAGTGATTCAAAGACTCATTCACAAAGACAGTCAGCTGAATGATTAATGAATTGTTTGAATGAATGATTAAATGGCTCACTCATAATGCAATAACATGTTGGCCCCTACTGGCATAAAGATATAACCTGCATAAACAGTCACTGAAAAATCCTCACTACTAATGTATTCAGTCAAATTGGGACAGACTCATTTTAATAGCCAATAGCATTTAGTTTAAGGCACACCACTAAACCATGATTTGCTGTTTCCTATTTCTAGTCAGTGACAGGTGGTATAACAGAGGGGGTATTCTTTATTTCTCCCCAAAGAGAAAGTTTTAGACTTTAAATATGTATACTGTATCTGCTAAAAGTTCTTTTATCAACTTTTAGGAACAAACTAGACTATAGAATAACTAACAGGCATAAAACTCCAGTTTATGGGGTCTTTAACTCTGCTTCACTGTTGTGCCTAACAATGCCCCTTAACCATGGTAAAATCACAGTAATGCACACACTCAAGGGGCTTATTATTTTATCATACAGTAGTAGCATTTTTCCACTTCTGCTATGCCCTTGGGGTTTGACCTATTTTCCATCAGTTAGTTACTATAACTAGTTGGAAAAATACTGCACTAATCAGTGGTCCAAAATACAAGCTCGTAAAGTGTTCATCTTGCTGAATTCTGGTAATTCACACCTGCTTCCTGATTATTAGGGGAAATTCCAGACAAATGTGGGCTAGTCTTGTAGTCAGTTCTGCTTTGATGGTAAAAATAAACAAAAAGAACACCTTTTGCCAGTGAAGTATTATATTGTTGTACATCTAACCTGGCCTTTGAGGACTCAAAACATAGTGATGCATATTTTTATCTAAAGCAAATATGATATGAGGCCCATTCATTTAAATCATGTTGTTAGAGTAAGTTTAAGTCTGTTTGTTATATGATAAAATACAGAATTCAAGGTGATTTATGGACAGTTTGGGATTTCACCCTTCAATTACCCAATCCATGACTAATAATGACTGTAATATGATTGTTATCTATAAAGCAGAGATACTAATAACTCATATTTGTGCGCCAAAAAGAAGATTTAGCGTTTTTGAAGTTAAGCTGTATTTCTTCACAGCAAAGTCTTAACAGATACATTTTTCTTGTGCTCACATGTTGTCCACCCAGCAAAAGTACTGTCATATGCTTATATCAGCGCTCCAAAGTTCACATCATGACCTTTATAGTCCACAGCCAGCAGTGCCTTGACCTCGTTCTCCCGAGACCATGTTTCTGAAACTGTGGATCCATCACTGTTTGCTCCAGGGCCTCAGGCAATGACTGATCCAATATGATGGTCTGTAGATGCCCCAGGATAAAGAGTGTGACCTTTGGCATGATGACCTTAAACAAGACTCATTGTTTCCTAAAGCTCTTTGGAGAAAACATGAGTACTGTAGCTATATACACATCACTGCCACTTTATTAGGTACACCTTTTCAACTGCTCATTAAGGCAAATATATAATCAGCCAATCAAATTGCAGCAAATCAATATATTTAGGCATGTAGACATGGTCTAGATGATTTGCTGAAGTTCAAAATGAGCATCAGAATGAGGAAAATAGGTGATTTAAGTGATTATGATCATGGCAAGGTTGGCACCAGACAGGCTGGTCCGACACTATTTCAGAAACTGCCGATCTACTGGGATTTTCACGCACAACCATCTCTAGGGTTTACAGAGAATAGTCAGAAAAAGAGAAAACAGCCAGTGAGTGGCAGTTCTGTGGGCAAAAATGCCTTGTTGATGCCAGAGGTCAGAGAAGAATGGCCAGACTGGTTTCAGCTGATTGAAAGGCAACAGTAACTCAAATACTCACTTGTTACAACCAAGGTCTGCAGAAGAGCATCTCTGAACTCACAACATGTCAAACCTTGAAGCAGATGGGCTACAGCAGCAGAAGATCACACCGGTGCAACTCCTGTCAGCAAAGAACATGAAAATAAGGCTACAATCCACACGGGCTCACCGAAATTAGACAATAGAAGATTGAAAAACGTGATTCATCAGACCAGGCCACCTTCTTCCATTGCTCTGTGGTCACTGTTGGTGCTTTCGGCGGTGGACAGAGGTCAGCATAGGCACCCTGACTGGTGTGCAGCCATGCAGCCCCATACACAACAAACTGCGATGCACTGTGTATTCTGACACCTTTCTATCAGAACGAGCATTAACTTCTTGAGCAATTTGAGCTACAGTAACTCGTCTGTTGGATCAGACCACACGGGCCAGCCTTCGCTCCCCACGTGCATCAATGAGCCTTGGCCGCCCATGACCCTGTCGCCGGTTCACCACTGTTCCTTCCTTGGACCACTTTTGATAGATACTGACCACTGCAGACCGGGAACACCCCACAAGAGCTGCAGTTTTGGAGATGCTCTGACCCAGTCGTCTAGCCATCACAATTTGGCCCTTGTAAAACTCACTCAAATCCTTACGCTTGCCCATTTTTTCTGCTTCTAACACATCAGCTTTGAGGACAAAATGTTCACTTGTTGCCTAATATATCCCACCCACTAACAGGTGCCGTGATGAAGAGATAATCAGTGTTATATATATATTCTGAAAGATCACATGACAATGAAGACTGAGGTAATGACTGCTGGGTAAGTAATACTGCATTATTTTGATCCAATAATTATTTTTAAAGTACATATGTTGTGCCTGACTCTTGTGAAAAACTGTACCTGTGCGTAATTCAATTTTAAGTATTGTTTTTCTTCAATTTTCTACAATATCTGAATCTGGATACAATGTGAAATTGGAGTGCTATTGTGCTGATGGTCTGAGATTACAGAAATATGATCTGGAGGCCACAGAGAACAAACCCCTCTGGTGCCTGAACTCAGCAGGTGTGAATGTAGCCACTGCAAAATGTGGTTAAACTCTGTAGATGATTCCAGAGCAGAGAGAGAGAGAGAGAGAGAGAGAGAAGAAAAAAAACTTAATTGTTTCAGGTTAAGTTTGACCCAAAAATGTAGTTAGATTTACAGATTGGCTCTGGGTTCCTATCAGCAGGAGGTCTGCAGGAAAGAACTGCCAGAGTTTATTACTTCCCCACGACCCAGATAAAAGACCTGTTGCCCTCACACGCACAGCTACAGGAAAAGTTTGTAAAAATTATATATAAATATTGATTATTTCAGACTGATTTCTAAAAAATAAAATCATTTTTTATTAGAAGGAAAACGTGAATTAGTCCTGGCAGGAATGACGGTATAATATGCACAGATTTTATTATTATTTTTTTTTCAAAGATTTTATCTGTAAATAAATTACAGTCGGGCTTCATCTTTCAAAGCATATTTCCTGTGTGCCTTTAAGCAGGTACTCACGCACAGATAAATAAACTATCATCAAGAGCAGCTTTTTAATAACAAACGCTGAATAACATAGAAGAACCCTCATATACACTGTAAAAAGTAATACGCTCTATCTACTCCATAAAATTTTGGCAACAGATTACAAGCAATATTATTAATTAAATTCAACAAATAGAATTGAGTTAGAATTAATCAAATTTATTCCTTAAATGTCAACCATTTAAAACGAGTAAAATTTAAACAAAAATATCTGAATAACAGACAGACGTCAAAGATGAATTAAGAACTCTTAATTTTTTATTGCCAACAGTGAAGACACCTGATGATAACAAGCAGAATCACTGAAGGAAAGAGAAACACATGAATTAACAGAGGTTTAGATGTTGATTTTAATTTTATTTAAAATGTTTGGTCACCATTATGGTGATCAGTGTTTCATTTAGTTGGGCATTTTGACGCTTTGTTTTTTATGTCAGTTTGTGGTTTTTGTAATGGTGTTTGCTAATTTAAATGGTTGACTTTTAAGGAATTAATTTGATTAATTCTAACTCAATTCTTATATGTTGAATTTAATTAATAATATTGCTTGTAATCTGTTGCCACAATTTTATTGAGTAGATAGAGCGTATTACTTTTTACAGTGTATCTGGTGCACTTTATGGGTAAAGCAGGAAGGTCACAAACAGATATATTTTTTTCTTTTACTATGGAAAGCTCCACAGTGTGTAAATGCAGGTTGTTCTGGAGTGTATTGGCTAATTAACAGAACTGAGTCAATGATTCTTGTGTTTACTCTGTTCTGCAGCTCTGACATATGAACACTTAAGACTCAGTCTTAATGAGTGTTAACTTGAGATCAAGAGATGAGTTGTAATCTCTAAATATTTATGTGTAAAAAAAAAACAGTCATAACAGGGTAATGTGGGTCAATATAAAGACATTTTGTATTATTATTATTATTTATACTTATTAGTTCTTACTAATTGTCCATTTAATGTATGCACAACATGGTCATTTCAAAGACTATAGAATAACACAAGATGCCTCACTCGTATTGTTTTCAGTGGGAGAAAGTGCAACGCGCAATATGGCGGAATAAGTCCCGCCTTCTAAATAAGAGTCAATCGCTGATTGGTAAAGTCATCGCGTCACTGCAGTGGCCGTTAGAATATCTGGTTCCTATAGAAACAGTCAGGCACGCACCTCAGAAATGAAACACAAGAGACGCGCACTTAGGACTGCGCATGCACATTAGCTTGATCCAGCCTGAACAATACTGTTTTTTTGAGGCGTTTCAAAGATGGCCGTCGAGTGAAATGACTAAAGGGACTTAAAGTGAAATGTTCACTATTTTGTTTTAAATTTCTGTTTGGTTTTAGTTAGTTTTCAGTGCATAAATAATGTTTTATTTGTTTGTTTGTTTGAAAATTAATATTTTTAGTATTAGTTTCAGTGGTTTTGGTTTGCATCCCTTGGTTTGCAGTGTTATTTTAGTTTTTTATTTGAGTTTTATTATAGATTTATTAATATTTTGATATTTTAATATTTAGCTTTAATTTTTGTATTTTTAGTTTAATTTTGAGCCATTTGTGCTTTTGTCATTTTATTGCTATTTAGGTTTAATTTATTTTTATTTAGTTATTTCCAGTTAATAATTTAGTGCTTCTACTACATGCAACATTTCTAATTTTCATTTAGTTTAAATTTTTCAGCTATTTTTTTTTTGTATTTTATTTCAGCTTTATTTCAATTAACAAATGTTTTAATAGTTTTAATTTTTGTTAATGATAATAATCATGTAACACAACAAAATGTATCAGAAACTCTGCCACACTGATATAATAACAAATAATACCATACACGTTTAAATAAAAGTTTAATGTTAAATTCATGCCAACACAGCTGCAGTACTTCACTCGTACACTAAATTTGCTATACTGTACATATGATATAAATATATTGTAACTACACCACACTGGCATTTATGAATCAGCATCACGTAGTGGATCAGCTCTGATCCTATGTCAGATGGCCCACGCTGAAGAACAACTAGTCTCTGGATTTGCTAAAGTTTGGATGGTTAATTGCATAGAATGTTTGGAATATATTCAAGAGTTTTGCTTGAGGCAGTTTGGATTGTGAAATGAATTCCTTTCTTGTTGTCTTTGGATCTTTTCACGGAGACGGCTGCCATTATTTGCTGTCACCACTTTGTGCGTCCTGGATTATTGTTATGATTTCAGATTTAACCTACAGCTGAACATCATGTACAACTGTGGTGGTTTGTGTTACCTGTCTGATTACTAAATCAGACCATCTAGCATTGATAAAAAAGGAAACTAATGCATTTTTTATCTGTAATTCCATTTAATTTTTATTTGTAATGTACAATTGTAGTTTCTCCTCCTCAAAATGGCAACACAAGTAACAGAGACTGTAAATTCCAATATTTTCAGCATTCAATTAGACAGAAGCTGTACGTGCATGACTGAGAACAGCTGTCCGAGTGCATTCCCGAGATGGCCACTAAATGAACTGACTAGAAGGGGACTTTGATAATGTTTATGTCTAGAAGTGCTTCCTACATGGCCTGGTGGGGAGCAGAGAAGATAAAAATAGATGACAAAATGGTACCTTGCTATACTGCTAAAGCTTTTATTCTTTCAAAGTGATACAAATAAGATCATTCTTAAGCCAAGAACATCCCAAGACATTAACTCAAAGCAGAGATTGAGCCATTTAGGAACACAGACGTGGATAATTTAGATAAACACACAAACAAGAATTCAGTGTACAGCAACATGCTCTTATCAGTAGCTCATGTCACTCAATCAAGAGTCTATTTTAATCTGAATAGCAGAGACATCAAGTGATGATTGGAAAAAAAGATGAGGAAGGAAATTTAAATAACAAAGTAGAATACACAAAGAGTAAAAATCAATGAGTTCAGTAGGAGAATTGCTATTCCTAACAGGATCACAGCATCCTGCTGCACACCAGGCAAAATGAGGCAACTAACGTGAACAATCGAGAGGTATTAAGGAGGCTAGCATGCAAAGCTACAATTTACTCATTCTTTAGTCTAGCTACTTATTATTTGACAAGCTAACAAAAAGTAGCTGACAAATTTACTTTTGCAATCAGTATTTATTTGTCACAAAAAAGTATATTATGGTGAACTATTTTATTGTTTTTGTGCACAAAAAGTATTCTCGTCACTTCATAACATTAAGGTTGAACCCACTGTAGTCATGTTGACTATATTTTAACAATGTTTTTACTACTTTTCTGGACATTAAATATGGTAATTTCGTTGCTTTCAATGGATGATACAAAAACCTCTTGGATTTCAACAAAATATCTTAATTTGTCTTCCAAAGGTGAAAGAAGGTCTTACGGGTTTGGAACGACATGAGGGTGAGTAATTAATGACAGAAATTTCATTTTTGGGTAAACTAACCCTTTAAGGCCTTTAAGCACATGCGTAAAAAGGTATAATGTTTTAATTAACAAACCTGTAACCATCTTGATCATAAATGGAAAAGACCATTTACAGCAAATACAGACAATTTATCATAAGAAATATATAGTTTTTAATGTTTTTTAACAGTTGGCGAGGTTGAGCCAGAAACCTAGGAGTAGTTGACCAAAGTTAGTTTTTGAAATAATCTCCAATATTTAATGAACTATTCGATGGACAGCAGCGGTCCTAGAGGCAAAGTTGCTCTGAATATGGAGTTCTACCATGTGGTAAGAATGTCATGGGCGTGTGTAAAAAATATTTTTATGCACGTGAAAAAGGCGCCCCCGGTGGCCGATTTCTTTTGAATTTCTGACAGGCCTCTAGAGCCGTGAGTCAAACAGGCCCAGCGAGTTTCGTTCCGATCGGCCTGCGTTAACAGTGTCTGATAGCTGCTCAAACTTCATTGGTTGATGGCAGACATTTTTTGAGATACGTCAATGTCCTCATAGACAATCATGGCACCTCGGACAAAGACACTGCATGTCGATTTTCAGGTCAACTGGACTGACGGTGAAGTAGTTATAGTCATTTTCATGTTTTTCTTTCCTGTTATAGCGCCACCAAGTGCCCAGTTGTTGCGTTCTTTTTCACGCGATCACAGAATGCGCTCTTACATAGGTGTGCTGAGTTTGGTGAAAATATCTCATTCCGTTCAGGAGTTATAGCCATTTTAGCAAAAGCGGCTCCATCCACATCACACGTTTTGGCGGCCCTTAAGGACCATGAATCGTAATTTCAACTTTTTTTTTTTTTTTTTTTAATTATTGACAATCAGACTCTAGAGAGTCTTGCTGCACTGGTTTGGTTCCAATCAGGCCAAAAACCTAGGACTAGTTCGCAAAAGACGGTTTTTATTAAAAAAAAACTAAAATCCCAAAAATACCCGGAAATTTCGGCAGAACAACGAGCGAATGCATTTTGTCCGCCTTGAGCCAAGGATTCCAACGATATAAGACACTTGAGCCTAACGGTTCAGGAGTTATGAGCCATTTTGTACTTTTGACTGCTGTCAGGCTGATTGGGGTGAGTCTTGGTGACGTTGTAGACGGTGTGAGTACTACCAGCCATTAAAGTTTCAAGTCTCTACGATCTACAGTTTGGTCTGCCTGATCACTTTTAGGGGAGAATGCTGATCTTGGAAATTTTAACAGTTACAATAGGGTTTCAGTGCTACACGCTTGAACCCCTAATTAAAAGGTTTGTTGGAATTAAACATTGGCCTAGCCTCCATATGCAACTAAAATACACAAATAAATAACTAATACTCAAAAGTATGATAAAGCCCAAAGTAAATAAAATTAAGTCAGTTGCAGTGTTATTTCTTTTAATGTGAATTTATAAATGATGAAAATTCTACTGATGAAAGAATGATGAAAATTCTACTGTGGATTGGTGGAAATAGTTTTGGCTGTTTTCAAAATACTATTTTACTCTTTTGTGTCATTTAGTCACATTAGACTTGGCGTTGTGGTCAGAAGCTTGACATTCTACTTCAGAATCATTCTCTCCTTCAAAGCTCTTCTCCCATCATTTTCTATTCTGGTGTCCAAAAAAAGAGCAAGCTGCCAGAGAATGGTCAGGACTGTCCATAGATGTGTGTGTGTGTGTGTGTGTCCTTGGCAGCATTTGGACGGTGAAATGTGGATCTGGTGTCTGGTTATTATTCAGGAAGGCTGCTGACTCTCTCTGCCCACTCCTGACTCAGTAGCAGCCAGACTCAGCCTCCATCATCCCTGCCTCTCAGCCAGCTGCTGTAATCCTCATAGAGTCCACTGCACGCTTTCACATGCATATGAAGCCACTCCTCGACCCACAGGGATGGAAGTGGAAATTGCTGTTAGCATCACCAAACGGAGCTGTAAAAAATTATAATTGTTTCACTATATATAGTCGATAGTAGTATATATATTTAGTAGTGGCCAAAAGTGATGTTCAGTCTAGGAAAATTGACATCTTCACCCTTTATTCAAATTATTAAAAATGTGTTTGTAAATGTAAGCATATTGCGTAGTTGTGCTTGGAGTCAACTGTTTTATTTGTAATAACACAATGAACCATGCCATAATGTGCATTTTTCATAGCCTGTAGCTATAGTTGTGTGTTTAGTGTTTTGTTCTTCCCTCATCTCCAAACCAACCTCCTCCTTTTAGCTACTACTGTATAATTGTCAGAGTTATGTTTATTTCTGTTAGTTTCATTGTGTTTTAGTTTGGTCTTGTTCTGTCTGCCTGTGTTCCCTGTCATAGGCTGTGTCCGAAAGCTTAAAAATGCTGACTTTGGAGGATGTATTCCAATGTAGAAAAGCAATAAGGCACATCCGAATCCAATGTTAGCTTTACTTCCTGATACCTTCATCTGATCGATTTTTGAAGGCAGCATAAATGTATCCTCCACTGCCTGTGATATCCCACAATCCTGTGCGTTCCATTTCGTGACAGTTGAGCTAAAAAATAAATATGGCATCTGAAAGTTGCAGCTGGTGGTCAGTTTGTTTGTAAATGTACGTTTTTGACCAGCGTTTTCCACTTCTCATGTCATATAGAGAAAAATACTATTATAGTAATTAACCATTCACTTAGGTATCACCAAAGCTTGCTCTGTTTTGCTGTAGATCATTAAACCGTTATGCTGCCTCAAAAGTCATTGCCTGATGAGGCAGCGAGGCAACAAGTCAGCTGCCTAAATTTTCAGACACAGCCATAGTTACCTTGGTTACTGATTTGAGTTTCTCACCTGTTCCCTATTCCATTGATTTCCGAAGGTTTCTGTTCTCACAGTTCTTGGTTTGGTGTCGTCGTTGTATTAAGTGGTTGTGTTCTCTGCTTATTGCTTGTGACCTCCTACATGTTCCCTGTTGGATTTTGTGGTTCAAGTCTGTTTGGTTGCATTCTCTATTGTCATGCGATTATTGCAACCTGTTGCTGACAGTAATATAATGCAATACAAATTTTCTAAAAATATATACAATTGTTCAAAATGTATATATACACTGATCATGCATAACATTATGACCACCTTTCTAATATTGTGTTGGTCCCCCTTTTGCTGCCAAAACAGCCCTGACCCATCGAGGCATGAACTCCACTAGACCCCTGAAGGTGTGCTGTGGTATCTGGCACCAAGATGTTAGCAGCAGATCCTTTAAGTCCTGTAAGTTGCGAGGTGGAGCCTCCATGGATCTGACATATTTGTTCAGCAAATCCCACAGATGTTCGATTGGAATGAGATCTGGGGAATTTGGAGGCCAAGTCAACACCTCAAACTTATTGTTGTGCTCCTCAAACCATTCCTGAACCATTTTTGCTTTGTGGCAGGGCGCACAAGAGCTGCAGTTTTGGAGATGCTCTGACCCAGTCATCTAGCCATCACAATTTGGCCCTTGTCAAACTCGCTCAAATCCTTACACTTGCCCATTTTTCCTGCTTCTAACACATCAACTTTGAGGACAAAATGTTCACTTGTTGCCTAATATATGCCACCCACTAACAGGTGCCGTGATGAAGAGATAATCAGTGTTATTCACTTCACCTGTCAGTGGTCATAATGTTATGCCTGATCGGTGTATATACAGTATATATATAGTTTTTTTTTACTTCAATTATTCATAGTGAAATTATTTTCGACTGGATATTTTAGCATTAAACACATTTTTATGTGATTTTCAGTGACTTGCCAGCATATTGTGAAGGAAAAGAAAAATCAATCTTGTCTTCTCCGTGAGGTCCTCCCATTCCTTTATTGCACCGACACTCAATCATAGTCAGTGTTTTCAGAAATATATTTCAATTTGCGCCCCTTGCTGCTGGAGTGAAAGTTCTCCATCTACTGACACAACACCTTCTCTATTTTCAACACTACACCTTCTGTCTTCCTTCACTCTCTTTTACAACCACCAAACCACATCAGGTCTCCCATTCTCATGCGCACACATGAGGAATCGTATGATCCTGTGCAGGAAATGGATTCGAATTTTGTTTTCTTTAACATAAGGCACAAAGCTAGCAGAAGACTGGAGTGGATACAGAGAGGCTTGGATTACTGACTCCTCGCTCTAACAGATGGCTGAGACTCTCTGTAGTTTTGCTTCCACCGCACCTAAAAAAGAGGCCACATCTGGTCAACCCTCTCTCTTTCCTCCTCTACCAAAACACAACCGCAGATGTAGCGGCGTATATACCTGACAACCTCAACTGATGCAACAGTAGTGCAAGGAGCTGAATGAAAACAATGATTGCCAGGGCTTCAATTAAAACCATCTCTCTTTCCTCTATATTTACTGAGGTACTGTAGGCAGGAAACATTTTTACATTTTAAATAAAACCTTAAAGCAAAATGAAGTGTTGGGGGTAGCGCATTACTAGTAACATGAGTTACGTAATCAGATTACTTTTTTAAGTAACGAGTAAAGTAATGCATTCCTTTTAAATTTACAATAAAATATCTGAGTTACTTTTTCAAATAAGTAACGCAAGTTACTTTGTTTTCCCATTTATTGACTGACACCTCTCGGGGGGTATTCCAGAAAGCAGGTTATGTGATTTACTTGGGCAATCTTACTCAGATTAAGCTCATAACCTCAACTTTCGGTTTCAAAAACATCATAAGCCGAACAGGTAAACTCAGTCTGTTTTCACTGCCTCATTAGGGCCCGAGCACCGATGTCACTTTGCACACGTGTCAGAAATGGTGAAAATTTATGTCTGATATTGGTTTCAGAATTAGGTGTATCAAAATGGCTCAATAGCGCCACCCACAAAATTTCAATTAAGCACCCTTCGCACTATGTTTCATGTATGAATTTCGGTAGACATATGTAACAGCCCAATACCTACAAAAAAAGTCCCTGGGTGCAAAATCTGAAAACCCAACAGGAAGTGAGATATTTTGAGTTTTCTCTGGAAAATTTTTGTAGTTTTTGCCATTTCCACACATTGTACTTTAACGAACTCCTCCTACAGCTTTAATCAGATCAACATCATATTTGGTCAGTGTAATCTTAAGGCCTTTGCGACGTTAAATTGCGAAGATCTAGAGTTTTCGCTGAAGGGTGTGTCCGTGGCGGCCTGACAATATTTGATGTTTCGCCATGACACAGGAAGTTGTTGGCATACAATGTCCGATCTGCCCCAAACTTCACATGATTTATTACAGTCCTGGCCTGAAGACATCTACCCCAGGTGAAAAAAAAGTACATTTCTATAATATACTTAAAGTGCTCTATTTTCGCGCACTAATTTTGTACTTAATATACTAAAAATTCTTCTTTAGTACTTCTTAAGATAGTCTTAAGAACATCTAAGTGTACTCAACTGTACTATTTTGAGACAGCATGAAATATGAACTAAAATGTGCTTTTAATATACTATCTCTGTATTTAAAAAATGTATTTAGATACCACTTATAGTACATTTGAACCCATAGTGTACTACAAGTGGACTGCTGGGTAAATTCCTCTGCGTAGCTTGCAAACTTGCGGGCTCAACCGAAGTGCGCATCGAGGGTGCATAGCAGCCACAAAGGGGGCGCTCGGAAGAACCCTTCTGAAACCTAAAATGATAAATGGGACACCCTACGGTCTTCGTGGACTTAACAGACACGCGCATGCGGCAGCCATTGTAAGTCCACAAGACCGAAAGTGCATAGAAGTGTGCCATTTGGGATTCAGCCAATGTCTGATGTGCCCCAAACTTTACATGTGTAATAAGAGTCCTGGCCTAAAGACATTTATATGCCAATATTCAGTTAGTCATAGCGCCACCTGCTGGCAACAGGAAATGGCATGCTTTACACTGTAATTCACTCCCAGAAACACATTTCAATATGCCATGAAATACCAAACATAGTAGAAACACGTTAAATCATGCAACACTTGGCTAAGTGCTAATGTATGCGATTAACGCCACGAAGCAGGAAGTTATTGTAACTCAGGCATACAATATCCGATCTGCTCCAAACTTCACATGTTTGATAATAGTCCTGGCCTAAAGACATCTTCATGGCAATATTCAGTTACAGTCAAAGCGCCACCTGTTGGCAGCAGGAAGTGTGGCACTTTGAAATGACTTTGCCATATTTCTCCTGTATTTACTCTGTATTTACTTACATGTCGCCCACTGTTCACTATTTTCCTAAGGCCAACGGGTGGCGGTGAGCCCGGGTGTGAGGGCCCTTTCATCCGTGCTTGCAGCTTTAATTGTGTTTAAAATCACACTCTTGTGAACTATTCTAACTTTTCAGGGATTTTTTTTTTTTTTTTTTTCTTTTTTAAAGAGTCGTTGGAAGCTTGGTGGTGGTGATATTGAAGTTGGGCGACTGTGGTGTGGTTCTTTTATAGCAGGCCTGGGCAAACTCGGTCCTGGAGGGCCACTGCCCTGCAGAGTTTAGCTCCAACCCTAATCAAACACACCAGAACCAGCTAATCAATGCCTTCAGGATTACTAGAGCTACACACAGGTGAGTTTTACCAGGGTTGGAGCTAAACAGTGTTTCCAGCTATAAAGTTGGATTTATCTGATCTTTTTAATGTCAGATGAAAGTTGCTTTACATGATTATAAAAATAAAACCTAAAAGTAACCATTATAGAGCATGTTGTATAAATTATGGTTGCTAAAAATGGTTATGGTTACTAGATCCTCTTTAAAGTATGCAAATAGTAATTTAGCCCTGGTCAGTTTTTTTCTTCTCTCACAAGTACAATGTGAGAAAGTTGAGAGAGCTTAGCAATATCAAGAGAAAAGGGTCATTATAAGAACTGTTAAAGTCAATCTCTATGATGGTATTAAGATACCATCATGTTTTTAAGGGTTCTGAACTGAATCTGACTCTTGCACTTGTGAACAGTGAAGGAGTAAAGGAAGACCACGTTATCACTGAGGGCCATCTAATTGGAGGGTCTGCGGATGCTTGGAGTGGTTAGACATGAGATTGCATTCAGCTGGCAGCCTCCAATCAGTGCACTCATTTGCATGAGCAATGTGTCATTTATGATGTCATTTCACAGATGTTTTAACAGATTATGAGTGTAGAATGAAAAGGAATTTTACTGCGGCTTCCTGAGGTATCGTACACAACATCTGTGTTTTTGAAGCAATATATTCTAATAAATAGCAGGGACATTCACTCTATAGAGTTTTTGACTTGACGTGTAAGAGGAATTTAATGTTGCACATTTCAATATCATAACTACATACTGTACCTACATGTTCAGAATCTTTAAAAGCAGTAGGAATCACCTTAAGAATGTATCCCTTTTTAAGTTTATTATAATGAAGTGAGTAGAGGATTTTTTTTTTTTTTTTTTTGCTTACTAGGACTAGGTATTACAATCCCTTACAATTAAGCACAGCACTTACACCATTATGACACATCATCAGTTGTGTACCATCCGTCTCATTGGATCTTTCAGTCTTTTATCACAAGACACCCTCAACAGTCCTCCTATGAGTCCACACTTTTGTGACATAACTGCGCTTTCACTGTTGAGAAGTCTGCTGCTGAACTCGCTTCAGTGCGGGTTCGGCAAAAGAGCACATCGAGGTTGCAAATTGGCCGCGAATGGGGTACTCACGAGCACCCTTCTAAAACCTAAAATGACAAAAGTTTGTCATGTTAAGTGCATGTGAATTGTGCCATTTTGGACAGGGCAGTTGACTCATTCAAACAATTCTTTTAAACACCCTGAATTATTGAGGAGTAAAATAAGTTGCAGTCCATACGAATGAGTCATTGAATTATTCATTAAACCAATTCATTCAAAAATGCTCATTCATTCAGGAACTAAACAAACAATTGTCACTGAATCATTCACTCTCGATTTGTTCAAAGACATTGAATCATGCTTCAGTTTGAATTTTGGAATGTTAAAAAAGCCATTTGATTTGAACTGATGTTAAAAGACAGTTTCATATTTTCTATTTTTATGCATTCTGTGGTTTTCTTTCTTGCTAAGGTCCTGTCTTGGTAAACATGCCATTCTTACTCATCTGAGGTTTGAAAACCTCATCTCACATTCCAGGGTTTACTGTATAAACCTCAACTAACCCATAGACAATGGGTGGTGTGCGCACAAACTGTCAAACTGTCTCACGTAAACAAATAAAAGTAAATCTTTCCTCTTCAAATATATTCTTTTGAAGTGAGGATCAGCTCCTGAAGCTTGACAACAGTGACATGATTTCACTTCTGAGCAGTTCCTGCACTGACAATTAAGATTTAATATGAGAGATTTTCCCCATATGCTTCGCTGATCAGCATTAGTCACATTCTCCTTGATAGAAAAGATCTGAGCGCTTATGTTGTTCAATCTTGGCCCTGCCTGACACCATGTCTCTTTACTTTGTTAATATTTCCTTTGGCACAAAGTAAAGTTCACACTCACTTTAGCATATATTTTACAATTATTTTGTTTAATGTATTTCATTTAAACGGTACAGTTTAAAGAGTTCATCATTCAGAAATTGTCTGTGGTGGATGTATCCTGGATAACTTGATCCTATATAGTTCATAATTTATAAGAAACGAATATAGGAATTATGATCGAGTCTTTGGTGGTTCTGAAGGAGTGGTTGGCATATTTATGTGATTCAACAGCCTACAAATCTCTTTAACAATCACGACGCAAGAACTTCTAATGCAAATGGTCTCATTTGGAGTTTCTGCAGCACGGCGGTGCCCATATAACCACAAGCATGGGGCTCATTATTTTACATAAAATCCAGAGATGATGCCACACTTTCCAGCCTTACCTCAGTTCCAACACGTGGAACAAGAATGCAGCCCCAACATCAGTGTGAGGAACTGTCACCTTGGAAACATGCTATCGGTGCATTTGACTCTAAATCCTCAAATAGATTGAAGGTGTGTCATCTTTGGTTTTGTAACCCCATGGAAAATTAATGAGGTCACAATCAGTTCTAACAAGCACAAGAAGTTACATCATCCATGGTTTTCATTTCCACAGTTGCTAGTAAACAGAAAACAAAATAAGTAGAGGTATGTTTAGATAGATAGATCAATCGATCGACAGGTCAGGGCTGTTTTGACAGCAAATGGGGACCAACACAATATTGGGAAGGTGGTCATAATGTTATGCCTGATTGGTGTATATACTAAATAATATAAATATTAATAAATAAAAATACATTTGAAAAAGTCTAAAAGGAAAGGCTAAAATGCCATTCTATGACATCTGCCACTGAACTGTATCCAGCACATAAGCCCTGGCAAAGACATACTTGTTTTATTAGTGCTCAGCTTGTCTTTTTTCTCGGGAAACCCCAGCTTATAGGTTCTATTTATCACTGCAGCATGTGACAGCCCAGGAAACCTGAGCTTGTTGAACTGAAGTTCCATGAACACATAGACACATATGCTTTATAAAGCAGGTTTGGTTGGTGCTCTAGAATGTGGCCGTTTGGCCAAGACGAAAGGCAACACTGAAGCCTGCATTTTGTCCTCCTAATGCCCTGTTGTGCCATGATTTGCTCTCCGCTGTGTTTGGGAAATAGATCTGTGTTTTTCTTCATCAGCACTGCCTCAGATTTGCCTAATTCTGTTTGCCCTCCTGTTGAGCAGTCGGGTGAGCAAAGCCAGCTGGGCACCACTCGCTTCGGCCTCCTCCTCTGACTGACAGATGTTCAAACATCAGCGCGATGCAGACACTTCTCAGCATTCTTCCCATTAGTCATTCCACCAGTAGATATATTTCAGATTTCAGATTATATTTCCACTTAGTTGAAAAATATCACAGCATGATCTAAGCATTTTTTTCTTTTGAAGCAACCTTGAACTTTCTAGAAATATGCAATCTACAGAGAATTTTATTTAAAACCCTTTTATTGTAAAAAAAAAAAGTCTATCTATCTATCTATCTACCCATCTATCTATCTATCTATCTATCTATCTATCTATCTATCTATCTATCTATCTATCTATCTATCTATCTATCTATCTATCTATCTATCATTTTGTGTTTTTGGATCAGGATTGAAATGAATGAAAAAGTAGATTCATATTCAATATTTTCTCTTTGTCTGTGAACATTGGGTCATTTCACCTAATTAAAATTAATATAAAGCTATCATATAGTGTTTTGAGCTATATTTGTAAGTATTTGGACAAACATAAACTAACAATCTGTTAATCTGTTTACATTCACTGACCAGACCTCGGGCTTGACGTCACTTTGTTTAACATTGTTTACATTTACTATATAGAATAAGTACATTGAAAGTTCTAAGGGTTTAGTGTCAATCTGCGGTGTCTGTTTTACGATATAGATGCTCCAGCAACAGTAATATTGTAATTTGTGTCGGCAGTGTAAATGACAACATGCAAAATCAAAAGGGACTTCATAGCTTTATGAAATAGCGATTGTGAGATGAATCTAATCTGTCACACCCTCAGTGTGACCGTTGTCTGAACAAACATGCCAATCTATTGACCAATGGCAGTCTAGGACGTCATGAGCAGAGCACCCGCGAGTATAAGAGTGCACCTGCAAAATATGTCATCAACCCGATGCATGACAACGAGACGTCGCGTCTCATTCACCTTCTCAGGGAACCAAGGTTACAGTTGTAACCTGAGGCGTTCCCTTTCCAAGTGATGGGGCGACTGGAGTTTACGCTGTGGGAAACAAATACCCACTCGTATCTCGGGAAATATTCACTACTTCACTACACTACCAGCTCAACTTGCGACCCCCATGAGTGTAGCCGCCGCGCTGCCTCAGCAGCAGCAGGACCTGACCCACGAGGAACAGGCAATTGTCCCTCACCCTGAACTTGTCGCAGTGAGCACATCCGTCTCCCTCGAGAGTCGAGACAGATAACACAGAGCTCATGTGAGTCCTCTGGTGTAAGGAGGAACACACTGACGAAAACTCTAGATCCATTTAGCGGTTCAAAACAAACGGCTCCTGAAGACAAAAAAGCTGATGACGTATTTTGCAGGCGCCCTCTTATACTCACAGCCAGTGTTGGAGAAAGTTACTTTCAAAAGTAATGCATTACAATATTGCTTTACTCCCTAAAAAATTAACTAATTGCATTACTTAGTTTATTTTTATGGAAAGTAATGCGTTACATTACTTTTGCGTTAGTTTTTCCTTACCTTGGCTGGGCTTGTTCTGCACTTACTCCTGATTTCTCTCAACATGGTGACAGGAGAGCTGTCAGTCAATACATGGGAAAACAAAGTAACTTGCGTTATTTATTTGAAAAAGTTTCTCAGATATTTTTTTGTAAGTTTAAAAGTAATGCCTTATTTTACTAGTTACTTGAAAAAAGTAATCTAATTATGTAACTCAAGTTACTCACCCCCAACACTGCTCGTGGCTGCTCCACTCATGATGTGATAGACTGCCGTTGGCCAATATATTGGCATGTTTCGTACACGTGTTCAGACACCGGTCGTGCTGAGGGCGTTCCCCATAGCATCAACTCCAGACCTCGCGTCGAAGTTCCACTTCGAAAGGGAACAGAATAATTTGAGGATAGTCACCATGTGATTGCAATCCAGGCAGTTCTTTAACAGATCATTAACCTTTTCTGAGCATATGGTGCTATGCCACACCAGCGCTTAGCAACAGGAGAGAAAGATTGGAGCGAACATTTCAAGTGGCAAGCTCTCCATGAGCACACAGCCTCTCTTTGGACTCATAATCACTTCACGACGGTAAAACCAGAGTTCGCACACGCCAGACAAGGTGAGTTACAGAAGGCTGAGGCAGTGACATTTCAAAGTCATTTAGAAAGGACTGGTTAAAGTATGAAAGACACTGTAGTCATTATATGAGCCACTAGGCAAGAGGAGGGACTGGATTAGTTCATGGCCCCAGGACAGATGAGAAACTGCTTTTCTTTATTTATTTTTGGTGTCGGTGTCTTTTGAGCACCTCATTAAAGTCCCCTGTTGTTTTTAAGTTAAAAAGAAAAGGCTTTGATGGATGATTCCCCCTTTTTTAAGATCAGACAACTTTACTTTCTTTAGTTTCAGCCCAATGAGAGGGGATTGAAATGTGGGGAAGCTATTTCTATTTCTATCTCTCTTCTTTCTTTTTTCTTTTTTTCTTTTCTTCAGAAGATGAAAGAACCTTGATGAGGGCTGGTTTGCTTTTCACCTTTATTATTATTATTATTTTTAAGAAGCCTTTTTATTATGTCTCTTTCAAGGTCTTTAAACTCAGATCTTATAAGCAAATTGTCAGTTTAAAATATGTGTAGAGCTGGGAATAATATTTATGCCTAAATTCATTATTGATAAATGTTCTTTTGAAGAACAAAAAGAGAGAAAAAACCCATTAATGTTTATTTCCTTCTGAAGTGATTAATATTTCACAGAGGCCTGAATGATAGACAGGCCCGGCTGCTTTTTGGAGACTAAAGGATGACCTGGACAGTTGCATCATGGTTATCATATTTAGTCTGAATCCATGGTGAATGAAAGCCAGGAATGTGAGGATTTGTGTCTATTTTTCTTTGTGATGATTAATTGGACTGTTTCTATATTTGTACTGATTTTGTGAGTATCTTTTCCCACCTAAACAATGAGAGACCCAAATTCCCAGCTGATGTGTGTGTTTAGTTATTATTATTATTTATTCATTTAGTTAATTTGAATTGAAGTTGAACTGAATGGTTTAAAATTATATTTCATATTTGAGAAAAATGTTGGGGGGGGGGGGGGGTAATAAATGTTAACAGTGGTTAAAATGTCAAGAGAGTTAGTTTGAATTTGGGTATTTCACCTTTTTTGCATGAATATTCACCTATCCAACCCGATCACATGGCAATTCATACGTATTTTATGAGGTGGCTAAATCGTACGAATTCGTATGAATGACCTACCGCAAACCCCGCCCCTAAATCTACCCGTCACTGGGGTTTAGACAAAATGTATGAATTCCTACGAGTGAGGTCGTATGAATTCGTACGAATTAGCCACCTCGTAAAATACGTACGAATTGGTCGTGAGATAGCGTTGACCTAACATATAATGTTTGAACCATATTATATATTATATTAGAGATGCACTGATACAAAATTTTTCTGCCAATACTGAGAGCCGATTAAAGCAATAAGCCCCAAGAAACCGTGGTTTACGGTGAATTTATAACAGCTAAGGGGCATTGTTAGACACGATGCGGAGCACCTAAAACCCCCTTAGCTGTTATAAATTCACTGTAAACCACGGCTTCACGGGGCTTATTGCTTTTATAAAACGGTTACCACACAATACAAATATTAAAGCCAAAAAATATCTATCAATGCAACTTTCATGAAGTAAAATCATTAAAAGGCTTCCTTCCGCTGGAAAAATAGTCCCTGACAGTGAACAGAAGTTACATTTATTATGCCATTAGATGGCGACGAAGATTGTCTTTATGAGCGAGTCACTCAGTCGCAAAGACTTTTATATTGAAACTTGTTGTGAACACGGAATGTTGCTGTATGTTTTTGGGAATTTTACAACGGCTTAGAACGCGGTTCAACCAATCAGAATCAAGGGCCGGATCTATCCATTTTATAATATTTGATAACCCTCTTATTTAGTACACTATAATATTAGAGGTTACAATTAACAACAGAGGTATTATATTCAGCTGCTGTTTATTTTCAGCTAATTACACTCAAAAAATGTAATGTTTGTATAAATCTCAGTTGCACAGTAATTTTCATAATCACTTGTCTTCATAGCAAATTTATTCAAACATATAATTAACAGTAAATATGCTCCTCTCTAGTGTTGTTGTTTTATTTGTTTTTTGTTTTTTAGCTAAGGAGCTGTGAACATTGGAAAACATTCCTGAGGTAAATGTGACATTATGTGACATATTGTTCATGTTCATGAGTTGTTTTATTGACGTCTTTCCGCAGTTGAAACTCAGATTAAGTGATTACATGAGACACGATACATTCCGGTAAGTTGTACTGTATCTTTCAACAGACCTTTTGATGTTCATGCATGTTTTTGGAGATATACCTTGTATTAATGTGGAAGAAAAGATTCAGCACTTTCGCCTGATCTGGCGCTACAGCGATCTGACACATCACATTTAAGAGCGTCAAAATGCCATTTATTGTTTGAATTTCATGATAAAATGTCAAATGTCTACTGTCCATTTAAGTAATTACGTGTGAAATGATTGTTCCTTACTATTATTGTGAAGTGTCACTATATGTGTTATATATATATATATATATATATATATATATATATATACATATATATGTTAGTAAGATTTTCTTAAAGAAATTAATACTTTAATTCAGCAAGGCTGTCATGGATATTTTAAGCACAACTGCTTCCAACATTGATAATAATAATAAATGTTTTTTGAGCATAAAATCAGCATATTAGAATGTTTTCTGAAGGATCATGTGACACTGAAGACTGGAGTAGTGATGATGTCAATTCATCTTTGCATTACAGGAGTAAATTACATTTTAAAATGTATTCAAATGGAAAACAGTATTTTAAACTGTAATAATATTTCACAATATTACTGTAATATATATCCTTGATTTAAGCCAAGTGCTATGTCAGTTAAACTGTTTTAAGAAATTAATTACAGAGAACTTCATTACTGTGCCTTTACAGTGACTCAGTTTTATGTATTTCCTTTTCCACAATTACACTGCATTTGAATTTATGAATAATAACACAGACTGCACTGACCTAATTTAACACTACATCCTGTCTGAGATCATGTGTATGCTATATATAATTTTACTGGCACAGCTAAACTTACTGAATGGTTCATTTTCAAGGGCTTGCATGCCACCTTTGCACAACGCTCAACATTTCACAAAATAAAAGCACCAGCTTTCTCTGGGATTCTGCGCAAGCACTTTCCACAAACGGACAAATCAGCCCTACATTTGTTTTATTACACATGAAGCACTTCATTGTGCTTTATACTGTTATTCTAGTTTTGGTAATGCTTTTTTTTCCAGTTAAGAATCTGTCCCTTGGTTTTTTTTTTTTTTATTATTATTTATTTTTTAATTTTTTTATCCATATTCAAACTGATTATGTATATATATATATATATATATATATATATATATACACATATATACATACACACGGACACATGCCAATCAGTGTGCGCGTGTGTGAGCGTGTTTAAGGGTTGACACAGTCAAACCAAAGCCAGGAGCGCTGGGTTATAAACCTGTCACCTTTAAATCAAACCAAGGGGGCTGGTGACTCAACGTCTGACGGCCCAAGATTTATTAAACTCTGAGGTGCTTTATACCCTCAGAATATGAATATCTGCAACATACATAATGAAAAGGCATATTTACATAGCTGCACTGTTAATTCACTATTAAAAACACTCTGCTGAGGTTTGTCCACATGCGCACATCACGTGCAGACTTATTTTTCTATAAAAGAAGCTAGTATGGGACTGTTCAGACATATACGAAAGACAGGATGGAAGTAATCATCACAGTAAGAGGGGCTGGGACAGATCCAGAGGCTCTGAACATCAGTAGCCATCTTTTCCACTAACATACCTATAAATCCAACAGGTTCTCACTGTCAAATGCCGACACAGAATATTGTAAGAAATTCATTTTCGTTATAGTTTCATTTTAGGGATATACCTCTGGAATCTACATAGCATAGGGATCTTGTCCAAGCATCAATAGTATTCCATTCCTCTGGGATTTTGTGCACAAGAATTAATGCAATTTCAACCATTTGCTACATCATTTGTTTATTTTTTTTAAAGGTAAACCTAAAGGGGGAAATATAATTTAATCAACATTCCCAAATCAGAGGTAAATCAAACTGATCAACTCAATGACATTTTTGCAGCAAACTGGAGGGCAGAACACTTGAAGTGAGCACTCAGAAGGGTGCAGGACATAATCGCCTGAGTCAGATTACCTCATAAATAAATAAACAAATAAAGCGGCAAATTGATTTTTATAGTTGTTAAGATTATTGAGGCAAATAAAACTTACAGTATTCACTCTTTTTATACAACAGATATCTGTGACTGTTGTTTAGGAAAGAGTTATTGAATCAGTTAATCGACCGATTTGTTTAAACACACTGCTTTCTACTTTGGAAGTAGCCTATAATCATTGGAGGAGCAAAAACAGATAAAGTAAGTAGCAAAAGGCCTATGTGTTTGTTCAGTATATGAACCTCTTGTTTATTTGTCTCCTTGTCACTGCAGTAACTTCTCAGAAACAGCTATTTTATTTATTTTTTATTTTTTTAAACATGATGTTGTTGAATTAATAATGTTTGGATCTTTAACTAACCGGTGGATCCTAAAACTGTGGCAAAAGAATGTAGTTGAAAACAAAAAGAGAGTCTAAATTTTTTCTTTAATCAATAAGGCTAATTTTCTGTTGAACTGTTGAACAAAGCATTGCTGTGATTACCTGCGCAAATGTGGCCATATTCGCATAATATTGCTTAACTATTCACAAAAATATCACACAGAAATCCCATGTTTTCCAGTCACTATTATGACTACGTTAGTAAAATATCAGTGCAAATATGATCATGTTTTGAGGAAAGTTGATGCAAATTCAGTCATTTTGAATCTGAAAAAAAAAAAGAAATGTAGAACAAAATCATGTTAGGACTGAATATTTGATGCTTGGGAATTAGTTTTTGAATATTCCTTTTTTTACTGCCGTACGTTGAGCATGGAAAGCTATCTTTTAGTTATACTATTACATCATCAAACTCAGTTTTACCAAAGGTCTGCTTGAGGAAAGTTCAGCCAACTTGAAAAAAAATAAGGCAATCTATCACACTCAACTTTTTAAGTTAGCTCAACTAATTCGCTCCAATTAAAGTCAACTTAAAAAAAAAAACTTTTGTTCATCTAATGAGTAACATGCAGGTAGTTTTGTTGTTGACCTTACTTAGATTCTCAAGCATTTGTCCAAAACTTGTCCAAATGTTGCCCCAACTTTATGAGGTAATTATTATTTAAAATATATATATATATATTATTGCTATGCATTAACCAGCTTGATTTATGCTTCTGCTGTTGTTGTTGTCATTGTTATTTAGCTGTCATATGTTTCAGAGTTCATATTTTTACTGAATTACAATTGTTGATCATCGCCATGTTTGAGATTTGTGTGTTGAGGTGTTGAATATATATGTTCTTCTCATCGCAACTTTTGCAACTTATTTGCCCGGGTGAAATGCGCAAACTGTGTGTCTCTAGTTTTAAGAGGCAAATGATGTTCATTGTGTGTATATAGTTAACTTTGAAAATCAAACATGGAGATGAAAAAACAAGGATTGTAGCTGCTTGCATTGCTAAACATTCTTCGGTTGTCTTGACAAGAAGTTTTAAGTTAAAAAGACATATAGATAGATAGATAGATAGATAGATCTCTATATGCTTATTTGTAAAGGATGATAATCACAGTTCAGTTATCTGAACTAGCAGGAACATCAGTGAGACAGCTGCGTTAGACACTTGTTCATGCCAGCCATTGTAATTAAGAATTAGTTTTTCTGACTGGGAAAGTTCACACCCACAGAGATAGAGGACCAAAAGGCAGGAGCAACAGACACAAGAAAGGGCAAGAAAAAAAAAAAAAATTAGATTGGCAAAGGCTTAAAGTGGAAAATATGGGGATAAAGAGGAGCAAAACAGAATAAGGAAAGGCACAAAACATGGTGTCAGCATCTCCACTGGAAAATGCGATCAACCTGAATTATGGGGTCTAAGAGCATTCCTGCACCAATTTCCTCTGTGGGAATCAGACCTAATCAGCTCTCTATCTGCTGGAAGGAGGGATGTGTGATAGAAAGGTATCCGATAGAATTATATCTGATAGAAGTGTGTCGGTCTGCAAGATCTGTGTCTGATGGAGGTGTGCTATTAAAGTGCTGCTTGGTGGAGCGATAATAAAACACTAAAGATTATTTTCACTCACATTCTTTTTTGCTCCATATACTGGTGCCTTTCCCATTCCTTGGCAATTATTTGATGTCTTTATGAATCAGATCTGTGAGACTCTCTGAGGCACCACACGTGACATATCTTTTATGATTACAGATCACTCCCAAGAAAATGCTTACCGTACGTATTCACCGGCGTGGAACTGAGCAGCCGTTTTTTAATTCATTCTCTATGGAAGTTGAGCGACAGGCTCGCACTGGGAATTGTGGGATTGACAGAGAAGCGGAACTTGTAGTGAAAGCATCAAAAAGTTCGTGCAAATAAGAGGTGAAGGAACGTTGTAAACTTTTCAATCTGAAATCTAGTGAATTCGGTGATAAAATCTGTGATAATTTTAGCATGTACAGAATGAGGATGATGATGATGCATCATCAAATACATAATTAGGGGAAGTACATGGAAATACACTGCTCAAAAAAATTAAAGGAACACTTTTTAATCAGAGAATAGCATCAAGTCAGTTAAACTCCTGGGATATTGATCTGGTCAGTTAAGTATCAGAGGGGGTTGTTAATCAGTTTCAGCTGCTTTGGTGTTAATGAAATTAACAACAGATGCACTAGATGGGCAACAATGAGACGACCCCCAAAACAGGAATGGTTTTACAGGTGGAGGCCACTGACTTTTTTTCCCTACTCATCTTTTCTGACTGTTTTTCACTAGTTTTGCATTTGGCTAGGGTCAGTGTCACTACTGGTAGCATGAGGTGATACCTGGACCCTACAGAGGTTGCACAGGCAGTCCAACTCCTCCAGGATGGCACATCAATACGTGCCATTGCCAGAAGGTTTGCTGTGTGTCCCAGCACAGTCTCAAGAGCATGGAGGAGATTCCAGGAGACAGGCAGTTACTCTAGGAGAGCTGGACAGGGCCGTAGAAGATCCTTAACCCATCAGCAGGACCGGTATCTGCTCCTTTGTGCAAGGAAGAACAGGATGAGCACTGCCAGAGCCCTACAAAATGACCTCCAGCAGGCCACTGGTGTGAATGTCTCTGACCAAACAATCAGAAACAGACTTCATGAGGGTGGCCTGAGGGCCTGACGTCCTCTAGTGGGCCCTGTGCTCACTGCCCGGCACTGTGGAGCTCGATTGGCATTTGCCATTGAACACCAGAATTGGCAGGTCAATGTTTCTGCTTTTCACAGATGAGAGCAAGTTCACCCTGAGCACATGTGACAGACATGAAAGGGTCTGGAGAAGCCGTGGAGAATGTTATGCTGCCTGAAACATCATTCAGCATGACCCGTTTGGTGGTGGGTCAGTGACGGTCTGGGGAGGCATATCCATGGAGGGACGCACAGACCTCTACAGGCTAGACAATGGCACCCTGACTGCCATTAGGTCTCAGGATGAAATCCTTTGACCCATTGTCAGACCCTACGCTGGTGCAGTGTGTCCTGTGTTTCTCCTGGTGCACGACAATGCCCGGCCTCATGTGGCGAGAGTATGCAGGCAGCTCCTGGAGGATGAAGGAATTGATACCATTGAATGGGACATTATGTTTCGGTCCATCCGACGCCGCCAGGTTGCACCTCAGACTGTCCAGGAGCTCAGTGATGCCCTGGTCCAGATCTGGGAGGAAATACCCCAGGACACCATCCGTCGTCTCATTAGGAGCATGCCCAGACTTTGTCAGGCATGCATACAAGCTTGTAGGGGCCATACAAACTACTGAGTACCATTTTGAGTTGCTGCAATGAAATTTCAGCAAAATGGACTAGCCTGCTGCATCATTTTTTCACTTTGATTTTCAGGGTGTCTTTGAATTCAGTCCTCTGTAGGTTGATAATTTTCATTTCCATCAAACTATGTGGCATCCTTTCGTTCCTAACACATTACCCAGTCCATATCAGTATAGATATCCAGCATGATATTTTTCCCCATTGTTCCTTTAATTTTTTTTTGACCAGTGTACATGGATTATCCCAGCAGTCATATGATTTTTTTTTTTTTTTTTGCTTTTTGCATAATATATAAAATAAATCTGATGCCATTTTAATGATTTATCTTTTTGAAGATGTCAATGTTAAATACCTAATAAAATACTCAAACATACACACACACACAAAAAGACATTTTAAAAACCACCCACCCCTCCCCCCCAGTGGCAGATCTCTAGTGTTTTGAGCAGAATTCTTCTGCTTAGAGTTTGTTGATAAGCAGCTTGTACTTGATAAGATGAAGCAGCTATTAATTATTTGGAACTCAATGTTCTGTAGATGACGTTGGGTTTTATTAATGTTTCCTGTATAAAGTTTCCCGATAACATTTTGTCCTTGACACAAATGAAAAAAAACAACATAGCTTGTCTCATCTTATCACAAACTGAAACTGATGAAAGGTAAAGTTGAGTTTCATGCTGTGTGAAATATGATAATCAAATACATGATTTATATCAAGGCAAACCCTAGAACTGATTTAATGGGAAATCTTATTATGAACTGATAGATGGGACAAGCTTATTTTATCCTCAGTGGAAAAAAAAAATCTATCTATCTATCTATCTATCTATCTATCTATCTATCTATCTATCTATCTATCTATCTATCTATCTATCTATCTATCTATCTATCTATCTATCTATCTATCTATCTATCTCTAATGTCTGTCTGTCTTTCTGTCTGTCGATCGGTCGGTCTGTCTGCATCCATCCATCCATCCATCCATCCATCGCTATCTGTTTGTCTATCTAAGATTAAGCCTCATTGTTGTTTTTTTTGTTGTTGTTTTTTTGTTTGTTTTTTTCCTGATTGGATGTTTATAATGACAGTATCATGTGCATAATCTCATTTTCTGTGTCACACATTAAAATGATATAATGATCATGCAATTATTATGATGCAAATGTACTTCAAACATCATTCCACTTATATGGTTGATTTACATATTGAAAGAGATGAAAGCAATCCAATCACGTTGCAGACATATTTTGCATGATTCTAGCTTACAAGTAATCACAGTTACCGGCGATTGTACCAGGTGTGTACAGTATGTGCCTATAACTGACTGAGATTACCCCGTGCTTTAGGATGCCAGGAATGTTGGTAAATGTGTCCATGTGTGTGTACTGCCTGGAAGAGATAACTTTCTTTTCCCCTGTTTATATTTGAGGTTTTGCCAGCACTTCTATCTCGGTAAGCACATGTGGAAAGATTCCTTGATTGTGGTCTTACTTCACAGGTTTTATAATGACATGTAAACGATGTTTCTTCCAGCTGGCTCCTAAGAAATCTCTTGTCAACTGGGATCCTTTGTATTCTATCTCTCCATATGCTCCTCTGTCCCATCAGGAGACACACAGAGTGAAGATAATTTCCCACAGGCCCTCAAAAATAAGGTGTCATCTATTATATTACAGGCAGTTTGTTCTCCAAATGATCTATGAGGATGATTGCAGCTATTTAGCTGGGTTTTGCATGTTTACAAATCATTCCACTTTGAATCATCTTGAATCTTTTGTATATGAGCAGTATTATACAAACCAGACAATGGCCAAACTATAAATCATCCTCAAGTTTGTTTTCTTGTCCTGCTCTGTGATCTCATCCTTTCTTTAGAGGTGGTAAATTTAGTTAAAATCAAGCTGTGGACTTCCTGTGATTTAGATTTTCCATTCACTCCCTAACTCTAGCAATAGCGTAAAATAAATTAGGCATGAAACACAATGGTTGACTAGTCCAACAAGCGACTAGATGTTTAGTAAGGTCAACTAGTTAATCTAGAAGTACATACATTACCATTCAGAACGTTGGGGTCAGTAAGATTGGGTTGCAGGCCTTTTGAGTTGCGTGGTGGCTAAAGCTGGAAGTTGTTTGAGCTCCATAAAGACTGAGCTATGTGCAAGACACTTAACCTCAGCTTAACCCAGGAGATTACCCCTGTAATAAGTGTACTGTATGTCTCTTTAGATAAAAGTGTTTCCTAATAGACTATTTACTTTACTTTTATCTTCATTGCGAATTCAGACACCTGCATTAGAATCACTGACACTGGATAATGAAATCTGATGTTTCTGGATGTCTGCTGTCCAGGTAGAGAAAGCCGAAGTGTACAATTAAAACACTATTTTGTTTCAGGAGATGTTGAAAGAATGACAGCAAAAGCCACATTTTTTTTATACCAATAAGGCAAAAATCCCATGAGAATATGGGATATATAAAGTTAAATATAAAGTTGCTAGCTAATATCATTGTTATAGTTGTGGTGTGGACATCCCTTTTCTCATAGAATTAGACGGATATATATATATATATATATATATATATATATATATATAACATGTTGATTGAAAAATAATGAATGAAGCTAGATTTTTTTTGTTTGTTTGTTTTGTATAAAAGCAGAGGCTCTGTTCTTTCTTTATGACTGTTTACATATTTGTACAACCAAATATTGTGGGGGCCCTTAAAGTTTTGTGATATGATCTAAAATGTTGGTGCTGGCTGGCTTTTTTCATATATATATATATATATAAGTAATTTTGCTACATATAAAGGTATTTTAAAGATTTTGAAGTGTCAAAAGGAAATTCGGTTTAACCATCCAATGGCCAATACAGCCATTTCAGTTGTGATTAAAATAACTTAAAATGTAATAAATGTATATATTTTTAATTCTGGCATGATTTTATAGCATCATATATCAACGTAGTGCAAAATGGTATTAAAATTATGTGTAGAAGTCATTGCTTTGTTATGAGAAAAATGTCCGGAAAAATGAATTTCACTGATGTCATTCAGAGTAACCAATATAAAGGGACCATTTTGGATCAAGTCATGCAGTCAATATCATGTGGCAGGATGTTCATTCAGACGTCTGCAAAGGACCACACGGCCGTGAAGCAAAGTAAGTAACTCTCTTTTAACTATTTGAAAAATTAATGTTTTAACTTGCTCATACGCATGTCCCGAAACATCAGGTCATTCGGTACAACCGCTATAAAACATGGAAAATGTTGTAATATTTAAAAAACTTCTACTAAATATAAAATGTTTGATTGTCCTTTTGCTAGTTAGCTAGATATCAGCCTGTTAGCATTGTTTGAAAATATCGTCATTCTGTGTAACCAAAAGTGTCATTCGGTAAAACCGAAATTTTGGTTAAACCGAAAGACTTTTTTGGTGACAAATTTTGTCCATCTTGTAAAAAATGACAAAAGCAGTGTTAATTGATTATAAAAAACACAATCTCATTGTTAACACTTAATAAAACTTCAAAATTAATTATATCTCCATTATGTTTTTTTTACACTTAAAAACCTTATTCGTCAATGACCCATTTATAGTTATTGTTACAGTCACCATCCTTGGTGTTTGCTTAATATATCTTTTGTAACTGACAATCCCTGTCAATCTCTATTTCAATCACTAGCAAAGCTAATGCTATCTATGTGCTCAAACAAGCTAGCATCATGCTAATCATGTCCAGGAACATGATTATATATATAATCATGTTATCTATATTTAAAACGTTCTAAAACATGCTAGCAACGTTACCAATGTGCTAAAACATGCTAGCAATGTGTTAACAACCCTCAACTAGAACAGGCTATGCTAATAATTTCTATAAATGCTGTGTGTGTCTGTGTCTTTATCTGTTTGGAAACTTTTGAAACTACTGCAAACTTTCTTGCCAGAATTTGTCAAGCCAACATTAAAGTTTGTCCCAAGCTAATATATCTGCATTGACATATACATTTTCCTCCCATCTCATATTTTTCTTTTTTCTTCACCATGTCCCTTTAGGGGCTCCGTAATATAGTATCTAGTATCTAAAATATAAATACATGAAATGAAAGCTCTAGCGTAAGTTCTGCCGGGAAGACTCTAATGTTATGTCACTTATTAGTTTAGATCTAACCAATCATTATCTAACACTATCTAACAAACTCCACCTCCATCCTCCCCACCACCACCAGGATGGTCCCTGTCCATACCTCCCGGGGGGTCGGCTACGCTCCTGCCTTTATCTCCAGGCAGAAAATGCAGAGCCCACAACCCTCAGGATGTGTGCTACGGATGGGGCCTACGCCAAAGAACTTTATCTCATAATATTTTGCCTCCAGAGTCTTTCTGGTAGAAATGACATAAATGAATAATAATAATAAAATAATGATGGATAAATGATTAAATGATAAGTCAAATGACAACTACATAAATGATTAATGAATTTAAATGACTATAAAATTATATGTGTGCGTGTGCGTGTGTGTGTGTGTAAGTAAGTAATGTTAACAAATGAGACCTTGTTGTAGAGTGTTACCATTATTATTCCAAAGGAAAAGCAATGGAAAAATAATAAGTCAAAAGAAACCTTTGCGTTCCTCAGAGAAACTCAATACAAATGTAAATATATATAAACAATACAAATGTAAGGTTGCTCTCTTAAAGTAACACACGCACGCACACGCACACACACACACACACACACACACACACACACACATACACACACACAGTTTGCTATTGAGAATTCATAGATCCTTCACTTCTGAGTCCAGAGCCCTGTTCGTGGGAAGTGCTCCATATGTTTAATTAACATACTGTCACTTTTGTGTAAATCAGGGAAACTTGTTTAGTTTGAGTATGCAGATTCTGATTATTGACATAGAGGGCCATAGAAAAAATACCCCAGTAAAATACAAGCAGTGATAAATAATGTTTAGAACCTAAAGGTGGTGTTGCTGTCAGTAGTCCAGATTATTAATGGATTTATTACTTAGGTCTCCAGAAATATATGTTTGTAAGATTTACTACTGCAAAGATGCATATTTGCTGATGTGAATTCATGGAAGCTGTCTGCTGGTAGATGTACAAATGAGAAGTTAGACTTACAAACAGCCTTAGATGCAAACAGAGGCTGATCAGGGATTCACTGCATGGGAGAAACACAATTTACATGAAGCCGTGTTTCATTCTCTTTAAACTTCAACTGTTCAAAAGATGCTGGTGCAGATGTTTAGCTGCCATTCCAATCGTACACATGTACACACGCCTACACACACAAACATTTGTCACACTGGATGGCAAGATTTACAAAACATATTGAAAAGCGACTGTCAAGGTAAAAATCTGGTTCCTGAATGACTTGAAGGATCATTCTAATAAACATACTGTGCAATATACAGTTAAAACAACGTTTGGTTGAAAATGTTATCAAGAAATTATTTGTGGTTATCATCTAAAAGAATCCTGTCTCTATAGTTTTGATTGTAAATGACTCGTGTAGAATCATATAAATCTATAATTGTAATTGGATGTCATGATGGCCATATGGCATACAGTTGTGTGGGCTGGATTTGACATATAAGTTAATTCAGAAAAATCAAAACTTCTACATTATTTTTGTAATGCTTTACTGATAAAGTGACTGTTAAAGTTGGTTGTTAAAGTGTGAAGTGTGCTTTCGTAGTGGGTGCGAAGATGATAATAAAAAAATTCCTTTTGCCAACTAGGTAAGGGAACTTCAACACCCATAATGCACTGGGCATGTTGCAGTCCAAGGCCACTCCCACCCGTTTGCTATGGATATGTTTGACCAGAGTCAAATACTGCCTTGTTTTAAGTAGGAAATACTTCTTAGCAAACTTTTAGTCATATTGGTGTCGACTTGTATTGTTCCTGGGTGCAAGAATTCAAAGGGTAAACGTTTAGCAGGAGTGAGTTATTTTTTAGTTTCCAGTAAAGGATCCAGCATGTTGTAGGGGCTAAAAGCTGCAAAGAATAGTAAATATGGAGAGAACGCCACATTGGAAAATCTCAAAAACCTCTGTGTCTGTAGTAAACATTTCAAACTGGAAGAGTACAAACACAGTGTTTAAAGCCATGGAGGGGAAAAACTGAAAAAAAACGTTCTGTCAGTTCCGCCCGAAGCAAAACACCGTCACGTACAGGTAAGCTGTTGCCCTAGTGTTCCATTTCTTTTACCAAAAAATATTGTTTAAAGAGTAGACAAAGTATAATAAAATTCATCTGGTGGACTTTTTCTGACAAATAAACATGAATTTCTAGTCCAGGTAACACCGAGAAAGAGTAAACATTGTATCAATACAAAGCGGGTTGAAAATCAGTGAAGTTAAACTTCTTTAATGTATTTTCAGGATTTACGTATTTAATATATTTCCATGCATTTAACATAAATAAACTGACTTATACTGTTGGGTATAAAATTTACATGCTACAAATCTTGATTACAATTAGTTTTTCAAAAATCACTTTATTTACAAAAATGACAAGAAAAAACAGTGACTTCAGAGACAGACGGTCTTTAAAGAAAAATATTTCTATAAAGCATCTGCTTGTCTGAGAACACATCTTGCTTCCACTGAACTCACTCGCACAGATCTCCAAATGTATTGCTGATTTGTTATGCATGAGGATGGCCCTCGTAAACTGCAAGTAGCCTCTCTCACAGGCGGTCTATGTGGATGTGCCTGGCATCCCTCCATCACTCTGACAGGGGTTGATAAAAAGCTAATGGCTGCTTTAGTTAGCTGGATTTGAGAAAAGCTGTGCAGGCTCTCGGGAGTGTGTATGTGTGTGTGTGTGTACTTGTATTTATTACTTTGTGGGGTCCAGATGACCCGACAAAGTACGAAAAATACAGAATCTTTGACTTTGTGGGGTCCTTTACTTGGACCCCACAAGGACAAAATCTTTTATATGAGACTAAATGTTGGCTCAATTTACTATCGTCCTTCCCTACACTATACCTAAACCTACCCGTCACAGGAACCTAACGTAATTATAACATTCTAACTATGTTATATATATAATAATGTTTTAACATTCTTATATATATAAGGAGAAATGGGAAGGAATAAATATCTGAGCACCTGTGATATGACAAGGCGACAGCGTCAGAGTATCTCTGAAATGGCAATGCTTGTGCGTTGCTCCTGCTCAGCAGCGGTGAGTATTTACCAACAGTGGTCCGAGGAGGTCGTCTGTTCCCGTTTTCTTTTACATCACGTGGACGACCGTGTACATCTGCACCATTTACCTGGGGAAGTGATAGCACCAGGATGCACTGTGGGATGACAACAAGCCGGTGGAGGGAGTGTGATGCTCTGGGCAATGTTCTGCTGGGAAACCCTGGGTCCGGCCATTCATGTGGATGTAAATTTGACATGTGCCACCTACTAAAACTGCACGATTAATTGTTAAAAGATCGTGATCTCATCCACACGACCTCATTCCTAAATGACAACAATTCTCCTGTGTCTATTAAACCTTTGACAAAATCACGCCTGAACATTCAAATCAGTATTTGCACTGCCGCTGACCCAGAGAAAGAAGTTATCATTCATGTATAGGCATGAAACGGCTTCACAAACAGTCTTTTCAACCACACACAGTTTTGTTATTTCTGTTACTCAAATTATCACAGAAGTACTGGGATAAATGTTTATTGTTCGGATATAAACACTGATGTCTACAGAATTATATTAATCCTAGACTTGTATTATTTTATTATATTAACAATATTTGGCTTCAATTATATTTATTAGTTGTGTAGTGATTTCAGTTTTGGGGGGCTTGAAGTGTGAGAAGTTGTGGGTTTGATTCTTGCTAATTAATTGGCTGAACCAATTAAAATTGAATCTGTAATTAATACGTCATCAGAAGGAATTCTTAATCCGTGGCCACAATATATTTTATTTTTTACATGTCGTGTCTGTGGCTCAGTAATAAAAAAAGTATAAATAAACAAAAATTATTTTAATTGTGAAAATGTTACTGCTGATGTGTAGTGCATTAAATGTTTGTAGACACTTAAAAACACGCCAAAAGGCTTGCAGATTAATTAATTTGGAGCAAGAGGAACACTAAAAAACAGATAATTTCAAATGCTGTAACCAAGCAACAGGAAGACATCTTTGTGCTTGAATGTGGCCACTACATGTCCAGTATCACGTGTGAATGTGGAATCAAGCAGAAATGCTCTCTGCTGAATATACTTATGATTAAAGTCCTGTTGTGTAAACTTTACTAGTATAATTATAGCAGTTTACAAATGCTGTCTGAGGGGCACCTGTGACTGCTGCTGACTCTAATTGCTTACTCATTTACAAAGTCAGTCATGCAATCCAATTATTCTAATGCTTCCTGGCAATTATTAGTCAGTTATGAATGAAATTCAGTGGAGTATTTCAGTCTGAATAAATGACTATGGCTGAGTGACTAGTTTACAGGCTTATCTGCTCCATTTGACTGTACAAGCCTGTCATGTTGGGCTGACTGAAAAGACAAAGGTTGCTAATTAATATTTTATTTTCTATCAAAATACACAGTGTGAGCCTGTTTTTATTTAATGTTTATTTTAATTAATCAAACTGTCATTGTCACTGTCGTGCTTTTTCAGTAAGTAATGATTGATTGATTGATTGATTGGTTGATTGATTGATTAATTGATTGATTGATTGATTGATTGATTGATTGTCCTTTTTTCTCCCCATTTTTTTTTTTTTTTTTTTTTTTTGTCAGGATACACCAAATGAGTGGCATCGAGGGAACAATTGATATTGTCCTTGTAAAGAGAGGCTATTATTGAAAACAATAACCTGTTCTTAATAACTTGCCTGGTTAAACAAAGGTTAAAACATATCTCAGACATAGTTTTATAGAATGCTATGTTACCACTGTAATAAAAGGGACATGTTGAAAAGAACCCAATGCAGTGTTTATTTACACAATAAGGAACATACAAAAGGAACAATAAGGAACATACAAAAGTCTTCTTAGGATCATAGGATCAAAGAAAAAAAAACTTGTGAGAGACCCAACAAAACACAAAAGGCAATACTATATCTGTTGTCGTTTCGCTGTTCTGTTAGTAATATATATTTTGCGTATGTTATGAAAGTCTAAAAAACACTTTCATCTGTACTTTTCTCTGTATTCATCAGTACTTCATGTCTTTTCCTTAAAGGTGCAGTAGGTGTTCTGGGAAAATGCTAACTTTAGCTTGCTAGCATCGAAAGCGTAAGTCCCACCCTTCCTGCAAATCGCCATCCAAAGCCACACCTCCTCGAAAACATAAACGTACACAGACAGGAAGCAAGACGACCAGAGACAACATTATTGGATTACATCATGTGTCATTCACCGGTAAGAAAACTTTACAGTACGGTGAGTAACAGTACAACAATAACGACCGTAAACAACTTTTTGAAAAAGGAATTCGATGCAGCAAATGGATATATTGGACATTTCTAATGTGACAGCTTTGAGCACAAAATAAACAATATCACTGTCTTTATAACCAGAAAGGTGATAGTATTTCAGCAAAAATACAATGTAAACATAGGCTTTCGTGCTAAACTATCTTTCGTGCTAAGGACGGCATGCACAATACCCGCAAGAATGCTGAGGGTATTTTCATTGGAGGAGGAAACAATGTTTTACTCATTGTTTTTAGCAAGACTCAGAAACAATGGTCGAAACATCTGGTGGTGGTGGCCTTACGAATCCATGCACAAAACGTGTGAATGTAGTAGTTTGCTCGTAACTTTGAAAAGATAAAAATAGTTCCCAATTAGACGCTGGGTGCTGCTGTCGTTGAGCTAATTAGTAAGTACATTAGCTACACATTAGCTACATTATGCGCGCTGATTCTGCACAGCGTACAAGAAATACACTGATGACATATGATGCCTGCTTGAACAGGCTGCGCAGTGGTATGCAAACACATGTTGACCAACAGGGAACACGTTATCATTTCGTTCGGACCGAATGCAATGACTGAACGAACATTTTATAGTCCTACACCTTCCACAGATGATATATATTTATAAAAATACATTTAGACCGCTTAACATAGTGATTGCTATCAGGATATGAGGAGACTTTCAACCAGCGTAACAAAAAATGTTTCTGAAGAGAATCACATATTGCACTTTTAAGGTAACCTCTCTTCCAAATATATATACAGTTCAGGAGATTGTCTTTTCTTGAAAGTACTATGTATTTCACCTCAACAGCTACAGTGAAAGAGTAATGGCATGCTTTTGCAGAAACTTGCTTTCAGTGAGCAAAGAGAATGTAACACAAAATCGAAGAGCAATTTTAACATCCCTGAAGGCTTAATAATTTCATGGACCTTTGTTCAAAGGACCTGTGCTAAACTTAACCAAGAGCCTTCAATGGTGGATGTTGACATTCGTAGTGCTCGTAATGTTTGACGGACATGTCAACTTGTCAAAGCGTAAACCTTCACTTTTACATTTTTAAGGTGTTGTAAAAAAAAAAAAAAAAAAAAAAAAAACACAACACTGAAAATATGACACATAGGTTGTCAACTTTTATACTTGATTTGACACAATTATACTTTAATTGTAAATTAGTTTGGTTGATTTAAAAATAGTTTCTTGTGTAGTAAATCTCAAAAATATGTAATTTTATGTGTTTTGAGCAAGATGAGAACGTGGGTGAAAAGAAAGAATGTAGCTCTGCACGATTTGGGAAAGAAAAAACTGAATTTTCTGATAAAAACTGTGCTTTGCTGTGCTTGTTTTTAGGTCTTGTTGTTACTTTTAATGTGTTTTGGCCTTTCATTTACACGACAGCACCATTTTGGTCACCTGAAAATGCAAAGTTTCAAAGTGCAAGTTTGGAAAAACAACATGTAAACAATAAAAAGTCATGTGGATGCGTATTACGTGTTCAGTCTATAGGTTTCTTCACAAAGTGACATCGCCAACAACTGGCCTGGCATGAATAATACAGCGATTTTAGTCATTTTTGCAGAACGTTTTGACAACATTGTCGTCTGTACATGAAAAACGCAAAGGAAAAACCTTTCCGTTTTTAGCACATCGTTGTTGTGTAAACATATTACACATATTACAAACTGTTTCTATAGTTTTTCATGGTTTGATTAATTTGAGCACCTGTTATTCATTTTGTCTATTGGTTTGTCTGTGTATTTAAGCTCTGGGTTTCTTTGTTCATGGTCAGTTCTCATCATGTTTTAATCGGTTGTTCTGTTTCCTAGTTTAACAGTTTTTAGCGGTTTTTTTTTGTTTGTTTGTTTAATAAATCTATAACTGTGGCATTTAGACCAGTTTCCTCATCATTTGCAACCGAAATCAGCCATATTGCGATTTTGGTTTTATTTAGATTAATCATGCAGACCTATAAGAATGTAAGGAATTTTCAACACACCATTTCTTCCATAATGTGATGTTTGGAGCAGAAAAGTTGCATTTCAGATACCTTATTGACACTTATGTTGCTTGTCCACTGGAGCGAAGCAGAGCGAGTGTTTTCAATTCATTCCGATCGAAGTTGAGCTTCACTCTCGCGTGGTGCATTGTGGGATTGACAGCGGACCGAAGAAAGCGGTCGAAAGCGTCAAAAGGTTGGGCAATTCTCAACTTTATGCAAATATCAAGTGAAAAACACGGTTGGCAGCCAATCACTGTGAGGTTCAGGTAGTGAAGTCTGTCTTGAGCATTTAAAAATATGCAGGTTGTGCCAGAGTTTATGCTGGATTTAGTGTGTAAATCATATTGTTTACACATTGGAAGCTTATATATATATATGTGTGTTAAATATTGCAGTTTGAATGCTTTCATTATGATAATACTGGCTGAGTTTACAAAAGTTTATAAAATTGACAGCATATCTTTACTTGGGGCATTTGGAAATAAAGCTTGCCTATTTCCAAATGTAATCACATGCATCTCTGATGATTATATCGTTGGGAAAAAAAGAAAAAAAAAAGAAAAAAAAACTGCAGACACACCCCAAGTCAATGGCACTGACTGGAGTTTTGCCGCTGTAGTGGACCAGCACCGTTAGACCCTTACCCCCGGTTTCACAGACAAGGCTTAAGCCTATTCCCAGACTAAAATGCATGTTTGAGCTGTTTTAACTGAAAGCAACTTGCACTGATAAATCTTAAAATATATCAGTGCTACTGTTTTGTCTCAAGATGCACACAAGTAATGTTTTTTTCTAAGGCACATTTTAAAAATCTTAAATGTCCTAATTGAACTAAGGCCTAATCCTGGCTTAATCTAAGCCCTGTCTGTGAAACTGGGCCCTAAATTGTGAGGATTACATTTGGTGTAAACTCTGTCCCTCCACTATATTAGAAACCATGTTCACTCTTTGTGTACCTGATGCAAACAGTGACACAAAGAACTGACCACAAGATTATCCGAATAGCTGTTGAACTCTGAATGTTAAATGTGACGTAAGGTCTACTCTGCTACCAGATAACAACAAGCCAAAGCCTGGGAGATAAAAAGATCAATGTACTTACTACACACATGTAATGTTAGCTGTGAGTGTAGCACATTGATCCAGCCATCCCACTTGGGGTCTTAAAACACAAGGTGCCTCTCATTTTGGCATCAGTTAAAGCAGTTGTATAATCCTTTCCTCTATTGTATTGAAAGGTAAAGTCTTTTATAAGGATTTATAAGGATGTTATTGGCACTAATAACAGACATTTTCTCCCAATTTTCTCCTTCGGATGAGACGTTAAACCGAAATTCTGACTCTCTGTGGTCATTAAAAATCCCATGGCACTTCTCGTAAAGAGTAGGGGTGTAACCCCGGTGTCCTGGCCAAATTTCCTCCATTGGCCCTTACCAATCATGGCCTCCTAATAATCCCCAACCATTGAATTGGCTCTATCACTCTTTCTCCTCTCCACCTATAGCTGGTGTGTGGTGAGCGCACTGGCGCCGTTGTACTATGGCTGCCGTCACATCATCCAAGTGGATGCTGCACACTGGTGGTGGTTAAGGAGAGACCCCCTAATATGATTGTAAAGCGCTTTGGGTGTACAGTTGTACATAGGAAATGCGCTATATAAATATACCATTCATTCATTCATTCATTCAATAATTCAGATGAGGAAGGAAATGCCAGTCTAAAAATAAAACAAAACCAATATTATGAAATATTTGTGTTGATGTGGGTATTTGGTTCAAACTGTTTGTGTATGTTAATCATATGTTAGTTTGCAATTACTTCCATATATAATCATTATCTATAGTTACTTGAATACAATTTGGGTCATTTGATTAGCTCACTTCACCTCACCAAAAAAAAAAAAAAAAAAAGGTCTGACTACTATTATGTTACAGTTTCAAATAAAGTAGCCAAGTGGCCAATTTACTTGTCAAATCTAAAACTGGGGCTTGGGAATTATCCATTTTGGACCTATAGGGCATATTGTTTATAATGGCCTCTTCTTTTCAGAAATCCACCACATGCCATTAGCACTAATAGACTAATTATTTTTACTTTATATGTTTGTTTGTACGCTCGTTTATTGTTCGTCTGTTTATGCTGCCAACTAAAGTCAGTGAAATGCACTATTTCCACTTTCTTTCACTAGTCTAGTCAGTTATACAGTATTATTGTTATATATATATATATATATATATATATAAGCTCATATTTCTAGTTATATAAAACAGACTACACTAAAGTCTTTGAAATCTCATTACCCTTAACCACCACATCCCACACTTTAACTTATCTAAACGCACTGGAAATTCTAACAATGTTATCTTTGCCATAAATCCACATTTTCACATTATTACCTCACAGCATGACACATGGCACAATCACCTCACATCACATGTAATGTGCAGGTGTTTCATTTCTTTAATTTAACGTATGCTGTTCTCAATTACTGTCCAATACTGTAGTGTGACCCCTGTGGCCTGTCATGATGAAGATGAATCTGGTTAGACGAGTCCTCATCAGATTCTTCTTTCCCAGTTAAATTGTTTCATACAGACTAATGGTGGTGTGAAGGATTGGGGAAAATCTCATATATACAGTGGGAATTAAACAGATTCCCTGTTCAAATCTGACAGTCATGTGTTTTATGAAAAAATTTGAATCTTCCACCTCTGTGAGAGTAAAAGGAACAAGTTTATGTAGCTATTTTTAAGATGCTCCATTAAGAGCAGAGAAAACTTTAGTTCAGTTCTAGCATTTCACTCTTCATTATGGTGTTTTTACAACATTCCGCGGTTCGAAAGTCTCGAGCAGTTACAAACATTCAGAGGTGAGGACAATTATTTACTCTAATTTGACAATTTTATTCAACACAAGCACACACTGTGGCAGGAGTTGGCTTTATGGTGAAATTTCTTTCCCCCACAAGGAAAAGAGAAGGACAGTGAAGGCTAATCCACCCCTGGGAAAGAAATGATAATGCAGTACACACTGCCAAGGTCCTCTCTGTGCTTGTCTCACCAGACATGATGAATGGAGGAACACAGCTAAAGCCTCATCAGTGATAAACTAACCTGAGCATGTAGAGATGTAGCCAGATATCCAGAACACAAGGACAAGGCCACTATGTCGCACCATCACAGGCTGAAATGTGTTTACAATGCACAGCATGTCGCTGGATAGATGAATACAACTGACAATGGCTACGTATAGGTCTATGAGAGAATATGAGCCTGCATAGCAATAAGACCTGGCAAGAAACTGTAATATATATATTCCAAAATGTACCAGTACATTACAATTCACTGTCGTTTCCAGCTGAAATGAATACTAGTGGCAGTAAAACACCAACAACTTATATTCTTTTAACATAAATTATGATTGCGGGGCCAGATTATCGCCATTATTGTTCTTTGCACAATGCTATGTACACTTTTAGCATAGTGCATGATTTTGTAAATACATTTTGACATTTGCATTACATAACCAGCTCCATATGTGTGGCTTTTCTGACATAGTAAATTTGCTCGGTAGCTCACCTGGTACAGCATTGCACTTGCCATATGGACTAATGAAGCACTAATGAAACACGAGTAACCACGATAAAAGACCTTGATGACTTAAATGCCATGTTCTTCAGCAAATGTGTTTTTATCTAGCATTTGCTTTTTTTTTTTAATACTATTGGTTAGGTTTAGGGTTTAAGGTGGTACATTATTTTCAAACACCATAGAACATTAATTACTGCCACTCATTTGACATTTCATTTACAAACTTTGACAAAACAAACAAGAAACAGCATAATAAAATATTGCCAGATTCAGGTTCATCGGTTTCAGATAAAAATGAACACAATTTTAGCACAACTCACTATACTGTAAAAGTGTTGTGAAACATGCAAGAAGCAATATAATACAGTTTTTCAGGAATATTGCCACAGGCACTTTCTTCAGTGCCGGGTTAAAATAAATACATTAAAAATAATATATGTTGGCTCGCATTATATTATAATATTTTCACATATAATTAGATTTTTGGTCAGGAAATGGGCCGATGGTCAGATCAAATACTCAGGAAAAAAATGAGCAAAAGATGAACTGCTGTGCCCTTAAAAATAAAAAATGCCTCGCTTGATTAATGAACCATATAGCAGATAGTCGTCGCCTTTCCCTGCTAGATTAATCGTAAGGGAGGGATGGTGTTAAATCGCAGCTGCATAATTGCTAGATCACTGATTAATTAAAAGCCACTATAACTGATCATTTATTAAACATATGGACTAATCACATCCATTTAGTCAAAAAAGTGGTGGGATACACTATTTCTTAGGGTTTCCAACTTCTAATCCGCCCTGATATCTACCATTACATATATATGTCAGTTTATGGATATTAGTGGGGACGCATTTGTTTGCATTTTGTTGTATGATTTAATTGGAGCGGATATCGAGCAAAGCGTCCTGTACAGAAGAGAACATATTGCCGCTGTTGATTTCCACATTCAAAAACAACTGTGCATAACATTAAAAATAACTCACTGCTGCGACACATCACCTCTTATTATACTGTAACACTCTAGGCAACTGAAAACTCCTTATTAATAATAGAAGGTGCTTCCTCTCTGTCAGACATATCCCTTAACGTGAGTTAATAAAATAATTGCCTTAGTGTGGGGACACGTCCCACCCGTCCCAATTGTAAATGATGCTTATGAGACCAATACTTTAGAGTGAAACATAAACAAATGAACCTAAAGTACACTGTAAAAAATATTTTCATGATTTGTTATCATAACATTTTTTCTTTTGTTAAATCAACTTAGATAATTAATGTAGTTCAGATAACATAATATTTTGAGTTTCTGTTGATTAAACCAATCACCCTCATTGTATTAACTCAATTTTTTATTTTCAATGAACTCAAAATTTTAAGGCAACCAGGTTACTTACCTTTTTTTTTTTTTTTTTTAACAGTGTAGCAAACACAATATAAGCCTCTACAAAATCTGAGAGAAATTAGGTTAAAATTATCATTATAAAACAGGACAAACAGTGATAAAAGTTTTGATGTCTTGTCATTTTTCTACAAAGTTAGGGCCATAACTCAATTTGTTTGAACTTACTTGATGTGACAAATCAAATGTTTCAATTGTTCTTAAACATTTCAAAATTACAATCTTTTCAAACACTTCACTTTGTTTTGTGTTGATGTTCACTGATTGGTCAGCTTTGCATTTCCATTGAAAATCACTGATGCTGTAAAGACACTTTAGTTCAGATGAATGCTAAAGAGAACTGCAGGCGAGCAATTTTTGAAACCATTTTGACCCAAATCACAGTCTATGCCATTTCAATTCATTTTAATCCACACAAATATGCTACATTGTCAGAAAGACTTAATAAACTTTGACCAGGCAATTTTCATAACAGGAAATGGCATTACAATTTTGTGACTGCCAAGTAATGTCCAAGAAAATGTCATAACATCTTTCCTGGTTCCAAGGTCAATGGTGTGGTGCTCAGTTAACCGTTTGATTATTTAAAATATCTTTCTAAACAGCAATAATTACCACAGTCCTAATGGCTTATGTTACTGGCACTCTAAAAGAAGACGCTCAAGTTGAGTTAGAATCATCTGCATTTGTTCCAAGCTAATGAATTGAGTCAGATGTGATCCATTTAGCCTCCCTCCGTAACATCCCCAGCCTTGATTACTGCAGTGATTAGCATCTTAGAGACAGCTCCTCTCTTTGAGACAAGCCGCTCAGCTGGAACTCCATGATTCAGCATATTTTTGAAGAACACGGGCACTTTAGACACTGAAACAATCAACTAACCAAGAAAATGGACAAACAGATAAACAATAACCTATTTCAAACCTATTTTGATGATATACGTGAAAGCTGTCCATTAGCATTTCCATTAATCTCAGTGATGAATAGCACCCTTTAATGATCCAAAAGGTAACTTTCATATTGTAAACGGAAGTAGCGTTGAAAAGCTGTGCATTTTATCTTGTTGCTGTCACAGTTATTTTTTGTTAGTTTTGTTATTCACGGACTTTTAATATGTTTTCGTTAGTTTCCTGTTTCCTTTGTTCAGTTTTCCTGCTCCTCATTTGTGTTATTAGTTTCAGCTGGAATTAATAAATTAGTCTCGTTTGTGTTTTCTGTATAAGTTGTACCCTCACATTCATTCTCTGTTCGGTCACGTTCACGTTAGGTGTGTTTCTCTGCCTTTGTGTAGATTATCTTGCCTGTTTGGATTAAACTTCGAATTGGAATTATATTCTTCTGAGTCTTCCTCTGTCTGTCTGTCTGTCTGCCTGCAACGCACACCCTATATTGCGACCGATGACCGAACTGCAAATGAATGATAGAGCCAAATTGATTGGCGTGGCTCAGAAGAGCCAAGATTTTTATTTAATTTGTCAAGGACTTTTGTTGCCTGGCTATCACCAGCTCCCTCAGCGATGAGATCCTGTTCGAATTTGTTCTGGATCGGGGCAACCTTCCACTGCACTATCGACCTCCCAGACACCACAGGACTGGACTAGAGACCGTCATAAGGTGTCTGGAGAGCGTCACATCCTGATTCAGAGCACAGCCAGACCCAGAGCCAGTTTCACCCCGAACGACCGTGCAAGAGTCACGTGAGCCCCCAGCAGATCGAGTGGCACCACCTGCCACGATAAGTGAGCCAGAGCCCAAAGATATGAGGACAGAGCTTGCCCTCACCCTGGAAGTGGAGCCCCAGTGTGGATCTGACCATGAGAGTGAGCCCGTGACACCAGTGGCCAAGGGAATTGAGATGGGGGACTGGCTGATGGACTTCAATGGGGACTTGTCGACTCCCACCCTATCCCACTGGGTATCTAAATCGTTTTTGATTAAAGAGAACGCTGAGAAATGTTTGGACTATGATCCATCAGTTTGTTTGGAATTACCGCTGTTTATGGACTGGGAATTATTCTTTTCACTAACCTGCATTGACTGTGTCATTCTGACTGTGGCCTTGGCAAGCCTCGTGTTACCATCACCACAGAGCTCAGCCAGTCCTCCAGCCCCACTGCTGCCGGATGTTTGCAGCCCTGTGCCGTCTCTGGGGAAGCCCTGCTATGATGTCAAGCCTGTGCATGTAGATCCTGCGGCTCCACCTCCGGCCTCTGATCCCTTCACTTAATCTCGGCCTGTTGGCCCCACCTTGGTTCCTCCCACCTTCAGCTCCGCCAGAGACCCTCGGCCTTGCGGCTCCACCGGGTTCCCTCGTCCCACCGGCTCCCCCTTGGTCAGTCGTCACACCGCTTCCGCCACGGTCTTACAAGTCGTCCGCTGCGCTCTGACCCACCACCCCTTCGGCTGCAGCGGGTTCCTTCCCTTTGGCTTCGCCTTTGTCCTCGGTCACACCGGCATCATCCCAGTGCTTGGGCACTCTGGCTCCGCTTCCAACGCTCGTCACCGCGGCTGCTCCCAGGTTTCCAGTACCTGCGACTCCGCTCACTTCCATCGGCCCTCCTTCTGCGCCTGCGGATTCTATGGCTCAGTCTCTGTCGGTCGTCCCCCAGATGTCGGCAGCCACACCAGCAACATCTTGGCTCCTCCCTCCCTCAACTCCACCGTGGGCTGTTGGCACTGTTTGGCTCTAGGTCTGCGTCAGCAGAGTATTTACATCTTTGCCGCCGGGATCTCATTGTCATCCGCTTGTCCCCAGTGCTCTGCTGGCGCTGATCACCGTTCCTTCGCCTGCTCCTCGCCCACCTCCCAAGCCTCCACCATCCCTCTCTCTGTCCAGTATCAGTTGTGTCGCGAGGACGAGCCTTGCCGGGTGGGGGTGTACTGTCACAGTTGTTTTGTTAGTTTTCATGGACTTTTAGTATGTTTTCGTTAATTTCCTGTTTCCTTTGTTCAGTTTTGCCGTTTGTGTTATTTGTGTTATTGGTTTCAACTGGGTTTAATTAGTCTTGTTTGTGTTTGCTGTATAAGTTGTACCCTCACATTCATTCTCTGTTCGATCATGTTCACGTTAGGTGTGTTTCTCTGCCCTTGTGTAGATTATCTTGCCTGTTTGGATTAAACTTCAAATTGGAATTATATTTTCTCTGTTTATATATGGAATTATATTTTCTTATTATATTTTCAGTCTTTGTCTGTCTGCCTGCAATGCACACCCTATATTATGACAGTTGCAGCTGATATCTATATATGATAAGATATTTTTGAAAGAAGTCTCTTTTACTCACCTAGGCTGTATTTATTTTATCAAAAACACAGTAAAAACAGTAATATTGTGAAATTTTAATATATTTTAAATGTCATTTATTCTTGTGATGGCAAAGCTGAATTACTCAATTATTACTCCACTCTTCAGAGTCACATGATCTTTCAGAAATCATTCTAATATACTGATTTAGTGTTTAAGAAACATTTCTTATTATTTTCAATGTTGAAAACAGTTGCTGCATAATATTTGAATAGAAGGTTCAAAAGAACAGCATTTATTTGAAAAACTCTTTTGTAACAATATTTTTGTTACATATACATATATAAATTTGAATTAAATAATAATAATAATAAAGTAAGAATATTTAAATATTTTTATTTATTTATTTATAAATAAATAAATAAATATTCCCCCCTGTGGAATGAACAAAGAAGTGAGTAGTTTGCATCTGACAGGCATAGGCATATGACCAGCGACAGGCATAATGGATGTGACATAAAAACATTTCAATTAATGAATGGTCACATTATGTGTGTAAATAAGCACTTAATGCCCTGCTTTGTACAGCAATGACTCTTGGCATTAATCCATAAACTCATAGGCTGCGTCTCCTTCAGTTCTGATCGATGTTTAGTCTATTGTTCATAATAGTGTCTTTTAAAAGACAGTTATAATCTTATGGGGTTTGAGCGAGTCTGATGTACAACATTGGCTTGTTCAGATCAGATTTTTGTATCCAATTAATTTTTTTTTCTCGCTGAACCAATGGAAGAAGAAGCATCTCTGATTAGAAAGGTGCTTCACTGTAAAATCTCTATTAAAGCATAAATGTTCTCATCTTATTTCCAGACATGAATCTGAGTCATGCTCATACTGTACCATCTGCACCCAACACTGTAATCAAGAGCCTATGAATTTAGATGAGCCTTAAAAAGTTTTTAAATTAGGCTCAGGTGTTTGTTAAGATGATATTTAATGAAGAAAGCCAGATGCTGATTAAATGGGAGGAAGGAAGATGCTTATAATTTTTTGTATGATTATTATTTCTTTACTTATTTTCTAACAATAACTTTACTACTGCTACCACTACAATTAATTGGAATAATGATGGGTGATTTCTCAGCAAAATTCACTTAAGCACCTTCCTAGAAAAGATAATAGATGTGGATCATTAGTAGTAGGTTTATGCAAATTTTATGTAAATGCAACGTTCAGACTACCCCCCCCCCCCCCTTTTTTTTTTGTTTTTGTTTTTGTTTTTGTTTTGTTTTGTTTTTTGTTTTGTTTTTTAATTTTACACACAAGTCTGGTACAAATATGTGGGCTTGTTTCATGAGAACGGTGTATAGTTTTACCATAAGTAAATAAAGTAGGCGGGACATGTTGTCACATGACCATAATTGTAAAACATTACTAAATCATTCTCTCTAGATATTTAGACATTAAAAAAAAAAAAAAAAAAGTGAATTAATTACATTTTTTTGCACGCTATTGACTTATATTGAAATAAAGAGATGTACAGAGGTACTGAATGTGTTTGGATGTTTATTGAGTTTTCTAGCACATCATGTAACCACATTACTACTGTATATAAAAACACCTGCGGCAGATAATATGACCACAGTCACACAGCAAATAGCTCTACATTTTAATCATTAAAAGAATATGCTGGTGGCATTTGTGAGTGTGTCTGACTCTCTTCACACAGCGGGGCCGGCTGAAGACTGCTATTTCAGCAATGTGTAATTACACAGACACAGACAGAGAAGAGCAAAAGATCAGACATTGATTGATGCCTCAAATCTCTCTTTATTTGCTTATCCTAAAAAAAAGACTTTGCCACTTGAATTTAATCCATTTTGTTTGGATAGGAACTGCTGCAGATGTAATTACAAAGCTGTGTGGTTCCAATAATCATTTCAATAAATATTACAACCAACTTCAGACGGGGCTAGTTGTCACAATAATAACTCCAGTGAATATTTATGAGGGTTGGCTTTATATATTTATATTTTGGTATAGGTACGTACACTGCTGTTAAAAAGTTTGTGGTCATTAAGATTTTATTATTATTATTTAAGAAATTATTACTTTTATTCAGCAAGGATGCATTAAATTCTTCAAAAGTGTCAGTAAAGACAATAGAAAGATTTCTATTTCAAATAAATGGTGTTTTTTTTTTGTTTGTTTGTTTGTTTTTAGTATCTATTTATCGAATAATCCAGAAAAAAAAAAAAAAAAAAAAAACTAAAATAACTAAAATATTAAGTAGCACATAGCACAACTTTTTTTTTTTTTCTGAGAAATGTTTCTTGAGCATCAAATCATCATATTAGAATGATTTCTGAAGGATCATGAGACACTGAAGACTAGAATAATGATGCTGAAAATTCAGCTTTACCATCACATGAATAAATTAATTGACTTTTATTGTATGACAGTTCCATCAAAAATGTCATAACATAATTAACATAGCATACCATATTCATAACATATACAACACACGTGAACACAATAAGTACGTTGTTCTTATTTTTTTATGTAAGTACATAGTAGTTAAAGACACCTAATATAAACTGTGACCGTATTTATTTATGACGTATAGTCATTATTTTAATATAGGCTAAACAATGAAACATAATAATAAAATAAATAAATAAATAAAATAAAAAAAAAAACGCCACATTTAAAATATGATCACATTTAGACACACAGCACATGACTGATGTTCAGTACTGAGTGTACAAGTGTAAATGAGTAATTATGTAGGGCTAATTAACATAATGCTGCCCTCTAATTAAAAGAAAAGGGTTGTCTGTATCAGCTTCCGCTGCCAGTTGTTACCAGGCAGTGCTGCTTTGTATGAAAACATTTATATTACACCTATGTCCATTTATCAGGACTCATTGCTTTTTAACTGATTTCTAGGATTCACAATATATTTTGGATTAATTATAAGATTAATTTATGGCACAACGCTTCCCCGACAATGATGGGAATTTCCGGCAATATGGTAGGGGGTGCAATTACGCATCTTCTGAAAGAGTACAGAATCTTGGATCATGACACAGGTGAAGAAGCAGCAGAAACAAGCGATAAAAGCATAAAAGTTTTGCTTATGCACATGTACAATAACATGATCCTCAAACATTAAATAGCATATAAATCAAAACTGCCAAATTAAAACGTTCCCAAATGAAATGTTGACCCAGGAAGAGGTACTGTATAGGACTGTGAAGCTTTGGGGGTGTTGATGAAATCGGTTTATTCCATCTATGTTTTGATTGTCATTCTGAATCCTATCCGGACATACTCTTTGACAAAAACGCAATTTTCTCAGCTTTTTAATCTTTTTTTTTTTTTTTTTTTTTTTATGAAACTTACCCACAAAAAAGAATGCATGAAGATAGATTTTTTTTATATATATATTCAGATATTCACACAACAAAATATTCTGGTGGCCATGAAATATTTGTGAAAATTATCAAAAATGCTGGTGGTGCCTGGCCACTTTTTTTAATAAACACTGCCAGGGAAAGAGTTAAAGCACCCCTATTATGCTATTTTAAAGGTTCCTATTTTTGTTTTGAAGGTCTCCTTCAATAGGTTTACATGCATCCAAGGTCAAAAAAAAAAATAAATAAATGAATAAAAATAAAAAGTGCAACACTATGGTATGAAGGGAAGGAGACCTTTTTTGAATGGATGTCTATATAAGCTTCACTATGCTGAATAAACTGCTTTTGTGGAAAAACAGCTTACCATTTAATGAATTTGACAATCTTCAATCGGCTAATCTTCAACATGTTTGCCATTAAACTATCATTTTGGACTGAACAATATTATTAGAGTTTATACACACAAAAAAATGTTGTTTTATAAGAGAGGTCACTGACTTTTTGCAACAGGTAGGATTCAGTTTACAGCACTTCTCATTCGTTCCTATGGTATCCGTAAACAGCGACTCTGACTGAAATTCAGGGACACCAAGGCTGTGATGTGATTGGCTATCAAGGCACATGTGATCCAAATTGACCGTTACGCTTTCTCGAAATGGTAGAGTCGCAGGTCCTTGTACATCCCTATAATAAGACCATCTCTGATTCGGCTTCTCTAAACCCCTCCTTTCTAACAGCCTGCTCTGCTCTGATTGGTCAGATGGCCCAGTCTGTAGTTGTCATTGGTCTACTGCTTACAGTGTGTGTCAGAAACCAAACACCATTTATCATATTTGAATTTCAGCTCCGGAGGTTTTCTCAGCACTTGATACAGAGTGATACGAGTAGTATTGGTTTTACAGTATCAATTCAAGTCCTCATCTTTTGGTAGTGTATGCAAAGTGGATTTGCTTTCACAGTGCAGAAAACAGCATCTTTCGACATGACGACAACAAAAACCAAACACTTCCAAGCCTCAGCTACAACTACAGTGTTTGAGGCTCAAAGTAAACCTTGTTTACGAGCAGCAAATGAAGACCATAGGCAGGCATAATGCAAATTTGTTTCAAACCTGTGTAGGTTTGTGCAGGAAGTGAGACTGGAATCACTGACGACTCATTTCAGGCAGTTCAGATTCGGTTCTTTCTTTTATTAGACTATAACTCCGTTTACCGTGCACTTTGAATCTGTGAAACTTTTTAGACCTTTTACATTCACAAGCAGCTATATTACACACTACATTAAAAGGTAATATCCAAAAAAGCATAATAGGGGCACTTTAAAATATTTCAATATGAAAAGTATATTAGCAAGTGATAGGCAACAAAAACAGAAGAAGCAGTAGATGCACCCAAACATAGATAAATATTTCTGAACATGTTATTCTGCTAATGGATTCTGATTCATTTTTAGGTGGAACCTTGATTCTGAAAGAGGGCTTTATTGCTCTAAGTGATCAGGGTCCAAAAGAGTAGTCGGCATTGTGGCACTTTATGTGTTTCGCTAAAGACTTTCCAATTCTGTGCAGATGGAAAAAGGAAGCTGGCTTCGTGCTGTTGCTTGGAGACCTGTGTTTCCCTGATTCATACGAGATGAGCTTCAATGCTTTTTGTCCCCACAGCAGAATTCTCCAGGTCCAGCTTAACAGCTTAAGACCCTATTTCCCCCATAGGACTTAAGAGAAAAAAAAAGAAAAAAAATCTGCATAATCGGTTTCTATTCTATTCCGGGAATCATAAGCACTCTTTTGACGTGCTTATGAGAATCATGAAACTGAGGGTGTATCTTATATATATATATATATATATATATATATATATATTCAGTAGATACTAAAAAGTGAAGTGTACTAAAAATCAATATACCTAAAATAATATAGCAGTTTGATTTGAGACTCTGGCACATCTAGGTGAATTATCACAACTTTCGCATTTCTCGCCAGTTTTTGAATTAACAGAGAGAAACCACGAAGAAACCAGAGACAAGGTTTGGAATTCCTCAAAAGAATTTTTTTTTTTTTTTTAATATTTGCAGTTACGCAGTTTCATTCAATCAAGACAAGGCCAAATCTGGTTGAGCCCCCTCTTTCTACTTTAGAAAATTTCACACTCAACTGTTTGAAAGGTAGGGGTCAGATATATGTGTTATATAAACAGTTTGTAGCCTAATTTAAAGAATCATTTCATGACAGACTTCAGGCATGCCAGTCAGACCTGCAGGTTGATATAACCGAGGAAGAGTGGCAAATAGCTTGCTTAAAAGTCCAAACTCAGACAACGAACACCCATTTGAGATTGCTTCAGTATAAATGGTTGAGAAGACAATGCGACAATACATCACTCCAGTTAAGTTACATCACTTTAACCCACGATTTTCCTGATGTATGTTATAAATTTAAACAAGAGAAGGGAACTTGATTCCATTGTATGTAGGATTATACCAAAGTTAAAGGGTTAGTTCTCCCAAAAATGAAAATTCTGTCATTAATTACTCACCCTCATGTCGTTCCACACCCGTAAGACCTTCGTTCATCTTCGGAACACAAATTAAGATATTTTTGACAAAATCCGATGGCTCAGTGAGGCCTGCATTGCCAGCAAGACAATTAACACTTTCAAATTCCCAGAAAGCTACTAAAGACATATTTAAAACAGTTCATGTGACTACAGTGGTTCAAGCTTAATGTTATGAAGCGACAAGAATACTTTTTGTGCGGCAAAAAAAACAAAATATCGACTTTATTCAACAATATCTAGTGATGAGCGATTTCAAAACACCGCTTCATGAAACTTTGAAGCTTTACGAATCTTTTGTTTCGAATCAGTGGTTCGGAGTGCGTATCAAACTGACAAAGTCACGTGATTTCAGTAAACGAGGCTTCGTTACGTAATAAATGTTTCGATATTGCAATGGTTCACCACTGGGGGGCGTGACTTTGGCAGTTTGTTAAGCACTCCGAACCACTGATTCGAAACAAAAGATTCATAAAGCTATCCTAATTTGTGTTCCGAAGATGAACGGAGGTCTTACAGGTATGGAACGACATGAGGGTGAGTAATTAATGACAGAATTTTTATTTTAGGTGAACTAAACCTTTAACTGTTTCTGGGTTAAAATACAAAATATAATAAGTCAAATTTACACAGGCTATATAGATTATATGTTTATTCTCTGAATTTTAGAATCACAAACATGAAAGGTTGTTGTTAATTCTCTGTTTGCTGGAAGTGTGTAATTGCATGCTCTTGTAAAAAATGCAGAAAATCCTGGAGTGTCTCAGTGGATAAACATTATATCATCATGCCTTGCCTCAGAAAAGATTGCTTATTTTCTATTTATGCATAATTTTTCTTTATCTGGTTGTAATGAAAAACCCAATTGTAAATGATGTTTACAAAAATTATTTTTTAAATAAATATTCCAAAGGTTTCAAAAACACATGTTAAATAATGTACAACATTACAAATGATTTGTCATGATTTGCATTGCCAGTTACTTTGGCAATGTCACACAAGCCTTGCGAAAATCTATGCTTTCAGTTCTTTTTTCTCTTAATTAAGGTGATTTACTACATCTGTATGACTGCATATCAATGTTAAGGGGAGACACTACAGGCAAAAACACTGTTTTTTCAGGCACCTTTCAGTTTTGAGATTTTGCACTTTTTGGCTTTTCATAAAGTGTTTTTTCAGACTGGTGGAAAGAAAACATCCAAAATACACTTTTAAGTGTATATTTTATAGCACTTTATCTATTTGCGTCTATAGATTTCAATTACAGTAAATATCTTTAAAGGCTGTTTTCTCAAAATGAGTTTTTTCTCCTGCTCTGAGTCAGAAATCTCCACTTCAGCAGAACTTACATACACCAAACTTTACAATTTTATTCCTATCTATATTCTGAAGGTTTTTACAGAGGGATTTGTTGATATATAATTTGCCTGATTTTATACAACATTTTATTCCTAAAAAAATGGTGAAAATAATTTTTATTTTTCTGGCTGTTGGTAGTATTTTCTGATTTATGGAGTGATAAAAAGAGATATCCAAAATTCCCTCTGTAAAAACCTTTGAATTTAATATGTCCAAAAAATTAAACAAGAATTTTGAACTTGACGTCATCCAATATTCAGATTTTTGCGCTAGAAAATTATGCAAATTAGCGCATATTTAATTAGATAATGCCTCATTTGCATATTTAAACATAACATTTTAGAAAACTTGTAATACAAAAAATGTTTGCAATTTTTAATGTAATCAATCAGCTGGGGTAGTATGGTGATATCTATTAGTTATTTTTTTTACCCTATTCACCTGGGGTGTCTCGCCTTATATCATATTCATGTTTAGCTTTATATTTAGTAAGAAAGTAAATTCCCAAGCTGTCATTTAGCAGATGTCCACAACAATTTACAATATAGTTGACCCACACATACAAAGTAAAATTTTAATTTGAATGTTCTACATGTAATATTATATTGTTCATTGATTGTAATACTGTAAATATTTATTCATTTAGCTTTTTATTTTATTTTTAAAATATTTATTTTTATTTATATTATTTAGCTTTAGTTTATTTATTTACTTTAAATGAGCCTTTTCATTGTAATTATTTATTTTATTTTAAATTATGTCAGATAGCATTTACACTTCTGATCTGATAATTATCCATTAATAGTAACAGTGTAATTTTTTTTATTTAGCTTTTTATTTTATTTATTTTATATTTTTATATTGTTTTTTATATTTACATTATTTAGCTTTTTTTTTTTTTTTATTTAGCTTTATAGTTCATTTAAACATTATTTTATTTAAACATTTATTTATTTTAAAGTTTTTAGCATTATTTGTATTCATTCATTAATTCATAAATGTGATCTAGGAGGCAAGGAAAAAAAAAATCCTTCGACTTTCAGAAAACCTGCTCCATGATCCAAGCGAATTGTAGAACTCCGCACCCCTATTCTACGCCACACTGCTCACATGATCTTACATCACCAGAGTTCTGCCATTGGATGCAACTCAACACTACAGTATCACTGATTGGAACCATAATTACAGTAAAGCATTCAGCTGTATGATCCTAGACTGATGGGCCTATGCATAATATAAAATTTTTGTGTATATTTATACATTTTTACATTGGATACATTCAGAAAAAAATCGTGCTTTGCCCTCAACACAAAAAAGAAATATGACAAGCAAATGGCCACCTATCAAACCTGAAAGCTGCTGCCCAGAGAACTCCTGCTGGCCTCTGAAAAGATCCCGCTGTCTACTGTCGTCAGAGACTGAGAGAGCACACATTTAATCCACAAATGGGAAGCAAAACATAAGTTTAGAGTGTTTCTGTTGCATGCAACTAGTGCTGTAATGGTTTTCTTGGTCTCTTTGGTGAGAAAGCATTTATTGAAAACATGAATGTAAATGTAACGGCTGCTCATTACAAAACAGCTCAGCGTTCACCGAATCCATCATGAGACATGCAGGTTTGCGTATGTTGCTCTCAGATGAAATACTCCTTTCTGGATGTGGGCTGGAATAGAAATATCCCTCATATGAAATAAGACGTTTCTTTTCTTCTTGGAAATGGTGCGGGTTTTATTGCTGTGTTTATGGTTTTTGCAAATGCATTTCTGTTGCTCAAGGTTGTACATTTTCTAAAGCGTCTTATTCGGCTTGACAAATTCACACATCTTATTGCATAGTGAGAGAGTCTTGTCTTTTGTGTGCGAGAACTAAAACCAAGACCTCCAGACAAGATATGATGTGACAATAATAGCAGCAGGGGGAACAGAAGGCCTTTTGAGGGAAAGTACATGATTGAGGTTGCGGTGAGTGTCTGTGTGCGATTGAGAGTAAGAAATAGGGAGGAAAAGAAACAAACCAGCAATCAGAACAACCAAAGTGAGAAGGTCAGTGGTGCAGCTGAAGTTATTGTCTTCATTTACTGATCTGAGTGGATTCAATATAAACAACTCAAATTCTGTACAGCAAACTTGAAAAGACACACCTAAGGTGAGAGAATGATTGACATGAACTCATCTGAGCGTGTAATGAAGATGTAATGGGAGACAATTTAAGTACAACTCATGGTTTTATTTATTTATTTATTTTAAATAACTGCATTATTTGAGATTCATCTCACAGCTGATTATAGTTTTAACATGAGATCTTTTTCTTAAATGGTTAGTTCACCCAAAAATGAAAATTATGTCATTAATTACTCACCCTCATGTTGTTTCACACCCGTAAGACCTTCGTTCATCTTCGGAACACAAATTAAGATTTTTTTGATGAAATCCGATGGCTCAGTGAGGCCTGCATTGCCAGCAAGATAATTAACACTTTCAATGCCCAGAAAGCTTCTAAAGACATATTTAAAACAGTTCATGTGACTACAGTGGTTCAACCTTAATATTATAAAGCGACGAGAATACTTTTTGTGAGCCAAAAAAACAAAATAATGACTTTATGACAATATCTAGTGATGGGCGATTTCAAAACACTGCTTCATGAAGCTTTACGAATCTTTTGTTTCGAATCAGTGGTTCGGATTGCCAATGTCACGTGATTTCAGAAAACGAGGCTTCGTTACGTCATAAGTGTTTTGAAATTTCAATGGTTCACCACTGGAGGGCGTGACTTTTGCAGTTTGATACACGCTCCGAACCACTGATTCGAAACAAAAGATTCGTAAAGCTTCGAAGCTTCATGAAGCAGTGTTTTGAAATCGCCCATCACTAGATATTGTTGAATAAAGTCATTATTTTGTTTTTTTGGCACACAAAAAGTATTCTCATCGCTTCATAACATTAAGGTTGAGCCACTGTAGTCACATGAACTGTTTTAAATACGTCTTTAGTAGCTTTCTGGGCATTGAAAGTGTTAATTATCTTGCTGGCAATGCAGGCCTCACTGAGCCATCAAATTTTATGAAAAATATCTTAATTTGAGTTCCGAAGATGAGCGAAGGTCTTACGGGTGTGGAACAACATGAGGGTGAGTAATTAATGACAGGATTTTCATTTTTGGGTGAACTAACCCTTTAACTGATTTTGCAAAGTAATATATGCTTGGGCTGTTAGAGAAAATATTAAAAAATACACAAACAAAAATGATAACAATACCTAACAGTCAGCTTAAGCTAGCTATACAAATATTATGTGGTTAAACATCAAAATAACTCCAGTATCATACACTACTGTACAGTTGTGTGGGGTGGGGGTAAATTAAAGGGTTAGTTCACCCAAAAATGAAAATTCTGTCTTTAATTACCCACCCTCATGTCGTTCCACACCCGTATGACCTTCGTTCATCTTCGGAACACAAATTAAGATATTTTTGATAAAATCCGATGGCTCAGTGAGGCCTGCATTGACAGCAAGTTAATTAACACTTTCAATGCCCAGAAAGCTACTAAAGACGTATTTAAAACAGTTCATGTGACTACAGTGGTTCAACCTTAATGTTATGAAGCGACGAGAATACTTTTTGTGCACCAAAAAACAAAACAAAATAGCAACTTTATTTAACGATATCTAGTGATGGGCGATTTCAAAACACTGCTTCATGAAGCTTCGAAGCTTTACGAATCTTTTGTTTCGAATCAGTGGTTTGGAGCAGGTATCAAACTGCCAAAGTCACGTGAACCATTGAAATTTCGAAACACTTATGACGTAACGAAGCCTCGTTTACTGAAATCACGTGACATTGGCAGTTTGAGATCGTTTGATACACGCTCCGAACCACTGATTCAAAACAAAAGATTCGTAAAGCTTCGTAAAACGCTGAGTGTGTCCGTGCAAAAACACAGTTTGAATTGGGCAGTTACTGTATGTGACGTCACTGAACATTCTATGGGGACCGTACTCCCAGGGGCGCAGAAATAAGAATCCCATATGTGGGACCGTACCGCTTAAAGGGTTAAAGAACGTGACACACATCTCCTGGAAATCTTGTTGAATTCAACCAATCGAATGACGTCTTTGAAACTCCTGAAGTGTTTCAAAAAGTGTTTCAAAATGTTTCAAAAACCAACGGACCATGGGCGTGATGTCTAAGACTGAGACTACTTTTGTGTATTTCCAAACATACCAAAATGTACATGTAAATGTTATAGACAAAATACATAGAAATACCAATGAATTTTTGCTTCAGGACTGATTAGAATGCAAAAGTAACATTGAATGCAAAATCAAACTTTAAAATCTGTTAGTATTACAATAAACTTCATATATCCAACAAGAAGTCAAATTATTAACATGAGACAGACCATTTTGGCAACCTATCAACATCTACTTAACTTAGCTAGCTTTTAGTAAGTGATAAAATTTGCATTAAAATACATATTTCTGTCATGCCAACTCTGGGAAGAGTTTTAGCATGGTAATGGATATGACAATGTTAATGTATTTGGTCTTGGCGGAAGAGATCTGTTATGCTGCTGCTGAATTGCTGCTGCTGCAGAGCAAGTACAGGAACTTGCTACTGCCAATACATACGCCAATACACTGCTGTGCGTATGTAAGACATATTGCTGCTGCACAAATAGCATAAATCGGTAAGGTTGGAGCTGGGGAAGGTGGAGGGTTTTAGACGAACTCTGAAAGCACGCTGCAAACTGCTGTAGTGAATGGTAACCAGCTATTTAAATGCTGAACTGAAGCTCATTGGCTGCAGATGCGACATGAACCAATAAGCTCGTACCAAGTAGTTAATGCTGTAAATATGATCAGCTTGCGTTAAGGACCCATCAGCCTGTGCCATATTCAGGAATATGTCCTTACCTTTTAAGTGAGAATACATTCCCACTAGTTCCCAACAATTATTCCCGATAGTTGGGTAAATCACAGAACTTTCTGAAATCGCTGACATTTCCTGTTAATTAGCAAACACTATGTGTTTGGAATAAAGGAAAGAAAAAACGGAAAGAATGAGTGAGGAAAAAAATCATGGGGAAATAATGAGGCAAACACTCTTTATCATAACGTGCATAAACTGTGCTGTCATCTGAGAATCATCGCTGATGATGGCAGGGCTCCCTACCCACTGTATAATTGGGTCACCTTAGTGCAGAAACACTCTTTTGATCTTGCGTTTAGCTTCAAACGAGTCCCTGAGAGCTGGAAGAAAGAGCATAGCACATGGGGCTAAATTATAACCAAACTTTTACAAAATAGGAGTACTTTGTTTCTGTGGTACTTGGACAGGATCGAGGAGTATTAAAAGTTACTGTATAAAGTGAAAGGTGTTAATCTTTAAAAAAAAAAAAAAAAAGACAGATTTTTGTGTTATTTGTTTAATTAGATTGTCTTTAGAAAGATTTATCTGCAAGGGTATGTTTAAACGTACAGCTACATGACAAATATTCTGACCATTTCCTTTTCATGTAAAGCACTTTGAATTACCATTGTGTATGAAATGTGCTATATAAATAAACTTGCCTTGCCTTGCCATGCCGTAGGCCAAATGTATGTAATACATTCGTAAGGGTTCACAAACTCTATATATAGTATGAACAAAAACATTTGAAACATTCTTCAAAATATTTCATTTTGCGTTCCACAGAAGAAACAGTCATACAGGTTTGGAGCAACATGACGATGAGTAAATGACAGAATTTTCATTTCATTTTTTTTGGTGAACTATCCCTTTAAGCATCAAGGCAACTAAAAAAAAAAAAAAAAAAAAAATCATCAAAACCAGCTTTCCTGTGGAAATTAAAAAATAATAATGCACTATGGTTAAAGCACTGTGTTTTAAACCCCTGCGTGAAAATGGAGCTCATGACTTTTAATCCATCTTTTTCATTTCTGCACAGGCATGGGCAATAGCTGAAAATATTCATCTTCAATGGTCTTTTCCTTTTCTACTCTCTCTCTCTCTCTCTTTCTCTGTTTGTAAGGCAGGACATTGGCAACACAGCAAAAACGAAATTAGCCAAGCGTTAAATTGTGTCTTTGAGGAAATGAATAAATAAAATTGAGAAACTAATTCCTTGACGGTGCACATCAGTTATGTGTGAGCGTCATATAGACTGTTCTGCCAATGTCCTGATGGTTCTGCTTCAACCAGGTCAGTGTCTGACCAGCAAATCTCACGCTCTTATGCATTCACTGTTCTCTTTTATTGATGCCCTCGTATTAAAGGTAAAGTGTGTGATTTCTGCACCCCTAGGGGCATTGAACTGGATTGCCAAAAAGAACAGGTTTCCAAAACACTCGAAACACTTCTTCAGCTTGCCTGAAAATTACTCCAAATAAGACTTGTGATTACTGAGTTGTGTGAGATACTGTATAATTTATCCCTATGAATATTCCTTTGTTTCTATTCTGTACACATACAGTCGTGCATAAAAGTTTACATACCCCTTGGAGAATCTGCAAAATGTTAATTATTTTAACAAAATAAGAGGAATCATACAACATGCATGTTATTTTTTTATTTTTTTTTATTATTTAGTACTGTCTTAAAGATATTTTACATAAAAGATGTTTACATATAGTCCACAAGAAAAAAAAAAAAAAAAAAGAAAAGCTGATTTTATAAAAATGACCCCTTTCAAAAGTTTGCATACCCTTGATTCTTAATACTGTGTGGTGTTACCTGGATGATCCATGACTGTTTGTTTGTTTGTTATGTTATGGTTGTTCATGAGTCCCTTGTTTGTCTTGAGCAGTTAAACTGCCCAACTTTCTTCAGAAAAATTCTCCAGGTCCAGCATATTTTGCATATTTAAACCTTTTACAGCAGTGACCAGTGTTGGGGAAAGTTACTTAGAAAAGTAATCCGTTACAATATTGTGTTACTCCCTTAAAAAGTAACTAATTGCATTACTTAGTTACTTTTTAAGAAAAGTAATGTGTTACGTTACTTTTGCGTTACTTTTTTTTTTTATAACAAAAAAAGTTCTGTTTTTGGGCAAATGTAAAGGTGCTTTCACAACAAAATTGAAATAATAAGGTTGAAGGAAATGCGAATTCCCTCTTGTACATTAGAGGGCGCAGCTCAAACAAACCTTTCAGCTGTGCTGCCATTCTTGATTGCAGAAAAAAGTTTAACACTTACTTCACCAATAAAAACAAAAATTCTAAAGTCATTTTTGCTTATGGTTTAACTGAATCATCCAAGGTCAGCAGGTACATTGGTGAATAAAGTGAGATTAAATGCATAAAAAATATTTGTTTTATTTAACATATTTAATTATTGGAGGTTTGCATAGTATTCCGATTTTGCATTTCACTGGTTTTATTCATTTTGAGGAATTCTGAATCTTTATTTGTGACCCTGGACCACAAAACCAGTCATAAGTCGCATGGGTATATTTGTAGCAATATAGCCAACAATACATTCTATGGGTCAAAATTATCGAATTTTCTTTTATGACAAAAAACATTAGGATATTAAGTAAAGATCATGTTCCATGAAGATATTTTGAAAATTTCCTACCGTAAATATATAAAAAAAATATTTTTGTGAGTAGATATGCATTGCTAAGGGCTTCATTTGGACAACTTTAATGGCGATTTTCTCAATATTTAGAATTTTTTGCACCCTCAGATTCCAGATTTTCAAATAGTTGTATCTCGGCCAAATATTGTCCTATCCTAACAAACCATACATCAATGGAAAGTTTATTTATTCAGCTTTTGTTGTATAAATCTCAATTAAAATAAAAAATAATAAAAAATAATAAAAAAAATAGCGTTTTGTCAAAGCTATCTCACGACCAATTTGTACGTATTTTACGAGGTGGCTAATTCGTATGAATTCATACGACCTCACTAGTACGAATTTGTACGATTTGTCTAAACCCCAGTGACAGGTAGGTTTAGGGGCGGGGTTTGGGCTAGGTCATTCGTATGAATTCATACGAATTTGTCAACTCGTAAAATACGTACGATTTAGCAAAAAACATGAATTTGTACGAGTGAGGTCATATGAATTCGTACGAATTAGCCACCTCGTAAAATACGTACGAATTGCCATGAGATCGGGTTGGTTCTGTGGTCCAGGGTCACATTTTTTCTGCAAGTGACATGAGTAAATGCATGCTCACATTTAGTCTAGAACTACAATAACCATCATGTTTACACACGACGCCTCGACACTTACAATTTTTCTCAACATGGGACAGTAGAGCTGTCAGTCAATAAATGGGAAAACAAAGTAACTTAGGTTACTTTGAAAAAGTAACTCAGATATTTTGTTGTAAATTTAAAATGCTTTACTTTACTAGTTACTTGTTAATCCGATTATGTAACTCAAGTTACTTGTAATGCATTACCCCCAACATTGGCAGTGACTGTATGATTTTGACATCCATCTTTTCAAACTGAGGACAACTGAGGGACCCATATACAAGTAAGTACGAAGGGCTGTTCTAAATTAAAAAAAAAAAAAAAAAACAGAATCGGATAACAGAATGTGTTCGTGAAATGATTTATTTGGATTACAGTCAAAGTAAAATGTGCATACTGAGTGCTGTGCTGCTTAAAAATAGATACCATACAGATTCAGCATTCCTCAAAATGAATACAAACACTCAGAAAAAAAATAAAAACCATTTTTTATACAAAACTGCAATAAATAACCATTTAAATAATACAAATATACTTTATGGATTTAACCTCACTTTATTTACCAGATTGCTGCTGACCTTTGTTCAACCACAAATAACCACACATGACTTCTCTTTAGTTAAATGTGCCCTCTGGTTTTTGTTTTTGTTTTTTTCTCCTGAAATTGAATTCTGCATTCCAATTCACATACTTATAATATTCCCGAAAAGTATGTACTCTTTTTGTGAAGAAAAGTATGTTCTTTTGAGTGGGTAGCAGAAGACTGTGAACTGTCTGTCCATCACCTTGTCACAGTTAACGTTCTCATATGCACACTCCACATTTCAGTTCATTTAATTTACGCTACAATTCCTTATACCATATTGGAAAGAAAAGAAGTATCATGTTGAGCTGTCAGACGTGGGCCCAGTGTAGCTGTGACAGATTTGGCACACACTAATTCTAATTACTGTTTAGTGCTGTTTAAAGACTGTTTAGTTAAATACTGTTTAGGATGAATAGTATGTGAATTGTAATGCAGCAACACTTTTGTAGCATGTGGTTTAACACTTTATTTTGATGGTCCACTCTAGACATTCTACTAACTAAAAACGTTGCAACTACATGTCAACCATCAGTTTTTATAGATTGTTATTAGACTGTCTGCTTAATATCTGCTAACACTTTATTTCGATGTTCCCTCAACAGACATACTGCAGTAACTGCAACTACATGTCAACTTATTCTACTAAACCAAACCCTAACCTAACAGTCTACTAAGTCTACAACAGCCTACTAATACTCTAATGAGAGTTAGTTGACATGTAGTTGCATAGTTACTTATAGTTAGTACACTATAAAAAAAATAAAAATGTTTCAATTTAAAAAAGTAAGTGTTCTAGCTGCCTTAAAATTTTAAGTTTATTCAACTTGAAATGTGAAGTTGTACTACATGACAACTTTGATTGATATTTGAGTTGACTAAAATTAAAATTTTAAGGCAGCACGAACACTTACTTTTTGTATCTAACCAGCAATAGAATGGAGACTGTAATATTTTTAACTGCATATGTACACTGCAAGGGTTAATATTTTAACAATTAAACGGGGTCCCTTTGAAGGTTTCTGGAGGACTGGTCTACTGGTTGTTATGGTGTGGCCAGCGAGAGCAGCTTGTGTTATTATGCTAGTAAATGGAGCTCCTTCTGTTTAAAGCAATCATTCCCATTCATTCCCATCATCACCCTGTGCTGAAGGGCTCAGCTCCACCACACGCTGATGGAATCAATTAAAAACATCATTCATCAAGGTGCTGCTCTGTTTGAAGTTTGCACTCCTACCTTACTCATACTGGTATGGATCAGTTCTTTATTTACCTCAAGCATGACCCAAGATCCTTTTGTACCTCTCTGTGGCCCTCACATGAATAAGCAGCCGTTTTCAGAATTGATGTGCTTTAAATGTGCAGTTGAGTCTTTTCATCATCATGCACAGTCAGTGGTCTCACAATGGGTGTCATGAAAAAAGGTCTATAGAATTCACATACAGTAATTTGTATTTTGCCTCTAAGCGGATTATCGCCTGTCTCCAGGTTTTGCTGATAGTTAAGATTAAGGCCAACAGTGGGAAGTTGTAAGCACAACGCTCTTTCCGCTGAGGAACAGGCTGAGTCTAGACAGAGTCTTCATTAAAGGGATAGTACATTCTTTTTTTTCTGTGGAACACAAAAGGAGAAATGTTTTTATTTAGTGCAATTTGTAATTAATGGGAGTTGGAGCTTTCAAGATTCAAAAAGGCAATGTGTTAAATGTGTTGGATTCCTGTACTAAAGGAATGAAAGTTGTTCACTCTGAACTTTTTAGATCCGTGTTCTCTTGAAGTTCAAAGTGCTGTTCCTGATCATGTATAACAGAGATATTTCATTCTGATGCTTTTGATGGCTGCTAGACAGGAAGCAGGAAGATACTTCTTATCTCTAATACCAGGCGGAGGGAGATTTTTGCTATCGTTTCCTTTTGGTCTTGAGACTGAATGATTGGAAGTGATTTGCAGTTTTTGTAAATTCAGATATTGTTTACAGTATTTTGGTCTGTCTGTCTGTCTGTCTGTCTGTCTGTGCAACAAATTTTAATCTGCATATTTGTTTATTCTTTTTTTTCCCACATTAAAAATAACTTTTATAGCTTTTGTTAGCATGTCAGCTTTTCAAATATTTCAAATATCATCAAACTTTTGGTAAGGAAAAAGAAAGATCTAGTGATCTATAGTAAATTATTTCTTTTTTTTTTTTCTTTTTTATTATATTTTGTTTGTTTTGCTAAGTATGTAGGAAGCAGATTAATGAACCCTTGTGAAAAAGAATTGCATATCATAAATGTGTATCAGTACATTCTTCAGTACACTTTAACCATATTTCAAAGACAATACAAGTTATAAAATTACATATTAAAAAATTCACTCTTAAAAGGTACTTTACCGCTGGTAAAATTGGCTTTCAACAACAACTTGGCTGCCTATACAGTAGAAAGGTGAATTTTAAAATCGGTGCTACCTGACTAGAAAAAACAAAACAAAAAAATAAACACAGGTAACACCCTTTAGCCAAATAGGTAGGAAAACTTCAACACCCATTACGCACCGAGCATGGTGCCATCCAAGGCCACTCCCACCAGTCTGCTATGGATACGCTAACCAGATTAAAAAAACACCATGCTTTAGTAGGAAATACTTCTTAGCAAACTTTTAGTCATACCGGTGTTGACTTATATTGTTCCCGGTGCAAGAATTCAAAGAGTAAATATTTAGCCAGACTGAGTTACTTGCGGTTTCCAGTGAAGGTTTCAGCACGTTGTCAGCGGCTAAAGTCTGCAAAAAATCGTAAATATGGAGAGATACAAAATGCAGAAATATAATCTGCCCTGAAGCTGTCAAAAGTCAGCCGGATGGACTTTTTGGTCCAGGTAACACAGAGAGCGAGCAAACATTGTTCATTTAAATATACTACCAACATTGTAACAATACAAAGCGGATTGAAAATTGGCGAAGTTACACTTTAAGTTCAACTAATTGCATTTAATATAAATTTAAACTATAATACATTGTCATTTAATTGCAAATACCATGCAATTAAGTGTCAAAACACACTGTAAAAAGTAATACGCTATATCTACTCCATAAAATTTTGGCAACAGATTACAAGCAATATCATTAATTAAATTCAACAAATAGAACTGAGTTGGAATTAATCAAATTAATTCCTTAAATGTCAACCATTTAAAACGAGTAAAATTTAAGTAAAATTTAAACAAAAATATCTGAATAACAGATAGCATTGAAGACACCTGATGATAAGCAGAATCACTGAAGGAAAAAGAAACACAAGAATTAACAGAGGTTTAGATGTTGATTTTATTGAAAATGTTTGGTCGCCATTATGGTTATCAGTGTTTCATTTAGTTGGGCAGTTTGACTATTTGCTTTTTATGTCAGTTTGTGGTTTTTGTAATGGTGCTAATTTTACACATTTTAAATGGTTGACTTTTAAGGAATTCATTTGATTAATTCTAACTCAATTCTTATATGTTGAATTTAATTAATAGTATTGCTTGCAATCTGTTGCCACAATTTTATTGAGTCGATAGAGCATATTACTTTTTACAGTGCAGTACATTACGTACACTTAATTATTTTAAGTATGTTATTTTCATAATAAGTACTCTTGTAAAAATATGATAAGTGTACTTCTTTTTCAAAAGGGAAAGCATGGCATGCACAAGATGCACAAAATGGTCGAAATGTATTTTCAAAAGTGGCACCATCTTGGTGGGGTAAGTAACGTCTTCGCCAGTCATCTGTTCTCTAGGGTTATTCCAACATTTTTTATTGCAGCATTGTACTTTTGGCACAAAAAAGGTACCCATGGGCACATGCACCATATGGTATAATTTAGTCTTTCTAAGGAGCTGCTCAAGTATCAAATGAGTAATGACCATTTGCAAACGCCATTAAAAAGTCTGCTGAATGCAAATACTTAAATTAGACAACACAGCATGCAAGTTAATGCCCACGGTTTGTGTCTTTATGACTTTGACCACACAAACAGTGCTAAGAGGGTTCAGAAAAGAAGAGTAAAGATGACATTATCATCAATAATTTCCCTAACTTAAATATTATTTTAAGCATTTACTGTATAGCTTGAATAGGTAATTATTAAAGAAGAAATACAATAAACAATGCCTTTAATTTCAGACATAATAAAAACTGCACATATAGAAAGTCTGTGCCAGGCTTCCTGTCTCCTACAAGCCTGCATAATTCCACATGCCATTTTTCAAACCCAGTCAAACAAATCTTGGAGGTCACTCTGTCATTACAGTGCAGCATAGTCATTATTTTTTCCCCTGCTGGGGTTTTGCTTTGAGCGCTGTAATTGAACAGTAACATTGTGTGATGTTCTTTATTACAGATGAGCAGGATGCTGAGTGCAATACATTTATTAGAAAAAAAAAAAAAAAGAATAGTATTTTATCGTATTTAAAATTTTATTTTAATTACAGGAATATTTCCATGCATCTGTAATTAAAATAACATACTTAAAGGTGTGTTTTTATTAAGTTTCTAGGCAGATGTTCCATTCACTTACACAGTTCTCATGTACGTCCACTAGTATAAAGGCCTCACCGGTCCAATAACTCAAGATTCAAACAGGCCTTTCCATTTCTAAACCCCTCCTGTCACATCCCAAACCTCAGAGACTCATTATTTTCATCCAGCCTAAGCCTTGTTAATGTAACATCTGAAAAAATGAAGAGATGTTAGCTAGATCCACATGGAATACTTTTGTTCCTGCCAAAGTTTGCACTGTATTTCATCTCTAGCTGTGGAAAGCGCCACACAATTACCATTTCAGTAAATATAAATCCAGATCTCTTCAGGATTTCTACATGGGTAATAAATGCACATTACTTTAGCACATTTACAGTTACAGACAATTATATTATGAGTCTTTCACCTTTGCATGTGGCTTCATGTGGTGAATTATTATACGCCCTCAAACTAGCGGAGCTAAATTCGATCACGCTTGGTGAAATCAATGGCTGTACGTCATAAATAAAACATGTAAGCGCTATGGCATCCTCGAGTAGCTGATCTGCATAGGGCATGGTGGGAAGGTTACAGCACATGTCATATTTATAGGCTCTGGTTAATGGAGGGGAATAGAAAGCAGCTAAAAAATCTGCCTCAACCTGCATGTTTCCCTGCGTTCCCACCAGCAGAAGCATGATATCGCGCGGAACATCTGAACGTAAGAGCAATCATGCTGTCGCTAGGAGGGAAAATCCATTCCTGTGGTTGGTGATCTGTGTTAAATACCAAAGAGTAGGAGGGGGGAGATCTTTATTTCCCTGAGCACACACAGAGCAATTGTCTTTAGCACTGAAATAGAACTATAATATAAAAAGAAACCTATCCCAAAACACACAGGGCAAAACTAAGCAGCAGCATTCCTACTTGTACAAGACTTACATGTCAGCAGAGTGTAAAATCAAAGGTATTTGCTGTCGACTACATGCGGATATTGTGTATTACTTCCTGAGTTGGGCTGCATGGTGTGAAGTGCTGCAGTAGGATCTTGGGAAATCAGCATGTTGTCTTCTCAGCTCACGGGGTTGTGCTTACCTCCTCTAGAGTCATCTGCTGTTCATTTCGTCTCTTTGATTGTGCCGCTCTCGGTGCGGCGAGGAAGTGTTCCTCCTGGAGAGGGAATCTTCCACACAGCTGCCAATCTCTCTCTGTACATGCTTTTTCACTATGTCTTTCTTAAGAGTTAATTCCCAGCCTGCAAACCGCAACATATTGCTGATAATGGGTGTTGCAGTTTTGTGCAAATAGCCCGTGTGATTTCTGGTGTTGGTGTTGAAAAGCATGTTTAAGCTTGTGTCTGTCCTAATTGATGAACATTGCTTTGGTTATATTACATGTCTTTGACACAAATTGCATAACAGCTCTGGTTTAACTGACAATATACTAAAAAAAATAGCAGACGCAATGAAAAAGAAATGTTTTCATTCAGAAATTGCTAGTAAATTTCACAAACAATTGGCAATTGGAAATGGCAAGTAACACATTAAACATGGAACTTAAAGGATTAGTTCACTTTCAAATAAAAATTTCCTAATTTACTCACCCCCATGTCATCCAAGATGTCCATGTCCTTCTTTCTTCAGTCGAAAAGAAATTAAGGTTTTTGATGAAAACATTCCAGGATTATTCTCCTTATAATGGACTTCAATTGGCCCCAAACAGTTGAAGGTCAAAATTACAGTTTCAGTGCAGCTTCAAAGGGCTTTAAACGATACCAGACAAGGAATAAGGGTCTTATCTAGCGAAATGATCGGTCATTTTCTAAAAAAAAAAAATATACGTTTTAACAATAGACGCTCGTCTTGAACTAGCTCTCTTCTTCTTCTTCTCTATTAGTATTCCAGCAGTGTAGATGCTGCTAAGTGTATTACTGCCCTCCACAGGTCAAAGTTTGAACTAAATTGTCATATACAATATGCTAGTGCAAGTATATAACAATTAGTTCAAACTTTGACCTGGGTAGTAATACACTTAGCAGCGTCTACACTGCCGGAATTCTAAATATGTTTAATGATTATTATTGTTGTTAAATATTCTATTTAAATATTTTATAAATATTAAGTACACTGTAAAAAAATATTTTCATGATTTGTTATAACATTTTTTTCTTTTGTCAAATCAACTTAATTAATGTAGTTCAGATAACATAATATTTTGAGTTTCTGTTGATGAAACCAATCGCCTTCATTGTATAACTTAAATTTTTAATTTCAATGAACTCAATTTCAAGGCAACTTGAAACTTGAACTTTTTTTTTTTTAAGTTAAACCAACAATTCTTTTTTTTACAGTGTAGTAAATGTTAACGTCGGCATGAAGCGGAAGTTCCGATTGTCTTTTCTTCTCTACTGTGACGTCTATCTGAGTGAAACGGCATCTGAAATGAGAGGGCGGGACTTGATTTCGTCCTTCGGGAATTGATTGGATCGTGGGAAGTTGGGCATTGCTAACAAAATGGAGGCAGATCTGAATACCCGTTTGCAGTCAGTGGGGGATTTCTCTCCACCGGACTCACTTCGAGCACTCTCACGTACGTTACTGTAAGAACTTTATTTACTGAGGATGACGAGGACGGTCAACAGCACTAAACAGCAAGAGAGCGCACGAGAGACACTGACTGACTGACTGACGGTGCGTGTCCGTTGGCGCGGAGCGAGTGTTTTCGGTTCATTCATATGGAAGTTGAGCCTCACGCTCACGCGTAAGTTAAGCGTGACGCTCAACTTCCATAGGAATGAATCTTAAAACGCTCCAGTGCTCCAGTGGACACGCAGCCTGACTGACTGAGCATGTCCTCCATCAGGTTCCTTTCAATGTTTGAGGGTACTGTACACCCCAATGACTGGCATCGGCCCCAGCGTCCAGCAACAGCATTTTCCCCTTACGTCACTGGATCTGCTGGCAGTTCCAGATAGCTCCGCCCTCGCGCCATGGCATGTGACAGGAAGAGACGATGAGTCGTTTTGAGGGGGGAGGGGAGGTTCATGTTTTTGAGTAAAGATTACGAGGGCACATGAATTTTAAAAAAATAATGAAGTGCACGGATAAATTATTAATAATAAATACTACAATATTCCATAAAAAAATAAGAGTTGTCAATTTTGATTTCATTCCGTCTTTAATAATAAATATTACAAAATAATGAATAGTCTACTTAAAAGTGATTAATTAAAGATTTTATCAATTATTGTATGTTATAATGTTTAATTTTGTTTTTGCTATAATTTGAGTGTATCTTGGTGTGACAAACTCCACAAAACAATTATATAAGTAATTTATTGTACTGTATTTGCTGTATTTGATCATTTAATATATATACATCAAGATCATTTGTGTATAATTATGGTTATTTTCATTCATTACATTTCAGTGAAAATTTGCTGTTATATGCAGTCAAACTCTGAATAAATGCAGACGCAACTTGATACAGTCTGTATTTTCTGTCTCCATTTGTTCTTGTTGAAATAATTAACATTTATTCATTTATTTATTTTCATTTTTCCCCCAAGCTGGTGACATTTGTTTATTTCATTACCAGAAAGAGTGGAAACAGTGCACCAGTACTCCAGTAATGCTTATTAATCTGACTGCATATGTACAAATACATCAATAATTAGAATATAGAGTTTGGTCAGCTGAAAAATGGATTAATGGCTAAGGGATAATTTTCCCTATGAGCAAAATTGAAGATTATGGGATCTAGCCTGCAAATTTGAATATTGAATTTAAGCTGTTTAAAGGTTCAGATCTGGGGACCAAAAGAGCAGACATATATCCTACTTAAACATAACTTAAGTTAATTTTCTTTGATTTTTCTGCTGCCAACTTATTCTTATTACAGACACACAGCAGTTTTCAGAGCTCTTGGGCCTCTAATCATGTAATTACTTCAGGCTTAGTCTCTATAATACCTGAAAGACTTGTGACCTTAACTCATTTTGGTGGAAATATGAACTTGATGCTAAAAAAAAGAAAAAAAAAAGAGAGAGAGAGAGAGAGAGAGAGAGAGAGAGAGAGTCCATCTTAGAATAATCCACAGCACCACTTACTGATGTTCTAATTAAAATAATTAAAATGATTTCATTATTATTTATTTTATTTATGAAAAAAATATATTCAATTTGAACTTGGTATATCAGTCAACCACTAAATCTGTTTTGGCTTTTTTTGGGATTATTCTCATTGGTGGAGCAAAAAATAACAGAATGTCTGACTCTGGTCATATAAATGTAAAGTTACTTAATATCTTGTTTATTGAACTATTGTATGAAGTCAATATCACAATTGTGCTGTTGTACTGAACATGATCTCCAAAGGCTTGAGGCCACAGCCCACGGCACTCTTGGTTGTGTGAGATTACTTCATTTAAATTGTTTTAGGCTACATTAGGTGCATATGCAATTATCAAGATAATTCACAGAATTGTAAGGGCATTCTTGTGTTTGTAGTGAAAGAGCAATGGATGTTTTCCTCGTAATGTTCTAAACTACAGCATTGCCGGCTGGATGGAGAGTACTGAAAGATTGTGACAGTGATGAAGAGGATAAGGCTTTGTAATAATGTGGAACAGAATGTTCCTCATGAGTTCTGAGGTGATGGCCTTTTGTCAGAATGTTTCCGACTGTGCTGGATCATGGAGTTTCTGCCACTCCAAACCTAGACAAGATTGTTATTCGTCTCCATCAGTGTCTTTCAGCAGTCAGCAGTCACTCTTCACACTCAGTTCACAAAAGTCTTTATTATTTATCACTTTAACCCTCTATGTTCTGTTTGAGACACCACAAGGCTATGTAATAGCTAAAAAAAAAAAAAAAACTTAACATTGAAATAGCAGGTTGATACTTCATGACTCTTCATGTGAAATTTATTACAACAGGTAGGTTAAAAGAATAGCTCACCCAAAAATGAAAATTCTTTCATTTACTCACCATCATGTTGTTCCAGACCTGTCTTTCTCTCTCTCACAGTACTTCCTTGAAAATAAATTCCAGCACAGCACTGTTACTGTCAAGCTCAGACTTGGACGCAATGACCAGAACTGAGGAAAAACTCAAACATGTAGGTTTATTTGCAGATATGGCAGGAACACAACGCATAAACAGATAAGTGATAACACTTGAGATTATTAGCAGATGAGATAGATTTGTATTGATAACTTTGAGTCTGTCTTACATAACTGGTGGAGCACACAAGAGGGAACAACGCTGAGACGAGGGATGACTGGAAGATGACTTGGATTGAGATCAACTTGGACGAGGTAACAGCAGTAGCAAGGTAAGCAGTCTGTAGCATCAGACGAGATCAGACCGTGACTGAGGGAGTGTGTGTGCTCTACATAGAAATGGTGATGAGGGCTAGATGAATTCCAGGTGTGCGTGGTTAGGTGCCAGGGAGGATGATGGGAAATGCAGTCCATGACATTACTCCCCCCTCCTGCTCGGCAGCTCTCGATGCCCTGAGGGCTGACAGAACAGTCCAAGGGGGAGTGGAGGAAGGGAGGCGTCAGGGAGGAGATGAAGGAGTGAGGGGCCATAGTGTGATCCAGAGCAGTGCCAAGACGAAGGCCCACGGTGGAACTGATGGAGGGAAAAGCCAAGGTTGAGCCAGGAGCCTGAGCGACTGAGGTGGAGCTGACAGAGGTGGAGACCCAGATGGAGTCGAGGAGCCGAAGATCTGGGGAGACACAGATGGACTGGAGGGCCGATGTGTAACCTCAGGCTACAGGGGGCTCAGCAGAGTAGGGTGGATGACCACCTGTTTTGACTACTGCCAGCGAGAGCTGCAGATGAGGACATCGCCAATCCCTGCACCCTCCCCAGTCTACTCCACCAGTCAGCAGTTTTCCTTGTTCCAGTGACCCCATGTGCCTTGGGATTCCTCCATAGTCTTTCCTCACTCCCACCACAAGCCCTGAGCCAGTGCCAAAGCCCGTCAAGGACCACAAGCCTGAGCCCACTGCAGACCCAAAGCCAGAGCCTGCTGAGTCTTTGCAGGTGTGTGAGCCGGCCCCAATGTTGATCCTGGAGCTTGCGCCCAAATCTGCACTCACCATTAACATAAGCCACAAGCCAGAGCCCACCACAGACCCAGAGCCAAGTCTGATGAAGTGTGTGAGCTGGTATTGATGTTCATCCCTGAGGGAGTTCCAATAATGCTCATACCCCTGAAGTGTTTACGTCCTCATGTGTAAACATTGATTCCCTGATTCCCTCCTACATTCAAGCTTCATCTCCACCATTGGTTCCATCCAATCCCAAATCGTTTTCGTTGCCATTGGCTCTGCCCAATTCCAAGTCATGGCAGAATCAGAGCGATAACTGACCAAGGTGGAGCTGGAGGAGCGAGGGAGTCTGGCGAAGCCTGAGGGATGACGGACCATGGTGGAGCCAAGGGACTGCTGAGCCAAGGTGCAGCCGATGGGTCGGAGGGCTGAGGTGGAGTCCAGGGCTTGAAGTCTAGAGGTGTAGCTGAGGGATCCACACACCAGTTTGGAGCTGACGACTGGGTAGCCCAAGGCGGATTTGAGCAGCATGGTGGAACCACTGGACGAGCCGAGAGGCTGAAGGGAGAAGCAGAGGTGTGGCAGAGGAACTGGCTGTCTTTGGCAGTGGACGAGGGAGAGGAAGGCTGGGCAGGACCATCCACGATGAAGGAGACTTGGGGCTGGGCAATGAAGACTTGGAGCTGGGTTTGACCAGCGACGACTTGGATGACTTGGAATTGGGCAGAGCCAATGGCTATGAAGACAACTTGGGATTGGATAGGACCAACAGTGGAGGCTCTGGCTCTCTGCAGACTCTGGCTTTGGGTCTGTACTGGCTCAGGGATTGTGGCGGGCGTGAGGAGTGAGGAAAGACTAGAGAGAAATTCCAAGGCAGGTGGGGTCACTGGAATGAGGATAACTGCTGACTGGATGATGGTGGGAGTAGACTGGGGAGGGTCCGGCTGAGTGGCGATGTCCAGGTGGTAGCTCCCACTGTCAGTAATCGAAACACGTAGTCATCCAGGCCATTCCAAAAACAGGTCTTTTGAGAGCCATTGCTCGAGGACACCAGGGGGCAGAGCTCAAGGAACTCCTCCACGAAGTCTTGTAAAAGGGAGAGGAGAAGATCTTCAGGGGAGTGATTGGAAAATCCTGTTGATTCTTGTTTTATTACAAACTCTGCCATGTTCTCTTTTTGCCAGTAGACTCTCCTCTGTTTGGCGTTTTTCTGATAAAAAGGGTGATTCCCAGGAGGTTGGAAATTTAGCTGCTCCATGTCAACCTTTCTCACTCATTGTTACAACTAACCTATGCAACCTTCACACCATATATGTGTCAAAGTAGCCAGAGCAACTTTTCTATTTTTATGACGAGACGCACAGGTGAGTGCATCTTCACAATTTCCTGGGAAAACATCCTGCTAGGTCTAAAATATAAACACTTATAATAGGCTTACCTTAGTGAATCAGGGTAAGACAAAAAACATGTTTTGGGAGAAAGATTGATCATGTATTGACTCATTTAAATGTTATTAGTAATTACACATTTCTAATGATGATGTTGCAATTTATATTTTTGAGCAGTTAACATCAGCTTAGATTTTGAAAACAACAGGAGACAACATGATTTTTTTTTTTTTTTCACTGCAATGAAACACTCTCTTGCCAATGGAAAAAATGATTTCATATTTATATTGAATTTTGATTTCACTAGGTGTGTTTCATTGAGAAGTCAGAAAGCACACCATTGCATTATAAATCATCCCCATGATGTTATTGAATTAATTATATGTCTTTTCTTTGTGTTTGCAGGACTATGTTTGAAATCTCATGATGTAATCTGCTAATTCCCCAATTTACTGCAGTCTTTTCAGGCCCATTCAACTTTAGAAAGTGGATAAAATATTTGTACACAATGAATTACACATGGAACCAAACTGAAAGAAATATAGGCTATATATGATGGAGAGCCGACATATGGCAGTAATGTTTCTACCATTAGCACTTCAAGTAGATGTGAAAACAGAGACTTTCACTGTTTGGACTTGTAACATTTATCTGATGACCACCAGTGATGATTGTGAAGATCATGTGTCCAATGGGCATTTGTTGCAAATCTTATCAAGGTCCTGCTTTTAATTATTCTTTGCTAAAAGACTTAAAGGGATAGTTCACTCAAATGAAAATACTGTCATAATTTTCTCACTGTGTCATTCCAAAAAAAAAGACTCTTTTCAAAAGTGTAATTTGTAATAATGTCCAGACATTTATCCTGTATTTTGTATAACACTTGCATATTAGCATATACCTAACTCATTAAGAACTCATTATGTCTCCTCACACAAGTGTCTTCTGCTCTTACATGTTCTGATGGGCACACTTTAAAATAAAAAATTAATTTCAAAACGCTTAATTATGGTACATTTTGCAATGATTTGTTTCAAGAATCCCAATGCTATTAGTTCCGGCCTGTTCGCTACCAATGACATCTGATGATTACTTTACAGACAAAAAAGCAATCTGTGCAAGGGTAATGTTGGTACGTTACACCGTGTCGTGCTGTCAGAAAGCGAGAAGGCACTCGGGCAGCTCGTCTCCTAGCTATTACAGTTCTCGGGACATGTTAGGAGAGCACAGAGTCTTGATCAAAACATGTGCCAGAGTTGATCTCACCCCAGAACAGCATCACCCTGTGAGGCCACGACCAGCTAGACAGAGCCTGAAATGAATTTAAGGAGGATGTTGATGTGCAGAGACTCTGGGCAGAGGGGCATTAAGATGCAGCTGTTGTGAGGCTTGAACCGTTCTCAACATAAGCAGTAGCTTTTGGTCCCTGGTGCCTCCTTTATTTATTCAGAGGTGATGTTCAGAGGGAGTGCGGGGTGAATATTGAGTTTATTGCAGCAGATGATCGAGGCATGTGTAGATCTATAGAAATTGAGCAGTTGAGTAATAACCTGGGCTAGGAACATCTTGGAGACTGCATTTCAATCAGAGAACTATGGATTTTTGTTTTGCTAGGGTGAAGAGATGCTTAAAGATGTCAGGAATGAGGCAAAAGGCTCATTATTTGTATGTCTTTACATGAGAAGTGTCATTCACCTGCTTTGTTCATACGCATGTGTAAAAGTGCACATTTAACACACTCTCATAAGGAATCTTCACTCTATTGGCTTCATTTAAATGCCAGTGATGTTAAATGTCATTGGTTTTTGCGTGTCTTATTAGAGATTGTTAAATAAATCTTTTTGAATGAGGTTTGAAAGATGTGGCTTATTTGCTTACGGGTTTGTAACGACATGAGGGTGAGTAATTAATGACAAAATTTTCTCTTTTTCCTTTTCTGTTCTGTGTCCCAGAACACTTCCTACTTCTATCCATTTTGGTCATGGGACAGATTTAAAGTATCTTAATATCGGAGGGTGAGCGGTTTATATTGATATAATAAAATAAAAAAATAAAATAATTAACTCATTAAACAAAGGTAAAAAAAAAAAAAAAAAAAAAAATACGACAATTTTTTAACAAATATTTTTGGATTATTTATCAAGTTTTATTAAATAGATTTTCAAAGAATTAAGATCTTGTGTGGCGCCCCTATGCAATGCATTTGCTGCATACCCCATTTTTGCGCCACTGTTAAACTCCACGACGCAGTGTCTCGTTCACCTTCTCAGGGAACCATGGTTACAGTCGTAACTTAAGACGTTTTGTTATTGCAACAGATAAATATACAAAATGCTTTCAGGGCACATTCCTAATATATACTGCCTCAAGCATATGAAATAAGCAGAACCATTAATGTATAATTAATACTTTTATACATACTATTAATGTATAATTAATTCCAGCAGAATCATTATGTTATCTGTACATCACCTCCTATTTAAACATCATGTACGAGTGCTATCACGTGTAAAGTTTTAATTAGTGTGAATGCTGCAAACCCATATAGGTCATCAATATTCTTTTAATCTTTTATGCAGATGATTAGATCAGGTCTGTTTGGTAAAGGCAGACATATAAAGGTTTTTAAAGCTGAAAAGCTGTTAAGTAATTACTAGGGTCGAGTTCAGCACATAATGAAGTCCAATATTCAGTTAAAATGTTCTGCTGTACCTTTTGATTTAACTTGTTCAAAGAGCCTGTTATAATATTTCACATTCAACATTTTACGCCTCCTTTTAAATGGATTAATTTCAAATGAATTAAATAAACTTATAGTATGACCAGGCACTGCACATGCAAAAAGACCTTCACCTTTCTAGATTTTTACTTACAAAAAAATTGTGATATCATACTTGCAGGAACAATTTAATGTGTCTAATATGTATCTGTAGCCCTGTGGATTTTTAGAAAATAAAACCACTCATTAATTTATGTAATTCCTCTTGCATGATGATGTGCATGATGTATTGTTTAAAAATACTGTGTGGTGGAATTGACATTTTAAACAATTTTGGAAAGAAAAGGACAACTGGCAATGACTAATTACATAGCATTTTATGAAAATAAATAAATAAATAAAATAAATAAATAAGCAATATTTACACACTTTTTTTATAAATTGACAAAATTACAAATTGATTGAGAAAGACACAATACAAATGTGCTGTTAACAAGTTGTTTACATATTTAGCTTGTTTTTTTTTTGTTTTTTTTTTCTGTCTTTTGAGACATCACATCACATCGTATTTCACCTCAAGAACATTGTTGTCTCCATCGTAAGCGCACTAAGTTTCGGAAATAATAATAATAATAATAATAATACAAAGGAAAAATCTGTCTTTTCTATGAACTGAAAAGATGTTAGAGGGCAAGACGTTGGTTAAAAACGTTGGTTAAAAAAATTTACTCAAATGTACTTTAAGTATAATGATAACATTAGAATCCTCAAAACCCAAAAACTCTGTCTTCATTTTCTCAGGCTCATTTCACTCCAAACCCTGACATGCTCCTTGGAACAGAAAAGGTGAAATTGTGCAGCATATTCTGCCATTATTTTTGGTTTAATGATAGTGAACGAGGACTGGAGGACTGTCAAGCTTTAAAATGAAAAGAAAGTTATGGAAAAGTGATCCTTATGACTTGTGCACTTATACACTGTGGCAAGCAGGACGAGGGCTATGAGAATAGAGCGAGGCCGGAGGCGTGATTGATAATGAGCGTCACCTGTGTGCCACACCGGTCTCATATCTCACTTAGGACCTTCGGAAGCATAAAGGAAGGAGCAATGACAGTGAAGGATGAGAGAGGACTAGGCCTGGGACATTTACGTTTTGTTTATGTGTGTGCGGCAGTCGTGCGTGAGGGGCTGCCGCTTTTGTTTTGTGTTTGTTTATTTTATGATTAAAGTGTTAAAACATCCACCTCCTTCTTCTCTGAACAACTAACCTTGTTACATTGGTGCCGAAACTTGGAAGGAAGGAGGAACGTGCTGTCAAGGAGCCCTCGCCGCTGTGGGGAATCTGCGGTGACATCGAGCATAGCTGAGCAGAGTCTGCCTCCATGGATGCTCGAGGCGGTGGGCTGGAGTGAGTTGCCGGGGGGACGGACGAACTCGCTTCCGGCCGCCTGGGTTGTGGAAGGGTGGCTGCCATCCGTGAGGAGGAGTCGCCGCCGTTTGCCTGAGGCTGGAGCAGTCTGCCATGATGGGGAGGAGCAGGGCACAGGGGACTCCTGTAGGCTGCCCAAACCCGGAGGAGCCGTCGCACCAGGCGGCGGAGGAGTGTCGAGTGTCGTATTTTTTTCTTTTCTTTTCCAATAGGGTGGCCCTTATTTTTGGATTTTTGTAATCTGCTCTTACCCGCCCAGTCAACTCCCTTTCATGAGAAATGGAAACAAACCAAATTTCTTCAAAGATCTTTGAAAAATTGCAATTTCAATCACAGTACTCTTGCGCCTTATCTTCAGTGATCTTAATTGTCTTCAGCGCGTCTTGGTAAGCACTGTCAAAAAGATTGTTCAAGGTCTCTTTAAATTCTTCTTCATTCTTCTGTTGTGTTTCACTCCTTCGCCCCTTGTTCTTCTTCAAGGCCTCCCATTTTCCTACAAGGTCTTCAAACTTCTTCACAGCGTGCTGAAAAGGCCTTAAGGGAATGCAGTTTAATGATCTACAGAAAAAGAGAGAGAGCTTTGGTGATGACTAATTTTTAATTATTACAATAGTGACATGTTGGTCAAATGTTCATCAAAAACATACATTTACACCCAAACTGACCACCAACAGCAACTTTCAGCAATCTTAATTTTTTAGCTTAGCTGTTACAGAATGGAATGCACAGGATTGTGGGATATCAAAGGCAGCAAAGGATTGATCAGATGAAGGTATCTCTGGAGACAGGAAGTGAACACTGGATTCGGACATGCTTTGATGCCTTCCTACCTTGAAATGCATCCTCTGAAGGCAGCAATAAACTAAGCTTTTGGATGCAGCCCAAGTATTCATGGCCCTGTCCCAAATGGCCCTAAACACTCGCCGTACTCCTACAAGTCCACGCTTTCGCGACGTAACAACACTTTGAAGCTTGCTTCAGTGGGGCTGGGCAAAAGTGCACAACAAGGGCAAATATCGACCACAAAATGGGGTCACTCCAAGCAAACCTAAAACCTTCTAAAACCTAAAATGACAAATGGGACACCCTACAGTCTCATGGACTTTGCGATCACGCACATACGGCGGCCATTGCAAGTCCACAAGCCCGTAAGTGCATATGAAGTGTTCCATTTGGGACAGGGCCCATGTGACATACTCGATACATATTATGTCATTACACAACACTTTCTTTCAAAATAGTAGTCCCAACACAATTCTACCCATGAACTAACACATCATTGTGCAGCTCTGACTCTGATATATGCAGGATGGAGGGCAGTGACAAGCAGAAGTGATCATCCTGTCATTTACTCTGGATCCCTCAGTGAGTGTAATTTGAGACTTAAGAGCTCTTCATCCTTCAGGATAAAGTCACAGAGATCTAACAAAGCCACACACTGAAGCCACTGAGCTCAACAGAGGTTTACTGACCAGGCTCAGCAATGATGGATTTATTTACTGCTGTGATTAGCACAGTGCTACTTTGTGTGGATAGGAATGATGCACTGTTGATTGGTCGCTTCACTTGTTTGTCAAACAGTCTCTTTCTGTCGTGGTTCATAGACAGAATAAACTGCAAATTGGCCTTTTATCCCATATAGCCAGAAGGCAGGGTAACCATAGTCTGTTATGACTGTGTTGCACTCAACTAGAATCACCCATTTCCCATGTTGTTATTGTTAACAAAAAAAAAATAAATAAATAAATAAAAAAAAATTATTTATTTATTTATTTAGTTATTTATTTATTTTAATTTTTTTTTTTTTTTTGGGGGGGGGGTTATGTATGTATGTAACGGAGGCCAGCTAGTAGCTACTGTGCGAGTAAACCTCACTCCTCTGATCTCAAGAGATGCTCTAGTGACTGACGTTAGAGGTTGCAGCCTTTAGCCTCCTCGTTAGAGTGTCCGACTCCCACGCCAGAGACCCAGGTTCGAGGCCTGTGCAGAGCGGGGCGAGTAGGACCTGGGTAGAGGGGTTACATTGGTGCTGTGACCTGGATCGGAGTGAGGTTTAGGGGGGTGAGTGTAACGGACACCAGCTAGTAGTTGCTGTGCGAGTAAACCTCACTCCTCTGATCTCAAGAGATGCTCTAGTGACTGACGCTAGAGGTTGCAGCCTTTAGCCTCCTTGTTAGAGTGTCCGACTCCCACGCCGGAGACCCAGGTTCGAGGCCGGCGCATTGCAGGGTGAGTAGGACCTGGGTAGAGGGGTTACATATATATATATATATATATATATTTAAAGTAAAGCTAAATAGAAATATTAAAAAAAAAAAAAAAATCTAATAAAAATGACAAAAGCAAATAACACAATTACTAAAACTTAAACTAAAATTAAAATGGAAAAATAAAAAACATAAAAGCTAATCATGAAGCTATTAGTGTTCAATGAAATTGTGAATTCATTTTAAATTTTAATTTTAGTGAAATGATTTTATGTCCTTTTGTCATTTTTATTATTATTTTTAATATGTCTATACAGTCATTTTTATTTCATTTTTAGCTTTAGTTATTTTTCAAGGTAAATTAAATAAAGACAAGAGATGTTGCCAATCCCCTTGCCACCATCCAAATCCCTCAGCAGATCAGCCTGATATGCCTGCTGTATTGACATTGTGTGCAGACATGCACCAGCCTGACCTGCTGCCGTGTACGCTTTTCCCACTAGCGCTGATGTAGATTTTAATGGCTTAGTGGGAAGCATAGGGGCCTTCAGGGACGATGCTGACCCGGGAGACAGATAGCTCGCAAGCGTCTGTTTAACCTTCAGCATCGCCCCATAGCCATACTCTTTTAACCCCCTTATATCAGAATATACTTTCACTTGGGGGCTGAAAAGACGGGACGAGTATGGCTTATTCCACAATTTCGATAACTCGTTATGGAGATCGGGAAAAAATGGAAGGCCCCGTGGTGGAGGTGCAACATTTGGTGACAAAAATCACTCCTCCAGTTTACTTTTAGGATGAGTACCTTGTTTCTCGGCTGGCCATTCAATATTCAACTTATACACAGCACGAGTTATGACCTCCACCAGCTCCTCATATGGTGGGGAAAGAGATGGCGAATCCTCTTTCCCTGCTTCAACGCTCAACATATCCACCTCCTCAGAGCTGGATAGCTGAAGCGCCAGGCTCTCTCCCCGGGCAGAAGAAGCCGCGGCACGGGCTTCCGACACCAGAGAGGGAGCGCTGGATCCCCCAGGTGAAGGCAGAGAAAGGGCGGCACCCATCTCAAACCCCTCTGAGAGATCCATTTGTGAACCCCATGCTCTTTCGGGTCCAGAGCCATGAGGAATGCGAGCCTGATCACTTTTCTCGAAAAGGCGGGAGCGGAGCGTGCAAAGCGGTAGCCTCTCACAATGCTCGCAGTCAGCCCCCTCGAAGGCTGACAGAGCATGCTCCGCTCCCAAACACATAACACACAAGTTGTGCGTATCTCCACCCGTGAGAAAACAAGGGCAAGGAGGAACACACTTCTTGAATGTTTGGTTCACCATTAACATGATTGTGTATTGCACTATATCGGGACACACAACAATAAATAAGACACACAGTTTTACACAGAGCGCTTTGCTGAGGCACAAAAGCTAAAGACGGTCTTTCCGGATGTGCTTTTATCCTTTCCTCGTCGTGACGTCACCCGCCCGTGACGTTCACTCTCGCCATTGGACTAGTTGACACATGCATCAGACGCAATCACGCAGAGGCATTCCCAAAGCGTCATTGATGCAGCGCAAGTTCCCTCAAAAGGGAACTATAATAACCCTTGTTTATATAAGCAGTTAAGCATATTTTGCTACCAAATGTGTGTAATTGGGGACTTGCTGGGATAATGTAGTATGTGGCTGGTCATGTGATCTCAACCACTCTTACAAAGAATAAAATAGCTTTCTCTAGGCCACTGATGTGATTGGACTATTCATCTCATTGTATGTCATTTTAAAAATATTTTATATATAAGTACTAACCGTTTCTTTAGTGCTTTTAATTACTATTCATTTATTTTTCTTTTAAAGTTGATATATTTTGGAGTCCTGTGGTCATTTCAAGCAGAAAAATTACAATGAAAACTGTGAACGTTATATTCTGATATAGTTTCAAAATAACATATATGCTACATTTTAAGTGTTAAATTATAGTGCAGTTTGTCAAAGCCCTGCCGTGCTCAAGCAGGAGTTCTTCATTCAATGTCCTGCAAATGTCAGTGGTCCTGCTGCTCTCAAGCACTCAGCAAATGCCATATTCTTCTGAACACCTGCCTCATTATAATAAACCTCTCACAGAACTGAGATCAAATTTTGGAAAGTTTAAAAGAGAAGACATTAAATGCCAGGTGGAGGAAAGTCTCTGTGTTGTGTGATTTCAAAGCTTTGTCAAAACCAAACTGATCAGCAAAGGCAGCCCAATTCATACAGCTTTTCTACACCTGTACTCAGGATATAAATGTCATCAGTATAAAGGTTCGGTTCCGATGCTTTATGGTGTCATCAGCTGAAGTGCCTCTACTAGATGCTGATTGTAAGGTTTCAGCTGAAGTGGAGTGCATCCAAGAGAGAGCTGATGAAATTGAATGTGGCTGGACTGGGAGACTGCTCTAAATCCTTTGACTCTTATATTTCACGGTTAAAGTCGTGCCACTTGAATTATTTAGTAGCATTAATGATGGTGTAATACCAAAAAACATAGAATGTGGTTACTTAAAGCAGTACAAGTAATAAGAACTTTTTTGAACAGATTAAGTTTACTGCTGCATTAAATTAGTGAATCTATAATTTAGTATAGTGTCATTTAAAAATAAGTCGTAAGTGAGACACCTTTTTCTTTATCTTATTAAACTCATACTTCTTCCGTGGAAGATGCAACAATGCACACATTAATGCTACTAAATGATTCATGTGACATTTATATCTGTTAAATATGTATTAGTGTATTCCATTGGTAAGAGTAACTTCCTGCCGGTTGTCACGTCTGTTTTTGGTTTGGTCACGTTTATGATTCCTTGTTCTTCTCATGTGTTCTTGTCTTATGTGTTATGTTTTCGTTGTTTGATTTTGTCATGTTTTACTCAGTTCTGTTTTTTTCATCAGATGTGTTTGACTTGAAGCGGTGCTGCGTAGAACGATCGGTGTATGACATCGAAGTACCGCGAGAGAGATTAGAGAGCAGATGTCTCGGTATGCTTTCGAATCGCTCTGGCAGTACTTTGATGTCATACACTGATCGGTTAGCGCAACGCCGCTTCATGTCCAACACACCTATCGGTTCTTTATCATGCTCAGGTCTATCTTGTTTGTCATTAGTCCATGTGTGTATATATAGCTCTCTTGTTTCCATGATCTTTGTCTAATTTTTGTTGTTGTTGTAACCCGCTGTAGGAGAATCATGTCTTATCTGGTCATGTCTGGTGATGTCATGTTTGGTCATGTCTGGTAACATCTGGTCATGTCATGTCATGTCTGGTAACGTCTGGTCATGTCATGTCATGTCTAGTCATGTCATGTCTATTTTCACATTTATGGTCGTGTCATGTTCATCGTCAAGAGTAGTTAAAATCATCTTTCATAATCTGCAAATGGGTTCTAAACTTTGACTCACCTTCAGTGGATTAAAATGCTACAGAAAGTGGATCTAAATGAAAACAAAGCAAAGCAAAGCAAAATAAAATAATAAAATAAAAAAATAAAAATAAATAAAATCTACTTATCTAGGACAAAGAATAATTCAACAGAAACTAGATGAAAATGTTGTTCTCTAGATCTGAAATAAATTCCACCAATTTACATGAAAAGGCAACATTAGAATATTAGAATTTAAAATAATAATAATAATAATAATAATAACAATAATAATAATAATATCTCAAAATAATACAATTTAATAGAATTAGTGCTGTCAAATGATTAAACGTGATTAATCACATCCAAAATAAAAGCTTGTTTACATAATTTATCTGTGTGTACTGTGTATATTTATTATGTATATAGTATATATAAATACACACACATGCATGCATATATTTAAAAGAAATATATTATATTTATATATATTTCTTAAATATATACATGTATGTGTGTGTATTTGTATATACTATATACATAATAAATATACACAGTACACACAGATAAATTATGTAAACACAAACTTTTATTTTGGATGCGATTAATCGCGATTAAACATTTGACAGCACTAAATATAATATAATATAATATAATATATATTGTATTTTTTAGAAAAAAATAAGAACAATTTTTATTTTCCCAAAAAACTTAGTGTTGCATGGTTGATGAATGCAGTAAACAATATCATTTTCATAAAAATTGAGATTTAAAAAAAAAAAAAAATTCTGAAGTTTGAGATTATGTCCTGTCATGCTGTAGAAAATGTCCAAATGTTACTTCTTAAGTGACAGAGTTTCAGGAAATGTTCCTTTTTTTTTTTTTTTTTTTTTTTTTTTTTTGTATTTGGGGGAAAGTATGGTTGTGCACAAAATGTTCTGCTATAGCTTTTGACAGGTTGTGATTAAATTATTAAATTATTATTCTCCGCAGAGACATCTGAATCCTTCAGCTTTTCATTTTGTGCTCAGTGTCTTTCCTCTCTTATCTCGTGTCAAAGATAAAATAACGTTCTGTGAATTTCCATGAGACACCAAGACAGCTTAATGTTCACCACACAGCTGTAAAAAGGTCTGTTAAACAAACTAAAATAAAATGACTCTGTAGAGTTGATCCAAATTACATTTTCCACACTGGTGATTTAAGTTTACAAATGGTCTGAATTTACTTTGATTATGGACAGTACATCACTTAATAACAGATTCAACCACCTCTAAGCAGCTGTTATTTCAGACATACATCTACAGTGTGCAGTTGGACTCTCGCTGCTCATGCTCACTGTAGAGTACAAATACGTTGAGGGTTGTTTGTACTTAGTATGTTCTGGTAAAGTTCAAAGAGCGGTAAGTTCTTATAACAGCAGCTAATTGCAATCATCTGGAATCCCATTGGGCCTGTAATTGCATTTCTTTTCTCTGCACTTTTCTTACCTCATTTCCTGAGCAAAGAGCTTTAACTGCAGACAAGCTCATTTCTTTGATGTTGTTGTTACACTGATAGTTTCTCAGTTTACTGAAGGTGTGTGACAGTGTCTGCATCTTTAAGTTACTTAAGGACTGTAGTTAATTTACTCACCCTCATGTTCAAACTAACGTATGGCTTTAGAACATAGCATATGGAATACTTTTCAGAAATTTGGTGTAGAAATTATTTTCAAATGGCTAGATTTCACAAATAATTACAAAGATTCTGCAAGTAACACACCGAATTTAGTAGAAAGTAGAAAGACTGAAATAGTATTTTCTTCCAAAACATACTCCAGTAATCTTTGTATTATGTACAATTTCGAAAAATAATTTGGTAACAGTTTATTTTACAGTGTCCTTGTTACATATGTTACATGTACTTACTGTATAGTAATAACAGTAAATTATTCTTAATTACATGCAACTAACCTTAAACCAAACCCTAAACCTACTCCAATATAGTAAGTGCAGGTTGTTTATTAATATTACTTAGTACTTAAATGTATAATTACACTGTAACAAAGACACCTTAAATGAATAGTTTTTATAATCTATGTGAAGCTTGAAAGCCTCACATCTTTGATAAATTTGTTAAATTGTCCTTAGGTGACAACCAGACATCCATTAATAACAGAAAAAAAAAGTAATTTATACTTTAATCTTGTCCAATGTAGTTCCCAAGAAGTGACTGGCGATAATAGTGGACTTATGTACCAACAAATGTTTCGTTTTTCATATTGTTCACAAAATGTTATATGTATCAGGAATAAGAACTGATTTGTTCTCATTTTGAATGAATATTTGCTGCTTCAGGCAATATTAAACTGTCTTACAACACAGCTGTGCTGCAATAATAATAAAAAAGATAGATGTAACTTGTCAAATTAAACATTTTGCTGGTAGCTATCACTCGTTTGCGATGTCAGAGCATCCTGAATCTGTCGAAAGTGGAAGTTAATGATGGATTTATCTCGCTTTGTGGAAATTCCCTTAGAGATAAACAGCTCAATATTGTTGCATATAAAACACAAATGCTTGGAGATTTGAATGTGCTTCAGAACACAATTTATTTTCTCATTGGAGGCACCGCATTTAACCTCTGTCTGGCACCATAAATGGCTTTAAATAAACTAATAAATTAAATAAACTGCAAGATGGATTTGGTTTAAATTAACAAGACAGAAACATTTAATTGTTTGCTTTTAAATTTCAGTTAGTCTGTTTGCTGTTTGCATCTCAGTCATTTAATTAATGTACTGTAATTAGAAATTTCTGGTACAATTCAGATAAGCTTAGGCACTATAATGTCATTGGCAGAATTAAAGTGCCCCTATTATGCTATTTTAAAGGTTCCTAAATTTGTTTTGGATGTCTCCTACAATAGGTTTACATGCATTAAAGTCCCTCTGTGGTGAAAATCAAGTTTTAAGACAAACCATGCGCAAATTCATTAGTCAACACCATTACTGAGTATTTTCTCCTAAAAACTGCAGTGAAAAAAAAGACGAGGTCTTTCTGATATCACAAATTACCTTGTAACCAATCATGTCAATGTGCAGGCGGGCTTTAGCATATCATTATTATGCTCTGCAAGGGGAGACTCAAGAGAAGCCAGGTTATCCCGCTATATTTTTCATTTGATATGAAAAATCGGGTACATTTAGAAATATACCGGGTGAATTACTGTATGTATATTACGATGTTATGATGAACTATATGCCTTTCTCCACTGACGTTTAAGTTGTTCAAAGCGTTTCTAAGGATGCTGATTTTTAGAGGTCTTGTGGTTTGTGCAACACATTATTAACTGTTTAATAACTTAAGCAAAAAAACTAATCATATTAATTACCGTTATGTGTCCGATTTTGTAAAGAGCGATACTATTGTGCAGCGTTTACCTCAGTAAGTTGACCAAGTGGATCTCTGAGCTGTGAGCAAATGGAGGCGGGGCTAATTTGCATATTCATGGTTTTGCGTATTCTAAATGAGGCAAGGCTGTAGAGTTACATTCAAGCTATTTTAAGGCATGAAGATTTTTTTTTCACAGAAAAAAAAAAAAAACATTTAAATATGTCTTCATGGTGATCAAACATGAGTTTTAAGGGATAAAATGATTGACTACAGAGGGACTTAAAAAGTCCAAAAAACACTTTTATTTTTCTTATATTATACATTGCACATTACCTCATTTCTCAAAGAGTCTGGAAACTGTTTGTTTGAAGATTCAGTCTCTCTAAACCCCTCCTTTCTGATAGACTATGCTCTGATTGGTCAGATGGTCCAGTCTGTTGGTGATTGGTCAAACGCTCACAGCATGTGTCGTAAATGAAACACCCATTACCATATGTGAATTTCAGCTCCGGAGGCTTCCTCAGCACTTGTTACAGTGAAATGAACAGTAACAATGGCATAGTTTTTTTTTTTTTTTTTTTTCCCCGTATCAATTCCAACGCGAGTCCTCATCCTTTGGAAGTGCATGAAAAGTGGGTTTGCATTCGCAGCACAGAAAACAGCGTCTTCCATGCATGTCAACAACACAAACCAAACACTTCCAGGCCTCAGCTACAACAGTGTTTGAGGGCGGGTCAAAGTAGATGTTATTTACAGGCAGCCAATGAGGACCATTGGTTGGCATTATGCAAATTTGTTACATTGTTACCATGTGTAAATGTACAATTTACATTTCTATCATCAAGTTTGCACTTACATTTTTTCTTGAATTGAAGCTAAAATTTAGAACCAACTCTGACATTTATGCAAAAAATAATACAAACAACAACCTTGAAACTGCCACGTTGTTTTGGGTTTTGTTTTATATTTATATATGTCTTTTATTTTGCAATTCTCACAGTCATGTTTCCTGTTTGTCTTGCATTTCCCTTGGCATCATGTGATCTTTTGCTTCCCCTGTTTATGTGTCACTTTCTGATTTGTTCATTGTTCGTTACAGAAACAATAGCTTTATTATCTTCGTTTGGGGACTTTTCTTTGAAAATTGTGTGTGAAGTGATGATTAATCAGCATATTTATGTAATTAATGCCATTATTCTTTTTTTGAATTGACAGACCTAATTATAAACTGTTATATAAAAATTAGCTCAAATTAGCTTAAAAGCTCAAATCTATATTGGATATTATTTCAAAGATTATTTTTAACATTTTCCTGGTGCCATTTCCACAGATCATTTAATACAGTAGACAGAAATATGTCGGATTTGCCTTCCTGGGAGCCCTTGTGGACCAGCGCTGAATTGTTTGCTTTGATGTCTTTGAGATATGAATTATGAATCTCTCCCCAAAATGTGATTAAATGTGAACAAAACCGATTGAACTGCTGTGCCGGTCAGCCCCTTTCACATCCCACCTTTCCTCCAAACCAGCTTGCTAATAATCTCTGATTGCACTTTGAAGTGGAAATGGGTTGTTTCCAGAGGAGCAGATCATCTGCACACCCAGTGAGACTCTAGTGATTCATTTGACATGTTTAATTTATGGCCCATGCCAGGAGCACATAATGGCAGAAAGAGGATAATTTTTTAAATGATTTATTGATGGAAGATTGAGGTGATACAACTAGCTTTCATGAAAAAATGAGTGAAGTTAATAGGGTTCGCTGTCTCTGGAACAATCAGACAGAAAAATAGTGACATCTAGAATGAAACTTTGATGAGCTTATCTCAAGGGAAACCCATGACTTGTCTTGACAGGCTGCAGATGGTGACATCTCTTTGTCTGAGAGGAGCACCTGTCAGATATCCCCATTCAGTATCATGAGTGCTGTTTTCAGTGCTTTAAATAAAATAAAATTACTCTGGTTAATAAGATAAAATTACTCTTCATTAAGAGACATTTTACAGCTGAAGTGTGTCATTTTTCTCAAAATATCCCAGTTTAATATGCAGAGACAATTTTAAGTGAGTTATTATTCAGTAGCCTAATTCATCAATGAGTTTGCACTAAGATTTGTTATTTACTTATTTATTTTTTATTTATTTGAGGAAATTTACCAGAAACCACATGTACGCAAAAGTATCAGTGGCCATAGAAACAAGTTATTATTAGTAACAATAGGGATGTCCTGAGCCAATCTCAAGCATTTTTTTTTTTTTTTTTACTGATTGGTATCGACTATACTAAAGCCCAAAGTACACTTCACTTTTTTATGCGTATGCGAGGGTCAGTGTACAGTGCGGTAATTTTGTCATTAGAAGAGTACGCACGTACCATACGCGCACTGCCAGGTTTTTGTAACCATGCTTTGTACGTGTAGGTCGCATATGTGCATTTAATTTTTTTGCAGAAATTAGTTTATCCACAAAGTGGCAACCATGCCCTGGGGGCGTCGATTCACAAGGTAGTCGACGAAAACCTGCATAAACAAAACAGACAGCATGCAAGCTACAGCGACAATGGAGGCCTATATAGACAACAGATTGTGCGAAGAGGTTAGAAAGTGCCCTCATTTGTACAACTGTAGCATGAAAGAATACAAATATATTTACATGGGTTGTAACTCGTGGCGAGAGATTGCTCAAAACTGTGTATGCGTCAAACGCCTGTGTGCGCGCACAAATCAAGTGAAATATACTTCGCAAGGCTGTGCGTTCCACTGTAAAAAACAAAAACAAAAACAAAAAAAAAGAAGTATACCCAGGGCTTAAGCCCGATCCTTTATTTTACGCCAAACGTCATCTGTCATACATGTGTTGTGCAGTAGGTGGCGATATACACCTTCATGCGGGTTTGCCAACTGCCAAAAAGGAAAAGAAGCTCAAATGTGTGTGCGAGAACCAATGAGGTATTTTCTAGCTCATCGTAGATTCTGTGTTTAGCATATTTGATGCACACTATTTGCAACGCATAACTCCAAAGTCATTTATTTACTATGTATTTTTATCTGCCGTCAGAATGTCTGAGACGGCGTCGCCATAACGTGTTGCTGTGTGGGTTGCCTCTTGCTTTGGACTTGACTGACAGACTGGCATTCTGACATTGCAATTTTTTTTTTCTTTTTTGTTGCAGTTATTCTGCTTATTGTACATATAAAATACAATGTTTAAATCTGTAGTCTCATATTCATAATTGTGACCACACAGTCTGTTTACAATATCAACCATTGTAAGAGATGTTTATGTCTGCCAATGTCTTCAGAAAGAGAGAGAGAGAGTATCTTATTATTAGAATAATATTACAAGTATCGAATCAGGAGTCTGTATCGCAATATTCAATGACCCATTGTTTTGTTTAGTTTGAGCATCCCGATCAGCCTGACACTGCAACTTTGGTTCAACCAATGGCATCAGTTTGGGGGTGGGACCACCTGTTTGACTAACCAATGGGGGAGTATTCAGGCACCCTGTTTGAAAACAATAAAATCATTATTTTCGCAATTCAATTTGGTGAATTCAATTCAATGTTACTCTTAAAGCAGGAGTGGATAATTTCTGTGCCAAATAATAATAAAAAAAAGATATGTAACTGTAATTTTAACCCTTAAACGCATACCTCGGGTTTTTACTGACCCGGGACGTCATTCACTACCCTCCTCCTCATTCATTTTTTAAAGTTAGACATCAACCTTCTTAGTATTCCTCAATCAATTCATTATAAACAATATAACAAGAAAAAAATATAAAATTATAAAAGAATGCCTGTTTTTCCATTATTTTTTTTTTGTAAGAAATGACCAAAGGTGTGTAACAATGTAAGTATATTTTTTCTGCACAGCAATAATTGAATCTTTGATGACTAAGTGCAATTCACCTTTATTCCACAAGGTAGCAATGTCTAATACACAATGATGAAGTCACATTTCACTCATAGTTACTGCAGGCAGAAAACAAAAGAATCAGAAGTATCATCATCAAAACTTGAAATGGCTCAGCGATTTACTGCAGAGCAAGTACTGAACGCCATCAAATATTAGCGTCACTGTCACTTGATGATGGATCTGGTGAAGAAGCTGTCAGTGATCAAAATATTGATATTGAAGATGTTGAAAATGACAGTTTTGAGAAAATGTTTGAGATCGCGAATATGAGCCAGATGCTGAATATACTGGGAAATGAGCTCTGACGAGGACAGTGATGATGGTATAAAACATCTGTTCAAAAGGTTGCAAGCTCCAAAAGGTAATAAAATATGCTTTATTTTTCTGTAATTGTTACCCTATTATCAGGAGAGTTGTATATTATTGCGACAGGTAGAGATCCATCCATCTTAGATATAGATCCGGGTCGCTAAAGACCCGAATATGTAATAATGATTTTTTGTATAATGATTAAAAGTTTTTGCTCAAAGCTTTGAATATTTACTTAAAGCCTTGTTTAAAAGTTTTTTTTTTAAGCTTTAAAATTTGAAGGTTTATTTCCAGTAATACATTACCTGTGTTGAATTTCTTTGAATTGCAAGTTATTTTATTTAAAATCTGCTTTTTGTGATATTTCTTTTTCCAGCCTAGTATGAGTTGTTTTCTTGCTTTGCTGCATTATTCAAATCTACTTAGCTGTGACCCATGAGCTTCTGGTCGTACGGCAGAACCTTGGCCTACTTTGATGCAGTAATCTAACTGAAATTAATTCAGAGTGATTTACTATGACTGGTGAAATCTCATTTCCTCTTAAAGACAGGAGCGCACCCTCCCTTTGTCATATACTGTATATTGAATGCAGACATTCGTACCACTGAAGCCAAAGCTCATTTTAACGACTTGCTTTGTGTCATTAGCCTTGCGCTGATTGAAGCGTTTCCATTTGGTAAACTCTTGAGTCATCAGGCGGGAAGTCATTTCCAGAAGGGCATCCACAATGCTTTTAAAACTCAGAAAGAACATAATAAATAACTGATCGATTTTCTCCTACAGACTCTTCCTAGCAGGAAGCTTGAGATGTAATTGGCCCTGTAAGCAACATTTGTCTTGATTATAGTCCATTTGAATCCACTAAGATGAGCTTGCTGCTGTCTATTCCTCAAGTCACTTTTCAGAGGCTGTAGAGATAAATCTGACCTGCTTCACTCCAGCTGGTGTCATCACATCGTCTGGGACTGTCTGAAGTGAACTAGGCCAGAATTATTCAGTGGTGGATTCTTGATAAGCCAATACATTAATAAAGTGATGCAGTTTCTGCTCTAAAGGTCATCTAAAAAAGAGGCTTGGCTGAAAGAGTCGGGGAAAGTTTCATGTTGCCATAAAAATAAAGGGGAAAAATATATTGTGCTGTGGCATAATACTGAATTATTGTACTCATTGACAAAGGTGGAAAGCAGGGATATACTGTATATATGCTTCACTTGCTGGACCCTAATTTCTTCTGGACTAGTGATTTGTGTGATTGACAGTCACAGAAATTTAAGATGTTATTCTCCAGTTATCTTTACATCCAATATCCAGCTACAACCTGATTGAAACAGTAAAATAGCTTGATTAGTCAGATTTGTGAACGAATCATAATTTCAACATTTTGTTCACTAATCTGACATTTTTGCTTGTCAAAATTGCTATGCAGGGTCATTGGAAATATGTGCCTGTTGCGACATTTCTGCAAAATGATATTACAGTATGTTGTTTCTTGCACATTTTGTGACACTTTCAAAGAGAAATGTCGAGCGAGTGATGCTAAAAGCGTGTTCAGTTTTATACAAAACTGATGAATGTGAATCTGGCAATGTTTTATTACGTTGTTTGTTGTACGTATCAAATTTAAAAATAGAATACCACTCTATACCCTACCCTAACCGATGGCATTAACGAAAGCAAATGTAAGATAAAAACACATTTGCTGCAGCAACCATGCCATTTTAGCTGCTTCTTTGTCTTTGAGATGCTGTACCAGGTGAGCTACTGAGCAAATTTACTATGTTAGAGAAGTCATAAATATGGAGATGATTATGTGATTCAAACCTCATAATGTATTAGTTAACAAACCATGCTCTGTGCTAAAGTGTTTTGAGGTCATAACATAGTATTGTGCAATCCCCTGTGATCATAATTTGTGTGAAAAGGAATAAAAGTTGTTGGTGTTTTGGTGAGAGCTCAACCTGCAGCTCGACGTCCCGGCAGGGCATCCTCAGAGACGGCGTAGGGCTGCAAGCATCCGGCAGCGGCAGGGCTGGAGGACTGGTTGAGCTTCACTGTGCTACAAGACTAGACAGACAGACGGTAAGAATAACACAGTCCATAGTTCGTACAGTCATTAGTGCTGTCTAAAAACAGCAATGATGACGGTATCGGGTGGGATAGGGTGAGAGTTGATACTTCCTCATTGAAGTTTATCAGTCAGACCTCATTCTCCATAGTCAGGACTCCCTCGTCCGCTGATGTCGTGGGCTCACACTCCTGGTCAGACTCACAATGGAGCTCCACTATGGGGCGAGGGTCAGCTCTGTCCTCTTCTCCTTGGGCTCTGGCTGACACGTCGCAGCGGGTGGTAGCTCTCCGTCTGCGGGGGGCACACACGAGTTCTCTGCGGTTGAAGGTGGTGATTCGGGCTTTTGTCCTTGATCAGGGACAGATGTTCTCCAGACATCTGATGATGGTTTCTTTCCAGTTTAATCCGGTGGTGTCTGGGAGGTCCACAGGGTGATGGTAATTTGCCCTGATTCAGAACAGTGACTTCAGGGTCTCGTCATCGAAAGGGGCAGGTGATGGCGAGACGGAGAAACTCCTCTGAAAACTATAAAAAGTTGTGGCTTTTCTGAGCCAAGTGCCGCAAACTTAGTGGCGTAATCCATTTAGGTTGGTCGGTTGTTCTGTCACACGAGGTCTGAGGATTATAAAAATATGAACAAGGTTTATTAAACAAAAGGCTAGAGACCATAACAGCTTGCATAAACACAAATAACAACCGACAACTAAAGAGTGAACAAGGAGGAACTTAAAAACACAATGGTGTTTAAACTAAATGATGATCAGCTGTAATGATGAGTTAGTGTGCATGGAAACAGATGAGTGGCGGGAAACAAAGACAAAGTGACTGAAGAAAACAAACTGAAAGTCCATGGAAACTGAACATAACTGTGACACTCACCTGCATCCTTTTTGAAACTTGAAAGTTCTAGAATTTTCATTTTTAATTGAACTATCCCTTTAAAATCTTTCTGTTCATCCTCCCTCAGTCTAATTAGAGACTAATTGGTAATGCTTTACAGTCCCATGTGAATGCAAACAATTCTTTTCAGATCCTACTAACCTGTTACCACCTGCTGAAAATCTCTCACAGATAATAAAATCAAGCTATTAAAATTTGATAGGAGCCCCAGTCGTATAGGCATTATCATTGGAATGTTACTTCAATATCAAATGATAGTTTTGTTATTATTCTCTCCCTGGATAGCTGTATTACAGCCTTCATTAATTTTCACTGAAACTAATTTGCTTCAAGCTGTGTTTTAATTGTGCTAATTTTCAAATCATAATTCATCTCTGTTTCTGTTTGATATTAGAGTTTTTTTTGTTTGTTTGTTTTTTTTTTTGTTTGTTTGTTTTTTTTAAATACAATTTTCAATATTTTTAAATCATTTTTCTGCTTTTCTAGAAAACTTTCTCTCAAATACTTTTTCAAAATCAAACACATTTATTCTTTTTCATCTATTTTATTTTTTTTTAACCCCTGCAGACATTTTGTGGCAGCTTTATAGATTGTTGTTGGTCTCGTGCTGTGACCATATGATGCCCATTTTCACCTCCATTGGCCATCTGTGCCTCTGCCTGCTGGCAACTCACACTGTGCCCACAGAATCCATTTAGTTTCAATTAACTCTGCTACCATCCACTCCAGGGACACAGTATTTGTGTGATGACAGCAATATGTATGGTGGCAACTGCTACTGCATACACTGAGTTCACCTTTCCCCCTTTAACACTTCTAGCCTTTTTCGTCTTTCCAAAAATAGCTGGTCCTTTTTTTTTTCTTTTTTCTTTTTTTTTTTTTTGGCTTTATGGAAGCTTGAAATCCATTAGTGGAGTTAAATACTCTATTATTCGAGAAGCTTGGCTGCTTCTCTCTCTCAGAGACATTATAGGATACACTCACATATACAGACTACTATATATAATTTGTAATGTTTTTTTAAAGAAGTCTCTTCTGCTCACCAAGGCTGCAATTATTTGATGAAAAATATAGTAAAAACAGTAATATGGTGAAATATTATTACTATTTAAAACAAAACAAAAAAAAAAATCTATTTGAAAATATTTTAAAATGTCATTTATTCTTGTAATACAAAGCTGAATTTTCAGCATCATTACTCCAGTCTTCAGTGTCACATGATCATTCAGAAATCATTCTAGTATTCTGATTTGCTGCTCAAGAAACATTTCTAATTATTACCAATGTTGAAAGTAATAATATAAAAGTATTAATTTCGATTTGTTAAAATCTTACTTTCCCCATACTGTATCATGGTTTCCACAAAAAAACAAAACAAAACAAAACAAAAGAAAAAAAATAATCAAAACTTTTCAACTTTTATTCAACACATTGATCAAAAGTGACATTAAAGATTTATAATGTTACAAAAGATTTTTATTTCAAATAAGTTCTGTTCTTTTTGACATTTCTATTCATCAAAGTATCCTGAAAAATATATCTTGGTTTCCACAAAAAATATTAAGCAGCATAAATTTTTAGATTGTCAAAATCGACAAAAATAAGAACCATTAATAATAATTGAGCACCGATAACTGATAACAACTGAGCACAAAATCAGCATATTAGAATGATTTCTGAAAGATCATGTGACACTGAAATTCAGCTTTGACATCACGGGAATAAAATTACATATATACATAATATATTACATATATATTATACATAAATTGAACTATAACAAGTTATTACAAGTTACCCTATTACAAGTTATTACAACTATCACAGTCATGTCATGTTTAATTTCATTGTCTTGCTCTAACCCTAACCCTTTCTAACCTTGTGTATTTAAGCCCTCAGTTTTCCTCAATTCATGGTCTCATGTTAACATTATATAGTGTTTATTGTTCCCTGTGTTTATTAAAAGTGATTATATTGTTCATTCTGCGTCACACATCTCGTCTGTTGTATTTCCTACAGCTACCCGTGACAAAAACAATATGGCCGCCAAGTGAACTGAATTATCGCAAAAGGACTTTGACCTTACTTTCATTAAAAGATTAGTTCACTTCAGAATTAAAATTTCCTGATAATTTACTCGCCCCCATGTCATCCAAGATGTTTATTTCTTTAGTCGAAAAGAAATTAAGGCTTTTGAGAAAAACATTCCAGGATTTTTCTCCATATAGTGGACTTCAACAGGGTTCAACAGGTTGAAGGTCCAAATTGCAGTTTCAGTGCAGCTTCAAAGGGCTCTACACGATCCCAGACGAGGAATAAGGGTCTTATCTAGTGGAACGATTGGTCATTTTCTAAAAAAAAAGTAAAATTTTATATACTTTTTAACCACAAATGCTTGTCTTGCACTGCTCTGCGATGCGCCATGCGTTACGTAATTACGGTGGAAAGGTCACGCGTGAAGTAGGCGGAAGTACCGCAGTAGGGCGAAAAATTTTCGCCTGGAATGTTTTCTTCAAAAACCTTAATTTCTTTTCGACTGAAGAAAGAAATACATAAACATTTTGGATGACATGGAAGTGAGTAAACTATCAGGAAATTTTAATTCTGAAGTGAACTAATCCTTTAAAACGGCCATACAGTTAAAAGAAAAGATCACTGCAGTGAGGGAAAACAAAGTATTCCTCTATCTGCCTGAATTTGAATGCTGCTTCAGAGCAGCTCTTATCTCATTTATTCACTTTCATATTTTCTCCACCATTTATTATCTTCTCTTAGTTCTTCATTATGGGGCTCTTAAAGCATGTCTACGGCATGGATGTGTTTCTTTCTGCCTGATCAGACATTGGCAACTCACTGTGTGAGCATGTGAGGATATAAATAATATGGAATGATAGCAGCTGCGGTTCTCCACATCTCGACAGGCAGTACGACGACTCCACCCTCATTAGAGATCTGATCCACATGCGCTGATGATAACAGGCTTTAGAATTTGAGAGGAGAGATCTGAACTAGTTTCCAAAAGCCTGAGTCCTTTTGAAGCCTGAACATGCTGTGAGTGTACTTATGTTTCAAATGAGAGTTATGAAATCAAAATGTATCCAGGGATGCTAAATGACAGCACAGACTTCTGGTGCATGTGAGCGTAACTGAGATAACTTAGACTTGCTTCTGGAGACTGAGGGAAGTTTGTTTGGTTGTTTTCACAGCTGAATGAGGGTAAGTTCAGCTGCTCGAGAAGGATTGTGTTACTAAATGTCTTTTACAGATGGATTTATCTCAGTGACTTAATCAGACTTAGGAATCGTTCAACCCTCAGGTGTTAACATGAAGGCTTCTCTTAGAGATAAAAATCAAATCGGTAATGGTTTAGAAGGAGGACTATTTGTATATGCTTCGATTTTCCCTATAGTACTAAAAGAGGTTAATTTGTAGTTTAAATGGAGTTTTTAACAAACGTTCAAGAGGAGCATGTTCATTTTAACCTTGTCGATCAGCACAAGGGTATTTAAATCGGCTGTTTACCATGCTCAATTCTTCATGCACCCCTCATCCACCCCCATCAATGTTGTTATAATTAACTACATGGCAAACACACACACACACACACACACACACACGTTTGTTTTTGTGAATTGTGGGGACATTCCATAGGCATAATGGTTTTTATGTACAAACTAGGGGTGCAACGGTTCTCGGTAAAAAATCTAACCGTTCGGTTCTCCACCCACGGTTCTGCACGCGCTTGCACCGCGGTTCATCCCGAAACCTGATGACGCATCTATATGGTTTGTTGAAAACAGCAACGTGTAAAACAGACAGGCAGATTCGGCTAATGTATGTTTCAGTCGATGGATAGGCCACGCATTCTGGTTTCCCAATACGTTACAACAGCGATGATCAAAAGAACATGGACAAAACAGTCACTGTAAACAAATGTTCAATGACGTGCCATATGCTCTATGACCAGTCATTTACGACGTCATCACCCGGGTGTTGATAGCGCGCGAACGCAGGTGAGACATGAACAGCTCGCGTTGCTATCTGTGTTTAAACTAAACTCATTTAAACCTTGCCAATTTAAACCGTAAGACGCAAAAGAAAACTCGAGCGCGCTGTGAGATTTGTGTGTGTGTGTGTGTGTGTGTACACTTATCTGAAGCGCATACACGGAGTGCCGCGTCACAGTGCGCAAATACTCTCGCGCAAATTCTCTTTCAAATCTTGCATCTGAACGGACAAATTCACACAAAATAATGTCAACATGCCCATCTTAGCGAGTATTCTAACAAACATAGTAGGTTATGTCTTAAGAGAAAAACGAGACAGACAACATGTGTAACAGAATATGTACTGGATCTTTGAATTATTTCTTAAAGGGACTGCAGTCTAATATTTCTGCTCTCTGTGTTTTTAGTGTTAATCAAACGACATAAATTGAAGAAATCACTCACTAGTCTTGACTGAATAGGTTTTGTAACTTCAATAATGTTTAATCTTTATTGCATTTATTCAAAGAAGTTTATGTGCAGTGTTATTTTATATTTGATTACATAATTCAATTTCTGTAGGCTACCTGAAAACTATTGTTAGATACCTAAAAAACCTGTAAAGCATTGTTTATTTTATTTGTATCTTAGCTCTCATGTATTTATTTGTGCTGTTTCTTGTAGTTAGATTATTTGTCTTTATTTTCTTTATTTTTATTTGACAATTGTCCTATTTTTTAGGGAACATAGCACATACCGAACCGTACTGAAACCGTGACCCTCGAACCGTGATACAAACCGAATCGTGAGTAATCTGAACCGTTGCACCCCTAGTACAAAGCGTATTTTCTATCGCCCTACACCAACCCTACCCATCACAGAAAACTGTGCACATTTTTACTTTCTCAAAAAAAAAACTCATTCTGTATGATTTATAAGCCTTTTGAAAAATGGGGACATGGGGTAATGTCCTCATAAGTCACCATCTCCTTGTAATACCTATGTCATACCCATGTCATTATACAAATTTGTGTCCTGATATGTCACAAAAACGCACACACACACACACACACACTTAAATGCATAAATAAAGTTCACATCTGTACACATTTTTAAAATTTAATGTGTGTTACCATGATGGTGTTTAGTGTTTGTGTGAATGACACTGTGTGCACTCGATTGGATTATTGTTGATGAAATTAGCTGGATGGTGAAGTTGTGCTGTTCTGACAATGCTGTTCTGTCTTCGCTAGGTTGAGTTGCAGGTGATGTTCTTTCATCCATGCTGAGATGTACGCCAGGCAGATAAAAAGTTAATCATCCTTTTAATCTGAAATATAAAAAGCATATATCAATAAGTTGGTAGAGATAAGTAATACAAGATCATTTACTGCTTTGTGCACTGTGTTCAGCAAATTATCCAGGGATTTTTTCCTCCTTCATTTTGCATGATATATTGATTAATATGCCCCTGAAGCAAGATGTACACATCTAGTGTGAATAAAGCCTAAGGCAGAGTGGAGGAGAGCTGAAAATAAAGCTCAGGATGGCCGACAGGTGTCTGAAACCAGAAGCTGTTTATCAATCAATTCACTCTTTTTTTGGGTATCAAAAAAAAAAAATCATCTGCAAAAAGGATTTCAATCTCAGATTAAGCTTATTGATAATGTAATGCTAAATAAGCTATTTGCCTGTAAGGTACAAGAGTAAATACTTTTAACTTTCTTATAAGTTCTGCTTAAAACCACTTCACTGTTTATTAATATTTGGAAATAAAAATGAGGTTTGATCCAAAAAAAAAAATATATAATTTTTTTTTTTTTTTTTTTTTTTAATATTATATTATATTATATTATATTATATTATATTATATTATATTATATATATATACACACACACACACACACACACACACACACACGAACAAAACCAAAACTAGACATGACAGAATCCCCCCCCTCTACAGGCAGCTCCCGACACCCAACATAAAACCAAAACTAGACAAAAAGTCCAGGAGGGTGGTGGAACGGAGGTGGTCTTGGGGGGAGGGATGGTGGGCCAGGCCTGTGCAGGGGAACGGGACATGGACCTGGGCATGGCAGAGGAGGGCCTGGGCCGTGGGGCATGGGCGGACCCGGGCCGTGGGGCATGGGCGGACCTGGCAGGCTAGGACACCTCCAGGGCGGTGCTGGTAGTTCAGGGAACCAAGTCGGCGCCGGCAGCTCAGGGGGCCATGGTGATGCAGGCAGTTCAGGAGACCATGGCGGTGCAAGCAGTTCAGGGGACCATGGCAAGGCAGGCAGTTCAGGGAGCCAGAGAGGCACGGTCTCCATGGCCATAGCAGGGTACCTATAGTAATAATGTCTTTAAGTGCCACCTCGTTAAAATCCACCCGATGACAGAGGTTGCAAAAATCCTCAACATAATCCTCCACACTATGATTGCCCTGGCGGAGACGTAGGAGGGAAACTGCTGGGTTCATATTTATGCGGTCATGCATTCTGTAATGAAGATCCACTGGAGGCAAGTTGATGGAACCCAAGTGCAGTTTTATTAACAACTTAATCATACATAAAACAAAGACGTGGCAAAACAAGAATGTGAACGTGAACGTGAACAAACCTTACCCACAGTGGTACAGGGAACAATGCATGACAAAGAACAAGGCAAACATGAGGGCTTAAATACACAAGGGCAATGACATAACAAGGGACACCTGTGAGCAATCAACCAATAAACCAATGACAACATAAGACACATGGCAGGATCACATGACTAGAACATGACAAACAGGAAACATGACAATGAAAACATAACAAGAATATGAATGAATGAATAAATTTCAAAAATAAGACATGAAACATGAACATGAACAAAACCAAAACTAGACATGACAATATATATATATATATATATATATATATATATATGTGTGTGTGTGTGTGTGTAAATAATGATTAAGATCTGTACACTTGCATGTATTACTTTTTTTAAGAAAAAAACTTTTTATTCTTACATATAGAGTCATTAAATCTATTTTTTTTTTTTCTTATCCTTATCTTATAATGGGTTTTAGGTCCCTTTACCGAACATTTGAGTTTCAAGCCTCAGCAAGAGGAGCTGAAAGCTAAACACTCACAATTTCGCTTCAATATCCCAAGTGGTAATTTTCTGATATATTTTACAAGTGCTTCTGTTGCATCTCAGTCTGTCACAAAGTGGTTTTAGAGTATGACACTGTTGTCTAACACAAAGCTTAATGTCATCTGTGGGTAACTACTGTCTAAACAGTTGTCACTGCAAAATGAACATCTTTCTACTTGTGCCTAAGACCAAAATATATACTGACATAAAGTGCTAGCAAATGCTGCTACTGCAAGAGCAACATTACTGGTATGAACCTACAAAAAAGGAATGCTTGGCATGGGGACTTGATCAAAATGAGATATTTTGAGGCTTGCGTTGTGTTTGATGGTGTTGAAGAGCTCTTTATCTGGGTGGGTGACATCTGCTCTATTCCAGGAAATGACAGCTTGTATACGTCAAGGCGGGATTGATAATCTGGCATATCAGGCATTTTCCCCGTGGGCTGACGCACTTTGTGGCCAATACAATGTTGTTGTTGTTGTTGTTGTTTGCCAAGGATTGTCCCATTGATTTGTCTTCTGTATAGAGTGGTGCAGGTATGACATCAGAATCCGGAAGTCTTACATACATATATATATATATAAAGTTTGTTAACTTCATTTGCAGTAAATTCAATAATATCATTATTTGTTTCTTTCCTATTTTATGTATTCATTTATTTACTACAATTTAAGGCCCTAACCCCAGCAAAAACATTCAGGGGGGAACTCGTGGACTGGATTTGTCCAGGGTCTGAATTTTAGCCCCAGTCCAGCCCTGCTATACGTATAGCCAATCTCTCTTTGAACTTTCATTTCTGCTGTGAATGCTGGGTTAACTGAGAGAAATTAATATCGAGGACCTCTGAATCTCAGATGATTCTACCAGTTACTCTCCAAAACATCCTCAAATTTATGCAGCCCAGATATATATAGAAATTCATGAGTGATTCATCAATAAGAAACTGTCTTTTCTCAAAAGTTGTTCCTTTGCGTTTTTCGCGTACAGACGACAATGCTGTCAATACAATCCCTGTTCACACGGATCCGCAAAAATGACTAAAAAAGCTGTATTATGCTGCCAGGCCAGTAGTTGGCGATGTCACTTTGTAAAGAAACACTAAGCGCCTATGGACTGAACACGTAATATATATGTGCGTGACGTCACCGTTTTCTCAAATTCATTTTGTCAAATTTTGTTTACATGGAGACGATAAAAATATTGTTTTCAAAAACTCGCACTTTGACACCCGTTTTTAAAAGTTTAAGTTACATGAAACAAAACAGGTAGGGAAACAGAACTCATTACAGATATGGGGTGCTTCTCAAATGGAAGGCTGCATCCTAGTAAGGCTGCATATCTCGGCTGCCAAATCATCAAGCACTGCCGAAGGCCTTCTTAATTTGAAGGATCCTTGGAAGGCAGCCTTTTGTCACTGGAAGAATGCAGACGAAGGCTGAATCACAATAAACAATAGGCTTTAATTCCGCGAGCAGGCAGATATGCAACAAAGTGCTAACACAGAAACAATAACCGACAAAGAACACAGAACAGGCAGATACACAGATAATGACTGCTAAACGGGAACAGCTGACAAGACTTAACTAATTAGAAACCATATTGACTAACGAGGACTATTGCAGGCAAGACAGAACTGAACTAAACTGAACATACATGTGACATTACGCCCCCCTCGGAAAGACGCGACCTCGCGTCGTAACAGAAAAAGTTCAAGAGGTAAGAGGGCGGAGGCTTCGGTGGAGGGCGTGGAGATGGGGACGGACAGAATCCTGGGGACGTTGGCCATAGGCACCATGGTGGCGCTGAAGGTGGGAGGATCCAGGGTGGAGCCTTGACTGACGGGCTGGGCGGCAACCGGGAGCCGATTGACGGGGGCGGAACCATGGTGAGTGGTGGAGGAACCGGCGGAACAGAGTGGTTGACGGACCGTGGCGACATCGCAGACCTGGAAGACGGGAGCTGAGCCGCTGACTCACAGGACTGAGGCGATGACGTGGTGACGGATGACCGGGGTGACGATGTGGTGAGGGAGGCTGATGGGGAGGTCAGAGGAAGGGAGGGGTCCAGTGATGCCAGAGGGGTGCAGGGTGAGGACGCAGCCTGAATCCCGGAAGTCCGTGGCTGCAGCTGGGCGTCGACCGCTGAAGGCCGAACTGGAGTGTTGAGCGATCCCAGCGGAGCTTCCGGGCAGACGGACCGCAGAGGCGATGAAGGAGTGGTGGGTCGAGGTGAAGGAGACGGGCTGACAGGTCGAGGTGGAGGTGTGGTCCTGGAGGCCCGAGGTGCGGCCGGGGACTCGGCCTCTAGCTGAGCTGGTGGTAGGGAAGCCTGAGGCGCGGAGGATGAGCCGCACAGAGTGAGCGGCGATGGCAGAGCCAAGGAGCTTCACAACCCCAGTGGTGCCAACGGATCCAGGGGGCTGGTCGTGACCAGCGATGGAGACGGGACAAGGACAACAGGCAGGGATACGGGCTGAAGACTTCTGGACGGGACCGGCGAAGAAGATGATGATGTGAGGGTGGGGACTTGGGTGGGAAAAAGATCCGTGGACCACAGGTTTATCAGGTCCAGGTCCGCTCCTGGTTCTGCGGTGGACTGACTCGCTTGCGTCAACTCTGGGGCTTTGATGTTGTCTGGCTCCGGTTTGGGAACGACCTCGGTGGGAGCCTCAGGCTCGCTGGCTGTGAGGGAGAGGCCACCATTCTGGAGCATCCAGGCCAGGTACCCCAGATACGGCCTGCTCTCCGGGAGAAGGAGAAGCCGCAATACTGGTGAGTCCATACTATATTCTTATCTCGTTTTGAGAGGTCGGTTATTCTGTCACTGGAAGAATGCAGACAAAGGCTGAATCACAATAAACAACAGGCTTTAATTCCACGAGCAGGCAGATATGCAACAGAGTGCTAACACACAAACAATAACCAACAAAGAACACAGAACAGGCAGGAACTTAAATACACAGATAATGACTGCTAAACGGGAACAGCTGACAAGACTTAACTAATTATAAACCATAGTGACTAACGAGGACTAATGCAGACAAGACAGAACTGAACTAAACTGAACATACATGTGACACCTTTGTTTTGCGCCCTTCATTCAGCTCATTTTGCAAGATGAATCAAGTGTATCCTTCGGGTCCTTCCATCACCCACAATCCTTTGCACAGATGCCAGTTCACGAAAAAGAACTGACGGCAAAAGAGTTGGCACTGAGCTTGTCTGAGTTCATATGAAATGTAAGAAAAATTATGTTTTCGAAGATGAAGGCATACATGCAACTTCTGTTTTGGTATAAATTAATCACTTAACACTAAACTGCTAACAATGTAAGCCACTGGGAGACCACAGACAGTTATATTTCACTGTATTGCATTAATAGAAAAGCAGGTGATATAAATATTTTTAATACAAAGCATTTTTCCAAAATTAATTTTTAATAGTATTTTTGTGCTGTGACTGTGGGACGGGAACATGTGTAATGTAGCCATGCACACTTACTAGAGCATCTCATTCTAGCATTTAATGCTGAGGAGGACTCTAACCTACAAATTTTAAAATACTATTTTCTATTTGAATAAATGGTAACACTTCACTTTTCATTTGTTAACATTAGTTAATGCATTAATTAACAGGACAGGGTTTATTTGAAATAAAAATCTTTTGTAACATAAATGTCTTTATCTCACTTTTGATCAATACCCTTGCTGAATAAAAGTATTTAAAAATATTAATTAACCGTGATAAGGGATAAGTATATAGTACTTATCCCAATTTTGAATTGTATCACCGTTTCCATAAAAAAATTTAAGCAGCAAAAACACTGATAATAATCAGAAATGTTTTCACATCACATCACATTAGAATGATTTCTGAAGGATCATGTGACACTGAAGACTGGAGTATAATGACGCTGAAAATTCAGCTTTGCATCACAGGAATAAAATACATTTTTAAAAAAAAAAAAAAAATATTAAAATAAAAACAGTTATTTTAAAGTGTAATAATACTGTATTTCACAAGATTACAGTTTTTACTGTATTTTGTTTCAATTAAAAATGCAGCTTTTATATATATATATATATATATATATATATATATAATGTATAGTACATCAGATGAACATCTGCCTTTTCATCATATTAATTTGTAAAAGCAATTACCATTTCTGAAATCACTTTGAGGCTTGATAAATCACTTGATGGGCTCTGTTTAAAGCATACCAAATAAATAAGTAAATAAATAAATAAATAAAAATATTACATATTAATTAACCTGCAAAACTTGGCAAGATCTGCACATTTGAAAGACACAGTCCTTGGTTGACTATACTGTTGTGTGTGTTATCAATTTTTCCAGTGTTTCTAAACATACCAAACTGTAAATCAGGTTCACAGAGTAATTGAAAATTAAAACACATGCCTTCAAGTCAACACAATTTATAATCTTAATTAGTGCCCTGCAGCTGTGTACGGGGCATGTGATTATTAATTAATTGGTTATTTAAAAGTAGTTTTTTCTTACCATTTTATTTATTTTTTTTCTTTTTCAAATGTGTTTAAAAAGCATGGCACACTACAAATAATAATAACAATAATAAATACAATTTTTGTCTTGTTTCTTTTTTTTTTTTTTTTTTTTTTTGCATAAACCTGCATTTTAATACGTGTAAGACTTTATATCTTATGCAGTTTTGGTTCTAAGGTAAATTTTCTCTGTTACATTGACTGCTGATGCAATATGGGGATCGTCATCTGAAATATGGAAACGTAACAGCTTTAAATTCGATAGTGGCAGGCAGGTTCTTATTTAGATTCACAGAGAGAAGCTCTGAAAGGTTTCTCAGGGAATGACAATGTCCGTAATATACCAAACAGATGTGCGGAGGTTTTGTCTCTGATAATTTCAAACATTATCACAATGTAATTATTGTCTTTGGATAGATGATAAACCAGGGACATCCATCCGCCCACCAAGCACCTGTGATGGTGCATGGGACTTCGCTGGTTAGTACGAATATTAATGTCCTCAGCCTCCGTTGTCTCGTTCCAAACAGATGGGCTTCGAAGATAAAGAATTGAATGACAAGTGTGTTACATTGCACCTGTGTCAACATTTTATTTCGCTCCTGTTACCACACAAGGACAAGAGGCAATTTCAACCTAATTGCTGAGATAATGATCTGTGTAATAAGGGACTTTTGAAGTGAGAATAAGAATAAAGAGAGATGTGGTTTAACCAGACAAGCAGCAAAGCTTTTTGTCTTCTTTGTTTTTCTCCCCAGTTTGCCACAGTTGTAAACACAGGCCTCAGCAGTACCTCTGTGGTCTGAAAATGTTTTGCCATAGGGCATGTTAGTCTGTTCCCTCTCATCCACATCTTCCAAATTATCACCAACCATTAAAGCAATATTATGGATTCAGTACAAATTAAACTACATTAACTAATCATCAGTGTCATATTTGATACTCACTTTTTAACATGATTTTATTTTCTAAAAAACATTTACATGTATAATCAATTAAACCTAAGTGTTCATCTTGAAATATTACTGAAATTTAAAAGTTATTCCTACGTTTACTTAATAAAAATCAGTAAAGATTTCACAGCAAAACACCCGTGTACCACGACCTGAAGATGGACAAATATATATATATATATATATATATATATATATATACAGTGCCCTCCACAATTATTGGCACCCTTAGTAAATATGAGCAAAGGTGGCTGTGAAAATAAATCTGCATTGTTTATCCTTTTGATCTTTCATTCAAAAAATTCACAAAATTCTAACCTTTCATCGAAGTAAAACAATTGAAAGTGGGGGGAAACTCACATTATGAAATAAATGTTTTTCTCCAATACATGTTGGCCACAATTATTGGCACCCCTAGAAATTCTTATGAGTAAAATATCTCTGAAGTATATTCCCATACATATTTACATTTTTTAGCACACCAGGGTGACTTGGAGCATGAAATTGTCCAGCCATGACTTCTTCTTCCACAGGAGTATAAACATGAGGAAACACAAAGGCCAAATTCCCGTAATCATTCATCACAATGAGTAAAACCACAGAATATAGTTCTGATGTGCAGCAAAAGATTGTTGAGCTTCACAAAATAGAAAGTGAAATCCCAATTTCCACTATCAGGGCAATAATTAAGAAGGTCCGATCAACTAAAGATGTTACAAATCTGCCTGGAAGAGGACGTGTGTCTAAATCGTCCTAATGCGCGGTGAGGAGGAGAGTTTGAGTGGACAAAGACTCTCCAAGGATCACAGCTGGAGAACTGCAGAGATTAGTTGAGTCTTGAGTCTCAGAAAGCCTAAAAAAAATATCAAACAGCACCTACATCCCCACAAGTTGCTCAGGAGGGTTTCAAGAAAAATCCTCTGCTCTCATCCAGAAACAATCTCCAGCATATTCAGTTGTCAGACATGACTGGAACTTCAAACGGGACCGGCTTCTATGGTCAGATGAAACTAAAAAAAGAGCTTTTTGGCAGCAAACCCACCAGATGGGTTTGGTGCACACATGGATAAAAAGTACCCCATGCCCATGGTTAAATATACTGCTGGATCTTTAATGTTGTGGGCCTATTTTTCTGCTGGAGGTCCTGGACATCTTGTTCAGATACATGGTATCATGGTTTCTATTAAATACCAACAGATAAAAAATCAAAACCTGACCGCTTCTGCTAGATATCCAATAATGGGCCGTGGTTGGATCTTCCATCAGGACAATGATCCAAAACAAACATCAAAACCAACACAAAAAGGTGTCACTGAGCACAAAATAAAGCTTCTGCCATGGTCGTCCCAGTTCCAGAACTCTAAAGAAAATGAGTGGAGTGAACTGAAGAGAAGAAGCAACGACATGGAGCTGGGAATCTGAAGGATCTGGAGAGATTCTGTGTGAAGGAATGGTCTCTGATCTCTTGTCAGGTGTTCTCCAAACTCATCTTGGAGGTTGCAAAAAGTTTTGAATAAAAGGGTGCCAATAATTGTGGCCAACGTGTTTTGGAAAAAAACATTTATAACATTATGATTTCCCCCCCACTTTCAATTCTTTTCCTTCAATGAAAGGTTATAATTTTGTGAATTTTTTGAATGGAAGATCACAAGGATAAACAATGCACATTTATTTTCACAGCCGCCTTTGCTCATAATTACTAAGAGTGCCAATAATTGTGGAGGGCACTGTATATATATATATATAGTACAATTTCCAATTATACTAAAAGAACACTTACTAAAAATTAGCAAAATTACTTGCTAAAAATACTCTCAATCGGACAACACAAATCATGTAGATTTTGTACAATAGGGCTTTCAGCAAAGTTTTGATCATGTTTATAATTTAGAGGCCTTAGAAATTGGCTTATCAAATATTAGACAGTAGATGTTAGGTGTAAATCCTCCACAAAATGTACCCATTTACTATGGTTGTACGTAAGATATGAATTTGTGCAATCTTATCTGCTACAAATTCATTACCAATTAGCCAAATCGTAACATAGTTACGTTTTCTCATGAGATTAGGTTGGGGGGTGCTGGCCAGTTTACAACTGCTGAACTAAGGAGGGGATTGAGACACACCCTTAGTTTGATGAAGCTATTTCAAAGGCCACAATCTGCCTTTAAAGACCTGCTGCTGAACCACTAAATCAGCTGCAGCTGAGGTCAAGGCATACGTGTCACCTTGAGTCTCAGCAAAATTTAATAAGGTGCCCATAAAAACTAGAGATGCTGTCGGTTTTGATTTGTTGAGTTCTTCAGATTCTGACTGTGGCTGGTAAATTTGTAATACTAAAGGTATATTATGTATAGCATTAACATTTCTCAAACCCTATCTTAAGAAAGACGTCATTATTTCTTTTTTCCATGTTCAGTAATGATCAATAACAGTATACATGTTTGGCAGCATTTTCTCAATATTTTCAGGTCGGAGAGACAAACTTAGACATATTAACCTTAGTTCAGCATATTCGGGCTTGGAAGTTTAAAGTAACTGTCTACTGCTTGTCCATTACAGTTGCTTCGGTAGTTTCAAGGAACAGAAGAACAAACTAAGTTCTGACCTCACAGTGGCCGATGGGATAACCCTTACCCTCTTCCAGGCACACTGTAAAACCTAACGCTCAAAAGATTTAATAGGTTTGAGTAGGATAATCTCAAATTAAACAATCAAATTAATTAGTTCAATCAAAATGATCTTTTGTGAGTATTTAGAACTTTCTTTTTCTTTTGAGATCATGAAACACACATTTTAAGTAATCTGAATTGTTTCACTGTTTTGAGTTCTATGAAGTTGTTTCTTTTAATTTAGACAAACTTAAATTTACCTGAGTTTACCAATTTACCTCAAAAGGGAGATTAAATGCTCAAATTTAGTGTTATCGTTTAGTGTTTAGGGTAATTGCTGTACTCTTTCAGCAATTACTATGCTATTCTAATGTTATCATTGTGTTACCAATTAGCATTAGCTGAATTAGCTAGTTATAGCTAGCTAAGTTTCCACTACTAAAAATACTTGAGATTAAGATTACTTGATAATTTTAAGTTAAATGTATGAATGAACTTACTCAGTTCTGCTTACTTAAACTTTGAATTTCTTAACTTAAAAAAAAAAAAAAAAAGTAATAATGATGTAACTGATTACCTCAATCTGAATAAGTTTTGCCAACTTATCCAGGTTTACAGTACATTTTTAGTCAAAAATTAGCCTGCATTTATGAAGAGGATAGAGAGTAAGAAAAGGGAACATATTAGTATAAATAATGGCATAACTTTCTGTTTGTGTTCCTTCTTCCCTTTAAATAAATAGCATTCCTTGAAAAACAGCAATCTTCAAGAGGCATGAGATTTTTTTTTTTTTTCTGTCTGATAAGGTAAATGACTGGGTGCTTATCAGTACCTCTCAGCTATTTTAGTGCATTGCAGATGCCATTTACTGTGCTTCCATTTAGTACATACAAATCAAAACAAGCTCTTCATATCTGTTCTTTCATTCCTCAATTCCTATTTTTGTCCATCACGAACCATTAGATACAAAAGTTTTTTTTCTTTTTTCAATTTCCTTTAATGAATGATGTCTTCTGCTCACCAGATACAGTAGTATTTTTATGTATATTTTTTTTTTCATTACAGTGAATTTATTTTTTGAACTATGTAATGTACATTATATTTAGTGAAGTGAGGCACTTACAGTGGAAGGGGTCAATCCAACCCCATCTCATGAGAAAATGTAACTTTTTTACGAGATAGCGATATGAATTTCAAAAAAAAAAAAATAATAATAATAATAAATAAAAAAAAAACGTAAGCATCCCTAAACCCATTCCTAACCATTAGTGGGGTGTAAGCAGAATGTACAAATGGGATTCTATGAATTCATACGAATTAGCCACCAACGTCAAATAATTACAAATTGCCATGAGAGTGTTGCAATAGAAAATGTTGCATAGAAACCATCCTACATTTGATCTTATGATCATTTCTCAAATGTGTGTACGTGTGATTCAGAGAACGAACGCACCCACTAAAAACGTGCGTAAGCCTCTCTTCCAGAAATGCAATTTATAAATCGCAAATGGTCTTGAAATTGTGAGCAGCTGAATATTTTCCGATCGCTGCTTTGTAAACACCACCTAATTAAACATATGAGCACCAGTCAACGTCCAAATCCTTTACTTGAGAACGGCAAGAATTGCTTAGATTTCCAAATACCTGCAGTACTCCGACTCTCTGCTACAAGGAAAAGTGGGTTCATCTGCTCAGACCCTGACGTGGCGCTAAGCACTTTTCCACGGCAAAGACCGTGTTTTTATGAATATGAACGTTGGCATGGATTTTAGCATATGCACACTCTAAGTTAAAATCTATGCGTACGCATGTTTTATAAATTAAGCCCCATAAACGTTAAAAATATTCACTGTTTCAATAGTAGAGCCACAGGACATAACAATATAAGTTAACATGATTTTAGTTTGAAAAACTGCTTACTAAACTTTGCGTGCAAAATTATATCAAATTTTAGAACTTTGTCACCATGACAATGTAACGCTGTAAACCCTAATATCTTAAAACGACTGTAAAACCAGCTTTAGGCCCACAGCTCAAATAATACATGGTTGTGCTTTTGTAAGATTTTTGCTTTGAAATCCTCTTAAAACTGGCAACATACTTCCGTAGAAGCATCATCGTAACCTCCATTTTAGACGAGTCAAAATTATTGTTGTAGCAATGTTTAAAGACTGTATTATTCAACATTTCCTAATAGTTGTTTTTAATTCTAAGTTAGATTTTTTTTTTTTTTTTTTTTTTTACTTCTTATTTTCGGCTGTGTAACTTTGGAAGCATCTTCTTGCTGCTTGTTATCCAGAGTGAGCCGATAAAATCCATCTTTTCCTCACGATGACTAACATGCACTCGTAATGTTCCTCATCTGCTGTCAGCTACTTTTAAAAATGGTCACAATTCTCTCAGAAAAGCACTGTGCTAACAATCTCATTTGTGGGGAAGGACAGATTGAAGGGGGCGTCTGAGAATTTCGAATGAAGGCTGGAACGTCAAGATGTATCTGTCCACTTCTCAACAATAGCGGCACTGTCATTCAACATGAGTGACACTGGCACACAATTCCCCAGCCACTGCCGTTCCCTGCCATTCCACAAGTTCAATAAAATCTCCCACAATTCTAGAGATCCTGTGCTTAGATGGCGGTCAACAGTGGAGTCCCGATGTGAGTTGTAGACTGTAGCTGGTGATGTGAAGATCAGATGTACGAGCTTCAACAGAGGTGACAGGAATACCCATTGAGCCTTAAGGAACAATTCTTCTTCCTGACACCAAAAATGTATCCAATTTAAAATAGAACCACATGTTTAAATTTGGGTATAAATGTAAAGTTTACTCTTCATTCACTTCTTCTAAACACCTGGTTGACTCTAAATGTTGACTCGTGCTATAACTATAATGTGAGCTTATATTAGTGTCCACACCAATGCACAATATTGTTCTTTTTATTATAAGCATGTGCTGCAGTTATGCCATCTGCTCTTTAAAGCAGGATGGATTCTGATGTTTTTATCATTCATCAGCTCGAAAAAAAAAAAAAAAAAAATCATTCTGAAAGTTATTCCAGTGATATTGTATTATATTGTATTCTTATTTGGTAAATGAAAAATAAAGAGTGTCTTCTATAACAAACATGAAAAAATCTAGTTTAAACATATGTTCCAAGTTCTTAGAAATATACTTTTTATATTCATGTTGGTTTCTTCATATGGTTTAAATATTATGACTCTTAAAATGTCATATGGTGTAACCATCAAGTGAAAAGTAATGGCATATTTTAAGTAATTTTGTTAAAGTGTTTTGGTAACACTTTATTTTAAGGTCTTTTAACTAGTTGCTTATTAGCATGCATATTAATAGAATATTGGCTATTTATTAGTACTTATTAAGCACATATTAATGCCTTATTCTACATTCTTAATCCTACCCAATACCTAAACTTAATAACTACCTTAGTAACTATCAATAAGCTGTAAATTAGAAGTTTATTGAGGGAAAAGTCGTAGTTAATAGTTTATATGTGTTCCCTATACTAAAGTGTTACCAATGTTTGTTTCTAAGAAATGATCACAAAAGTTTAAAATAGAACATTTTGACTTTAGTTGAGATTTTAAAGGGCACCTATTATGCTCATTTTTACAAGATTTAAAATAAGTCTCTGATGTCCTCAGAGTGTGTATGTGAAGTTTTATCTCAAAATACCCCACAGATCATTTTTATAGCATGTTAAAATTGCCACTTTTTGGGGGTGATCAAAAATGTGCCTTTTTTAGTGTGTGTACCTTTAAATGCAAATGAGCTGCTGCTCCCGGCCTAAGAGGGCGGAGCTTCAAGAGCTCATTCTCTGGAGTCAGGATGCACTAATAATGTCAGAAACTGTCAGTAACAGTTTTCAGTCAGAACCGGATTTAGACAATAATGTCTACAGAGCTAGAGAATATATGCTGCATGGAGATAGAACAGGTATAGTTTAGTTTAATTACGGTTATAACTTATGTTGTCATCTTGCTTTTATCCATTATTAGTACAATTCTGTTGTATCGGACCCCATCCGAATGATGGCCAAAACTTTACTGATGAGTTTATGACGTTTATTGTACTTAACACAAAAGATGAAACATCCATTTTCACTCCAGAAAATCTCTGTAAGAGCTTAATAAAACACAGTGCAAGAAGTGTGCATTAAAATATTATCCATAAACTCTCTCTCTCTCCCTTGCATTACCATCAACATACACAGCGAATTGCACAGAAACACTCATTACAATTAACAGTAAACAAATATATACAGACCTTATGCCTTTTTGGGGGGGTGCTTGATAAACTGGAAAGCTTCATATTCGTAAATCAACTCTGATTAACTAAAATAAAGTGCTTGCTCTCCCTTTCATTACTGCTGTATCCACGAACAGTTGGTAGTGATCCATCCTTGAGTAATAACTTTTTAGCAAAACCTGTGTTTTGTATTGTCCCTTTGTATTGACATTCGTTCACAAAGCAGTCTGATGTAAAATGATTCGCGCAGACATAAACAAATTTAGGTATATGGGGGCAAATTCCCTTCAAAAATAAAACTAATCCACTGCGTCTTCAACGGCTCTGATGTCAGGAGTACATGGAAACTGTTATGTTCACTCTTACATTCAACAACAAAACACGTCATTCACTTAGGAAACATTCTTGTCTCTACAGATGCTCTAAATGGCGGACTGTGTACAACTCGCTCAGGGCGGGGTCTATGCTAATACGGATTTTTATCATTACAGGGTGGTTGTGTACATTGTTCAAACACCATGTAAAAGTGAATTTTGCATAATAGTTGCCCTTTAAATGAGCTGTAATTCAGAACTTAAAAGTGCTTATCATGAGGGGAATTTGGCCTAGATTGGCCACATGATGTAATTCCTTCTTTAACAAGTCTCCAAAAGTGTTTTCTTAAATCACACAGATACGGTTGTGAGAATTACTGAACATATTGGGCAAAGAATGTTGATTTGATGTGAGGATTTGATTGCATGAGCTGTGTTTGTGTTTAATGTGTGTTTATTTCCAGGCACCTGTAGTAGGGTTTGCACACTTAACCAACTCTGGGTGGGAACTCATTATAATTAAGTTCACGCTTCAGGCTGTTTACCAATGCGGGAAGGGGGGGCTACAGTAATTTGCAGTGCATTTCTGCAGATGTTCCTTTAGCTTCTTAAAGGGATAGTTCACCCTAAAATGAAAATTAAGTAATAAATTACTCACCCTAGTGTTGTTCTAATGCATTATGCCCTTCTTTCTTTTATGGTCCACAAAAGAATATATATATATTTTCTAAAAATGTCCAGCTCGTCCATATAATAGCAGTGAAAAGCAACCAGCATCAAGCTGACACAAAAGTATCACAGAATGATCCCATGCGACACGTCATTTATTCCAAGTGTTATACGATAATGTACTATTTAACAAAAATCGTGACCTTGAGCCGTTGGTCTTCGGTGCACTGCTACACTACATGCGCTGTTAGCGCCACAGTTCACTCTGTCTCGCCCAGAAAAAGCACACAAGCTGTGAGAAATCAAGACACAAAATACAATCCATGTACCTTCTTCTCTGAGGTGAATATATCTGTTGTGTTCGTTGCAACAAGAAGTTATCGTGTTGACATCTGTTAACTCAGTGAAGAAAGTACACAGATAAATTGAAATAAATCCAATAAAAATACTGAATACATCTGAGAGGATATTTTGGAACAAGTAATTATTTTAGCAAAAAGAAACAATATGGAAACTAAATCTTGCCAGTGTGCAGCTTGGCTGCGCATTACAATTGAGTGTTTTACATGTAACTGTAGCTAGTTATTTTTAAATAAATGATCCCTGAGCATTCACTTTTTCTAATATACAAATGCAGCACATTTGTATTTATGAACGCACATTTATCAGAGCCAAAAAACAACAACAAGGCACAAAATTCCCATTCTGTCAGTCTTTCATTTGAGCAAGTGCAGTTGAGTCGACATTGTTGCATGCTGAGATGTAATCACACTTTGCATATTGTTCATGATTATGCACGCTGTGCGTAGTTGCTGAAAGCAGAGCCATACAAAGAAACCTGCTTTTTGTCAGCTCTGAAGCACGGCAACAACCTGTGGAGCCAGGTGCTCACCATGGAAATTTTTGGAAAAAAAAAAAAAAATCATCTTTAGCCTAAACAAAGTTTTTTATAGCGACAAGCACTTAAAACAGAAGATAAAGCTTGCTTGGTATTATAAATTTATTTTAAAATGTAATGCTGCAAACTCTCAAGGTAACTTTCCTGTTCTTTTTTAAATGTACACTTGAAGCAGACTTGAATACACTGCAGGCTTTCAGAAACCCCATGACATATGCTCACATAAATCTCTGAAACAGAAGTTCAGAATAAAGGGCAGATGGTAGGGACACACAAAACATTGTATTTATTTATTTATTTATTTATTTATTTAGAAATAAATTTGACCATATTTGCTGTTTCAGAACCATTTTAGATATTTTAACCCTTGTGAAAAACAAGTGTGCTTAGTTGTATTGTTGCATTGAATGTGAATTGAACGTGCATTTGTAGTTATTCTTAAAATGATTAAAAAAAAAAATACTGTACTTGCAGATATAAAAAAGAAGTAAAAGGCTACTTAAGCGTACTTAAGAGTTCACATTAATGACTGATTCTTAATACACTTAAAGGGTTAGTTCACCCAAAAATGAAAATAATGTCATGTATTACTCACCCTCATGTCGTTCTACAACCGTAAGACCTTTGTTCATCTTCGGAACACAAATTAAGATATTTTTGATGAAATCCGATGGCTCAGTGAGGCCTCTATTGCCAGCAATGTCACTGAACCTCTCAAGATCCAGAAAGGTACTTAAGACATATTTAAAACAGATCATGTGACTACAGTGGTTCAACCTTAATATTATAAAGTGGCGAGAATACTTTTTGTGCCCCAAAAATTAAAAATAAAAATAACGACTTTTCAACAATATCTATTGATGGGCGATTTCAAAACACTGCTTCGAAGCTTTACGAATCTTTTGTTTCGAATCAGTGGTTTGGAGCGCCAAAGTCATGTGATTTCAGTAAACGAGGTTTCGTTTACACGATCCGAACCACTGATTCCAAACAAAAGATTCGTAAAGACGTATTTAAGTCCTACTTAGGTGGGCCAAAAAGCAAGTTAATTAATAGCATTTAATATAAATTTAATCTTCCATACGCTTTCAATTAATTGCGATAGCTCACCCTAAAATGAAAATTAAGTCATAAATTACTCAACCTGGTGTTGTTCTAATGCCATATGCTCTTCTTTCTTTTATCGTCCACAAAAAAAAAAAAAAAAAAAAGTCCCGCTCACGCTTATTCATATAATGGCAGTGAATAGTGACAGCAAGCTTTTTAAAAAAGATTCAAAAGTATCACAGAATGATCCCATGTGACCTGTGTCATATATTCCAAGTGTTCTGGGGGTAATGTCAAACTATTGAAAGCTATGTAGAGTACTCCAAATCGGTCACTTATGAGGTTGCACGATGCTTAGGATGCTGTCTTAGAAGGCAGAGGCATGAGAGTTCATATCTCTGTGTGTGAGGTTTATTGGCAAGCAGCACCTGTTTCAAACCACTTTACTAATGCCAGCTAAGTAGAGATAATTTGCTAATGAAGCAGCTGAATACATGATCTACATTTACATTGACAGCATGCATACATGCTTAAGGGCATTTAAACTTGAAATTGTTAACCCAGGGCCATGTTAAATCCAAGGTTAATAATAACATTGATTAGATAAGCGCAGCATGCAAGTAGCATGTGACCTGTTTTAATAATTGTGTTGCCATGAACATCCACTTCTAAAATGCTACAAAAATATGTTGCTAACATTTTTAACTGTTTACCTCAATCTAAATACAATGTATGAAAAATTTTGTGAAGATGATGAAATCTGCAATGTGGATGGTGCTCAGATTTGAAGTTTTTAAGGGACATGTTTCAATGTTAATGGGTAATTTAAGAAATGGAATTAAAATCTCTTTTTTTCTCCATTTATGTAACATAAATCTCAATTAAAGGCACAATATGTAAGTTTCGCCACTAGAGGTCACCTATTCAAAACAATAACAAAGGCGTAGCTTGATGAAAATGAGCATGGAATCGTGGGAGTTGTCATCTTCACCTCCACAGTTGATCGAAAGCAATCTGACGGGACTCAGGCAGAAATCATGTTTATAGGTGAGCTAATGTATTAAAGTTTTATTAATGTTACTGTGGTATGAAGCAGGTCGGGAGCCTGAGACATTTTACGTGGCTGTTTTTATTATGCTTATATGCCGCAGTCGGCTTTTGTTCTTTGTTTATTTTACGATTAAAGTTACATTTAACGTCCGCTTCCTTCTTCCCTGAACTTTAACTTTTTTACAGTTACTTTTGATCACCTTAAATTCACATTATTATTTATTTTATTTAATTCTAATGAACTAGAATGCTAAATTACTACTTATACAGGTCACTTTATTTGATGAATTAAAATTGTGGGTTAATGCAGTGCTATTTTACTTGGTCAAAACAATCATACTAAAATACATCCGAGTGTGTTGAAAATTGTTATCTTGTTTGTTGTTTCTAAGTAAAGGTAAAACCGGAAATCGGGGGACGTCATTGACAGGCAATGCAATGACACTGGTTAAAATTTCAGATTTTTCTGGATTAAAACATTGTTGGAAACATTTGGGATTATGCAAGTAGGTACACAACTCAACAAAATATACAACATTGTTCTAGTGGATTTTGGATATTTTAATTCAACAATCTTACATATTGTGCCTTTAAGGTGACAAACAGTGTGCTACACAAAAGAAAACATAATAAACCCAACTTAATCATTCCTTACTTAACACAAATAACAAAACAGACTGAACAGGATATATTAGTGGTGGAACATGCAAATAAAATTGCAGAAAAAAAATTAAATAGCACTGTTGGATGATATCCAGAATAGCTACTACTATTAAAGATATGTCCATCATGGCAAACCAGGCCTTGTTGATGTCATAATATCTCATGTTAATGGGGAAATTCAATGAACTGCATCCACTGAAAGCATTGTTTGTACCATTTGTGTTGTTTGAGCGACGGATTTGCTAAAGCATTTATGCAAATCAGCACAAATGTGCCCACAAAATTCAAACACAATTTGCAATATGCAATTCCCCAAAGCTTGCAGGCCAGATATGAGCGCTAGGTTGTGAAGGATGAAGCAGACCTCTATTCCATTTCTCCATTTTCAGGCAGATCCCATGACTGTGTTTTGGATTGGATAAGAAGAGCTTTTTATATTTTCAGTATGCCATAATAGGATTGAACAATTGATTATATTTTAATTGTGACTGCAATTTCTGTTTTTCTTGATTAGTTAAGCAATATTGGCCTGCTATTTATTTATCCTGAAATGGTTTTTCCATCTCCATTTTTCCATTTCCATTTATCTTACATTAGTAACAAGCCTCCATGAGCATTTATGCTAGGGTTTGCAAGATGTCAAGAGTTTAAACCATCTAATCAGAGCTTTTAACCGTTCTCTTAAATGGATACATTTTCTACGAGTTCTATCCGGACATTAATGTTTTTTTGTTTTTTTATTTTTCTCGTAATTACAGTAATTCCGACATGAAAGCACATTAAAGGTGCTTTTCCGAGAAACGCTGTTGAAAGTGGATCGGACCGAGCTCCACAACAAACTTGTTGCCAATCAGCAGTAGGGGGCGTGTCCACTCATGATGGGGGCGGAGAGAAAGTGAGCAAAAGGGAGATTTGAAGAAAGACTGTTGAAAGAGAGATGACTGAGAGGAATATCAGAGGAATATCACTTGAAAAACCTTAATATGCCCAGGCAAGAGCTTTAGGACCCGCGTTAATATTAGAAAAGCCATTCATTGCTGGAGAGACCCAGCGGGAAGCCCTGAAAACAGACGACGAGGTTGCGTTGTTTCTCCTCCACACATGAGTAACATTGGTTTTGCTATGTTTCACAGAACCACAAAATGCTGTTGTTGTAATGTATAGTAACAGGACAGTGTTGAATTTCACTGTTTGTCTGGAGTTTTGCTGCTGACAACTAACAACGTGTACTTTATGTTCATTTTTTTTTTCTTCCTTGTCGTTCGTTTGTCATCTTCGCTTTATATTTTGCAAAGCATTATTTTGATTCGCTTCAGGTATGATAAAGAGACATCCACTCTTACATTGTGTGTTTGTGCATTTTGGGGGCGGAGCAATGGGGGAGGGGTGTGTTTGTTTGGTGTGTACCGTGTGTGTAATTTGGGTAATTACAAAACAACCTGAACAACCTAATGTAACCCCTCCTGTTCGAAACACCTGCTCTAAGTGGGACTCGTACCCGGGTCCCCTAAACCTCACTCCCATCCGGGTCATGGCACCAATGTAACCCATTCTGTTCGGACCGCCTGCTCTAAGCGGGACTCAAACCCGGGTCTGTCCGCATGGGAGTCGGGCACTCTAACAAGGAGGCTAAAGACCACAGTTTCTAGCGTCAGTTACTGGCCCATGTCTGTTACACTAACATATTCTATTAATATACACATTTGAAATAAGCTCTCGTAAGCAAAACTACATGTCATTTATTAATTTTACATGTCACTTTAATAAAGATAATGTCATGAGGGGTTTGAAAGATTAGTGGATCTGTTTATTATGACTAAACAGAGAACAGACAACGTAACCTCCTACAAAACACGCCTCTGAGGCACAAACGCATCTCGTTTCCAAATGCCCGGGTGATTAAAAAGCCTCATTGATTAACAAGAAAAATAAATAACTTGTTTTGAGTTTATAATCCTGCTATACCTCTCAAAGGTATTAACGCAATCATTCGTATGCGTATGATTAAGATTTAAAGACTGCAAATCCTCATTCAGCTTTGTAATACATTAGGCATGTAATTGTTTTTGCATGTTTTGTCTTCACACTTAACAAAATACCTTTGCTAACTTCCCATTATAAAATAATTCACAAGTTAACATATGAAGTTTACAGCAAAAGTCTAAGGAACTGTAAAGTGATTCTTAGTCACAGGAGGATTCTAGATCAATCTTGAATTATTTATGTCTTCATTTCATGTTTCAAAGCAGAATAAACTACTAATTAAAGGGAAAAAATCGATTATATCATGAAGAGATTGCCTTTATTAATCATTCATTATGATATCTTCAGATTTTCAGAATTTGCCTGTATCTGCAGATCCCTCAATCAATACTTCTCCCCATCAGAACTGTTTAACTTATTATACAGAATTTTAAAGGAATTACAGTATCAGGCACAGCCCAAGTCATGAAATGTCTGCATTTTCATTTCAAAGAGGAAAGGTACATGAGCATCATGATGATATAAAAGTGAGAATAATGCTTTAACTGAGGAAATGTCACATTTAAGGGTGCTTCTTAAACCATGAGCACCTTTAGAAAACAAACTTTTCTTCATGTCCCATCATACAGCTTATATTTCATCCATTAAAAAATTGCAAAATAGTTGTAGTGGAAATAACAGCACAACTGTTAGAACAACAGTTGTTTTTTAATTGAATTGACATAAATTTATATTTTTTTTCCCACAAAAAGTATTGAAATGGGACATAAACACACTCACCACACAAACACACTACCATTCAGAAGTTTGCAGCCAGTAAGATCTTTTTTATTATGTTTTTGAGTCTCATATATTCACTAAGGCTGCATTTATTTGATCTAAACAGTAATGGTCACATTCACGTCTTGTTCTGTTCTGTTGTGTTTTGCTCCCGTAGTTTTTATTGTCACCATTTGAATGAGTTCTTGTTCATTATTAGTTGTCATGGTTCCTGATTAGTTACACCAAAGACTTTAAATATAGAAAGACGGTGCACTCGTATTATTATGAATGGGAGAAAGTGCAACGCGCAAAATGGCGGAATAAGTCCCGCCTTCTAAATAAGAGCCAATCGCCAATTGGTAAAGTCATCACATCACTGCAGCGGCCGTTAGAAGGTCCGGTTCCTATTGAAACAGTCAGACGCACGCTTCCGATAGAGGTGCACGCTTAGGACTGCACATGCACATTAGTTTGATCCAACCTGAAAAATATATTTTTTTGTCATGATTTGAGCGTTTAGAAACAAAATTTATGAGACAGCTGTTGTCAGATTCCATTGGTGATTTCAAATATGAATTTTAATCGAAAGATTGGCAAACAGATTTGGAGAATTTTATGTTTCCCCATTCAAAGAGATAGGAGCTGCACTTGAATGCCCGAGAGGCATTTCAAAGATGGCCGCCGAGTGAAATGACTTGTCTTAAAGGGACTTTGGTTACACACAGAGGTTTAAAGGGTACCTGAAAACAATACTTAAGTAAAAGTACAGATACCTTACAGTGGAAATGACTCCATTGCAAGCCACAAGTCACCAATTCCAATACCACTTGAGTAAAAGTCTTAGAGAGTGTCTGATTTGGTAACATTTTATTTTAAGGTGATGTAGTTACACGTTACTTCATGTACTTACGATAGTAATAACAGTAAATTGTGCATATTTACAAGTAACCCTAAACCTTATCCCTAACTCTATAGTAAGTACATGTAGTTAATTAATATTACTCAGTACTTATTTGAGTCAGTACAATGTAACTACGTCACCTTAAAATAACGTGTAACCTCCGATTTTAACAGTACTTAAGTATTTTACTTGTACTGAATGTAAACTCGAAGATGCACTAGTCCTCAACACCTATGAGACATGCCAGTGAAGAACAAGAAACAGTTGATTTGTGAGGAGAGCAATCACATGTTTATTTTCTAAAGTCAAAATAAAACTGAACACCTCAATATTGCAATAAATCAAGTTCGACACAACAGCCTCTTAAACGTCTACAGACGCTCAATTCTCAGTTAAACTCAAGTGCTCAAAAAGAGCATAAGTAAACCAATATCCTTCAAAAGGGTCTCTTCAATATAATGGATAAATAAAATAATGTTAACTACAATTCAAGCCTAAAAAAAGTCAAAGCCTACTTGCACTGGACATGCTGGTTTCAGCTGCAGACATGTCCTCATCACATAGGGCCTGTTTACACCTGGTCACTTCATGCGTTTTCTCTGATCGGATAGCAAAAAGACCAGGTGTAAATGCCCTCTGAAAGAATTTAAGACAGATTTAAATCCGATCCCTCAAACCACTTCAGAAGGTGGTCTGGGACGCATTCCAGTCAAAACTGAACAAGTCTATATGCATCTATCTGGTTGTTGAAACCAAATATATGTAAATTTTATTCCTCTCGCTAAAAAATAAACGTGTGAGAGCGTGTTATAGGCAAAATAACATGTTATAGCCAGATATGACGTGGCTACTGCATCATGAATCACCACAGATGAGCAGCTGAGTATCTCTTCAGCAAGCCAATGCACAAACTGCCGCAAATGAAAGTCAAAGGAAGTCGCAGATGCTCAAAACACAATCATCTTCATTAAAAGTAATGAAACTAAATGCACCAGAAGGGTTGTCGCTTTTGCATGGTTTGTGCTTGCTGTTTAATAATCATTTGAATCTTGGCAAACTGGCAGTTACAGTAGTAATGAAAAAAAAAAAAATGTCTTGAGCTCTGTAATGAAAACTAGCATAAACCTTAATTAAACAATTTAATAATCAAGTAAAAAATATATATATATACACTGTAGCCACATGGGAATGGAAGATTCAGCTGTGGACGCCATCTTCTGGTCAGACGCGGGAATTCATTCAGCACGCGGAGCGACTCTCACAGTGCATTATGGGTATTCTCTAGCCATTGAGTGTACATCGGTTGTACACTCATTATTGCGGTGCATTGTGGGATTGAATGAGTGAACTCAGTAACGTCCACTATGGTTTCGGACACTACTACAAATGGCTGTCCCCTCAAATAGTGCCCTATTTAAGGGTATAGGGGGCGATTTCGAACACAGCCCAGGTGTAAACAGGCCCATACATGAAACACCTGTGATTCAGCAACTACCTGCTAATGCACTCATATTCACGTAAAGTAGCATTACTAACAAGTTTGGGTTAAGATTGTACCTTCAATGCCCTGTAGATGGCGATAATGCTTCTTTTGTAGCAGAAATAAACTGCTGCAGAAAAAGTTAGGTGCCTTGCAAAATGTAATGTGTAACTGCATTACACATTACAAATGTATTAGAGTAAAGCGTATTCAAAAATGTAATCAAGTAGAGAGTAAAAGTTGCTAATATTCTTGATACTTGGTCAATCTGTTACGGAAGGACCGACCAGGAGACAGGAGATAGTGAAACAGGTATTTATTGAAACACAAGTAGAGAGGATGGTGACAACAGGTGAGTATATTGCAGTGAATGTTGATCGTGGAGTGATATAGAGAGTGATACTGTCCTTGTAATTGCAGAGTGCAGATGGATGTTGAGTTTTGCTGACTGGAGACGATGACTGCAGACAACACTTCACACACGGAGAGGAGACGATAGGAAAAACACGGAGAAAAGATACCAGGTAAATAACACAGTGAGTCCTTGAGGTAAGCATACAGGTAAGTCCTTCGATGCTAACGAGACCGGACAATGTGACTGTGTGAGTGTGTGTCTTAAATAGTGCAGTGTGATGAATGGGCTGATGAGGTGCAGGTGGCGGTGATTAGTACTCCGGGGATGGTGTGCGCTGTGATTGGTGGATGGTGGAGCCTGGTGTGTCTGTGACAGTACCCCCCCCCCCACGGCCCGCTCCTGAGGGCCGCGGACCCCGACGTCGTGGTGGTCTACCTCTTCCACGAGGGGCAGGTCTGTTAGGATGAGCAGCGTGGAAAGTGTTCAGCAGGTTGGGATCTAGGATGTCGTTACGTGGGATCCATGAGCGTTCCTCTGGGCCATAACCTTCCCAGTCTACGAGGTACTCGAGCTGACCACCACGGCGCCGGGAGTCCAAGATCTCGTGCACCTCGTAAGCAGCTCCATCTTCTAGTAGAAGTGGAAGGGGGGGCTCGGCTTCGGCCACACCAGGCTCTGTGGAGAGAGGAACAGAAGGGTGGTGAGGCTTAAGCAAAGAAACATGGAAAGTGGGGTGAATGCGATACTCTGGAGGTAGTTGGAGTTTATAGGTGACAGGATTGATCTGCTCTAGGATGGTGAATGGGCCAATGAACCTGGGACTCAGCTTGCGGCAAGGGAGGCGCATCCTGATGTCCTTGGTGGACAGCCAGACCTTCTGTCCCGGTTGATAGGAGGGAGCTTCGGAACGGTGAAGGTCGGCTGTCATCCTGCGCCTCCGGAGTGCTCGTTGGAGTTGGTGGTGTGCTGAGTCCCAGACCCTCTCGCTCTCTCGGAACCAGTAGTCCACTGATGGTACGTCAGATGGTTCCCCGGTCCAGGGGAACAGTGGAGGTTGGTAGCCGAGTACGCACTGGAAGGGTGTGAGTCCGGTGGATGGCTGGCGAAGGGAGTTTTGGGCGTACTCGGCCCAACCCAGGTACTGGCTCCAAGAGTCCTGGTGGCCATGACAGAAGGTACGGAGGTAGCGGCCGATCTCTTGGATCTTCCTTTCCGTCTGCCCGTTCGTCTGAGGGTGGTATCCAGACGAGAGGCTGACGGTCACACCTAGGAGTGAGAAGAAGGCTTTCCATACCCGTGAGATAAACTGTGGTCCTCTATCGGATACGATGTCTTCAGGGATACCAAAGTAGCGGAATACTTGGTTAAACATGATCTCTGCTGTCTCCATGGCAGTAGGAAGACCTCTCAGAGGGACAAGACGACAGGACTTTGAGAACCGGTCGACCACGACCAGGATGCAGGTGTATCCGTCGGAGGCAGGAAGGTCGGAGACAAAGTCTACTCCTAGGTGTGACCAGGGTCGGTTGGGAACGGGCAGAGGAAGGAGTTTGCCGGATGGTAGATGGCACGGGCTCTTCGAGATGGCGCAGTCCTTGCATCCCTGCACGTACCTTCTGACATCGGCAGCCATGTTGGGCCACCAGAAGCGCTCCTTTAGCAGCGAGAGGGTCTCATTGACCCCCGGGTGGCCAGTGCCAAGCGAAGTATGTGCAGAGTGGATTATGGGAGTGCGCCGTGTGCGGGTGATGTAAAGCAAGCCCGGTGGGCAACCCGGCGGAGTGTTGGTGGAGGCATTGGAGGAGGGTAAAGTCTCCGCCGACCAGGTGATGGGGCTGACCACAACTCGCTCGGGAAGGATGGGTTCAGGATCCTCTGTGACGGGTTCGGGAGCATGGAGTCTGGAAAGGGCGTCGGCCTTGATGTTTCTGGAACCGGGTCTATAGGAGATAGTGAAATCAAAACGAGTAAAAAACAGCGCCCAGCGGGCCTGTCTGGGGTTCAGTCTCTTGGCGGATCGGAGATATTCAAGGTTCTTGTGGTCGGTGAGAACCAGGAAGGGATGTTTGGCTCCCTCCAACCAATGCCTCCACTCCTCGAGAGCCAACTTGACTGCCAGTAGCTCTCGATTGCCGATGTCGTAGTTCTTCTCCGCCGGGTTGAGCTTGCGGGAGAAGAAGGCACATGGATGGAGGCGGCTCGGATTCCCCTGCTGCTGTGACAGAACCGCTCCGACTCCGGTCGTGGAGGCGTCGACCTCTACCACGAATGGTCGGTGGGGATCTGGGTGTACCAGGAGTGGAGCGGTGGTGAAGGCTTCTCTCAGGTGGTTGAAGGCCTCCGTGGCAGCTGGTGTCCAGGACAGAGACTTGGGCTTGTTGCGTAGAAGGTCAGTAAGGGGGTTGGAGATGGAGCTGTAGTCTTGAATGAATCTTCGGTAGAAGTTAGCGAAGCCGAGGAATCGCTGAAGTTCCTTGATGGTGGTAGGAGTGGGCCAGTTCTTAATGGCTTCCACCTTCCCCTCGTCCATCCGGATGCCACTGTGGTCGATGTGGTACCCAAGGAACTGCACTGAGGTCTGATGGAATGAGCACTTCTCGGCTTTGAGGAAGAGTTGGTACTCCCTCAGGCGTTTCAGGACCTCCGCAACGTGTTGGCGGTGTTCGGCCATGCTCCGGGAGTAGATCAAGATGTCGTCGATGTAGACCAGAACGAACTTGTGGAGAAACTCCCGGAGCACCTCGTGGATGAAATCCTGGAATACGGAGGGGGCGTTGACCAGGCCATACGGCATGACGAGGTATTCGTAGTGGCCGGTGGGCGTGACGAAGGCGGTCTTCCACTCGTCCCCCTCGCGTATCCGGATGAGGTTGTACGCGCTGCGGAGGTCCAACTTGGAGAACACAGTGGCACCACGGAGATGTTCCAGGGCCGCTGGGACGAGAGGAAGGGGATATCGGAACTTGACTGTGACGGAGTTGAGTGAGCGGTAATCAATGCAAGGCCGCAAGCCTCCGTCCTTTTTGGCCACGAAGAAGAAGCTGGAAGCAGCAGGGGAGGTAGACGGTCGAATGTATCCTTGAGCCAGAGCCTCCTCGATGTACTCCACCATGGCCTTCTCCTCCGGGACGGATAGGGGGTATATCCGTCCCCTTGGCACTGACGCACCCGGAAGCAGATCTATGGCGCAGTCCCATGGCCGATGTGGAGGCAGCTTGGACGCTCTCATGGGGCAGAAAACGTCGCTGAAGGGGGCGTAACACGACGGAATATCCACTGACCTCTTCTCTATGGGGCTCTCGATAGACGTGGCCTGGACTCGGAGACAACGAGAGGTGGGTTGCCGAGGAACAGGAAGTGTGGAGAAACAGGATGGAAAGCAGGTGTCGCCCCACTTCAGGACTTCTCCAGTCTTCCATGAGAGGATGGGGTTGTGCTGCTCCAACCAGGGACGCCCTAGTATCACGTCAGCGGTGGAACCCTCCAGAACCAGCAGATGGATTTCCTCGACGTGCAGAATGCCAACTCGAAGCTGTAGGGGGCCAATGCTCCGGCTCACGCGGCTTCTGCTCACAGGTTTACCGGTTATCGACTGAATCTGGTAGGTGGATGGCGTGCATTGGGTCCTGATCCCAAGCTGACGGCAGAGGGCGCCGGAGATGAAATTTCCCGCTGACCCAGAATCGAGGAGGGCGGTAACTGGAACGGAGATATCGGCAGCAGTAAGTTGCACAATAGTGGTGAGTGGCTTAGAGGTGTTGGTATGAGGGAGGATAGCACTCACCATGGGCCGAGGAGGACGTGTTGGGCATGTGGAGAGTACATGCCCAGGGGATCCACAGTACAAACAAAGTTTCTGGGTCAGCCTTCTCTGCCGTTCAGCGGGTGACAGACGATTTGACTCCACTTGCATAGGTTCGTGGGCTGGTTCTGGGGTGCTGACGGATTCTGGTCGGCAGAGGGAGGTGTTCAGCTGTTGCTGACCCTGGTGCTCATCGAGACACGACTGCATACGAGTGGCGAAACGAATGGAGAGTTGGATGAACCGTTCCAGGCCGATGGTATCCTCGTATGCAGCGAGATGCAACCGCACTCGAGGATCCAAACCCTGGCGATAAGTGGTCATGAGCGCTCGTTCGTTCCATCCACTTCGAGCAGCGAGGGTTCTGAATTGAATGGCATAATCGTTAACAGACATGTTTCCTTGTTTTAAATTATATAATTTCTCACCAATAGATGTATCCCATGAAGGTTTTCCGAAAACTTCTCGGAAGTGCTCGATGAAACTGGAGAACGATTGTAGCACAGGGTTGTCTTGGGACCAGATGGAATCAGCCCATTGCAGCGCTTTGCCGGAGAGTTGGGAAATAACAAAAGCCACTTTGGAGTACTCGGTGGGGAATAAGTGCGGTTGCATCTCCAGGGTCAGAGAACATTGCAAGATGAATCCGTTGCACTCCTCCGCCGAACCAGAGTAGGGCGCTGGTTTGGCCATGGGACTGACGTACACTGGCGGTGAAGGAGAAGTGACGGTGTTTGCGGAAGTGAAGGTGGGCGCTGACGGGGGTGGTGGAGTGGAGAGTGTGCGACGCAAAGCGTCCACCAGGTCCTGGAATGGATCGGGCTGACTCATACTTGTGTTTCGCTGTTTTGGTCCGGTCTTCTGTTACGGAAGGACCGACCAGGAGACAGGAGATAGTGAAACAGGTATTTATTGAAACACAAGTAGAGAGGATGGTGACAACAGGTGAGTATATTGCAGTGAATGTTGATCGTGGAGTGATATAGAGAGTGATACTGTCCTTGTATTTGCAGAGTGCAGATGGATGTTGAGTTTTGCTGATTGGTGACGATGACTGCAGACAACACTTCACACACGGAGAGGAGACGTTAGGGGAAACACGGAGACAAGATAGCAGGTAAGTAACACAGGGAGTCCTTGAGGTAAGCATACAGGAAAGTCCTTCAATGCTAACGAGACCGGACAATGTGACTGTGTGAGTGTGTGTCTTAAATAGTGCAGTGTGATGAATGGGCTGATGAGGTGCAGGTGGCGGTGATTAGTACTCCGGGGATGGTGTGCGCTGTGATTGGTGGATGGTGGAGCCTGGTGTGTCTGTGACACAATCTACAAAGTAGCCAAAAAGATACTTAATTACAGTTACTTATTACATTTACTCAAATACTTTACACTACTGTTCCCTGTTTATTTGATCATCCTTTGTGTTTAAAAACCCCACTGTTTCTTCTGTTCAGAGTCTTGCATTAATGTTTTGGTAAATGTGCAGTGTTCTCACTCTCTGTGATTATTAAATATTGTGTTTCTTCGGTTATTCTGCATCACACATCGTCTTTGTTGTCTTGATCGTCTTATGATCCTACAGAAATCATTCTAATATGATGATTTGGAGTTATAGAAACATTTCATATTATCAATGCTGAAAACAGTGTAATATTATTTTAATAATTTAATAATATTATTTTAATATTATAATATTGTTGCTTAAAATTTTTGTAGAAACCATGATAAATTTTTTAGCAATCTTTAATGAAAAGAGCAGCATTTATTTGAAATGGCTATCTTTTGTAACATTATAAATGTCTTTTACTTTCACTTTTGATCAATTATTTTTTTTCCTTGCTGAATAAAAGTATTAATTTCTTTCAGGAAAAAAAAAAAAAAAAAAAAAAAAAAATCTTTCTCACCCCAAAGTTTGGCCTTTATCAAAATGACAATCCTTTGAGTTCTAAATATTGAGAAAGTTTTGTTTCATTGTTTGCTTTGCTTTGTATTTTAATGATTCTAGTGTACCATTTTAGTGTAAAATGCAGAGTATCAAAATGAAGTCTAGCAAATCTTTAAGACAAAACAGTGGAGCCAAAATAGTACATTTTCAACCTTTTACAATATTTTCAACATTTTCAGTGTTTGAAATGACCCTTGCTGATGGCTTGTGTGATGAGAATCCTCACCAAGCTTGATACTGAGATCACAGCAGTCTGTGCCTGAATTGATTTCTTTTGCTTGAGACACCTTTTTTTTTTTTTTTTTTTTTTTGCTCAAATTTCCTATATCTATCTGCAGGTCCCCAGACACCTTCTGAAGATGAAAACCAAGGACATGGGCACATGAAATAGACGCAGGCTTCGGCTACTCAAGATTTTCAATCAAGCCCTGATGGAATAGCTTTTTTCCAAAGACGCACTGGCATTACCTGCAGCCCAAAAGCTGAATATGTGGTGCTCAAAGGAAATTTTTTTTTTTCTGTTTGTTCTTTTTTTTTTTTTTTCCTGTCTTTTCACACTTGTCACACTGATAAAAGATTTTTTTTTAGAATTCACAAAATAGACAAGGACTACTATGAAAATAACAAACAACATGTATATACAGTGGCTTGCGAGAGTATTGAAACCCCTTAGTTTTTTTTTGTTTGTTTGTTTGTTTTGTTTTTCTTCACATTTTGTTATGTTGCTGCCTTATGTTAAACTTCTTGGGCAGCACTCTAACCAAGGCTCTTCTTCATCGATTGCTCAGTTTTGCCCAAGTGTAGCTGAAGTGTAGTCACATCTATAAGTGAAATTGGAATGTTCCTGAGCTAAATTTCAAGTGTCCCATAAAAGGGTATGAATACTTATGCAATGTAATTATTTCAGTTTTAATTTTTGATAAATTACTAAAGTTATCGCAAATCAGTTTTTTTGCTTTGTCATTATTGTGTATGAAGTGTAGATTAATGTGAAAAAAAAAAAAAAATCATTTAACATAAAGCAGATGTAACACATTCTGTCATTGTTGTCTTAGGCCCCGTCCACACAGAGGTGAGTTTAGCTGTATACGCAAAAAATTTGTATCGTATAGGCATTTTGTCCAGACGGATCCGGCGTTTTCAGAAGGTGAAACCACTATTTTTTGAAACCGGGTCCCAGAGTGGATAAATCTGAAAACGACGCCTTTTGCGTTTTCGTGTGTACAGCCAATCCGTATATTTTGTGATACGATGATGTCATCACCCCACGTGTCGACCCTAGTCAGACACCGCTAACAGCACAAAACAGCAACAACAACAACAATAGCGTACTACATGCTTGCGTTCGTACTGCAGAAGCTACCGAGCCTAAAGCTTTATTAAAATAAAGCTTTATTTTGAAGCTTTACTAAAGTTTGTATACAGCGCGCAAGGTTTATGCGCATGCTCCAAGTCTTATTCTTTGTTTTTAGTGTATCTCTATTGCAGAATTACAGCACCACATACTAATCTGGCATGTATACTACATCGTTTTGAGTCGTTTCAGTGGTTTCGTGTGTACGCAGATATTTCTTGAGACGAGGGGATCGGATAGGGAAAGCTCTGGCTTCGTGTGGATGTAGCCTTATTTTCACATTCATGGACTTTTAGTTTGTTTCTATTTAGGGGCTGTTTACACGACACACCGTTTTCAACTAAAAACTGAAAACTTTTTATGCGTTTTGGCCGTTCATTTACACGACAATGGCGTTTTGGTGGCCTGAAAACACAAACTTTTGAAAACAGGTTTCAAAGTGCAAGTTTTTGAAACCAGTCTCTGTGTAAACAACAACAACGCGAATCTGTGAAAACGATGACGTCATGCACATGCGTATTACATGTTCAGTCTATAGTGTTTCATCGCCATCTAATGGCCTGCCAGCAGAACACAGTGTTTTTAGTCGTTTTCACGGATTTGTATGAATGGGGATTGTTTTGAGAATGGTGTCATCTGTACTCGGAAAAGTCAAAGGAAAAACTTCTCCGTTTTAAGCATATCATTGTCATGTAAATGTACCCTCAGTATCCTGTCTCCTTTGTTCTAGTTCCCACCAGTCTTTAGTCTCTATGGTAACTGATATAAATAATCATTCTGTTCAGCTGTTTGTCATTAATTAACCTTGTCTGCCTGAGTATTTAGTTAGCATGATACACGATACTTTACGCATTTGAAAAACGCGAAAGCGCCCCTGGTGGCTGATTTCTTTCGGATTTCTCGCAGACCTCTAGGGCCGTGAGTCAAACAGGTCCAGTGAGTTTTGTTCTGATCGGCCTCCGTTAACCTTGTCTGATAGCTGGGCAAAATTCAGTGGCCGATGGCAAACATGTTTTTCGAGATGTGTCAACGTCCTCATAGACAGTTGTGGCCCCTCGGACGAAGACACTGCACGCCAATTTTCAAGTCGATCGGACTCACAGTGATGTAGTTATAGCCGTTTTCAGGTTTATTTCCTGTTATAGTGCCACCAAGTGGCCAGTCGCCGTGTCCTTTTTCCTTTTTCACGCGACCACAGAATGAGCTCTTACATAGGTGTGCTGAGTTCGGTGAAAATATCTCATCTCATTCACGAGTTATAGCCATTTTAGTAAACGTGGCTCTGCCCACTTCAAAGGTTTTGGCAGCCCTTAGGGACCGTGAATCAGATTTTTTTTTTTTTTTTTTTTTTGATAACTATTGACAATCAGACTCCAGAGAATCTCGCTGCACTGGTTTGGTTCCGATCGGGTCAAAAACCTAGGACTAGTTCGCAAAAGAAGGTTTTTCAAAAAATCCAAAAATTTACCCGAAAATGGGCATCCCAACGATATAAGACACTTGAGCCTAGGCCTAACGGTTCAGGAGTTATGAGCCATTTTGTGCTTTTGACCGCTGTAGCGCCCCCGTCAGGCCGATCAGGGTGAGCCTTAGTGATGTTGTAGACGGTGTGAGTACTACCAGCCCTCAAAGTTTCAAGTCTCTACGACTTGCGGTTTGGTCTGCCTGATCACTTTTATGGGAGAATGCTGATCCTTGGAAAATTTAACAGTAACAATAGGGTTTCAGTGCTACGCACTTGAACCCCTAAAAAAGTAAAGATTCTGAAAGCATTGAATGAGATCCCATTATAATTTAACATAGCTTAACAGTAGTAACAATGATATGATATTTTATGTTATATGATTAATCATATATATATATATATATATATATATATATATATTATTTTTTTTATATGATGGTTTCATTATACTGTACATATGATGCTTATCTGTAAGGTGGACACCCAACTTATATCTGATAATTACCATCTGAATCTAACCATGGCATGTCAACAAATGGAAATCGAAAAGTCAGCTAGCTGTTTATTATCATGTTAATTATTGTCTTTTGCCCCAACAGCAGGTGCGCGTTATACCCCAAATACCATACTTTTACATATTATTCTGTTGCTTTAATTACCTTGAATAAAATTGAAAATCATTAACAAGACCTTTGTCTCAAAATACAGACAATAATTTTATCGATTCCCATTTGCTACATAAATCTACAACATTTTAAAAAACATCAAATATTAGTGCAGAATCAACTTTGCGTTGCTGTCCGCCATTGTGTCAAGGATCAACCAAATTTCCCTGTGCATCTTGAAAAGATGATGTTTAGGAATTTGAGCTGATTTTTTTTTTTTTTTTTTTGCCATCTAGTGGTTTAAAAGAGAATAAGGTCAAATGTGCCTTTTACCCCGGTGCGCCTCTAGCCCCGTTGTACCTTATACTGTACATTAGGTCAAAACTGAACTACATACAATAAAGCATTAAAATCATAAAGCATTCTCTGATGAAGTAAATAATTCACTGATTCATTTGAACCACTATGACTTCATTTAAAAAAAAAAAAAAATAAAAAAATAAAAATAGTGGTCAAAATCGGTGTAAGTCTATGGGTGTCTTTTGGGTGGGTGGTTATATTGATTAGCTGGTTACTGCTGTTTCAAGATGTTTTCATCCTCGACTTTATATTATGTGAACCAGACTAACAAAAAAAAAAAAAAAGATATTCAATGAAAAGTCTATCTTCCTGTCATTCTGTGGCTGCTTGGAAGTTTGTGGGAATAATATCCCAGGACTGAGAGAGGACTTAGCGGTCTTTGCATGCTGAGGAGAGCATGTTCAAGCTGCAGAGTCAGCACAGCATGCAGCCCCGAGCGCCGGGACACCTCATAACTTGACAGACAGAGCCAGTGAGAGAGTGTGACAGACAGAAAAAGAGAAACTGCAGAGATGACACACATTACATACGATCTTTGTGCTGTGTCCTTCTTTTGACCCTCAGTCAAAGCAACAGTTTTAAGTGGAGGGAAAAGGACTTTTTTTTTAGTTGTTTTTTACTCTTTTGATAATACACAAGTTCAATTCCTGAGTGGGATTATGTATAGGCTACATCATAATTCAATATTTATGATCCCTTTTGATGGCTTCTCTTCACTGACATATTCAATTTAGTGGTTAGCACATGTTGTTGATGAAGCCACATGGATTCCATCTTCACAAACTCCACAGAGAGATGAGGTATAGGGACAGATGTCATTTTAGCACACAAGGATGAAGACCATGCTGACTTTAAGTGACTGGATAGGAAATGCTGTTTTCTTTGACATTTTCTAAACGAGAATAGCATTAGTATGGAAGCTGGTTTCTGCTACGTAATTAAAAATAAATAAAAATGTAATGGGCCTATAACTGCTACTTTTTATTTCACAACTGACTTTTTTCCTCACAATTGTGAATTTATAGCTTACAATTCTGAGGGGAAAAAAAAAAAAAAATAATAAGAATTGCGATATATAAACTCAAAATTTAAAATCAAATAGTGAGGGAAAAGGGCAGAATTGCGGGGTATAATCTCGAAACTGCAAGGGAAAAACTGGAGCATTTCTAGCCTCATAGGCACTGTGGCATCTCGCTCCCCATAAAAAAAAAAGTTCCCCGATATATTGTTATGGATGTATGCAGCGCCGGCCCGTGGGGTTGTGGGGCCCTAGGCGAGATCATGAAAATAGGCCCCACTGGAGTAAAAACTATCATAATTTTATGAGTGAAGAGAAAGCACATAAAACGAAATTTCAATATTTAAGTGTATAAATGTGTATTAAGGGTAATATAAGAAAAAAAAAAAAAAATTAAACAGATTTAAACAAGTAAAAAAAAAGAAACTAAATACATATATATGAAACTAAAATGTGTGAATTGTACATAAAAACTAAATAAAATAAAATAAAATGCAAATAAATTATATATAAAAATAAAAAAATAAATAAATGGCTACGGATTGGTCAATATTTAAGTGTATAAATGTGTATTAAGTGTAACATTCAACATACATATGTAAAAATATTTCTACAGATTTAATTGATTTTAACATATTTAACAAATAAGAGTATAATCGATCCTACTCGACCCGCTCCGAGTGAGATTCGAAAAGGTGTCTTCGGCATTGCGCGTTCTTTACAAACCTACACTTCACCTAAAAGGTCTGTAGGTGGCACGCCACCTTCATTTAAACTATTGATAACTTCATCAAACAGTAAATCAATACAAAATGCATGAGTAGATAATTCTTTAAAATGTGGTCCAATGTTTCCCTCATATGTGACACAAGCAATTAATAATGTGCTATTTATAGCAGTCAAAAGAGCATACCTTTATTTTGAGCTTCTTTCTTCCTGTGCTCTTCTCTTTTTCCTTTTTTCGGCTCCGTAAAGATAGCATTTTGGATGCCATTTCTACCACAACTTCACTTTATCTAGTCTTCTTTTCATTGAAATTAACAAAAAATAGCATTGTGTATGCTGAGACGTCATGGCGTTATGAGAGACTATTAGATCAGTTAAAGGTGCGATATGTAATATTTTCTGTCCGCTAGAGGTCGCTAGAGGCCTATTCAAAACAAAGGCGTAGCTTGATGACGCCAAGTTTGAGCGCGGAATATTGGGACATGTGGTCTTCACATCACAGCCGGTGGAAATAATCGGGATAGGACTCGGGAAGAAATCATGTTCATGAATGCGATTATTAACGTTACTGTAGTATGAAGCAGAGCAGGACCGAGTGTTGTGGGAGCTGAACGAGGCCGCTGGAGCGGTTGGGCAACACATGCCGTGAGCAGCGGAACTTTTATTATGTCATAGTCGCCGGCGCTACTTCCGCTTTTCCAGTCATGAGTATGAGGTAACGCAGCTCTGTTTATCATATTAGATACATTTGAGTGTGTTGAAAGTGTTATAACGTTACTCTGTGTGTTTGCTTGGCGGCTGCTGTGAGACACTTGTTGCACACTGCAGTAAGCTCGATCGATTTTAGAATATCATATTAAATGCTGGATGGCTTGTGTTGATAAATGGCATGCAATTAATTTTAAAACGTATTGTATAATGGAGAAAATTCTGTATTACTGTTAAAAACAAAGCTGCATCTGATTATGCTATGTTAGCTACTTCACAAAATAGTGTTTTTCTCTGAGGCATGGTAAAATCATGGTACTCGCAAAAAATCAAGAACATTATTTAAACAATAAGACTAAACGTGTTGAGCTTTATAACAACAATTCGTTTTCTGTCTATAAATATATTAAAACAGTTGTTCCCTTGTCTATTAAAACATGTAATATATTAAAGCGTCTTTGGTGTTTCCATGGTTTCTACAAAATAAAACCGGAAACCGAGGGTAACGCGGGTATGACGCAATTGACAGGCGACTCCTCACACGTCCCGGAGCCTTGGTTAAAATTGCAATTTTCTCACGATTTACAAATAGTTAGAAACATTTGGGATATTGTAAGTACTCAAGTGAACAAAATATATAACACTGGCCTAGTGGTTTTTGGATATTTTACTGCAAAATTCTTACATATTGCACCTTTAAGTCGATATTACCATAGAGATTAGAATATTTGGAATTTTTATTTTTGACAGCACATTTTCTGTCATACAAAATGCTTAATAAGCAATTAAGCATTAATAAAGAGTAGGCTAAGCGCGCCACTAAAATACAACATTTTTCACGTTTCTAACGAACATGAGCATTTTGGAGAGAAGTGTGATAGAATCTGTGTATATGGATACTGTGATAATTACGGTACTCGAGTTCTCCCACTATATCACAGGCGGTATTAGGCTACTGTGTATGTTTCTTATGTTTTCTGATTTTATTTATTCTTTTGTTCTTTATTAAACAAATAATGAACAAATCTTCTTTTTGATTGGAATATATATTGAAAATAAATGCCTTTCCTATCTTATATGTGATGGGAAAAGCGAGAAGAACGAGTTCGGCAAAAGGCGGATTCGAACTCTCGTCGATTTGCATCAAAAGTATTTGTAATGCCTGACGCCTTTCTCCCTACGCCACTATCACTGACAAGATATAAACGGTTTTTAAACTTATGTCCCAATCCGACATTGCACATGCCAACAAGTTGGGCTATTTGCACTTAGTGTAAATAGACACTCCGATTATGCTAGTATTTCCCCCAGATAAGACGGGGCCCTAGGCGACCGCTTATACCGCCTGTTGGACGGGCCAGCTCTGGATGTATGGATATAAATTACCTGCAGTGAGTCGTTCACAAGCTGCATGAACGATTACGAGCAGCTTCATCGCTGGCAAATGAAGACATTTTCAAGTTTTGTCTCCAATGGATTGTAGGTAATAATATCCACCTCCTCCAGCACTCTTTTTGTCTTATAAAGCATCTCTAGTGTGAGAAACCAAATGATGCATGAGTGAACAGTCTGAATAAATCGCGAACAAGTTCTGAAATTTTTGCAAACCCGTTGACCTGATTTGATCATTAAAGTGATTCACGAATCCGGTATCGCTATTCTAAAAAGTGGTAAGAAAACACATGACTGCTGAAATAGGCATATTGCTAGAGAAATTATTCTTAGGTCTGTATACTTTAATAAGGATTTATTAGTAATTTTACTGGACCACATTTGTGTCATCAAGAACTGGCGATGTCTGATTCGTAAATGAATCATTCTTTCGAGTCGGTTCTTTTTCATGATTTGATCGGATGAGTCCTTTAAAAAAATGGTCTGAATCAGTTCGCGATTCAGTATGAATCATTCAGACAGCGCACTCACGCACTGCGTCGTTTCGCGCGGGTAAAACACTAACGTGACACATTTAGAACGCATGGGGAACAAAAAGAGCGCTTTGTTGAGATTAAAACCTGCACGTGCATCTTGTTTTTATCTGAAGCAAAGAGTCGTTCACATTTCCTGACCAAATAAGTATCTAAACATAGAATTAATAACGCAATACTGTACAGCACGAACAAAAAGGGCACTGGATTAAGCGGATACCTATCAAATGAAGAAACCTGCAAAAGCTTCAAGTTTGATAACGACTCTGTAGCCTACTTGAGGTAAATACTTTTTCCCCACCAAAACACTACACTAGGATACACCACAATAGTCCTTCTAAAAGTAGTCTAGCATAACAAAAATGTTTCTGGACATGTACCATGGTATTGCCATCTGTGAAATTTGAAACACCAATTTGGTGCAGAATAGAAGCAAGCTTGAATATTATAGATTACAATCACATTAATGTTACACAGTAACATTATTGTGACAATTAACTCAAAATGTCTATTAACCATATGCAGTTACAAAGATTTGAATATAAACAGAAAGCTCCATCTGTGTGTTTTCAGTTGAGCACAAAATACATTCCAGTCTTACACTTTCTGAAAGTTTGCACAATCTTAACGGCATCTTCATCTCATCTGTGGAAACTGGAGATGTTTTTATTTGATCAAATTTCTTCTTGTACTTGTCCTCAGTGGAGAAGGTGCTCTTATATAAACCTCTGTTCACCTCAGCCTGACCGCTGCAATCAGTTTGTGTCCCGTCATCTAAATCTTCCACTTAAAAGGTGCTTAACCTACTCAGATCCAGAAACAATCCATTCTTTACCTCCGGTTATAAAACGACCTCCCAAACTGAATTTTGAACATTTTGGCTCAAGTATAACTTCTCTTTGATTAGACTCTTCGTAAAAACAGCCCTTATATAGAACTCTTAAGTTGAATGCAATAGCTGTTCTCCTTTTGTACTACATTCCTTTGGCCACTTGTGTATCCTTCACTGAAATAATTGTGAGATGAATGCAGTCTGTTAAAGCCACTTTAAAGGAGAGAATGTCTGCATAGATAATAAATGTATTAAAGGCTTGAAATGATCATTTCAAGCTGAAAAATGTCACAATATGACATTGTAAAACTTTCACATAAATGATGTGTCGACTTGTGTGTTGTATTGCTTTTTACAGACTAACTCCACTGCTGTTGTAAACACCTAATTTCAGTAACATTAAAGGAATGGATCAGTGAAACAGAACAGAAATAGACAATACAATTTCATTCAACTTTTATCATTATTATTATTATTATTTGTGGCTGCATGTTTACTTGTTCACTATAGAATTTAATAGTACTGAGGTTACCCTGGGCCTCAATTGTGTTTCAAGCTAGCTATCAAGTCCAGACCGCATTGATTAGGTTTGATGGAAAACTACATACAATCCATCTTGCAATGTAGCATAGAGAAAGGACGAGCTGCATTTAATGCAGCTGCTATTAATATCAGAGGATAAGTCCATTCAAGTTCCATTAGTTAAATTATACCCTGATTACCCTGTTCTGGACTCTTTGTGTAATTCAGAACCAGTGAAGAATCCACATTCTTAAAAGAATGATGATTGTTCTTAATTTCCTGAGGTAACTTGAATTACAGCCCCCATTATTTGGCACAGAAAATATTGTTCAGATGCCAAATCCAGATAAACCTAGGAAAGTTTTAGTGAGTCTGTTATACAGACGTGTTTCTTTCTGGTTTGACTGTGTGCGTTTTCTCTCTAACCTGAAAGGAAGCTGTTGTTGACCTTGATCTGGCAACTGTTCGACAATCTGATAAAGTTCAGCTATTATTCATCGGCCCCATCTGTGTTCAACAAATGGCCCGAGAGCATCTGTTTTCTGTCTGGTTCAGGATTGACACAAACATTCCAAAGAATCGCTTTTCACGAATTAAAAAATAAATAAATTAATTAATTAAAAAAAATAAATAAATAAATAAAAAAAAAAAAAAATATATATATATATATATATATATATATTTTTTTTTTTTTTTATTTAGTTGGTTGTTAGTTACATTAGTTAGGTAGTAGTTACATTAGTTAATGCATTAGGTATGAACTAACAACATTTTCTACAGCATAAAGTTACTGTGAATTTATACTTTTCGTTCATTCATAATACGTGAAATAATTTAATTTATACAAATTAAAATAACATATTAGTCTATGTAAATGCACATTAACATACTGTAGATTAATTAATTTTATAAAAGATCTGTTCATTATTTCATGTTAACTATAGTTTTAACTAATGTTAATGCATAGAAAATTATTGTAAATTATTAGCAATTATTTAAACATCCTGTAGACAAGATTTTCTGTTGTTTTAAAGATGTTTATATTTTAGCTGAAAACAAAGCAAGACAAAAATACAGGGTTGTTATGTTGTTGTTCTGTTTTTTGTCAGGTTTTTTTTTTTTTTTTTTTTTTAATAAGTGACTCAGAATATCAACTGACCAACGCCAACATATGGGTTTTGTCGGAACCATTTAGGGTTTGCTGGGCTTTGGAATGTCTGAGAATTGATGTACTGTAATGTGCTGGTTGTCCGCATTGGTCGTGTCTGTATGTTGTTGAATGTTCTAGCCATAATACCCAAGGCAAATGTGAATGTGTTCACTGGAGATTTAAATTATTCTGATTTTAATTGTATTAAGCTGTTTAAAATGGGAATGGAACACTGCTTTCTACTATGATAGCAGGGGTCTGGGAAAATCCCAGCGACTTAAGGGTCTTTCACACTTGAAACAGTTAACCCTGGGTCATTCTACACCCCAGGTAAATAGAATCCTGGGTTATCTTGCTTCACGTTTCACACTCCTCATACTTGACCCAGGGTTAACAATTAATCCTGGGTATTCATAAGCACTGTACATTCCTAAACCCTGGGTTAATGTCTTTATTTGCATATTTGCGGTGTCAGTGTCATTGCTTAGATAAACGCCACACACAACGTGCTCTAGCACTGCACATCCTCATATTGCACATTGCCATATATCAAGTTTATACTGAATGGACTTTTTAGACTATAAAAGTAAAAATGAAACGGTCTCTTCTTCACTCCAGTTGTCTCATTTTCTGTCACTATTTGACATTTTTCCCCTAAAAATGCTGAAACATGGCCTACTGTTTATATAGTATGTGGTGTTTCCGTGACTGTCAAAAGCATGTGAATATAAGGCACGCGATTGGCTATCGGTTGCTAAGCATCTAGCCTCTTGCTTAACATTCTAAGGGGCCGTTTACACAGAGCGCATTTTTACATTACACTGCGCTACTTTTCCCCTAATGTTCCATGCTAGACGATAATAAGTTACTTTTAAAAAATGCGTCTCTAGATCTCGTGTTTTTTGTCGTTCCACTGACCTGTGTCTCGCGCTTTTAACAGCAAAAACGCATTCTGTGTGAACCGGCCCTAACACCACTTCCTTTCACACTGTACAAGTTTCGCACCTCAATGCGGGTTAACACTGCAAAAGCAGCAGCTGCTCCGGAGCAGGGTTTTATAATCCCGGGTAAAAAGTGCTAACCCCGCTTCTAAATTACAAGTCCTTTATTACAAGAATCGCTCCTTTACCTGGAATTAAAAGCGGGGTTTAGAATGACGATAACCCGGGGTTAAGTGCAGTGTGAAAAGCCCTTTAGAGTAGCTTGCACCTAAAGCTACTCTATCCTGTTTATGGAACACTCTAAAAAAAAGGTTCTTTACACGTAGTAACAGTTCTATTTAGAAACGCATGACCCTGAAGAATCCTTTACATGCTGAAATAGTTCTTTGTGTTAGAGTTCAGGGTTCTTTTTTCCTGCCTTTTTGTTTTTCAAATCTGTAACTGTCAAAGTCACATCATTACTGGTTTTCTGGAGCTCAGCCATTCAATTACACAGACTGTCAACACACTCTCAACAGGTAAATGATTTCTTTTTTATGTCTACAAATTTTAACTTTCAATTTGTAACTGGTTTCCTACCAATCACCTTTATCACACTATTGAGGTCCTATAGCACATTCAAAGCATGGTTCTTTATGGAACCTTATGAAAAGGATTCTATTTAGCGCCAAAAAGGGTTCTGCTATTGTTACAAGCCGAAGAACCCTAATTTGGTACTGTTTAGAACCATTTTTCTTTAGAGTGTAGATTGTAGTACAATGACAACTTCCTCAAAGATGTCACGTCCAACTGTAGAGACCTTCTTTAAGAGACCTGAGATAAATTAGGATCATCACAGTCATTAAGTTATTAGTCATTAAGAGTTTGTTCAGGTTTTTATGCTGTATTTATTATTTATGGATTTTGTTCGAGTTCAAAATGGCAAAAAATAGACTACCCTCACCAGTCAGCATTCAGTTCATTAGGGTATGTTTCAAAATAGTGGTTTTACTGCAGCACATAAAGAGCATTGACAACTTGTGTGTGACTTTTTTTTTCTTCTCCTAAATATGCGAGACCTATGGAAGCTTGTTTCTGCCACTTATCTCGCAATTCTGATTTTTTTTTTTCTCAGAATTGCATGATATAGGCTAAACTCGCAATTGTGAGTTACAAAGTCAGAATTGTAATATATAAACTCGCAATTGTGAGAAAAAAAAAAAAAGTCAGTTGTTTTTTTCCTCAGAATTGGACTTTATAACTCGCAATTGTGAGTTTATATCTCACAATTCTGAGATAAGAAGTCAGAATTGCGAGATATAAACTCACAATTGCAAGAAAAAAAGTCAGAATTGTGAGATATAAACTTGCAATTCCGAGAAAAGAAGTCAGAATTGCAATTCTGATTTTATTTCTCACAATTGCAAGTTTATATCTCGCAATTCTGACTTTATTACTTGCAATTGTAAAGGAAAATATAAAAAGGGAAAGAACAGGGGAAAAATTTTTATCCTTTCGATTGGTTCCAATTAAAAATTTACTGATTTTGCCATTTCCTGCCCCGCTCTTCTTGTTAATTGATGCAGCATGTCTTTGATTTCAGCGTTTCTCTTTACTGTTTGCCGAATGGCCAGGGCCTATTTACAAGTCTTTATCTTAATTTATTCAGCCCCAAGAGACACTGTTTGTTTTGATTAGTCATTAATGCATCTCTCGGTTTGTTCATATTAAGCTGACCTGCTTGTTTTAATGTGTTGCCAAGGTCAGCAAATTCATTAGGCATTTAAGAAGAAAATAGATAATCAAATGAGCCCTTGATGTGACTCATCATCTGAATAAATAAACAGAAAGATGTTCCATATCAGGATGTTTTTTTTTTTTTTTTTCCCCATGTCAATTTACCAAGCTCTCCATGACATTTTCTTTGCTTTCATGAATGATGTACTCGTGCTTTTCAATGAGCTTCTTTCCAAATGTTCAAGTGATAGTAACTGGCAAGCAAATTTTAAAAAGCTTTTAGCACTTGACAAAACCAACAGATTGAATTTTAGTTGATGAAATACTAATGTAATGAAAACAATTTAGGACCCATTTTCAGGGACCAAGCTGTCAATGTAAAAACACAGCAAAATGTTGGCCATTACTGCAGCTTTTGATCAGCACTTTAAAGCTAAAAATCTCATGAGCTGCTCTCAGAGTCCTGAAATAAACTGGAGGAAAAAAAAAAAAAAAAATTGTTTGGAAAATTGTTGATATTGAACATTAACATTTCTAAGCTATAGAGACAGCAAATTAAAATCTGTTTATGCATTATATCTGCATTAAATTTGCATATTTATATAAGCATACAGGTTATATTTTTTTCAAGCATTAATGTTGTGTATTGCATTTGCTTAATATTATTTAAGGACAGATGTGGTGTACCTGTTCAAACTGTGCATGACCCTTCAGATTTTGTGCCAAGTACATTTTAATTTGAGAATAATTTATCTTTTAAATAGAATTCATACTTTTTTTCTTTAATGAGGATGCATTAAATTAATCAAAAGTGACAGTAAATAAATTTATAATCTTACAAAACTTTTTTTATTTCAAATAAATGCTGTACATTTGAACTTTCTATTCATCAAAGATTCCTGCAAAAGTATCATGGTTTCCTCAAAAATATAAAGCAGCAAAACTTCTTTCAAATTGAAAATAAAAAGAAATGTTTCTTCAGCATACAGTATTAGAATGATTTAATATTGCTGTTTATGATCAAATAAAGTTTTTGTTTGTTTGTTTGTTTGTTTGTTTTTAAGTATACGAGACTCTAAAACAAAACAGAATATGAACGTAGCCCAAGGCGGTGTGCAAATTGAAGAAGAAAAAGTGCTTAAAAATGCTGCTTACTTACCAGAGTATGTGACTGAATAACGAATGGAATGACTTCACTCCGACTGCACTCCGGGTTTTCCAATTTCTGTTCCTCACTCACAGGTGAGAAAAGTCCTGCTCAGAGTTCATTCCATATAGCAATTTGGGCTTCAACTTAAAAATACTACTTGATCCAGGCAAATTCACACAACTCTGCTTTCCACTCTGCTCACCAGAGTGACTTACCATTCAGACAAGAGTGGTAAGTCTCTGAGCAGGACTTTCCAGGACCAGCATAGGACCAGCATAGGACCAGCATAAACCAGCTCAAACCAGCATACCAGCTTTAAAACCTACCTTACCAGCATATACTGTTTTTTTCAACAGGACTTCAAGACTATGACAGACCCTCTGCAGTTCTAACTTGTTCTTTTGACAAATGAGGTCTGGAAATGGTTTATACGGTGCTTCTCACTCCCATCCGGGTCACGGTACCAAATGTAACCCTTCCGGTCCTACTCGCACTTCTTCAAGCGGGATTCGAATCCGCATCTCCGGCATAGGAGGCGGGCACGCTAACACGCTAAAGACCGCAGCGCAGTCTCTAGCGTCGGTTGCTAGCATGCCTCTTGAGGCCAGGGGAGTGAGGTTTACATGCGCAGTTCTTGTGCCAAGTTTACACTACAGGATTTTAAGCCCGATTTAAGCCCGATTTGCAAGTTAATGAGCTCGCAGACAGGTCGGGCTGTAAATCAGCGAGTGATCGGCGCTCGCCAATCTTTACGTGTGAACCACTGAATGACACATCAAAGAGGCTCGCTGACACCTCGCAGACGCCAGACAAATATCTAGCATGCTAAATATCTGGAGCTGTCGGCCGACTCGATATCCTGTGGTGTCACGTGTCGCGATGCAACAGCTAATGAAATATACACTGATGTCTATAGAAGCAGCAATAACAATCCATTCAAATATAATTTGCCAACGTTTATTCATATCAGATACACATTGTGTAAGTAACTATAAAGCTCACTCACTCTATTGTTCTCCCAGTTCACCGGCCACATGTATTTCAGGACAAATGGATGAATTCACGTTATATATTAAGATCAAGGTCATTACATAGGTTTTTAAATGACAAAACACTCACTTGCACATATTTGAGAATCGGAATATCAGATAGTTGATGACATGGTGAGAAAAGCAATACATCTGTCATACAGTGTGGCCGGCTGGCCGCGGTGTGTCACTTGACAAGCATGACGCGTCGTCATGGAAACAATAAAGGGAAACGTTCTAAAATAACAGTCGCCTTAACTCTGGGAGGTCAGCCAGAATGTTTTAAACTTATGTGTGAAAGGGTTATTTTAATTTTAATTAAATTGAATTCAAAATTTAAACATCAACATCCATTTTCAAATGAAATCGTTGGGTGACAGTTGTCGTCAGCTCGTGTAGTGTGTAACCTCCTGTTGCAGATCATTTACGTAGTGTCACGTAGTGTGAACACCACAACGACTTCAAGACTCCACAGCAAGTTGCGTAGTCTGAACAACACAGCGATCTGTCGACGTTTAAAGTCCTGTAGTGTAAACTTGGCTTTACTGGCCTACGTTACAAATGGAATCTGGAAGAACTATGTATATGTGTCTTCAAAATGCATCTGTTAGCATCTGTCTGAGTAGTGACTCAGAGGCAGAGCTTAAACAACCTCTGGGACTAGCAAAGCACAAAAAAATGTCTGTAATTTAGACACACTGATCAGCCACAACATTAAAACCACATGCCTAATATTGTCCCTGTACCGCCAAAACAGCTCTGATGAGTCAAGGCATGGACTCCACAAGACCTCTCCTGTGGTATCTGGTACCAAGTTGCAAGGTGGGGCCTCCATGGGATTTGGGATTGGTCCAGCACATTCCATAGATTGAGATCTGGGGAATTTAGAGAGCAAGGCAACACCTTGAACTCTTTGTCATGTTCTTCTAATCATTCCTGAACAGTTATTGCAGTTTGGCAGGGTGCATTATCCTGCTGAAAAAGGCCACTGCCATCAAGAAACACAATTGCCATGAAGGGGTGTACATAGTCTGCAACAATCTTTATGTAGGGGTACATGTCAAAGTAACATCCTCATGAATGCCAGGACCCAAGGATGCCCAGCAGAACATTGCCCAGAGAATAACACTGCCTCCACTGGCCTGCCTTCTTCCCATAGTGCATCCTGCTGCCATCTCTTCTCCAGGTAAGCAACGCATACACACCCGGCCATCCATCTGATTTAAAAGAAAACGTGATTTATCAGACCTTCTTTCATTACGTGCCTTACGTGGCCATTGAAAGTAGGCACTTTCGGGAATGGATAAGTGTAACAACATATATGTATATACACTAAATTGCCAAAAGTATTGGGACACCCCTCCAAATCATTGAATTCAGGTGTTCCAATCACTTCCATGGCCACAGGTGTATAAAATCAAGCACCTAGGCATACAGACTGCTTCTACAAACATTTGTGAAAGAATGGGTGGCTCTCAGGAGCTCAGTGAATTCAAGCGTGGTACTGTGATAGGTTGCCACCTGTGCAATAAGTCCATTCGTGAAATTTCCTCACTACTAAATATTCCATGGTCAATTGTTAGTGGTATCATAACAAAGTGGAGGCAATTGGGAACAACAGCAACTCAGCCACGAAGTGATAGGCCACGTAAAATCACAGAGCGGGGTCAGCGCATGCTGAGGAGCACAGTGCACAGAAGTCGCCAACTTTCTGCAGAGTCAATAGCTACAGACCTCCAAACTTCATGTGGCCTTCAGATTAGCTCAAGAACAGTGCATAGAGAGCTTCATGGAATGGGTTTTCATGGCCGAGCAGCTGCATCCAAGCTTTACATCACCAAGTGCAATGCAAAGCGTCGGATGCAGTGGCGTAAAGCACGCCGCCACTGGACTCTAGAGCAGTGGAGACGTGTTCTCTGGAGTGATGAATCACACTTCTCTGTCTGGCAATCCGATGGACGAGTCTGGGTTTGGTGGTTGCCAGGAGAACGGTACTTGCCTGACTGCATTGTGCCAAGTGTAAAGTTTGGTGGAGGGGGGATTATGGTGTGGGGTTGTTTTTCAGGGGTTGAGCTTGGCCTCTTAGTTCCAGTGAAAGGAACTCTTAATGCTTCAGCATACCAAGACATTTTGGACAATTTCATGCTCCCAACTTTGTGGGAACAGTTTGGGGATGGCCCCTTTCTGTTCCAACATGACTGCGCACCAGTGCACAAAGCAAGGTCCATAAAGACATGGATGAGCGAGTTTGGTGTGGAGGAACTTGACTGGCCTGCACAGAGTCCTGACCTCAACCCGATAGAACACCTTTGGGATGAATTAGAGCGTAGACTGCGAGCCAGGCCTTCTCGTCCAACATCAGTGCCAGACCTCACAAATGCGCTTCTGGAAGAATGGTCAAAAATTCCCACAAACACACTCCTAAACCTTGTGGAAAGCCTTCCCAGAAGAGTTGAAGCTGTAATAGCTGCAAAGGGTGGGCCAACTCCGTATTAAACCCTACCGATTAAGAATGGGATGTCATGAAAGTTCATGTGCACGTAAAGGCAGGCGTCCCAAAACTTTTGGCAATATAGTGTATATGTATGCATGTATGTATGTATGTATGTATATATGTGCGTAGACCTGAGTAGGACCTGAGGGGTTACATTGGTGCCGTGACCCGGATGGGAGTGAGGTTTGGGGGGGTGAGTGTAACGAGGCTAGCTAGTAAAAGTTGTGCGAGTAAACCTCGCTCCTCTGGTCTCAAGAGGCTGCAGTCTTTAGCCTCCTTGTTAGCACGCCCGCCTTCCATGCTGGAGTCCCGAGTTCGAGGCCCGCACAGAGGGGTTTTATATATATATATATATATATATATATATATATATATTGGCCATTCATGTTCCCACCTTTTCACTTCAAACTTGTCAGAGACCACAGTAACCCAGCAGCTCTGTAAACAATAAAATCAAGTGTTTCTCATTATCCTCTCTTTGTGGGATCATATTTACTGTTGTGATTCCAGACTCCTACACTCAGGCTCACTGCAATTCTTTTATCTTTCATAACAATATGTGACCACATTCTTCAGCTGAAACCACAATTTTGTCAAACCGGTGTTGTGTTGCACAAAGGTTTGAAAATCTAAATTCCTTTCTACTAAGAAACACTAACTGCAAATGCTGGCATGCACGTCTTTTCATCTGCCGTAAGGGAATCTTGCTCTGTGTATGATTCATTTGGTTTTCATGACCATGTCTTGTCTCTGGAGTGCACTAGCCTTCTTTCTCTCTGTCATCACCTCCCTCCTTCCTTTACTTTGCCAGCTGAGTCTGTACAAAATCATGTGCTCGCTTCAGACATGGCCACCCAGTGTTTGATCAGTCATGACTGACATAAGTTGATAAATCCCTTGGTGACACTAGCATTTCCTTTAGAATAGTGGTATTTATTTGGGTTTAGGGAAGAGAGGGAAGTTTTTAGTTCTGTTATAAAATGTATGCACTTAGTTTCCACAGACACATAGAAATCTGAGTCCATTTTTCTCGTCTTATAACACAAATTATTGTATCCTCTTGTGCACACCAAATGTCTCTACAGATATCTGTGAGAATATGTTTTTGTGGACTTCTAATGGGGCATTTCTCTGTGGTAGAATTCAGCTCTCTTAATGCCAAGTCCTTTCTTTTTCTCCTTGGACTAGATTTTTGAAAGTGCATGCGGTTTGTTATATAATAAGCAGTTTTATTGTGCCTCCCAAGGAATTTATTTCTGACATTTTGAGAGGAAAACTTTATTTTTTTGGTGCAGAGTGAATAGACCTCAGAGTGAATAGACCTAGCAGGACTGTATTAGCGCTAAACTGAACAGTGTGATCCTTCTAACCCTTGATGTTCTCCACATCAGCACATTTTGAACTGCATTCACACTTTTATATGCATCATTATATTTGTTGTTTATTCTAAAAATGCTGTGTGTGACTATAGGTTAAAAGTTCCAGTTGTAAACGGGGCCTTGGTGTATTTCGAAACCATTTCATCCTGTGAGAACCTAAAAAGAAAATGTATGCAACAAATTATGCAAACATGAATTTGGACTGAAATCATACAGACCACACCGACCATCCTTTAACTTTGTCATCGGATTCACCGCTAACATTTTATTTTGATGGCCCCCAACAGACATTCTTCTTAGTATAAGTTACTTTGAAAGTACATGTCAACTTATCCTAACCCTACAACTAACAGTGAGAATTAGTTGACATGTTAGTTGACACGTTATATATATATATATATATATATATATATATATATAAAAAACGGTTAGTTCCTGTCCTTGATTCTGATTGGTCAATAGCTGTGTTTTATTCATGATAAAACACGGCTATGACCGCTTCACCCAACGGTTCTGTGTATCACTACACAACCCCCTTAGCAACCACTCTTATCTACGTAAACTGTATGTTCTGAATTGATATTGTTCACTGAAGCTGTATTATGAAGAAGAGTATTGTGAGAAAGAGATTGAGTTTATTACCTGCATTCAGATTTAGCATTTTCCTTCAGGTCAGTCCTATGTTCATAATAAAAAATCTGTTTAAATGTCTGATGTATTATCTTGTCCTTTTAACAGTTAAGGGGTTTTCCCGTGACTGACAGTGCTAGTCAAAGCATTTGTTAGTTGCGTTTTGTTCCGTGTTCACAACAATTCAGTCTTTTCAATGTAAAAGTCTTCGCTACTGACTGACACACTCATAAAGACAGTCTTTGCCGCCATCTAATGGCGTAATAATGTAACTTATGTTGCTGTTCACGGTCAGGGACTATTTTTTCCGGCGGAAGGAAGGCTTTATATAGTGAAAGTTTACTTCATGAAAGTTGCATTGACACATATTTTTGGCTTTAATATTTGTATTGTGTAGTAACCATTTTATGAAAGCAATAAGGTACTCGAGGCTAGTAGTGCTGTATCGTGAATAAGTCATGGCTGAAGGGGTTGCAGGCAATCCGCTTTGCGTCGTGCCTAACAACGCCCTACAGCCATGAATTATTCACGATACAGCACAGCCTCTCGTACCTTATTGCTTACACACACACACACACACACACACACACACACACACATATATATATACTGATTAATCGCAATTAATTGTACATATCAGTATTTGCTGAGAAAACATTACATAAATGCTTTGAATATTATAATAAATGCATTGACCAAGAACTATATTATGGCCATTATATATTATTATTATTATTATTATTATTATTATTATTTCAATATCATTGAACATAAACCTAAACCATATTTTTATATGGTTTAGGTTTATGTTCAATGATATGTTAGCTGGTTAAAAGGAACAAATTATTTTTATACTCGTAAACTGCTGTGGGTCATTCACATTTTAAATCTTTTAAATTATTAATTTATTGCACTAGAAGTAGAACATCATCAGATGTTGTTTAGTATACAATGTTTAGTATTACATCATCTCAACAGCATTTATTATTTTGTGCTGAATTTTAACACTGATAGCTAAGATTTTTGGTGTTTTCCTTAAGTCAAAATTTTCAATATATTAATGTTAACTAGGGTAAAATCATTATAAAATTAGAAATATGTTCTCGTAAAAGTATCTTTCATTTTCCAAAAGTTTTAAAGCCCAAAAGGCTGCAAATTGTAGGAGTGACCCAGATAGAGTTGTTGTGATAGGCCTGAAATAGCAGATGCTCATGAGAGAAATATCTGGAGGTGCTGTTTCAAAGTCCCAGCATTTGTTTCTAATTCTCTCCAAAAAAATTCAGAGACCTAATGATGCTCTAGGTTGAGGAATTTTTCCAAAACTTACAATAATATTTTCTTTTAAATGGGAAAGAGCATGTTGAATACCTCAAAGTATTATTAAAGTTAGCAGTCCCTCAAAAGTAGCCCATGGCTGTCAGTGTCTTGATGTTGAGCAAATGGTGACTGGAGCGCAGGCCTCAAACACGGAACGTTTTACTCAGCACTTCTGTTCTTCACATCAGACGGTTTTTATTATCTGCAGGTTTTGGCTTTCAGCTGCTGAAGTGACTGTTTGATGTGTAGTATATTCTGCCGCTTGCAGTCGTTTATTTATTTGAATACAGGAATGTGAAAGTAATGGTTATTTTTTGAGATGTTTCATTCTGTTTGGCAAATTAAAATAGAACAAAATAAGCCACAAAATATATTAAATGCTTTCTTTATCACTTTCATCCTCCACCCCCTACTGTCTTTGCACTTACTCCAGGGGGGCACAATGACATTCCTGAAAACTTGACAGCTTTGACATATAATTCAATAATAACTCCATTTGTGTTCCAGAAAGAAAAAAAAGATTTGAGTAAAAGGTGTACCGCAAATTGACTGATCAAATTTAGATGTGACAGGGTAATTTAGACATTTAGACCAAAAAAAAAAAAAAAAAAGTAACATGAACAAATAAAGTAAAAAAAATACAGATAATCCTATTTCTATAGTATCTATTTAATAGTATATTTAAGTTGAAATATATTTTGGAAGCTACCTTTCAAAAGTTTGGGGATGATAGGAATTTTTTATGTTTTTGAAAGTCTTTCTTACTATCCAAGGCTGCGTTTATTTGATTAAAAATACAGTAAAAACAGTAATACTGTGAAAGATTATTACAACCCGAATTCCAGAAATGTTGGGACGTTTTTTAAATTTGAATAAAATGAAAACTAAAAGACTTTCAAATCACATGAGCCAATATTTTATTCATTATAATATTTTATAATAGAACATAGATAACATAACAAATGTTTAAAGGGAGAAATTTTACACTTTTTATCCACTAAATGAGCTAATTTCAAATTTGTTGGCATGGGGGCAACAAATGTCTGAAAAAGCAAGAAATTTTGAAAAGATTCAGCTGGGAGAACATCTAGCAACTAATTAAGTTAATTGATATCAGGTCTGTAACATGATTAGAGAGGCAGAGTCTCTCAGAAGTAAAAATGGGCAGAGGCTCTCCAATCTGTGAAAGAGTGCGTAAAAAGATTGTGGAATACTTTAAAAACAATGTTTCGCAACGTCAAATTGCAAAGGCTTTGCAAATCTCATCATCTACAGTGCATAACATCATCAAAAGATTCAGAGAAACTGGAGAAATCTCTGTGTGAAAGGGACAAGGCCGAAGACCTTTATTGGATGCCCGTGGCCCTCAGACGACACTGCATCACTCATCTGCATGATTGTGTCAATGACATTACTAAATGGGCCAAGGAATACTTCCAGAAACCTCTGTCGGTAAACACAATCCGCCGTGCCATCTGCAGATGCCAACTAAAGCTCTATCATGCAAAAAGGAAGCCATATGTTAACATGGTCCAGAAGCCCCGTTGTGTCCTGTGGGCCAAGGCTAATTTAAAATGGACTGTTTCAAAGTAGAAACGTGTTCTATGGTCAGACGAGTCCAAATTTGACATTTTTGTTGGAAATCACGGACGCTGTGTCCTACGGGCTAAAGAGGAGGGAGACCTTCCAGATTGTTATCAGCGTTCAGTTCAAAAGCCAGCATCTCTGATGATATGGGGGTGCATAAGTGCATACGGTATGGGCAGCTTGCATGTTTTGGAAGGCACTATGAATGCTGAAAGGAATATAAAGATTTTAGAGCAACATATGCTCCCCTCCAGACGACATCTATTTCAGGGAAGGCCTTGTGTATTTCAGCAGGACAATGCAAAACCACATACTGCAGCTATTACAACAGCATGGCTTCATCGTAGAAGAGTCCAGGTGCTGAATTGGCCTGCCTGAAGTCCAGATCTTTCACCTATAGAGAACATTTGGTGCATTATTAAACGAAAAATACGTCAAAGACGACCACAAACTCTTCAGCAGCTGGAAACCTAGAGTGGGACCAAATTCCTACACCAAAACTCCAGAAACTCATAACCTCGATGCCCAGATGTCTTCAAACTGTTTTGAAAAGAAGAGGAGATGCTACACCATGGTAAACATGCCCCCGTCCTATTTTGAGACCTGTAGTAGGCATCAAATTTGAAATGAGCTCATTTTGTGCATAAAATTGTAAAATTTCTCAGTTTAAACATTTGTTATGTTATCTATGTTCTATTGTGAATAAAATATTGGCTCATGTGATTTGAAAGTCTTTTAGTTTTCATTTTATTCAAATTTAAAAAACGTCCAAACATTTCTGGAATTCGGGTTGTACATTTTGAAGTAACTAATTTATTCTTGTGATGTAAAGCTGAATTTTCAGCATCATTACTCCAGTCTTTAGTGTCACGCAATCCTTCAGAAATCATTCTGATGTGCTGATTTGCTGCTTAAGAAACATTTATTATTATTATCAATGTTGAAAGCATAGTAGAACTCATGATCCAAAGAATCCTTTTTTTCAGGATTCTTTGATGAATAGAAAGCTCAAAAGAACATAATTTATTTGAAACAGAAATCTTTTGTAACATTATAAAATGTATTTACTGTCACTTTTTATCAATGTAATGCATCCTTGCTACAGATTTAGAAAACACTGGCATAATTGTGATAGAAATTATACTCGAACATTTATACCAGTTGACAAATTTTTCACCAGCACATCGCCCACCCCTTCTTAGAATTGGATGCTGGCTGCTATTTACGACTCAAATGTGCCCACCAGTCTGAGTTGAGCTAATCTGTATGGATCGACTGTTGTTCAGTCATCAGCAATAGCAGCTTTTGTCATCATGAATTCAGCTCTTGCCTGCACGGTGAGCGTGACTGATTAATAATCACGCACCCTGTTTTCACATGCACATTGAGCCATGAACTGAGAATGATAAGAACAGAAAATTGAAGTTTTCCATTTCTGTCTCACCTTTTGACACAAATTCACAGAAGACTTGAGTTAAGTATGTGTTTTCTGTTTGTGAGTATTTCTCTCTCTCTCTCTCTCTCTCTCTCTCTCTCTCTCTCTCTCTCTCTCTCTCTCTCTCTCTCTCTCTCATATCTAATAAAATAGTCAGGTTATGGGTCAGATCCATTGTTTTATAGCTTGTCATGTGTGCCAAATTCTTCATCTGTTTCCTGTGATTGAAGATATTTTGAGTGTCATACAGAATAGTCAGTGTATGTTAGTGAATCTTTAAAGTCTGCATAACTGGTGCTGCATCCTTTTCATTCACAAACATCCTATTTATGAAATCCGGAAGAGATTATTATCTTTTGGCCAGCAGCAGATTATGCAGACCTAATTCATATTGTGCAGTCTCTAAAGGCCTATTCACATAAAAAGTGTGTTCAGCATGGATATTCACCACATATGACCCCACACAAAAAAATGTTTTTTTTTTTTTTTTTACTGTATTAAGTATTCAACAAAGAAAAAAAGGTGCACTTTAGCATATGTTTAAAATGAGTACTTATTAAAGGCACAATATGTAATTTTTCGCTGCTAGAGGTTACTTATTAAAAAAATAAAATAAATAAATAAAAAAGGCGTATTGCTTGATGATGACTTGATTTCACGGAATCACAGGATGTGTTGTCTTCACGTCTGCATCCGCTGGAAAATAATCTAATGGGACTTGGGCAGAAATCATATTCATGTATGAGCTATTACAGATTTATTAACATTTCTGTAGTATGAAGCAGGGTGTAGTCCGTGTCCTGGTTAAAATTGCTTATTTCTCTGGATTTAAACATTCTTGGAAACATTTGGGATAATGCAAGTACACAAGCCTACAAAATATATAGCATTGTTCTAGTGGTTTTTGGATATTTTAATCCAAAAATCTTACATATTGTGACATTAAGGAAATTATATACTTCAAACTAATATACTTTGCAAAAAGTGTGAACTGAATGTAATGTTTTCAGACACTTACTGTGATTACATGGTATTTACAATTTATTGAAAATGTATTATAGTTTAAGTTTATATTAAATGCAGTTAGTTGAACTAGTATAGTTCCACTAGTATATCTTTATTTTTTATAATATAAAGATTATAATCTATATAATTTCATAACTACTTCTGTTTTCATTGAAATATGGTTAATGTGTAGGCCTACTGTCGAATGAAATGACAAGCATTTATGGTAAACTAAAATATACTTTAATGTAATTTCTGTTGAAACTTGTATGCCATGTTTTGAAGTATATTTGTAATTACACTACAAAACACTTATTTTAAATGTATTTTAAAGTAAAACATTTGACATTATTACAAAGTACTCTTGACAAAGTGTACTTAAGTGTTAAGAAAAGTGTACACTAAAGTACACTTAAGTGGCCTTTTATTTAATCAATATTATGTTATCTGTAAGTACAAGTAGCTACGTGTTATCTGCAAGTACAATATCCATACATATAAACTGCAAAATCTCTGACTAAAAACTTTCTGTGCGATCTGACCTGAGTGGTCGATCAGTTTTGCTGCGACAAGTTCAGTTAATGTGAGCTAAGAGTCGACTTGTGCAGGCCTGCATGCGGGATTCACTATGGACAAATGGAGGACTGATCAGCGTGCACCGTTGAGAGGTTGTTGAATTTGGGTGTTTTCCTGTTCTACGAGGATTCATCAGGACCCGTGGTCATCGTCAAGACTGTCACGTGTTTATTCTGCAGATTTGTGAGTACAATTTCAGAGCTCATTGATATCAAATCGTTAAGAGGAAAAGACTTTGGGGTTCTCACATATGTTATTGTGTTATTGAGTGTTTAATAGGCTATCTGTTCTCTGACTCATTTAAATGAAAGTTGGGCAGTTAACTGAGATTTGTAGGGATCGAACTAATTATCAAAGACTCAGTTTGAGGGAAACAAATCAGTTCAAGTGTCATCTGGGTTTCAAAAGGTCTCAATTGCTTTCGGATAAAGTGATTTAGTTGTATTTGAGTTAACTGAATTTGGTTTTCTCTGGTGATATATTCAGTCGTCACATTATTTTTGGGGTCATTTACAGTTTTTTTTTTTTCCCCCTCTCTCTCTATTTGTGGTAACTAACATTGAAACATCTTCTTGTAGTATCTATCAGGGAAAGTGCCAGTCATTTCTGATTACTTCCTCTGGGATACCCAGGCTTCTGTAAAAGCATTATATGAGTGTACGTGTGTGTATTAGATTTGAAGTACAATACAAGTGCACATTCAATACAATTAAGCACACTTTTTCACATGGGTATTTACTATGAGATGCTGGTAAATGATTCACTCTTGGTGTAAGCAGGCCTTAAGTGATGTAATAACATTTCACAAGAAAATTTCTGACAGAAAAACAAGTGATTTAAACCAAAGATGTAAAATTATTGGCAGGCAAAGCGTTTTTATGATTGACAATGAATGGGAACTTAGATGTTGAAGCATCAAAATGGACGCCACAGTACAGGTTAGTAAGTTGTTTGCTATATTCCAAGCCATATGAAATAGCTTTGTGTTATAGACAGACCAAACATTCATTTATCTGCTGTTCATCTTCCTTTCCAGTGGGCTGTTAACCATTGCAACCAAACAAATCACTGTGAATGAATCATTCAGATTTTGGCAAGTCGATCAACTCAAAAGAACATCATGCCAATGAAAAGTAGGGTGGATGTCAATATTTTTTATTTACTTTCACTTATGCTTTATTATTTGGAATGACATGAGAGTGAGTAAATAATGACAGAATGTTCATTTGTGGCTAAACTATGAGTAATCGCTCATGCGTTCATTAATTATTTGTAAATCAAATCAGACCAGATGCAATGTAAACACAATTACCCTTATTGTTTTGTTTTTTATTTATTTATTTATTTTTATTTTTATTTTTATTTTTATACAGACTTGAGTCTTGCATAATGGACAAATTAGACCACTGTAATAAATGACTTTCAGACAGAAATTAAAGCCGTGACACACAAGCCTACGGTTGGCCAATGTTGGGCTGTCGTTGAGTTGGCACTAGTTGGTCTTCTGTCCCCTAGTTCTTTGATGTCGGTTTGGTGTGTCAGCCTTTACGTCGATAGAATCAGTTTCTGTGGGTTGAGTACCAGCTCAAAGTTGAGGATTAACATGCACTGCATTAACTGTAAGTGGCAACTGCATCTCAGAAACCCAACTACACTGATTCACAATGGCACAAATCCAACCCTTTCATTATTGTATGTGATAGAACCCATGCCTAAGTTCTGTCAGAAATCCAATTAGCTTTCTGCAGAAGCAGGGATAAGCACGAATGCTTTGAGTGGTTCAGTGTTACTTTCATGATTCACCAGTGGAGGTGAGATGCTACAGAGCTTCGGCTCTTAAATGCCTAAATGTTTTACAGCAAAGGATATAATTCCACTCAAAGTCTTTTGAATTATAAGGAAAAGTTCTGCAACTTTTGTGGGATGCTCATAAAAGTAAACTGCTTCACTTTTCTCATTAAATTCCAGTCTATTTTGAATTCCCATCTGAAATGGTGGCTGTGCCGACAGTGCCTGAAATATGAATTATAGCCATATGAAATTATGGCATTGATCATTTTAACTGCCATGAGCCTTTAGACTCAAGCAACATCTTACCACAAAAGCCTTATTTTATGGCCTTGTGAAAATATGCAAACCTATTCCCAGTTTAGGGAAATGTTAAAAGAGAAATGAAATAATATTTTAATAATGAGGTCATCCGTTCTTTTTGGACCATCTTTATAAGGATGCTAATATTTCTCTTGGCAGGTTCCTGATGTGTTCTGTGTTTGTTTGTTTGAATGTTTTGTTTCAGATTTGCTAACAATGGATTATCGTGACAGCACATTGCTGGGGTTTTTTGAGATCCAGCTTTTGATTCTTGCAGGATTTTTTTTTTTTACACACTTTGTGGATAATTCAAAGCAAAGATTTGGGGGAAATAAGTTAAACCGAGAGGGAATATGCAGGTTATGCTTTGAACAGTAATAATTGGTCACCACAGTTGAAGACATTCTTGACAGGATGGATAGCTTCACACTCTGAACACTGAACAATGTCAGATTTATTGCAAGCAGAGAAACCAAGCGATGGATAGCCAACCTTCATGAACACACAAACACTCAACTTTCCAATCTGACATTTGGCACAGGGTTTGTAGACCAAAGCAGATGGCACTCTGAGAACTGCTCTGTGGAATAAACTCATTACTCACTCGATGATTTGAGCAGCAGGGCCTGCTGGGTAAGGATGTGTTTGAAGAGGAGCCATGGGGCTTGAACAGGGAGCTACACAAAAGCCGGATAACCCTTGAAAGAAAGGGGAAAATGTGTTTTAACCTTTTTTCTTTTCTTTTTTTTTTTTTCTTTTTTTTCTTCTTTTTCCCCATATTTGTAGATTTTCTTTGTCAGTTTACCATTTCTCACACTTTTTAATTGGCATGTTTTCTCTTTGGGGGGCAACTGACTATATGCATATTGATGCCTCAAAAAATAAACTGAAATCGTGAATATGTTAACATGATTAGGCCAAGCAGGACATTATCCTGGAACAGTGTTCCTATTAAACAATCACTGGCGAAACTCTATGTCTAACCCTAAACTTAACCCTAAGTGTGATTAATTGATTGGAATGTTGTCCCAGGGCCAAACTGGATTCTTTCCAGGCACATGTGATATTTGGGTAAATCACATTGTCTTTTTTAAGTGGTGTCTGGGATTTATGTCTGGATCAAACTCAGTCTCAGTTTACATGGTATAAAGATACAGTATATTCAGGGCTTTATTCGGCACATTTACTTGTTTTTAACATCCATCTCACAGATAATGATCACAAGGTGCTAAATGAACACATTTAGGTCATGTGAAATACTCGGATCTGAAAGGTAGTTCACCCAAAGATGAAAATTCTGTCATTAATTACTCACCCTAATGTCGTTCCAAACCTGTAAGACTTTTGTTCATCTTCGGAACACAACTGCAGATTTTTTTGATGAAATCTGAGTGCTTTCTGTCCCTCCATAGTCAGCTACGTAACTGAAACTTTGATGCTTCAAAAAATTCATAAAGAGATCGTAAAAAAGATCTTCATTTGCATTCCAAAGATGAATGAAAGTCTTTCGGGTTTAGAACGACTTGAGGGTGAGTAATTAAAGACAGAATTTTCATTTTTTGGTGAACTACACTATTAAAAAAAAAGAATTGTTGGTTTAACTTAAAAAAAAAAAAGTAAGTTACCTGGTTGCCTTAAAATTTTGAGTTCATTTAAATTAAAAGTTAATACAATGAAGGTGATTGGTTTAATCAACAGAAACTCTTAAGTATTGTTATCTGAACCACATTAATTATCTAAGTTGATTTGACAAAAGAAAAAAATGTTGTGATAAATCATGCAAAATATATATTTTTTACAGTGTATCCCTTGAAGTTCAGTTAGAACAGCTGTGTGACAAAAATAAGGAGCATTTCACTTTTTTAAGCTGCCATATATATATATATATATATATATATATATATATATATATATATATATATATATATATATATATATATATATATATATATATATATATATATATATATATATACACACAGTATATATATACACAGTATAATCATATATATATATATATATATATATATATATATATATATATATACAGTGTTATTAAATTGATCATGTTTTTAAAGATTAACTTTAAGTGTGTAATGTGGTTAAAGTCAAGACACTTTTTAATCCACTGTCTATAATGTGCATTTCTCTCTCTCTCTCTCTCTATTCACTCGCCATAGTGAATAGTCAAAATAACCAAGCAGAAGTGGTCACAGGAGATGCATTTGAGGCACATGTTAAACAGGGCCATATAGCTTAACTTTTGAAATGAGGAAAACAAAACATAAACCATCACATAAAACACATTATTATAATCACAGCATTCCACATGCATGAATGCTTCAGGTAATGATGCAAAGTTTTTATGATGTAATTTATGGAATTAAGGTACAAGGTAGATGCCACTTAGAAGAAGAAAAACTGAGAAAAATAAAGAATATAAATCTCCTGAAAATAAAGGCATTACTGCAGATCATCATCATTCTTTATTCTTTATTATAGTGTGCAGATGTGTTCCTGACAGCTAAACCGCCATGCCTAATGTCAAATAAAAGACTTTCCATGGAATTATTAATGTAGACATCTCTCTATTCAGATTTAAACAATGGACCCACTGTATGTATGTATACTTATTTTTTTATTTTTTTATTATGTGCGCCAACCTCAGTGCGCCAAAATGCATCTTAACATTTCATTAGTACTATGGCTTTATAGTATACTGGAAAACATTGGGAGCAAATTGAGCAGGCAGGTTTCAAATTACTAAGGTTTGATTCCGAATCAGACATAATTAGCATTGAAAACAGGCAAAATTTCTCCTTTTAAAAATGAAAGGTCTGTGTAATGTGGTTACTCGGTCAAGACACTTTTTAAACCACTGTGTCTAATGTGCATTTTTTTCTGGTCCTGTTTGTAAAACAAGGTTGATTATGAGAAGTGAGATTTGCTAACAAAGCTCTTTGAAAAAAGAAAATTAATAAATGGCCTGCAGTAAAATCCTAATTAATTTTTAATTGACTTTTAATTCTTACTCTGAGAGTCTAGAACAGTTCAGCGTAACCCAGACAATAGCACCTTATAGAGACATGATAATACCGTCCCCCTGAAAACCCCATTGTAAAGCAACAACATTCCAGAAATTTTCCAGGAAATCATGTGGGAAAAAAAGACAATACCTTAAACATACTTGAACTACCAGAGGTTTTAAATAGTGCATGACTCTCTTTGAGTCTGTTATGATTAATGATATCTTTACATGCCGTGAACAGCCCACTGGCACCATGATGTATGTACTCATGGAACTGGCAGTAAAAGGCTAACACGAGGTTCCAGTTACTTTACAAAATCACAGGGGCTGATTAGTTTTAGATATGATAGAAACTGTGGTATGTGGTCTGTGATGAAGTGTTGGTTCGGTTCCATGTTGGTGATGAGTAGAAAGCAGGGGTGTGTGTGTGTGTGTGTGTGGTTCAGGTATTCCCTACATTGTGGGAACAAAATGTCCCAACAAGGTCAATGGTTTCTGGTATTGCCATCGTTGGTGGGACATTAAGGACACAAATGTGTATAATGACATGGGTATTACTACATAAACATGGTTTATGAGGACACTTCCTGTGTCCTCGTAAACCAAATGGCTTAAAAAAACATACTAAACGGTGTTTTTTTGTTTTGTTTTGTTTTTGTTTTTTTTTTATTAAAAAAATGCAGACAGTTTTCTGTGATGGGTAGGTTTAGGGGTAGGGGTAGGGGTAGTGTAGGGGGATAGAATATACAGATTGTACAGTATAAAAACCATTACGTCTATGGAGAGTCCCCGTAAACCACATATACAAGTGTGTGTGTGTGTGTGTCTGTGTGTGTGTGTGTGTCTGTGTGTGTGTCTGTGTGTGTGTCTGTGTGTAGGTGTGTGTGTGTGTGTGTGTGTGTTTACAATACACCTCACCTCCCAAAAAACTCAACTTAGTTAGTAGAACAACTTAGTAATTGTGTAGCAACATGTTTAAAAACACTGCAACACCCAGCCACCACCCAGAAGACACTTACAACTGTACCGTGCTAAGACCACTCAAAACACCATACAGTAGCAACGGTTTAGCAACATGTAAAAAAAAAAAAAAAAAAAAAATATATATATATATATATAATAAATAAACTCTTCGAACGCCATAGCAACACCCTAGCAATCACCCAGAACACACGGGAATGTATTAAAATCCAATCAAAATACCATAACAATGCCCAGGAAACCGCACAAAACACGCTAGCAACCATATCACTAATAATAATAAAAAAAAAAACTCAGAACACCCTAGCAAACACATAGCAACATGGTAAAAACACTTTAAACCACATAGCAACACCCTAGCAATCACCCAAATACACTAGCAACCATAAAACGTACTATTATACACTCAAAATACCAACAATGCCCTAGAAACAACACATGCTAACTACATAATGAGCTGAAAACTCAGAACAGCCTAGAAATCACATAGCAGCATGCTAACACTTAACACCACAGCAACATACTAGCAACTGGAACATGCTAAAAATCCACTTAGAATGTGTTAAAAATCCACTCAAAATGCACTAAAAACAACAGAGATGCTAGCCACTATATACGGTAATAATGAGCTAAAAACTCAGAACACCCTAACAAACACATAGTAACATGCTAAAAAACACCACAGCAACACACTACCAATCACCCAGAACATACTAACAACGGGAACATTCTAAAATCTACTCAAAATACCATAGCGAAGCCCTAGAGAATAAAACAGAACATGCTAGTCACTATATAGCAATGAGCTAAAACAATCAGAACACCACAACAATGTCCTAGAAACCACAATGTTAGCAACAGCTGCAGGGGTAAGCAGCTCTCACAGAAAATACTTTAAGATGTATATTGATATGTATATTGTTTTTCCACATTCTAGTAATTAACATTTCACTGTGTCATTTAATGATGTTATACTTTAGTTGCCCTCGGACACAGAAGACTCATGGGACTGTCTGACTGACTGTTGTGCTTTGGCACAAACATGCTATTGTTCTATTCTGACAGCACCATTTATAGAGCCGAGGTTGTTCTGAATCTTATAGCCAAGAATTTGTCAGAAGAAGAGATAGCTGTGTTAAGAGATGTGTCCTACTTTCAATGTCATATTGCATGCCAAAATTAACTTCTGTTTGAATCACTAATGTAACACTAGGAAATTGTGCATAGCGTTCAATCCCCTGTAGCTTCTGAATGACTTTACAGGTTTATTTGTAATGTCACCACGTTTGATTCATGTCTGCCCTTCTGTGAGCATGTGGGAGAAATCATTTTCTCCAGATTCCGCCCAAACCGGCACAAAAGTGCACAGCTGTGCTCAGCTAACTATATTTGGTTACAGATGTTTAAATTTATTTGACTGGGGAGGAATCTAATGACATTTCTCAGCAGTGTATGGTAATATCCACCCCACGACCTCATACCTGAGAACTGGGATGGAAAGATATACATGTGCCTTGGTATTCCTATTCAGTCCTGTCAGTAATGAGAAGTGTGTTTTTGTGCATGTCAGGGTTGGGGGCAGTGGCGTAGCAAGTCAGCCCTGGGCCCATGTGCAAAAAAAAAAAAATAATGGGCCCCAAACAACAAGTGCAACGAAGATGCGTTTATGCAACGTATCAGGAAAATACCATACCAAACACATTGCTTCACTAAAGATATTTATATCTCATTGTTTTAGTAGCCTGATAAATACATAATCTCTGTAAAATACCAGGCCATCCAGATCCAACACAAGAGTAGTATTAGTAAGAGTCAAAAATTATCTATTGAGCAAGTTACAATAAATTTAATAAACCAATGTGTGCTGCATAAAATGAAACCTTGAGTGGCATACATAGAGAAAGAGAGACAGAAACTGTGGTGTGTGAATTACCTTTGTCTGCAGCGTCTCTTTATTAATAGTGAAGCTGTGTGTTGAATTACTTAAAAAAAATAAAATAAAATAAAATAAAATAAAATAAACACAGCGATGCTTCCACTTCGTTGCTGAGAAATATAATGTAGCATTTCAGAAGTGAAGCTAAAAGTCGCAGGCAGCGTTGACAAGAAGTTTCTGTGCTCCTGAATGTTTCTGTGTGTGCTGCGTGATCTTTGATCTCTGTATCTTAGTAACTGTCTGTATGTGTGTGCATGTGCACATGCATACCCTGCATACCCAGTCTCTATACGCCACTGGTTGGGTGTGTCCGTGATTGTTGTTGCAAATTATTTTAAAGGGGACCTATTATGCCTCTTTTTACAAGATGTAATATAAGTCTCAGGTGTCCCCAGAATGTGTCTGTGAAGTTTCAGCTCAAAATACCCCACAGATCATTTATTATACCAAGTTGTAAATGCCCATTTTTGAGTGGAAGAAAAAGCATGCTGTTTTCGTGCATGTATCTTTAAATGCAAATGAGCTGCTGCTCCCCAACCCGCTTTCCAGAAGAGGGCGGAGCCTGTACAGCTTGTGCCTCGGATACTCTGCCAAAAACTAAAACATCTTTTTGATTTTGATTATCATCTCTATCATGGTCACGCTCACGTGACACTGCAGTTCTTCCTCATCATGAAAGTTTATTATCTTCATGCATTTTAAAGCCATATCAGTCTAAATTTCTGATAGTTTTCTGAGCGCACTCATCCAAAGCATGTGCACAGAAAGCTGGATGTCAGGCGGCACGTCCCGTGAGTATTAAACTAAGTTCTCTTTCACGTCTTAATGCGCTTAAAGTTTTTTACTTGAATGCTGCTGTTAAATGCTCTGGCAAGGAGATAAACATGGCGGACTGTGTACGGCTCACTGAGGGCGGAGTCTATGCTACTAGGGCAGAGTCTGTCAGCAGTCGTGGGCGGGGCCTGTGCAATGTAACGTCACATTGCATAGAAACTGCAAACGGCTTATTCTGAGACACTGCTTATGATTTATGGGGATTAAAAAAAAGATTTTATGGTGGTTCTGTACACATACTGCCGACACACATTTATGTTCAAACACCATGTAAAAGTGAATTTTGCACAATAGGTCCTCTTTAATGGATTTGCAGAGTCATACATTTTAATTTTACTAGTCAGATGGACAATAAAACATTTACTTGAACTTTAGCTTAAAGTCTACTAAAACTTCACATTTTAATTTTACTGTGTGATTGACAATTAAGAATCAAATCACTGAAGGGGCTTCTGAAATTATTGATTGTGTTAAGTTGTAGATGTAATGTTTAAGCGACAACTCCACCATAACAAGAATAGCAATGTACAATGAGACATTTAAGATTATTTACAAGTCATTAGCTACTTTTACAAATAATTGGAATGGAAATGTGAATTGCAATTTCGAGAGTGAATCTCGCATTTAGCTTGTATGTAGATGTCACTTCCGAAATTTTGCAGCAGGTTAATGGCCGTCTGTTCTTATAGCAGTATGAAAAACAAAACTTTTATTAAAAAGCTGTCACTCATTTCATTTTGCGAAGTTCCATCAAAATCAATAAAGTTGTCTACACTGCATAACACCCTGTCTTGTTTTGTTAATAAGAGGATTCGCGAGCAAGCAGAACTCAGCACTGGACAAAACTCCAGCGTTTTGAGCAGCGAGTGGATTCTGACTGTAGTAAACACCTCTGATTGGCCATTGCGTTCAAGAGATCAACAAACATGACTGTGATTGGCTACATTTCTCACCACTGCAGAAACACTTTGTAAACAGAAACATTTGGCGTTCTCCAGAGCTCAAACACAAAACAGCATTTTGCCAAATCTTTAATATTATTACAGTATCACCTGAGGGTGCCTATGCTTTCGTTTGAAGGTTCTTTTATTTAAATTTAACTTTGTGATGTTTTTTTACCCATGTTTTAATTTTTGAACAATTTTAAATTATTTTTGATCAAACTGGCGAACCCCCTGCAGTACCTCTGAGGACCCCCGGTTGAAGACCCTTGAACTAAACCATTCAACATGTTAAGTGAACTTCTGAGCCAATTGCCTCACTAAACTGCAATTTGGTGTTATTTCCTCAAAAGTGGAAAATCTAATATTATCTAATCAAGATCCATAAATCTAAGCCCAGCTGCTCAACACACTTGTTTTCATGTTATGTGTTTTCAAAGCACACAGAAATGGTAATAATGGGTTTTTGTTAACATGATCATTCTGTGAATACAGTTGCATTTTTTTTCTTACTGTGTTGAATACAAAATGCATAAATGTATAAGCAAATGCATTATTGTTGTCTTAATATTTGTATGTTTACTGCATACTTGGTTATTATGTTCTATAATATAAAAGTATAATTGCAGGTAATTGTAGTCCTTCTGTCACTAACATAATTACATAATGATTATTGGTGGGTTTTCTGTAAAACAGAAAAGCTGTTGCAAATTCAGTCAGTTTGGGCCTCAATAAAAAAGTCATCTGGAATTCTTTTAGGAATACTAAACATTATGTTGCAAGCACTGGAATTCCTTCATTTCTGTTTGGTGCCAGTAGTAGTGCAGAAATGATACACTTCACCTTTAATGGCAAAGCCCTAGGGTGAATTAAATGAATATCTGATGACCAGTGGGATGTCACATGCTCCGGTACTGTATGTTCTTCCTCTGGCTTGAAATAACCAGAATGTGGTAGACTCCAAGTACCTAGACCTTAAAACTCTCATGACAATTCAGACAGGCAACCATAAACAAACTGTGAAGCTGGCCAGAATAATCCATACCGCCTGAAGTTAATAAATAATGCAGCTATTGAGAGTACAATAGGGGTTTTGTTGTCCCAGTGTAAGCTACATCTCCCACAGGACTGCCCACAAAAAAAAGCGACTAGACTGAGGCTCTGTAATGTTTGCCTGATAAGAGAAAGATACCACCTTACTTTTTAGCACCCCAGTACAATGGAAACCACACCAACATCTTGTCTCAACATTATTGGGGGGTCTTATTGGTAAAAATTATTTTATTAATTAATAGGCTTAAATGAAAATATTCTCACAGTGAGACTTGGGAACCACAGGTAAAACCATACATGGCTACTCACTACCACTGTCAAATGATATTACAATCAAATGATAGACATGAATTATATATTCCCCTACCCACCTAATAAATATATTGCAATATAAATGGCTATAACATAGTTTTCAATATAAATACTCCACATTTCCACAAACCATGGTAATTTACTACAGTTCATTCATGGTAAATGTTTGTAAGGGTGGAGATTTTGGGATTTAAAAATCTTCTATCTTCATTCATGGCACAATGTTTCTCCTGTTTTCCTCATCAGTCTTGTTGGGAATGTTGAGGCTGTTTCATCTGATTTAAAACTAGTTTAATCATCGAGTGAATTGTAGTTTGTAAACGAGAGGTGTGTGTCAAAGCTCCTTTAAGCTTTGGACCGTGCTGTGTAGTTCAAAGTAAACTAGTGAAACACATGAACAGTGCTATTTGTTCTGTATTTGTTGTTACTGACCGAGAAACAACTACAGATGATTCAGTGACAGAGCGGTCCGAACGAATCCAAATCGTTTCAGATCGTTGTGCAAGCGCGTTTGGCCAATTTATGGAAAAGAAAGTATCGAGACAAAAGAATGATTAATTCACGAATGATTGGTATCGCTGGTTCAGTCGACAGAAATACAGAACACACATAATAACTGCTGAAATATTCGCACGGAAAACGTTTCTCAGGTCAGTCGGTGGAGCGTGCATGGTACGAACAGTGTGCATATAGCCGTACAGCTGCAGGCGCCACTGCGGCCACGTATCTAACCAAATTTAGCCGCACCGCCAGGAAAAGAGGAGGAGGAAGATTGGGGTGCCGCGGGCCGGATGAAGATGATTGGCGGGCCGCCAGTTAACGAGCCCTGTCGTAAGACATCCGTTCATCTTCGGAACACATATGAAGATCTTTTTAATGAAATCTGAGAGCTTTCTATCCCTCCATAGACAGCCTACGCAATTTTCAAGCCCCAGAAAGGGAGTAAAGACATCATTAAAGTATGATGTCCATGTGACTCCAGTGGTTTAGCCTCAATTTTATTAAGTGCTTTGTTTGCACAAACAAAAAAATAAACAAACATAATTTACCACTTTATTTACAAAATATTAATCTCCAACGTGTGTTCACATAACAACGTCTGCCCTCACGTCAACACAACACGCATGTGCCTGTGGTGCTCTCGTGAACACTGTTGAGCCTTCCTTTACACATTAACCCACACTTCAACCTACACACCAAACCTGTCCCTAACATTACCCGTATCCCACCTCAATAGCAGCAAAAGTGTTTCGCAATACAATATGAACACAATAAGTACATTGTTTAATACTTATTATTTGATGTAAGTACATAGTAGTAGCTTACGTCACTTCAGAGTTCCTACTGGCGGTGCGAATGCAACCAGGAAAATGGCCATAGGGGAACATTTAGTTCTTGGGGAACCGCCCTGGTGGCTAGTTCCTGTAACAAAGTTCCTTCAACTACCCTGTGCAAAGCCCCTATGGATTACTTTTATGATGTCTTTACTATCTTTATTGGGCTTGAAAGTGGTAGTTGCGTAGGCTGTCAATGGAGGGACAGAAAGCTCTCAGATTTCATTAAATAGATGAATGAAAGACTTACAAGTTAAGAATGGCATGAGGGTTAGTAATTAATGACAGAATTTTCATTTTTGGGTGAACTAAGCTTTAATCAATTTACCCAATGTGCATAACAAATGCATATAATGTAAGATGTAAACCCTCTAGTCATTAATCCAATCAATCAATCAATCAAACAGTCAATCAATCAATCAATCAGTCAGTCAGTTAATCGATCAGTCACAAAATTGACCATGCATATTTTTTTTTATAAATAAGAGCAACATAACCTAAAATTGATAATTACAATGTTATTGCTTCAGGGAAGTTAGTGTTATAATATTTTCATTAAGTGTGATTTTTCGAAAGCATATGAATGTCAAACATAATTTTCTTCCATCCAGCACATGAACAAAAAGGCAAAAGAGAGGCTAAATCAAAATTTCCTACTTATGCATATATAACCAATCATTATCAAATGTGACCTTTAAGCAAATTAGCTTTCGGTATCACTTTATCAAGTGTCATCAGGTATCTGTTTAATGCAGCATATGAATAGAGACTTTAAAATGTTGATGAAATCCTGATTACTGAAGAATCTCAGAATAAGTGAAAGACCGGGTCATATGCAAATATTCATTAATAAAGGACTGGAGGATGGAGTTCCTCTAGGTGCCACTCCATGGTGAAAAGCATAGAGTGTACATGATGTTTATTATAGACTTCGAACCATAATCATTTAAGCTTTTCTCAAAAACTTTTCTTGACTTTGCCACCAAAGTGAACACTCTCCTCACTTAGTGTCAACGTCTCTTTTGATGAAAAATTCCACATTTCCTGCTTATATTGATTTACTTTGAGCTTTTGAAAACATCTCCTCAGCATTTCACGGTAATATAAATGAATGAATGCTGGATTTACACTATAATTTCTGTTTTTTTAAAAGCACTCAGATCAGAGTGGGATTTATAACATTCTCAAGAGTATGGAGAGCCAGTAAGCATTGCATTGCATTGCTCACGGCTTCTAAATATATGCATCTCATTCAAACAGAACCAAGTCTCATAAACTCTCTTCAATCAACAGATGCATTCTTCACATTTACAGACACTAATAATTCTAAACTGCATACTCGCTGAAATTGTAAAGTTCAAAATCGCATAGTCTCTGAGTAGTTACTTCTTTCGAATAAGTTACTACTCTGCGAACAATAAAAAAGCACATTGTATATAACATGCATGGGTGTAGAATGCATGTAATCTGGATTCGCCATGTTGTCATTATCTTGTGACCTACAGTATCAGCGTTGCTTCACTGCCATTCACAAGTCCTCTCCCATGGTCTCATGGGATAGTAAAGTGTCCTTCATATGCACACTTCAGAATCTCACAGGAAGTAGGAAGTCATCTGGGTACTGTTCGCCTTCTGTTTTGTGGATACTGTGAATTTGGACATTCCATTCTTTTCACATGTTTTTCGCCTACTATATGTGATTTCGTATTCAGCCTAAGTATGTTTGTCCCATGCAAGCTCAGTTAACTGCTAACTCTAGTATTCATTTGTGTGAAGTGAATACACTGAATGGAGGACTGACTCATTTTAAAGTCATTCTCTTGAAAGAAAGCTTGTAATAGATTTATTTCAAATGACATGATAGCTCTTTTATAGGGAATCATTGGCAGAACTTTAAAGCTTTGAGTTGCTGTCTCTGTGGCACACTCAGCGTTGTCACAGTGACACGGCCAGCACTTTTCACAGATCCCATTAAACTCAATCCTATTTCTGTGGACGTCCAGCAAATAGGAGAATAAAAGTCAGCAGGAACGGTTCTTTTGACTCAGGTTCACTTTTCATTTAAGGGCATATATATTCTTCAGTGTGAGAGTACAGTATGATGGAGAAAGTCAAAAAAAGTTCAAATAAATTCTCCTGAAATATTTATATATTTCCGGTTTCAGAACAGTTCATCATAAAATTCAAATATCCATCATAAAATTTAAATGACAATCAGAAATTCCAAAGACTTATCTTTCCTCTTGCATTATGAACTTCCAGCTCAGTAGTGCAGATAAACAATATGTCATATATTTCTGTTTGATGACATAATTTTTCTCAGTATGCAGTCGTTATGGCTCTGAGACCCTTGATAAATCATATTTCTGATAACAATTAGGAAGTTGCTTAATATGAAGCACATTTTAGGTTACCTGAGAAAACATTATTTTGCATCTGCCTTCTGCACAGCATTTTATTTTTCCTGTATCATCTTAGAGGGAACAGTGATTATAATGCATTCATAATACTGTATAATACATTTTACAGTCAGTTGTATATTCTTATAATTATATTTTAACATCAGACGTGTAATACTATTGAGGTTTACACCTTTAAAGAATATAATATATACATAAAAAACATGATCAACACTCAATTCCATGTGTTAACATGTATTGTAGTGCATTATATAAAAGAAATTGCCATTATAAGGTAGGTGTTATAATGTGTTATAACTGTACATGATCAATAGAAACTCTACACTTTTTTTTACAAAATTATATTTACATATTATGTACTGTATATAGTGGAATATTAACGGGCAGAATAGTTTAGTGTTTAGCGTTTAAAGGGTGACCCACACACTTTTCTATTATCAAAACACCAACCTCCTGTCCTCCTATCTGAACACAAGTCCCAGAGGTCAGCTTTTTCCCAGTACACTCTTCCGTGTCCATTTAAAGCAGGGAAATATATGTGTTGAAGGTGGGAGATTGTCACAGGAACCCTCTATAATACATATAGTATGTTGTTATGACAACGGATCTTGAAAAGGTCAGCCCTCTATTCACATGCTGACCTTTACAGCTGACCATTACAGACAAGAGGGCCCCCCTCCCACTCCTCCTCAGAACGTGTTTCTGGGAAGTGTTCCAGCTGCACATGTTGTGTCATTTCCACCATGATGAACTGTAGACACACTGTCTGGAGGAAACATAATTATTGTATGTTGGCCTTGAACAATTTATCTGTCTGTCTTTGCCTTTTTTATCTATCTATCTATAGGGCTAAACACTAAGATTTTTTTTCCTTTTCTTTTTTTCTTTTTATTTGCCCTGCCAAAACATTCACTGGCCTTGCCTAAATAAATAAATAAATAAAGTTATTGCCTTCAGTTTTTTTTTTTTTTTTTTTTTTTTTTTTTGACCGTAGCCTTATGATACCAACATTTTAGATAACAGTGAAATTTCACAATTCTCAAATTACAAGCAATAGCACAAATAAATACATTTAAACATTAACCAAAACCATTAAACAAAAATTAAACACTTTACAGTAGGCCTATTTGTGAAAACTGTATTACTGTATGAAGTAAATATACACAGATACTATAAAAGCTACAGAAGTTAGTGAGTGATTATCTCTTTTTCTTTTGGTATTTGATTAACATTATTGAAACTGAAGGTATATGAGGCTGCTGTTACTTTAACGCCTAATGCACGGATCCATTATAATGACATACACATACGATATAACTGTTTACGTTCGGTTAAATTGTGTTTATGTGGATACTCGTCAAAACGGGTATTTTGGCATAATTTTGTGTGTATTTGCTCAAGAAGACGTGAAAGATAACTACTCCAGTGCTGTCTGAGAGGTGGCTTTCAATCACAAGAAGCTGTGAAAGAGAACTCGAGCGCTGTGATTGACAGATCATTTCCGTGAGCGATCGTTTCTTTCACAGCGTCTTGTGATTGAATGGCTTAAAATCACTTGAATGTTTAAACTGACAAGACTTAAAAACGTGAAAACAATGAACTTTCTTGAGTAAGATGCACTAGCCTGATCATTCAGATAGGTGATTATAGTTTTAGGGGGGGCTGAGATGACAGATAGGGGGGGCTAAAGCCCACCTAAAATGGCCTAGAACCGCCCCTGGTAGGTATACTTCAAAGTACATGTAATCGCCTTATTTGTTTTATACAAATGTTATTTGCAAGGTATAAATACGTTTGAGTTAATAAATGTCTGTAAGAACATCGGAGTGGGTACTCATTTCTCATTTAAGCCGTGCTAACTAGCATTTAAACATGAAAATGATATAAACGTTGAAGAAGCAGCACTGTGTTACTGTGATTTTACTGGTATGGCTATAATTGTATTTTGTTCATTGATGAAATATGGCTAATATGCTGGTGAATCTGTATATTCTATTAAAGTTCAGGGTAACACTTTACAATAAGGTTCATTAGTTAACATTAGTTAACATGAACTAATAATGAACTACAGCACTTATTAATCTTTGTTAATGTTAATTTCAACATTTACTAATACATTATTAAAATCTTGTTAACATTAGTTAATGCACTGTGAACTAACATGAACAAACAATGAACAACTGTATTTTCATTAACTAACCTTAATGAAGATTAGTAATTACAGAAACAAATGTATTGCTCATAGTTAGTTCATGTTAGTTAATACATTAACTAATGTTTAACTAAAAAACCTTATTGTAAAGTGTTACCAAGTTCAGCTATGAAATGTAAAAGATGAAACCTGAATAAAATCTATCTATCTATCTATAGATATGTCTGACATACTTCACTTCAAAAAATTATGACTTTTAAACTATGAAGGCTTATTAGAGCAGCACTTTACTAGCCTACAGTACCAGACAGAGACTCAAGCATGCTGGTAATAATCATGGGAAGATGTTACCCTGCGTGGAGGCACAGGATCAGCTGGATTGTGTCTGTTAATTACCAGACTTCCTTTCAAGTCACTATTTCTTCATGTTTGTCCTATTCAGCAGTTCAGATGACTAAAAATATAAAAGTCAGTCTTAATGAGCTTCCTGCCTTTTTTTTTTTTTTTTTTAAATTCAAGACAGCATCTTCCAACTCAGCTCAGCACAGACCCAGTTCACCAGAACTTTATAAAAGTTTTTTTGTATAATTTAATTATGTGTACACACTGAGATGGGAACCAGCCCTTCCTGCTCTCAGTGAAATGAAAAGTGGTGACAGATCCATGGGTTTAGATTTGGTTAATTTGAAACAGTTTGATGTCATCCTGTTCAGACTTGAGATGCTTAATTCTGAATTGCTTTTTAATTACTGGTATTCTTGTGCTTGAGTGGCTCAGACTGGAAAACCTCATCAGTCTACAGTTAAGTAAATATTTCATTTACATATTCATTTTCTTTTTTTCATTGTTTCGTTCATTTTAATGAACAATGAAAGTTGCTTGACACCATCTATTACTGTGTAAAAAAAAAAAAAAAAAAAAAAAGTAATCACCCTCTGACTAAATCACTGCAGTTCAAGGCAAAATTAGAGTTGAGCTGATTAAAGAGCCAGATCACTCAATTCCAGTCTCATCCAAGTTAGAGAAATACATTAAAGGAAGTCATTCATTAGGAATGGGCCAGCACTGTCTTCAGGGTAATAACCTCACACTAGTTACAGACTTCACCATCTCATGATTTAAAAAACAGGAGGGATGCCTCATTACAGCACTGCTTTACTTGGATTGGGAATAGTGAAGTGTATTTCTGTTCCTCAAACAGGCACACAAAGAAGCACCTTAATGAAACACCTTTTTTTTTTTTTCTTTTTTTTTACATTTGTATTACTATTTTATTACACCTTTAGTATACAGCAACTTCTTTAAACCAAACATTAAAAAGTTTGTAAAAGATGTAACTGTTGAATTCCACATTAGAGTACTAATGTAATAGAGTTATGCTTTCACATACTGTGTGTGTATTTCAACGGTCAAAAGTTTGGACACATCATTCTCAGTTAATGGCACCGTGGGATGCTTTTTATTTGGAATTTACTTTCTTTGCAAACTGTCTATATATATACAGTACCTATCAAAAGTTTGGAAACATTCAAAAAATATATGTTTTTGAAAGAAGTCACTTATGCTTACCAATTATTACTATTCAGAATAATTGTTTTCTATTTTAATACATTTTTAAAAATAATAATAATTTATGCCTGTGATGACAAATCAGAATTTTCTGCATCATTACTTCAGTCTTCAGTGTCACATGATCCTTCAGAAATCATTCTAATATGCTGATTTGCTCCTCAAATAAATATTATTATTATTATAAAAATAGTTTTTGCTGCTTAACTTAAAGTTACCATAAAGTTAAGTAAATGATGACTGACCATACATACATACATACATACATTTATTTGGAAATATGATTTTTTATATATATAACATTATACTCTAAATAAGAAACTAAAACTGCTAGTAGGTGGCAGTAAATGTCTTAATGATTAATTCGTTCATTCATTCATTTGATTCATTCAAACGGCTGATTCATTCAGGAGTGAACTAAATGGTTCTCTTCAGGCTTGTATGACATCAAAGTAGTAAAGTACCGTGAGAGTGAATAGAGATCAGACGGCTCTCGCTGTACTTTGATATCATACATCGATCGGTCTGTGTAGCGCCGCTTCAAGTCCAACAAGTCTTTTACAGTATGAATGATCCGCTGAATCACTGGTTTTATTCAAAAAGCGGATTCAGAAATGAAACACTGCTGTGCAGTGCGCAAAAACAAACAGTTCTGTTTTTTCTTTACATTTTCATTGGCAAAATTGAATAAATTAGACAATATTGTGTCTAAAATAACACAACTTCTTATTTACTGAACTGTTGTATAAAATCAGTATTGCATTTGCACTCGTTATATGGGACAAAAACAGCACTTGTTTAATATTGCACTCGTTACTCGTGTGATATTGCTTAACTCATATGATCTAAATATGAGACAAAAACTCAAACATTTTTGTCCCCATATCTGTAATTTTAGGGACTTTCTGACTGCATTCTGCAGGCTTCATCACGCAGCGAGTTGTTGCTCTGCATCATATTCGTCATCAATCAACTGTATGAAATGTCAGATGAAGTACATAAGTCTGGGGCGGGGCAAGTGCGTTAAATGCGTTAATTTTAACACGTTTTTTTTTTTTTTTTTTTTTTTTTACCGTAAATAAATAATCTAATTAACACATTAAATCAACACCCCTAAATCTATAGCTATAGTATTAACTGAATGATGGATTGTGGATGTTATGCTAACACAGGTGCTTTGCATGGATCCTCAGTTTCCCTTATTCCCAAGATGGATGCCACATATAGCAGTAGCTGACAAGCACCTTCATTGCTATGCAAAACCACGCTGTGAGGCAGGCTGGTCAGATTGTCTCTGTTTGTTATTTAGGAAAGCTGCTGACTCTCTATGCAAACCCATGAGTCAGTACAAGTTACACACATTGTCCCTGCCTTTCATCCATTTGGTCCAACACCTCATAGAGCACTCTATGGTTATATGATGTGCACTCTCAGGTTATATACACTTAATCTTGCAATACAGTCCTCGCCTGCACCTTACTCCTCAAGTACTTGAGTAGACAAAATATGCAAAATGCACCTGTTTAATGGTGTTTTGAATGTTTTATTTTAGCTTGTTAAATTTAATTTATTCAAATTGTTCAAAACATATATGAAAAAATATTTTTTTAAAAAATGCAGAATATATAATGTTTGTATATTTACATGTTACAGTTTTTTACAATCGTGATTCACTAAGACACAAGATTTGAGAATTTTTCAGGTGTTATTTATAAAGGAGCATTAGCATTATCTTCAGGAAGGTTATGCTTCATGCCACCCTCAAATAAGTCTGTGCATGACCCACCCCAGTCAAAAAAACAAGACTTGGACCTGCCACTGAAGACGGTTCCTTTAATTAAACATGTTTAAAATATGCCAGTAAATGAGCCACACTCTAAACCAGTTAAAAAACACCCTGCCAAAATTATTTGGCCCCTCTCATGAAGCATTGACCTCTACTCCCTCTTACATTCCAACACGGTCATTTGTGAATTTTGTTTCCTGACCCTTCACGCTGCATGTGTCTGTGCACAAATTGTGCCCGTCACAGTTAATTATAGCGAACTGTGTAACGGTGGCAAAGCTGCAAAGTCAGGTTTACCTACAACTGAGTTCTGCCAAGTGGCCGTTACGGCTCTCAGTGAGCTCAGTTATGGCAGTAAACAGTCTTTTACATGGCACAATCCTTCACAGCCTTTCACAGACTGCAAAAGTAAGGATTTCTGAGAGATCAAGAGATGTTTAGTGTGGAAAAGTGAAGTTTGTTTACAACCTGCTTTTCTCAGGCAGTAACAGCACAATGTTAATTGCACTTAGGCAGACACTATTGACTTTAATGCATGCAGCACATTCTATAATAATCTTCATTTGCATAGAGAGAAGGTGTGACATTTATCTGAACTACAGGGATATTATTATTTATTTTGCCCTCCTTAAAGGGATGGTTTTTATACTGTACAAACTGTATATTCTCTCCCCCTACATTACCCCTACTCCTAAACCTACCCATCACAGAAAACATTCTGCATTTTTACATTTTTAATAAAACATTGTTTAGTATGTTTTTAAAGCTATTTTAAGGACTCATGAAATGTCCTCATATTTCATGTTTACGTCGTAATACCAGTGTAATACCCATGTCATTATACAAATTTGTGTCCTCATAAATCACAAAAACACGCGCACACACACACACACACACACACACACACACACACACACACACTCTTACTTTAATATTCCTCAAGTCAATAAAAACTTTTTATGTTTCATTAGAAATGTATCTTATCTACTTATCAATAAAAGTGAAAGTGAGAATGTATTTGGTTAGTTTTTAATTTATTATTATTATTATCATTATTGTTTTTTGTTTGTTTGTTTGTTATTTTTTAGTATTACTGTGTCATTCAAGTTAAGCTCTCTGCTACACAACTGTCATTCTCATTTGCAGGACTTTCAATTTTTAGTTTAAACTTTTTTCTCTAACAATTTCAAACATTCTCTCAGACCCTTAATGTGAAAAATGTTCAGTTCAGTATCTAAAAAAAAAATATAAAAATGAGTAGAGCTGAACATAGGATTGAAATGTGAAAAAAGATGAAAAAAGTGGCTTTTTATCTCAAGTCATTTCCATTCCACTTTTTTCCCCACAAAATACTTTGATGTCTCATTCAAGTCATACACTTTCACGTTGTGTGATATGAATTTTCCTCATTAATGTTGCTACACGGAAATCATTATGATAAAAAGTTCATAATTTCTCCAGATCAGTAGACATCAGAATGAGGCATATTCTCTTTGAGAGGAAACATTAGAGCTTTGCCATCGCCTTTTTTCATCCTTTTTTTGTGTCAGATGTTGTGGCGTTTCATTCAACTAATATTTTACTTGAAGGAAATCTCCAGACTTAAAGCAATAGAGTCTGGTCTGAGTCTTCATGGTAAATATTTTACTCAACTGTATCCCATTGAATGATGTATTCCTCTAATACCAGCCACTTTCTATAAGCCTTAAATTACATTTTATTCATTTATTATTAAAACATAATGATATACTACATAGCATTAAAAAAGTCTTTTAGTGGATGCTAGCACTTTTTTATCAAAGTGGCATGTAGCACAGCAGTTTACAAATTTCTCTAATGATCACAAGCCTAAACCACAAATCCAAACAAACTCTTGCTGAACGTTCCAGACCCTCCTTGATCCCAATATAACCACAAGTATTAGGCCCATTATTTCATATTAGCACAGAAATTATGTCACAGTTTCCAGCCCTGCATTACATTCCCCTGTGCCCTTTAAATTGTGCAACTGGAAACAGTACAGTGTATTTAAGAGGATCTGTTTGTTGTCTACACCTAGTTAGCTGTCTATGGTGGCGACACACTCTAATAAAAATCTGTAAAAATAGGGCCTTATGTACTCGTTATTATGAAGGAATTTTCCATATTGAGTTTTCAAAGGAGTTTTATCTGTGTTTAGATAGCACATTGCATTGCAAGTAAATGTCCATAAACGTAATGGAGAAACAATATTGTTGGAAGCACTTTTAGAGCATTTTTTGGCTCTGACATATTTTAAGATATGTTTGTACAAGTTACTTTCAGTTATAAAAGCTCAAACATGCATTTTAGTCTAAGAATAGATTTAAGCCTTGTCTATGAAACCGGGGGTAAATATCCAACGCTATCTCACGACCGATTGTACATATTTTATGAGGTGGCTAATTCGTACGAATTCATACGACCTCACTCGCACGACCTCACTCATACGAATTCATATGATTTGTCCAAACCCCAATGACGGGTAGGTTTAGGGGCAGGGTTCGAATTCATATAAATTTGGCAACTTGTAAAATACGTACGATTTGGCAAAAAACGTACAAATTCGTACGAGTGAGGTTGTACGAATTTGTATGAATTGGCCACCTTGTAAAATACATACGGATTGCCGTGAGATTGGGTTAAAATATTGTACGATTTTGGTCAACTAAATCTACAGTAGATTTAGTTGACTAAAATCTAACAGGTTAGTTAAATTGCAGTGCATCAGCTAAGCATTTCTCTAACTCATTATATACTCCTGGAGAAAACATCTATTAACCTGTTAATATGAATTATATTAAGGTTTGAACATGTAAGACAGATTTACCTGCTGTGACATATTACGTCTTTATTTGTCTTAAAATGAAATAAAGCTACTTCTCATAAAGAAATAAGAACATGGTCTTCTTTTTAATTAATGATATGGGCCTATGCATTCTTTATAACAACTTGCATATACAGCATTCTTCATTTTTCAAGCAGACATATTTATTTGTATAAATTAAATATAGATTAATCCTTAATAAAGCTAATAATGTTATTCAGTCTAGAACATTTTAATGAATTAATTTTGCGTGTATTTGTCCATTCAAGCATGGAAAGATGCAAAAGAGAACTCAGTTCAGTACTCGTGCACCGATGTCTGAGAGGAGGCTTTCTGTGTGCGCGCAGAAATCCAGACTGAACTGAGCTCTCTTTCGTGTTTTCTGGCTTTTTCAGATTTAGATGTTTACATTTTTAAACCTTTAATAAGACACCCAGCAAGTGTATGCCAACTTATGTCCCACAATTCAAATGTGCGCATCTACCACACAGGACATCAGTTCTGACTTTATCTCTTCCCATATCGTCCCTCCCTAACATTTTTATCTTGTTTTTATTTGTTGACGGAAATGTAAATAGATTTTCATCATATTTTTTGTCATTCGATACATGACATTTGTCATTTTTGTCATTTGTCATTTGTTTTTTTATTTAGTTATTGTCTCGTTTTCATCAGTGAAAAAATTTCATTGATGATAATTATTTGTCAACGAAATTAAAACTGCAGTATAGGCATCCAGGCAGGTCACTAGATTTTGGCTAACTAGGTTATCTCCCCTCTGCCCCCTCACGCTGCTCTCAGATCAAGGTTGAGAGCTCATCTACAATCAAAAGGAATAATACATTTTGCAATGTTGAACTTAAATAATTTCAGTAAGCCAAAGGATGTGCGTGACTGCATGCCAGCCATGTTAGCATGTGAACATCTGTCTTATGGTACAGGAAACTCTGAACCATGAAAAGCTTGTGCCCAGCTGCTTCAGTTCACCTACCACTCGACAGGAGAGCAAACAGAATTAGTCAAATCATGGCTGGCACTAATGAAGAAAAACACTGATCCCTTTCCTTTCCAGAGGCAAAGGCCAATCGCAGTTAGCCAAGGCTTTCTGGGAACAAAGAGTCAACTTTGGTGTCACATTTCATTGAACCTCAACGACAGCAGAGCAAATCTTCACTTGATGGTTCCTGGTCATTTCTGTGCATGAGGACCTTGTATTTAGCCAGCCCAGATTCCCTTCCCATCCCTGACATACAATGAAACAACAAACAAAGCCTGATTGGCTGCGTCCATGGATGAAAACACAAGCTAATCCCAGTAAAAACAAGGCTTCTTTCGGGACCCATCATGGCAGGTTTCAGCCTGTTAAATTTGGCCAGCCTGCAATGCTGTTAAACTCTAAACAAAATATTGAAGTAGGGGGTTTCCAGGATTCATCAGCCTGATCTCGAAAGTAATTCCTTACCAGGGTCAAGCACAGCACTTTCATCAAAGTTCTGTCAGGCATTACCATGGAACATTTCCAGGAGTATTGTCCCGGGCCCTGGGATGAGGGGGGCTACTCAGGGGTGTGTTTTCCATACACTCTTTGACTGGACTTCAATCATTCAATTATGGATTAAATTATGGACAATGATTCCACATAATGAAAACATGTTATCTCTACTCAAATACTTTATATAAGATAAACTAAATTGAATTGAGTAAACTAGACTAAACATAACTAAATTTAGACATGTCCAAATTTGGAAATGTTTCCATACTAGCAAGCTAAATATAAATTTTATTCACACACATGATGTTAGGCATTGGCCGCCCAAAGATGATACTGGTTACATCCATAGCATTCCTACAGTTGTTGCTTTTTTATTTATTTATTTATTTATATTATTATTAAAACAACTTGATTTTTTGTTATCATGCCCTCAACCCAAGCACATGCTCTACACTTCATCACAATGGTAACCCCAAACACCAACATAACAGAAACTCTTTTAAAGGGGACCTATTATGCAAAATTCACATTTGCGCCAATCATTTTGCACCACATTGCTTCACAAAAGAGGGTCTTTTGCTGGATTTTTTAAAAAAATGTTGATTCTGAAAGATGGGTCATATGAAAGAGCTTCTGAAAGACCTTTTTGGCACTCTGTATGGCGAATGTTGCCAAAGCTACCATTGTCTCTGCCTGTTTTCACTGATGCTGCCATTGCTTACTATCAGAATTATCGTAAAGACAAGTTTCCTAGTTAAAAACTGCACATCACATAAACGCCCTATAGGTCGCCCACTTGAATGCGATGTGCTCTTAATCACGACTTCAGAAGTGGGAATTATGAAATTTCTGATAGCACATGAAGGCAGGCAGACCAGAGCTATGTCGGGTTTTTTTGTCCCATCACGCTCACCGTCTCCTTTAAATACTAACATAATTGAATGATACACATTAACAAGTCTCCACATTGTCTCATCTTGCTAAGAAATCTTAAATTAACACGTTATTTCAACATTTATACTCCCTAACCTAAGCATTAGGAAGTGGAAATAATAGTTTATGCTACTTTAACACAAATTATTCATGTCTCAACTCGAATGGATCAAGTAAACTGGATGAACAATTAATTTGTTGGATCATTTGTTTCCTTTAAGTAAATTGAACAAGTGTGAAAAATAATTTTTTGAGTGTAGAATGATGTTACTTGATGCTTAACTACCATAATATAATGTATTGTTGGAGAATTAGTTAGTTGCTACTGTTTCCTGAAACCTCAACATGGTTACACGTGCCGTTTGAACCACAGTGGTTCTACAATATAGGACTCTCATTAATGACATCACACGCGGGTGGTGGGCTACTCTTGTCTGCTGTATTAACCTTTTTTGTTCTTCCTTGTCGTTTGTTCATCATCTTTATTTTTCACGAAGCATTAGAGACATAAAGAGATGATAAAGAGACATCCACTCTTGCATCGCGTGTTTGTGCATTTTGGGGGCGGAGCAATGAAGGGAGGGATGTGTTTGTTTGGGTTGATTTCAAATATCAACAGTGTTTCTCAGAAATCACTAACTGCACCTTTAACATGCAGTATGCAGTTGGCATACACTTCAGTCCCATATTCATGCAGTTCATTCAGTCAGCAGCTTTCTCCCCACTGTAATTTTTCTGAGATGCTGCTGTAGGCCTACTTCATTGTTTTTGTCCCGTCATTTAGTTTTAGTTTGTTTGTTTTTTTTTCCCTTACACATAAATGTTCACTCTTCAGAAACAAATCTGATTGTTGACATGCTAAAATATAAATTGTGTATATAAATATATATATATATATATATATATATATATATATGTATATATATATATATATATATATATATATATATACAGAATACGAATCATATACTGTATGTTATTGCAATGCTATCCTTTGGCTTAGTGTGTGAATTTTTAACATTTAATCAGCCCAGTGACAGCAGATGAAAGTTATCTGTTTATATAACATCAGTGTTAATTAATGTGTATTGTCATTGACAAATAAATAAATACACAGTTTATATTTATATATTTTTTTATTATACATGCATTCATATAAAGCATGTTAAAACATAATATAAATATAAAATATTTGAAATCACACAAAATTTAGTGAACATGCTACATAAATAGTCCATTTACTCTAAGCTGCCTGGCTCTGACTGTTGAACCTTGACTTTGATTGCCATACGCTGTTTTTTTTTTTTTTTTATTATTTTATTATTTTTTGTGGGGGTGACTGGTCCACATTGTCCTGTTGAAGGAGCAGATATAATCATGTAATGCTTACCAAGTTTAATGAGTGATCCTTAAAGAAAATCTAAATACAAATTGCTTCTACCATTTCAATATAAAGGGGTTGAATTGAAAAGGATATGATTAGTATCCCAGATTAAATTATTAAAGTTTTTAATTTCTAAATCTAAGTAAAATTGAGAGATTTGAGGGTCTAATCAATGCTCTTTTCTGGGTCAGCTGGGACCTGGGCTGAAGGCTGCTCTGAGTTCTCTGGTTCAGTTGTGAAGTGGTTATCTGAGGGGCTTGAAGGTTGTGGCTCTCCAGTTTAAGATTCAGCTGACCTTTTCAATTAGGTTGTCAATTTCTATACATAGTTTCTGTGGAGGTGCTTGACACAGACCATTGTCCTGTTGAGGGAACAGATATAATTGTGTAATTCTGGGCAAGTTTAATGACTGCTTCTTAGAATAAATCTAAAGACATGTCTTTTTATCATTTTGAAATATAAACAAATTTTGAATAGAGGACCTAGAAAACATAGTAGCATACTTGAAGGCAAAGTTTTTTTGTTTGTTTGTTTGTTTTGTTTTGGTTTTTGTTTTTTGTTTTTTAGAAATCTAAATAAAAACAAGAAGGGACTTACAGAAGCTTCTGTGCTCCATGGACACATCCTCTTCCTCCGACTGGGCACGGGTGCTCCTTGGTGGGAAGAGATGGGTCTGTGCCAAAGGACAAGAGGCTTGGGGCTTCTGCTGCCTCAGATGGTGAGGGATCCTACGTTTTCCCTGCTTCATGGTCTTGCTGGGCACTGCTGGTCCCTCGTGGGTCCCCTGCAGGAATGTGGTCAAGTTCACAGCCACATGTGCACCTTCTGGAGCCCAGACATGCATGAGTGCTTCCTGATGAGACCTAGGCGATTGCTGTGGGGAACATGGTGGAACAAGTGTTCTCTGTGGGGTCTTGGCAGGGATATGCTGCTACCTCTGCTGCTGCACCCTCTGTTACATAGAGATCCTGAGGTTTGTTCCCTGTTGTGGATAACCTGTGGGCACATGTGCTTTCTGTGGGGTCCCAGAATGCACAGGCGCACCTTTTGGGATCCTGGAGGGCATAGGTGCTCCCTGGGTCGAAGACACAGGCACTAATGCATTTTGCAAATGCTCCCTCACCTGCACATCAAGCCTTCGTTTTCTTCTCTTTGTGGTATGGGCAGGCACTGCTGCACCCTTCGGAGACCCCGCGGACACTGAAGCTGCATGTGGAGACCTGGCAGGCACTGCTGCTCCCTGTTGGGTGCTAACATGCACGGGTGCTCCCACTGGGGTTGTGTCTGGTAAAATTGCATCCTGTTTGGACTTGGCCGGAATGGTTGCTCTCTGTACTGAAGAGGCTTGATGCTTCTTTTCCAGCAGCTCCTTTCTCAGCAGCTCTGGGTTTTTAAGATTTCTCCTCTCAGAGATCTTGTCAATAACTGGTGCTCCCTGTGCGCAACAGACAGGTGCTGTCTTCAGAGAAGAGGCTAGAGGCTTCTGCTGCAGCAGCTTATACTGGCCCAGTCTCGAGAAATGGCAGTAAAGCATCGAGATGTCGTCCTTGGCCACATTCAAAGCTTGGGGTTGAGACGCAACATGGATAAGAGTGTGTTGACGCCTACCCAGAGAACACTGGGAGTGGTATGGGACTCGACTACGATGCGGGCACAAATGTCTCCTAGTCCATACTGGCGATGGTCTCCATGGTGAAGCTAGGCCACTACATCACTGTAAAGCAGTTTCAAAGACTGCTGGGGCTCATGGCAGCTGCGTCCAACATAATATCTTTTGGCCTTCTGCACATGAGGCCCCTACAGAGGTGGTTGAAAACCAAGGGGTTCTCCCCGAGGGGAAACCCGTTTCCGTATGATTAGGGTTACGCGCAGATGCTTTCGTTCCCTGTCCATAGGGAAAAACCTTGGTTTTTGTCCCAAGGCCCAGTGTTGGGAGCACCGTGTCGCCGGTGAATTGTCTTGACGGATGCATCTCTCACAGGCTGGGGCGTGGTCATGGATGGACGCTTTGCAAAAGATCTGTGGCAAGACCATCATCGTTCTTGGCACATAAATTGCCTAGAAATGCTGGCGGTCTTCAAAGCTCTGAGGAGCTTCCTCCCAGACCTCAGGGGTCCCCACGTTTTAGTCCGGACGGACAACGTTTCGGTGGTCTCCTATCTGAATCATGAGGGGGGTCTGAGGTTGCACCCGCTATGCAGACTGACGCACCAGATCCTCCTGTGGTCCCAAGGGAAGCTGTTGTCTCTCAGAGCAATGTATGTTCCTGGGGACAAGAATCAGGGAGCAGACATCCTGTTGAGGAAGGGGCTGAAGCCCGGGGAATGGAGGCTTCACCCCGTAGTGGTGAGGTTGATATGGGAGAGGTTTGGCCCAGTGGAAGTGTATTTGTTCGTGTCTCGAGAGATGTCTCACTCACGCATCCAGCCCCGCTCGGGTTGGATGCCATGGTGCAGACATGGCCGAGGCAGCGCCTGTACACTTTTCCCCTCACTCTGCTCCCGGGAGTTCTGGAGAGAGTCCGGAGACAAGGGGCCGATTTGTTGTTAGTAGCTACGATCTGGCCATCCCAAGTATGGTTTGCGGACATCATAACACTCCTGGCAGGTCCCTCTGAGGAATGACCTGCTGTCTCAGGTGGGAGGCACAATATTTCACCCTCGGCCAGAGCTGCGGAAACTGTGGGTCTGGCCCCTGAGGGGGCCCAGTACCTAGAGGCTGGCCTGTCGGTTGTGGTAGTCGAAACCATACTCAGTTCCAGAGCTTCATCCATGAGGAGAATGTATGGCCTAAAGTGGAATTTGTTTGCCAGTTGGTGGAGAGAGTGTGGGTTGGACCCAGTTAACTGCCCAGTGGCTTCAGTGCTGGAGTTCCTCCAAGATCGCTTCTCTGCTGGTCTTACCCCGTCCACACTTGTACGTGTACGTGGCTGCCATTGCAGCTTTCCATGCTCCTATAAGTGATGGGCCTCTGGGGAGTCACCAGCTGGTCGTACGTTTTCTCCGTGGTGCATGGAGAACTGCGACTCGAACCAGAGTCCCAACCTGGGATCTGGCAGTAGTGCTCGAAGTGTTGTCGCTGCCCCCCTTCGAACCTCTTGAGTCAACATCAGCAAAGAACCTTACGCTTAAGATGGCTTTTCTCCTCGCTATTATGTATCTTAAGAGAGTGGGAGATCTCCACCCCCTGTCTATATCTCCTTCGTGCCTGGAGTTTGGCCCTGGGGGAATTAAATCAGATCAGTTGTTGGTGTGCTTTGGTTCACCTAAGAAAGGGCTCCCTGCTTCTAAGCAGACGATTAGTAATTGGATCTTTCAGGCTTTTGCCTCGGCCTATCAGGTGTGCGACTTGCCTTCACCTCTGGCCTTGAGTGCTCATTCTACTAGGGGCATGGCGTCCTCTAGAGCCCTCCTCTCTGGAGTCCCCCTTCAGGAGATCTGTGCTCTTTTCTTAAGTTCTGCCCGGTCTTGGCTTCACACTAGGACAGATGTGTTTCAGTATGGCACAGTGGGTATTCATTCCCCATAGTGTTGTTACCAACGCAGTGCGAGTTCCCTCGAAAGGAAACGTCTCGGGTTACGTATGTAACCCTTGTTCCCTGAGAAGGGAACAAGACACTGCGTCCCTTTGCCACACCTCCTCATGTCTGGGAGCGACTTGCTTAATCGCAAAAGCTTCCGTGTATGCCGTCACGTGTTACGTCATGACTCAACACCAATCAGGATTGGAATAGTTTCATTCATGCTTCAGACACGCTAAGCTGAGGGGTGTTCCCCATAGTGTCGTTACTGACGCAGTGTCTCCTTCCCTTCTCAGAGAACAAGGGTTACATATATAACCCGAGACGTTTATGCTTTATGCTAATTTGCCAATTTTTTGCTTATGTTAAAAATAACATGGAGCAGCACTTTTTCTAGTCCATTAAGTGCTCATTATTTTTAGAATTTAGTATTTTATTTAGTACTTAGTACATTATTTAATTATTTCCCCCTAGCATTAGTTCTGCTCATTTGCAGTATCTGCTTAATCGGAATTGTCCACACACACACACAGGATTTGGCACAGGTTTTTCGCTAAATGCCCTTCCTGACGCAGCCCAGCGCAGAGAGTGTTGGGACACACACACACACACACACACACACACACACACTTCTACGGCCAATTTGGCATGTCCAATCCAGAATGTCTTCTGTGTGGGGGAAACCGGAGAACCGACACCGAAGAGAAAAAAAAAAAAAAAAAAAAAAATATATATATATATATATACTGTATATATATCCCTCATCTCTTGATTACAGTTACTGTGATAATGCAACACAAACATGACTTTAATACTTTGCATAAACAAATCTGCTATCAGCCAGGATGCAACTACAAGCCTGGAGTCTTTAGATAAAGCTTGAAAATTGTTTCTCAAGAGCTCAGTGTTTTTAAAGAGCATGTAGCCTTTATGGTCTCATCACAATCACTTGATACACAGAGGTTTACAGAGCAGCATTCACAGGCTCTCCAGTTAAAGAATGAGTGATACTTCAATCAGAGTGTCTTCCCTACAGGACACACCAATGAAGGTGAGTAGCTATTAGTGCTGTGAATGTCCATGTTCCTGATTAATGGCAGAATTTACTGTCTTTAAAACTCTTGTTTATTTTAGGCAGGTTAGACTAGATGAACCAAGGCCACTTGTGTGCATACTTATCTTCCGTGTGTGTACCTGCCAAAGGTCTTTTAATTTTCATCTCTGTTATGTGCAGCATCATGTTTTGATTTGAAACTAAATGTGAATCAAATTGCAGGAGTGTTCTGTTTCTCATGTTTGTGGTTGTAACCCAGACAGATAATGTAAAATTATATGTTCTGCATTTCCCAGAATTTAATGGTTTCATTCTACTATTCTAGAGAGAGACATAGTGGGGTGTTCTTAGAATTTTATTTTTTTAATTAAAACTAAAGGAACTTCTTTATTTTTGTTATATAAAGATCACATTAAAACTTTTTTTTTTTTTTTCTTAACTTATCTTAATTAGGGCTGTCAAGCGATTAATTAACTAAATAATCGCAATTTAATCACACATCAATTTTGGCTGAGAAATTACCCACAAATGATAATTTTGAAACATTATTGTGTAAAACATCAAATAGACATTACAAAAAGTAGCTTCAGAAAGAAATATTTCATTTGATTCAATATAGAATGTATTACAGATGAACTTTTGGACCATAAGTTTGAGTAAATGATGACTGAATTTTAATTTTTTGGTGAACTATACCATTAATTTCTTTTTAAATTAATATGGAAATATTATTATTTATTTTTTTTTTTTTTAAATAAAAAATTTAAATATACTAAATAAGAAACTTAAACTGCCAGTAGGTGTCGGTAAATGTCTTAATGATTAAGCCTTTCATTCATTCATTCATTCGATTAATTCAAACAGCTGATTCATTCAGGGGTGAAGTAAATGGTTCTCCTCAGGCTTGCTGGACTTGAAGCGGTGCTACACAGACCGACTAGTCTATGACATCAAAGTACCGCGAGAGCAATTAGAGAGCGGATGGCTCCGTATGCTTTTGAATCCCTCTGGCTGTACTTTGATGCCAAACACCTATCGGTCTGTGTAGAGCCACTACAAGTCCAACAAGTCTTTTATGAATGGTCCGCTGAATCATTGGTTTCACTCGGTTCGTTCAAAACGTGGATTTAGAAATGAAACACTGCTGTGCATTGTGCGGAGACTAACAGTTCTCCTTTGTCTTTATATTTTTATTGGCAAAATTGAACAAAATAGACAATATTATGTCTAAAATAACACAATGTTAACTTTTTATTTACTGAACTGTTGTATAAAATCAGTATTGCATTTGCACTCGTTATATGGGACAAAAACAGCACTTGTGTAATAGTAATATTGCACTCGTTACTCATGTGATATTGCTTAACTCATATGATCTAAATATGAGACAAAAACTCAAACAAGGGCATTTTTTCCCCGCTATCTTGAATTTTAATGACTTTATGACTGCATTCTATAGGCTCCATCATGCAGTGAGTTGTTTCCCTGCATCATATTCGTCATCAGTCAACTGTATGAAATGTCAGATTAACTACATAGTATGGGGTGGGGCAAGTGCGCTGAATGCATTAAAAATTTTAATGCGTTATTTTTTATTTTAATTTTTTTTTTTTTTTTTTTACGATAGTTAATCTAATTAATGCATTAAATCGACAGCCCTAATCTTAATATTTGTAGCCTACTGCTTTTAAAATGCCACTTATGTATAGATTTTATTATTATATTTACTCATGTTGCATACCCAGACTCAATCTTAAAATATGAAAAGCTATCATAAAAATCTTATCACATTTTATGTAATATGATAATCTAAACAGACAAATAAACCTTTTGATGTTCCCACCCTGAAACCCAGAATTTGCGATGGCACATGAATAATATATATATATATATATATATATATATATATATATATATATTATTCATGTGCCATCGCAAATTCTGGGTTTCTGGGTTTTTATCTATCCATTTTATATATATATATATATATATAAAATGGATAGATAAATCATTTAAAATAAACACTGCAATATTCCTTAAAAAATTGTCAATTTTATATTTCGGATTGTATATAGTATATAAATTGGAACAGAATGTCTGGTTTTCAAGTTGTCTGAAAATAATGCAAACCCCTGAAGTGTCAGCCTCTCAGGAATGTGCTACAGGGAATAAGACTGTATATTTACTCTGGTACACAGTCACCTGTGAACCATTCTGTCTAGGTTGGTAATAACACATATTGTAGATTTTTAAGTCCATCCTGTAAAAAGATGCTGGGAATGTGATTCTGCATGTAAATACAGTCCTTGGAGGAGAAGGGATGGAAGCAATTACCTGTGTGGGAGTTCTTGGATGGCGTCCGTCAGAGCCCCTGGGCATTAAAAAGGCATCATCCCTCATGTGCGAAGCAGGTCATGAAAAACTGCCCCCTTGTGGATCTCTCATAAGAAAAGATGTTACGATATTTTTTGCATGTCATTTTTGCTTTGATGCTTTTTGACCTTACTGACCCAACATCAGTGCTGCATAATCAGTGTTTCAGTAATCTGCAGACAAAATCAATAGAGAAACATATTTCTGTAAGCACCAGAAGAGATGTCCTCAGCAGCACTGTTTCAAGGAACTGGCATCCAAACTTTCTCTTAGACCATAGAGGAGCCCCTTTCAAAAATGCAGAGTCACCTTTGTTGACCGATGGCTAGATTCTCCATGATTTGAAAGTAAACATCAAGAACAGTAGATAGTACAGTAACAGATTTTTTTTTTTTTTTTTCTGGGTAAAAGACACTTTCTACAAACTGGGCACAAATTAGCCATACGTTAAGGTCGGAAAATTTCATCAACCTCAGGAGGCCAAGCTAAGTATTATATGAGTTAATTTTTTTTTATATTCAATTTCTATGTGGATTTCAGTTAACCCAAATTTTGGATGGATGGACGGATTTTTAAACTGTATTTAGACGTTAAATTTGGGTAAATTGAAACCCACATAGAAACTCAGTCAATCAATCAATCTGTCTGTCTGTCTATCTATCAAAAAGTTGAGTCAGAGAAGAGAGTTGAGACGATGTATAGCAGAAGGATTTTAAGGAGGACAAGATACCTCTGGAGGTCTGGCAGAGATGGGGTCCTCCATGGAGGAGCCAGCTAAAGAGGAGACCACCATGGGAGGAGCTAGCGGAGGAGGAGACCATGGCAAAGCTGGAGGGATGGAGATCCATGGTGGAGCTCGCTGCATCACTGACCATGGTGGAGCTGGTGGATCGGAAGACTGAGGCAGAGCCAGACAAGGTAGGGACCAAGTTGGAGCCATAAGATCAGATTACCAAGGTGGAACTGGGGGCTTGGAAGACCAAGGTGGAGCCGGTGGGAGTGAGGACAATGGTGGAGCTGGAGGGATGGAAGACCCTGGTGGAGCCAAAGTATGGAGGGCTCAAGCGCAACCAAAGTCTGTGGTGGAGACTAGAGTGGAGCCAAGTGATCGGAGAGTTTGAGGTGGAGTCATGGGCTCGGAAGGCTGAGGTGAAGCCGAAGGAGGTTCGAAACTCTGAGGCCACCACTTCGAAGACCACGGTGGATCATGGGTGACCAGTGGAGGAGGTGGAACAATGAATGAGGAGACCGTGGTTATGCCTGTGGAGCTGGAGGGCTGAGGAGAGCCAGTGGATCAGGAGGATGAGGTGAAGCAAGGGAACTGGACGGAACCAGCGGACACGGGTGGAGCCAGGGAACTAGGTGGAACCAGGGGAGGAGGCGGAGTCAATGAATTGGACAGAGTGAAGGAGGAAGGACAGAACCGGCAGAGGAGGAATAACTTTAGGAGTGGGTTTCAGGGTGGGAACTAACTCTTCGTTGGACAGGTCAATGAGCGCTGGCCCCAGGACAGATGGCCCTCTGGCATTTGCTCAAGAAAACAAAAACAGTTTTTTTTTTTCTTACTTTAACAAGTGGCGCAAATGCAGAAAACTTGTGTAAATATTTGTGTAATTTGTGTAAATATGGAGAAAACAGAATGAGATTATATACTTGTCATCCTGCCATGTTGTCCAAATAATTATATTGTAGGTATAACGATTTTAAGTAATGTTTTTACCGACCAGTTTTAAGGAATGTATTTACTGGCCAAAAACTTTTACATGGTTGTGCATAAGAAATGTTTACAAGGAATGTCAGATTTTTATTTTTTATTTTTTTTTGTGAGACAGCTAAATATTACATTTTTGCTACTTTTATACAATTATTAAATAATAATTTGGGGCCTAACTAGATTCTGGTTTTGTTTGTTTTTCTTATATACGGTATTAAATCAACAAGTCTAAATGATGACAAATTCATTCTTCAGTTTCTCCGGCAGCCATCATTCTTTTACCAACCTGCAAGAAGTTAAAGACTGTGTAATGAAAGCTATCATAAAACTGCACACACACAAGCAATGTGTAAACCACATTTAGATTAGTAGCCTACCATCTCTGTTCAAGAGGAAACACAAACAGATGGTGGGAACATCCTTTAGGAGGCCATTTCTAACTTCAATTTTCCAGTATATTCCAAAGTGGCATATCTCTGCTGTTGTGAGTGGCATTTGGACACATACCATTAGGGCTTCCTCAATTACTTAATAGTAGTCACTAAAGGCACCCGTGGACACATACCATTGGACACATACCCGTGGACACATACCATTAGGGCTTCCTCAATTACTTAATAGTAGTCACTAAAATGTTAATGTACTCATTTATCCTGCTTTAGTTCCTTCATAGTTAGCTATTACTTATGAAACAGTATTATAACGTGCTTCTGGAGGGTGTGTAATTAATGTAAATAATTTGTGGCTAAACTTAAAGTTATCCAAAGGAAGCAAACAACTATTCACATGACTATCAATGATACATAAAATTGTGCAACTGGTACTGGTGAGGTGTTGAAGTACATCTTTATTGTGCCTATGTTGTGAATCCAGCCAGCACAAAGCTTTCAAAGTGACAGTAACCTAAAGTGTCATACACATAGCCTACTTATGGCCATTTTACACAGAAAAAAAAAAAAAAAAAACATTTTGACATATATTTTGGCATATAGCTGTTTATTGTCAACCATTAACCACAAAGGCTGTTGGCAGCCTACACAGCAAAACACAACAAATGTGAAAGGCAGTCATCATTAAGAAGTGATTTTGGATGCAAGGTGCATTTTACATGTTTTATCCTTGTAGACAAGGGCTTTCCTCCAGCTGGTATGGTATGAGAAGCATCATTTGTCATAACAGCGCCTCTGTACTCAGTCTCTCCATATGCTGCTTGGGTCCCTCCAGTACACAGCAGACAGCAGTGTAAATATAATTACCCACAGGCCCTCTGAAACAAGCTGTTATCCATTACATGCCAAATACTCTGGGCAAATTTTTGGTGAGGATGACCACAGAATTTTGCAAGTGTTTGTTTTTGAGGTACGGATCACACTGACTGTGTCAAAAACTTGTCTCATTTTCATTAGGTACCCACAAACCAGTAATATAATAGTAATATAATATATGCTGTGTGTGTGTTAAATTTAATTAAATTAAATTATGATCAAATAATGGAGAACGTATGGTGATGTAACTATGTCCTTGTGTAAAAGAAGTACACTTTAGCATACTTTTTAAAAAGAGTTCTTATCACGGAAATAAGATGATTTAAAAGAATATACATAAGTGTGAACTGAATGTAATGTTTTCTAGCACTTAACTGCATTTTAATTGCAATTAAATGAAAATGTACATTTATATTACATGCAATTAGCTGAATGAATGATAAGTGGGAATTAAGTACCTCTTTATGTGTAATTTCATAATTCTGTTGTCTGATATATGTCATCAGATCTGTCTGTCTGTCTATCTAATCTATTTATCAAAATGTTGAGTCAGAGAAGAGAGTTGAGATGATGTACAGCAGCAGAATTTTAAGGAGGACAAGATGCCTCTGGAGGGCTGGCAGAGATGGGGGCCTCCATGGAGGAGCCAGCTAAAGAGGAGACCACCATGGGAGGAGCTGGCGGAGGAGGAGACCATGGCAGAGCTGGAGGGATGGAGATCCATGGTGGAGCTGGTGGATTGAGGCGGAGCCAGACAAGGTAGGGACTAAGTTGGAGCCATAAAATCAGATTACCGAGGTGGAACTGGGGGCTTGGAAGACCAAGGTGGAGCCGGCGGGAGTAAGGACAATGGTGGACCTGGAGAGATGTAGGACCCTGGTGGAGCCAAAGTGCGGAGGGCCCAAGCGCAACCAAAGTCTGTGGTGGAGACCAGAGTGGATCCAAGTGATCGGAGAGTTTGAGGTGGAGTCATGGGCTCGAAGGCTGAGGTGAAGCCAAAGGGTCAAAACTGAGGCCAACACTCCGAAGACCACGGTGGATCATGGGTGACCAGTGGAGGAGGTGGAACAGTCAACTGGACAAAGTGGAGGAGGAAGGACAGGACCGGCAGAGAACTTTAGGGGTGGGTTTCAGGGTGGGAACTAACTCTTGGGATGACAGGTCAATGAGCGCTGGCCCCAGGACGGACGGACATGCCCTCTAGCATTTGCTCAAGAAAAAAAAAAGTTTTTTTTTTTCTTACTTTAACAAGTGGCGATTCATTTATATTACATGCAATTAGGTGAATGAATGACAAGTGGGAATTAAGTACATATTTATGTAAATTTCATAATTCTGTTGTCTGATATATGGTTAAAGTATACTGCTGAATGTACTATAATATTTGTAATTAAACATTTGTAATGATGAAAGCTGCAATTTAGTACATTTAAAATATATTACCATTACTTGAAGACTGGAATGGGAATACACATTTAATACAATTATGTGCACTTTTTTTTTCACATGGATGTATCCAGAAGCATAGTGGAGTGCACTCAAGTACACACAGGTGATGTAGTAAAGCGATGTACATGTACTGTAATTACTTTCACTTATCTATCCTCCACAACCTAAAATAGCAAGCAAAACATGTCTGTGGTTTTACCTGATTTGCATAAAATGCAACACAGCATGTGCAAATAAACAGTGGTGTCATTCTTAGTGAATTCCCCCAGGGTATTTTTCAGTTTAATAGCACAATTGTCAAAATACTGTATATATTTGATCTGATATATTATAAGTGTAACGGAGGCCAGCTAGTAGTCGCTGTGCGAGTAAACCTCACTCCTCTGATCTCAAGAGATGCTCTAGCGACTGACGCTAGAGGTTGCACCCTTTAGCCTCCTTGTTAGAGCATCCTACTGCGACACCGGAGACCGAGGTTCAAGGCCCGCACAGAGCGGGGTGAGTAGGACCTGGGTGAAGGGGATACATTGGTGCCGTGGCCCGGATGGGAGTGAGGTTTAGGGGGGTGAGGCCAGCTGGTAGACGCTGTGCGAGTAAACCTCACTCCTCTGATCTCAAGAGATGCTCTTACGACTGACGCTAGAGGTTGCAGCCTTTAGCCTCCTTGTTAGAGCGTCCGACTCCCACACCAGAGAGCCAGGTTCGAGGCCCGTGCAGAACGGGGCGAGTAGGACCTGGGTGAAGGGGTTACATTGGTGCCATGACCCGGATGGGAGTGAGGTTTAGGGGGGTGAGTGTAACGGAGGCCAGCTAGTAGTCGCTGTGCAAGTAAACCTCACTCCTCTGATCTCAAGAGATGCTCTTACGACTGATGCTAGAGGTTGCAGCCTTTAGCCTCCTTGTTAGAGCGTCCGACTCCCACGCCGGAGACCCAGGTTCGAGGCCTGCACAGAGTGGGGCGAGTAGGACCTGGGAGAGGGGTTACATAAGGACCAATAAGAAGTCAGATTAAAGTATTTTGAGATTCCTGAAAGAGATGCTATATGGCTCACAGTGACTCATGCCAGTGACTCATGCTGTTGTTCTTCACTTATGGGGTGAATTATTTCTTTCGCATTAGGTTCCTGCAATTTTGCATTGTCTGACAGCTTTAATTCTAGTCAGCATCTATATTCAACATCTGTCTTACTGGATGGCTTGTGGCCCAGAGGACATACATGTGCTATAGCAGCTGATGTCCCTTTGGGAGAAACACGTTACACTCTGTGACATGTCAATCCCAAAGGGACGTCTACTGCTAAGTGAGAAATCCACTCAACATCCCTGCTGTACTTAGCCTTGAGAAGACATCTGAAGGTTTCTACACACATTAGACCAGTGTTGGGTAATTTATTACTGTAATTTAATTACTTTTCCCTTGAAAAAGTAAAGTAAGGTATTACTTTTTTTCTGTAATTTAATTACAGGGTCCCACTTTATATTAGGTGGCCTTAACTACTATGTACTTACATCAAAAAATAAGTACCATGTACTTATGATGTTAATATTGTATTTCAAAACACTTTTAATGCTATTGAGGTGGGGTATTGAGGTGGGCCAGGTTTGGCAGTATGGGTAGGTTTAAGGTTGAGTTAAGGTGTAAGGGATGGGTCAACAGTGTAATTATAAATGTAATTACAGAAATTAATTACAGATGTAATTGCATGCAGGTATTTTTAAAATATAAGTACAATGTAATAACATGTATGTACACAATAAGTGCATTGTATCAAATGATTAATTTAAATGTAAGTACATAGTAGTTAAAGACACCTAATATAAAGTAGAACCAATAACAAATACTTCTGATGTAATTGTATTAAGAGACTATAGAACAATTCAGTGGATTTAACAAATTTAATGTCTAATGTTAAAATGTAGGTTTTAATGTAACCTTCTCCTTTTAAATACTTTGGTAAGTTCAATAATAATTTATGCGATTTTATTATTTATTCGAAAGAATTAAAAGAACAGTTTCATGTCTATCCTTGTATTGTTCAACATGGTCGAGGTTGATATGGGATTTAGAAAGCAATTAGTAATAAGTAATGAAATACTTTCTAGACAGAATAATTAGAACAGTAATCTAACTGCTCTGTTGAAGATGTAATTAGCTAGTAATTAAAACTATTAGTATTTGTTATTTAAAAATTTAATTATAACATTATTTAACAAATATATAATATGTTCTGTGAAAGAGCTACAGACAGCAAAGCATGAGGGGAAAAATGGTGTAGAAATAATTTTCACTTAGAAATTGCTAGTAAATTTCACAAACAATTGCAAAGAAACAGCAAGTAACACATTTAACCCTTTAAGCCCGAAGTGTACGGTGTAGTGTAAAAAAATCATAATCAAATTACTAATAACCACTGACAGGAATAACACAATATAGGTATCATTTTAAAGCTTAGAAACTTAGCTTTTTTGCATCCAAACATTTTGTTCAACTCTTAGCTGAATCATCCCGCTAAACCGATGCGTACCGGCCACGGGCGCTACCTAGCTACAAAAAAAAATAATCATATTTTTCAAAACTACTGCTTTGATCAATACAAAATAAGTGTCATTTGAAAGCTTAGAGTCTGAACTTTGAATGTAGCCAATTTGATTAACTCCTAAGTAGTGCTCAGTTATTTGCTGAAAAAAAAAAAAAATGTTTTCATAATTTATGAAATACTTTTTTTGTACTGCAATGTGTCAAAAACATCATACAGCTCAGATAATCATGTGTCATATGTCATTTGAAAGGTCTCACAGAGTAGAATACAACAAGTAATTGTTTTGGGCTTTGACTAAACTTGAGCGAGTTTTTGTACTTGAAGCCCCGCAAGACCCATATGTAAATAATATACAGATATAGCATTTGTCATAACTTCATTAAACATGCGTAGATCGTAGAAAATGGCACATCATGACTTACAGTAGATGCTCCCGATTGAAATGAGTCTAAAATCAACATAATCCCTTGCATCGATCACGAGATATTTCTTATGGAGGAACAATTTTAAAGTTTTAATTTTTAGGGTGTGTCAAGGGCTAAACAGAAAGACTACCTTGGTTCCAAATGCTGTAACTTTTGATTACTTTATGCTATCACCACAAAATTTGATCCAGATGCAGCTCACATGTAGTTGAACTTCACCAAAAACAGTACCTTTTTTCCTTCCTCAGTTATTATAAGAAAGTTATGTAAAATTACAATAAAATATATATATATATATATATATATATATATATATATATATATATATATATATATATATATACTGTATTTTATCAGCAGTTTCTCAGCAATCTAAAGCAAAATCTAAAAATGCCTTCAGGGCTTAATGGGTTAATTAAATGTGAAATTTTTAAGTATAAAAACTGAAATAGTATTTTCTTGTAAAATGTACTCTAATAATCTTTTTTATTTACAACTTTGAAAAATCATTTTGGTAACACTTTACATTTACATTAAGGTTCTATTTGATAACATTAGTTAGTGACAATGACAAATACTTCGACCACGTTTATTAATCTTAGTTAATGTTGATTTCAACATTTACTAATACACTAAGGACCTGAGTTAACATGAACTACACTGAACAGTCGTATTTTTATTAACTAACATTACCAAACATTAATTAATACTGTAATCAGATGTATTTCTCGTTGTTAGTTAATGCATTAACTAATGTTAACTAATGGGACCTTTTTGTAAAGCGCTACCATGATCTTTTAAAGTGAACGAGGCTTCACTGAGCACAGCGTCTTGAAATCACTGAAGATCAGGGGGTTTCATGGGATCTGCAGATTACTTAGCCAATGCCTGTGCAATAGTTAATTTGGTTGGCCTCTACTTATTGATTAAGTATTTTGCAGTCAGGTTGGAGGAGGTGAGATGATCTCCCGGGGGTACTTTGGCAGATAGGTCTCAGATGAATGCTTCAGGTCTCGACTGCACTCAATGCGGTCAATAAGCTACATGTGCACTCTTCCACATACGAGAGCGAAAGAAAGTTTGCTTTGATGCGTCCAGTTCAAACAGCTCGTTTGCATCTCTGTACAGACTTCAGAAGGATCCCAGCATCAGAAACAAGTGGATGGTTTATTTTAATGGCTTCCCAGATCACGTTAAAGGATTATATGTTTGTTCGGAGCATTTTGTTTTGTCAGCGAGGCACAGTGTAATGGAGAGTTTGCAAAGAAACTTTTGTTGAGAGATGAAGCAGTCAGCTGTATTGGATCTGACAACAGCTGCATCACAAACCGTAAGTAAATGATTTCATAATGCTTTGTCTGTAAATGACGGTTTTATATGGATAATGTTTTCAAAACACTTACTCATGTGCAACAGCAAGTGGGCAATGATACTGTTTCCTATGCAATGATGTTAGCCATCATAACAATGGCCGTTTACTGACAAGCCTTAAAGGAGGCACCCCTTAAAAACTGATCATTTCAGACAGAGGGTCAGAATGAGGGTATATATACACTGAACAAAATTATAAACGCAACACTTTTGTTTTTGCCCCCATTTTTCATGAGCTGAACTCAGAGATCTAAGACTTTTTCTATGTACACAAAAGGCCTATTTCTCTCAAATATTGTTTACAAATCTGTGTTAGTGAGCACTTCTCCTTCACCGAGATAATCCATCCACCTCACATTTGAGAGGGGCCTTTTATTGTGGCCAGCCTAAGGCACACCTGTGCAATAATCATGCTGTCTAATCAGCATCTTGATATGCCACACCTGTGAGGTGGATGGATTATCTCGGTGAAGGAGAAGTGCTCACTAACACAGATTTAGACAGATTTGTGAACAATATTTGAGAGAAATAGGCCTTTTGTGTACATAGAAAAAGTCTTAGATCTTTGAGTTCAGCTCATGAAAAATGGAGGCAAAAACAAAAGTTTTGCGTTTATAATTTTGTTCAGTGTATATATATATATATATATGTATATAAGAGGTGAGTTTTGATATTGTTCTGAATTTTGATGTGCAGTTGAAAACTGATTAAACTCACTTTTCTTAGCTATGTTTGCAACTAGTTTTAACCAACTTGTCTCAAGGTGATTTTAGTGGATGTAAGAATTCAGTTCTCCTCAAGTTCACACAAGTGTCAGAAACACAGGTGTAGTTCATCACATAAACTATGAACATGGTCCACTAATGTTTGACAACCTAAAAGTGTCCCAAGTAATTTGGTCATAATTATGAACAATATATCTATTGAGAGAATGAAAGAGAATTTGTGGTAGTGCAATTAGGCTTTCCATTTAAAATACAGATCAAGTCATTCCCCAAGCAGCTGCACAGGAAAAAAGATGTTTTCCTAATTATTGCTCTGGCTCTAAGCAGACTGTAATTACAATAAGGCTGTTAAAATTGTCTTATTGATTTGCATGAGGATTCTCTCTAAATGAGGCTGTAATCACTCAGAAGAGAGGCACCTACACATAAGAAAACAGGAAAATTATTGTCTATACTTTCATCAGTTTATGAAGCTATTTATCAAGGCAGTCACAGTTTTTCCATTGCTCCTAAGTATATCTTATTTTGGTGAGGATATACATGAGTAACAAAATCATGATGTGTTATTTTTATTTTATTTTATTTATTTATTTATTTATTTATTTATTTATTTTATTTTATTTATTTATTTATTTATTTGGTGCAGTTTTTAGTGATGAAGACTCACTGATCTCATACAGGTATATGATGCTGGTGACACAATGGCCCGTACATCACAGTAAGATTTTTTTTTTTTTTTTTTAAAGAAACAAATACTTTTAATCAGCAAGAATATATTAAGACGATCAACCATGACAGTAAAGACTTACAAAATTCCAATTCCAATTCCAAATATATATATATATATATATATATATATATATATATATATGAAATAAAAGCTGTTCTTTTGAACATTATATACATAAAATTATCCTAAAAAAAATATATAAAAAAATCACTGTTTTCAACATTGATAATAAAAAGAAATGTTTTTTGAGCAGCAAATCAGTATATTAGAATGATTCTGAAGGATAATGTGACACTGTAGATTAGAGTAATGATTCTGAAAATTCAGGTTTGCATTACACGAATAAATTACATTTTTTTAAAAAAAATATTAAAATGGAAAACAGTTATTGTAATAATATTTCACAACATTATTGTTTTTACTGTATTTTTGATCAAATAAATACAGCCTTGCTGAGCAAAGACTGTTTGTTATAGAAACATTTTTTATACTGGTTGAAAGTCTCCTCATATCATTTATAAAAATACATTTAGACTGTTTAACATAGTGATTGCTATATCACTATGTTAAACAGTCTAAATGTATTTTTATAAATATATTTCGTCTGTGGAAGGCGTAAGACCATAAAATGTTCATCCAATCATTATATTCGGTCTGAATGAAATAATACAATGTCCTACCTGCCTGTCAACATATGTTTTTACATACCCTCACGCACCCTGTTCGTGCAGACATCATACGTCATCAGTGTGTTTCTTGCTATGCAGAGTTTATGTAGACAGGCGTCAGTCACGGAGCACCGCAAACAAACAGCAGCCACCTTTTACAGATCCTACCAAATCAAAACCACAAGCTTATGCTGCGTTCACACCATAACTACTGTAATTAAGAGATAGCAACCCGTGACGTTCTAACCAGAGCTGTTCACAACCTCAGACTCGGAATTATGGCAACAGTATCAACACCAAAATGAATCTGCAGCAGTCAGGTATAAGCTCTCTAATTTGTTTACGTTCATTATTATTGTAATGTTATGTGCTTTGAGATATACCTTAACATCGTCTCTTGTGACGCTTTGCAAAGAGCAGCTGTGTGTGTGCCTTCATGTGTTTTGGAGAAGGCGTGGCTTTGGAGATCGCTCTGAAGGGAAGGTGGGATCATATGATTTGAAAGGTAGCTCGCTATTGCTAGCCTCTCCGATGCAGTAAGCGATTTCTGAGAAACACTGTTGTTATTTGAAATCAACTCAATCAAACACACCCCTCCCTTCATTGCTCCACCCCCAAAATGCACAAACACGCAATGCAAGAGTGGATGTCTCTTAATCATAGCTGAAGCAAAGCAAAATAATCAGCATAGGCTCATTAGAAAAAAGTACCTGTGTTAACATTTTTGCAAAATGCAAAATATGTTGCGTCGTGCACGTTTCACGACAGTTTCAAAGTGAAATGTCCGGTGAGTGGAACTAAAAGCGTTTAGTTTTTTCCAGAACAAATGAACGTGAATATGGCAATGTTTTATTATGTTGGAGTTTGTACGTATCACCGCAGTTCTGAATTGAAATGTCTGGTGAGTGGCGCTAAAAGCTTAAAGCAACACTATGGAACATTACCTCATGGTTCCCCCATGTGGTTGATAAGCGCAATTGTCTGTTACCAGTGTCGTAAATACTGTCGCTGTATAAGCTTCCCCATGGGCAGAGCAATACACGTGAATTTGTTGACTAAGCTCAAAAGTACAGGACAGTAAGAAAAAATGTACATATAAGACTTACAAATCCAGTAGCAGGAAGGCTAGGTCACCATCCGTTTTGCAACCCGTTGCCTCTTTCAGCTCACGCCACCGAGTGTAAGCCTGTCCGATATTGATTCGTGTTCGGGCTCATGTTCGATCACTCTCTCTCTCTTTCTTTTTTTCACTTCCTCCGACATAACCCTCTTTGGTTTCTTTGCTGGCTCTGCCATGGCGTTAGTTTTGAGACTTGCATATTAGATCATTTCGTCTTATAGTTAGCTGTTGGCTAACTCCACACAGGCTACGAGTAAAATATGTGACGTATGCCGTAAAGCAGGTCACACTCTTCCGCTGGCAGGAGATGGGCGGGGCTGTGTGTACCGACCCGAACACGAAACTTGCAGAGGCTGCTCAGGTAGCAGCGGCAGTAGAATTCGTCCGGTTAAGAATTGTTCTACCACTGAAATAATTTTAGAGACATTATTTTAAGGTCGAAAAACTACATAGTGTTGCTTTAATGCTCCATCACGTTTAATATCGTACACCTACACTAAACCCTAAACCTACCCGATAGTGTTAACAAAAGCAAAAGTGACATAAAAACGCAATCGTAACCATGGCATTTCGCAACTCTTGTCTTTGAGCTCTTTTACTGTGACTCATCTTTCACAGGATTCGTACCCAAGCTCTTTGCAGTACAATTCTGTACCAGCTGAGCTACCGAGCAAGCTTATTATGTCAGTAAAACTGAGCTGGGTAAGTGATGCAAACTCCAAAATATATTCGTTTACAAATCATGCACTATGGTAAAAAGTGTTTTGAGTTCATAACATTATTGTGCAAGGAGCCACATGAAAACAAGCGTTTATTAATCCATAATCTGGCCCTGTAATCATAATTGTGTGTGAAAACGATTAAAAGTGATTGCTGTTTTACTGCCTCTAGTGTTCATTTCTGCTATAAACTGCAGTGATATGTACGTATTGGTACATATTTTGGGTTCTGCAAAAATGTTGACACAGGTACGTTTTTCCAATGAGCATCTGTTGAAAATAATGTTTCGCAAAAAATAAAACAAAAAAGAACAAAAAAATGAACATACAGTACATAAATACAAGCAAGAGTTGGTTGTTAGTCGCCAGCAGCGCACCAGCTCCAGACAAACAGTGAAACTCAACACTGTCCTGTTACTATAGCTAACATTACAACAACAGCATATCTTGTTTCTGTGAAACAGTAAAACCAATGTTACTCACATATGGAGCATTATAATCAATGCAACCTCTGCGTCCGTTTTCAGGCCTTCCCGCTTAGTTCTCTCCAGCACTGGAAAGCTTTTCTAATATTAACGCGGGTCCTAAAGCACTTGTCTGGTCATAATCCTTCTTTTTCCAGTGATATTCCCCTGACCTTTTCTACTTTGTAATGTCTCTCAGCCATCTCTCTTTCTACAGTCTTTCTTCAAATCTCCCTCTTGTATGCTGCACACCACCTTCTGATTAGCTACAAGTGTGTTGTGGTGCTCAGTCCGATCCACTTTCAACAGCGTTTCTCAGAAATCGCTTACTGCACCTTTAATGTGTGTTTCCCCATGATAAGATATGAAGTGAGCGAGCATGTGTATGTGTGTCTGTGGACAGTGTGAGCAAACGCAAGGTGATTAAGACGTCAGCTCTGAAATTTCTCTCTGCAATATGTCTTATATTTCACAGGTGAATTAGCACAGAGCACAGTAGATTTAAAATACAGTTTAAGGATAATCACAGCCTGAAGAAAGCTACTGCTGGTAAACAAGACCAAAAAATACTACAGGAAATCACATGCATGTTAAAATGAGCACAGTCAATTCCTATTCAAAAATTGCTGAAAGTGAAGAACATAACAAATCTAAAAAATAAAAAAAATAAAAAATTACCCTAATGTGCATGTTTAATCTATTGCCGAAAGACCATATCATTTAATTTATTTTAATTTATTCACTTTAATCATATTCCACTGACCTAAATAGCCAATTTAACATCATGATATAAACCTGAATTTGTGATGCATTGTTTTTTTTTACCCTTAGGCCTGACCAGAAGCATCAATAATCTGCAATGAAACATAAGAGCTTTCTTTGCTTCAGCAGCGCACTGAACAGTTTAGCTATCTTTTCGGGCATCTGGCGCAACCTGTTGGGCATAAATTCATATGAAGATGACTGATTTTCAGTTCAGTTTCATATAGAACACCCGTGGCACTAATGCTAATCATATTTTATTGATCTACCAGGCAATCTCATTATCTAATTATTCTAATGGCCCTCTACCCATCAACAGCTGGCCACGCAAAGATGAAACTGACACTTTCTTTTATAGCTTTGGACAAATGAATAAACCTCTACAATTTAACATTTTGGTGCCTGTATATTTTAGAGATCCTTACTGTTATATAATATATACCATCATTAAATTATATAATGTATACTGACCTACTTGAGCTATTAAAGTCTGTTAATTACTGCATATGTCATTGTTAAAGGGGACCTATTATGCCCTTTTTTAAAGGGTCATGAAACCCCCCCCTGTTTTAGCCTGGTCGTTCACACCTCTGAGCTGGAAAACTTTGTGAAAATGGGCGTGTAAAGCTCTGGAAAAGTGATAGTGTAGAGGGGGTGGAAGAGGGGAGAGAACAACCAATGAAACACAGACCTACAACACACTCATTATACAGAATGATGAACATTAATATATGAGCACGGAGAAAAATGACAACAAACTCCCAAGCACAAGGGAGAGATGTGCAAGAATATTTAAAAGGGCTAATAATATTTTCATTACGTTTACGAGCACTACAGTCTCATGATAAATGACGCATAGTTTAACACAGAAAGAATAAAGACATACTTTTTTTTGTCCATTCTTCTTTGAATTTTCGATCTAAATCAGTCTTTTGTGTATCAGAATAATCGTGTCATCGCGTTCAGACACCACTGTATCAGTGTCCAGTTTGCACATATATTTCATTTGAAAAATACATGATGAAATATGTGTGCATACACCGTGCTGGTTCATGTTTGGTGCTGGAGAGTGTGTGAAATACATCTATAAAAACTTTAAACACACATACTTTATTCTGTATATGATCTATGATCCACGTGGCTAGTGTTGTTAAACTCATCGCGGAGCTCAGCGCTGAAACCGATCATATGCGCGCTCCGCGTGTATATCATAACAATCGTATTTTTCATGTGTTCGTATTCAAACTCCAGTTCTGACCGCATCGCGGGCAAAATACAAACAACACACATGTGCTAGCTGTACTGAGAGAAACATACACAGACGTGAATGAACAGCACATTTGAGACATTTGAATTCTCCGCTGTAATGCGATCTCATGCGAACATATTTTCCATTTGTGCTGGCGGACAACAGCAAAACAAACCGCCTGCACCAAAACTTCTGCTCTGGTCGCGTCGCAGGAAAACGCATTTTTGTGTTGTAGCACTGAGGAAACGAGCACCTATGACCCATGTCTCTGAATGACAACAATAGAGAGGAAGTGATACTTCCTCATGCAAAATACCGCAATTATAATCTTATGCATACTACAGTGCAGTGATTGGATTGAATGTGCTTTTTGTCATGAATAAATGCAGAGAACCGCTTGAAACTGTAGACGTCAGCATGTTCGACCAGCCCATACTGGAGCCAATCAGCACTCCGGATCTTGCCGGTATTACACGATGACGTCAGATTTTGTGACGTTGCTTTGCTTTTCAAACCGGAAGACAGAAATCGCTCTGAAAAATGCCAAAATAACTAATTTCAACTTATGAATAAAATTAATGAGTACCTTTAGTGTTTTCAATGATGTGCAGCCTATACATATCTGTTCACAGCTCAAAAAATGTGTTTTAGGGTTTCATGACCCTTTAAAGTTTTGATTTTATTTTCGAGGTTTACTAGTATAGGTTTTCATGCTTGAGTGAGAAAAAAACCCCCTTCATTTTCAGTTATTTCACAATGTTGCAGCACCTTTTTTCCCAGTCTGTCAGTAACACTGTTTAGTTCTTGTCTCTATGAAGCCCTATTGGTCAGCTGGACCAGTGTGTTGTGATTGGTCAACCACTTTGAGCGTGTATTGGCAATGTCACGCCCGTTACCATAACTGTGAATTTCAACACACTACTAATGCAACTTGCATATGCCTTGGGGCGGGAACTATTTAAACAAGGAATATTGTGAAGTGTATGTTACCAGAAGAAAACTCAAGACTACAATAGGTAGTTTCAGGGAGTTCAGAAACAGTGCTTACTGATATAGAGAAACTCCATTTAGAGTGACTTTGTGCTTTGTAACTTTGCAGACCTTTTTCATTCTCAAACAGCAACACACTAAAGTATGTTAAAGGGATCCCCGGGTATTAAGACTTGTATGGCTTAATATTACGTAAATGATGTCTCTTACTGAACTAGGTAGTAGAAAACCCATGAAAGATTTACATTATTTAAAAAATCCATGTCATTTTATACCTATTTTGGACAATGGGGGCACCATTTTGTTTAGGTGCACAGTGCATTCTATGGCGATGATATCAAATGGTTGCACTCTGTGAGCTACTGACGCTACCCTGTTGCTATTTTTACCGCAACACAACTCGGAATACAATATACGATGCCACATTGTGCGGCTTTTGGTTGTGATTTTCAGTCTAAGGGCAACAAGAGTACTGATGTAAGTCTTCACTTCTTTCCTAGTGATAAGAATAGGAGAAAAGAATGGGAAATTGTGAAGAATGTGAATGAATAAAACTTCCTAAAGAACCGCGTCTTTGTTCTCTTCACTTTAGACCTGATGCCTTTGATACTTTTTCATCTGTATAGTTTGGGGCAATGGTAATCAAGTAAGGCATACAAGTCTTAATACCGGGATTCCCTTTAAAACCCGATCATCCTTTTCAATTTGAGCCAGAGCGCATGAAAACATTGAAGACATGCAATGTCTCTGTGGCTATTGCTATTGGATTGAATTACTGTTGTATGATTGACGTGTAAAATTCATCTGATATGTCACCTGAATGCATTACACACAGTTAAACATGCTGAGAAGATGCTTCTGTTTTATGCTGTCACAGATATCCCGTGCATCACAGCACACACGAGCTTTGAGGCAGTCAGTCTCAGTTGAGATGTGTTATGGGCTGCCCTTATCAGTCTCCACGACATGTGCGGCATCTGGTTAAATACACTTATATCCATCGCCAACTGTAAGCTCTTTCAGTAGCTGTGGTCTACTAAAACCCTCAAAGGCATCAGAGCTAAAGTGGAGAGAACAAAGATTCATCCACAGACATCTTCCCATTCTTTTCCCCTCTTTTTATCGCTAAGAAAGCAGTGAAGACTTACATCAGTTCTCGTGTTGCCCTTCGACTGAAAATTACAACCAAAAGCTGCACAATGTGGCATCGTATATTGTATTCCGAGCTGTGTTGCGGTAAAAATAGCAACAGGGTAGCATCAGTAGATCACAATCATTTGACGTCATCGTCGTAGAATGCACTGTGCACCTAAACAAAATGGCGCTCCCATTGTCCATAATATGTATCAAATGATGTGGATTTTTTTAAATAATGTAAATCTTTCAAGGGTTTTCTACTACATATTTCAGTAAGAGACATCATTTACGTTATATTAAGCCATACAAGACATACCCGGTGTTGCCTTTAAGAAATGTTTTTTTCTTGGAATGAGAGTGCAAGCTCTTTGTCAAACTCTGAATTACATAATTGTTTTAATAGTTGTTTTTAAGTCTGTTTAACAACTATATTGTATCAAATTGATGTACAGCTTCATGTGCGACAAGTATTTATTATCATGATACAGTATTTTCATTCCCCAGCATCTTGAACATTGCAAAATTGTTGTCTAATGATTTTCAATCATCTAGGACACTGTGTCTTCTTAGAGCATCTGATTTTCCATTTATTGCAGACGTTTTGCTATTTATCCAAGTGGTTCCATCAGTACTAGAATAGCACAAATTCCAGGGCATTTAACATCATCATACAACTTGTCGTCAGAAGACTGTGGGAGTCACCTCCCATGGCCTTCTACGCCTCCTCTCAGACACTTGCAGCGGCTCCTGTCAACAGTACTCCCGCAGTTTTGTCTCAATTTACACAATAATTGCTACTCACATCATCAGGGAGGCAACTCCCACAGAGATGTGCAACTGCTGACGTTGGGGGTGTTATGAAGTTAAATGATGGTAAATATCCATCACTCCACAACCAATGATGGCTGTAGAAAACACAACAACTGATTTCTGGTTTAAGAACATAATCTGTGTTCAAAATCGCCCCCATACCCTAATTCACTATTCCCTACATTACTCCATTAATATAGTCCACTTGTGTGAATGAGTGAAAGCCTGCGGTTTGAAAAATGGGATGGATGAATGATTCAGTTGAGGGCACCATCTTTCTGGTGAGACGTGAGAATTCATTCAGCACGACCCTCGCAGTGCATTATGGGTATAGCTGTTGACTGTGGCTGCGTCCAAAACTTAGGCAGCTGACTTGTTGCTTCACTGCCCTATCAGGCAATGACTTTGCAGGCAGCGTTTGCGCATGAAGGTATATTCAGTGTTGGGGGTAACCCATTACAAGTAACTTGAGTTACATAATCAGATTACTTTTTCAAGTAACTAGTAAAGTATTGCATTACTTTTTCAATTTACAACAAAATATCTACAGTAAGTTACTTTTTCAAATAAGTAACAAACAAGTAACAGCTCTCCTGTCCCCATGTTGAGAGAAATAAAGTGCAGATGTGTTGTGTGTGCTGTGCAAACATAATGGTCATTGTAGTTCTAGACTAAATGTAAACATGCATTTACTCATCTCAATCTCAGAATTTTACACAAACCAGTAATAATTAACTATATTAAATTACACAAAGATACTTTATGTATTTAATCTCACTGTATTAACCAATGTCTTTGCTGCTGACCTAATTCAACCATACCAATAAGCAAAAATTACTTTAGATTAGATTTAGAAATAAGAGTGTTGAACTTCCTTCTCCTGTATCCTATTCTTCTTTAATCCAGAATGGCAGAACAGCTGAAAGGTTTGTTTGAGCTGCGCCCTCTACTAAATATTACAATCAATTAACCTGTTGTCCAATGAACACACAGTGTTAATTGTTGATTAATTCTAAGAAATGTTCATTTCCAGGTTATGGGAAATAACATTCTTATTGTACAGTACTACTCAGAGCATGTAGTCAAAATCGGCACAGTTAGGGACTCCAGTATGAGAGCATATAACACGGACAACTTTACGTGTGTTAGCTACGTTTGGGATGCTAGTTGCAGTTTTAGGGGGATGGGTTCACAGAACTTTGAGAGAGTGAGTTACTGGATAATTCATTAAATATAATGAATAATTGTGTGTCTGATTGGTCCAGACGCTACACTTTACATTTGCCAAAAATATAACTTTTTATTGTTATTAAAAAATAAACAAGCAAGCCAAGCCCAGCTGAGAAAACGTAACGCAAAAGTAATGTAATGCAAAAGTAACTAAGTAACACAATTAGTTACTTTTCTAGGGAGTAACGCAATATTGTAATGCATTACTTTTAAAAATAACTTTCCCCAGCGCTGGCAGAGTAACGGTTTAATGATCTACAGCAAAAAAGAGAGAGCTTTGGTGATAACTAAGCGAATATTTAATTATAAGTACAACAGTAGTAAGTAGTAATAGTAAGTACAATAGTAATTTCTCACTAGAAATGACATCAAAAATGGAAAACGTTGGTCAAAAATGTACATTTACACACAAACTGACCACCAACTGCAACTTTGAGACACCATCTTTGTTTTTTAGCTCAACTGTCACTGAATGGAAAGCAAATTGTGGGATATCAAACGCAGCGAATGCACACATTTATGCTGTCTTCAAAAATCGATCAGATGAAGGGATCTCAGGAGACAGGAAGTGAAGCCAACATTGAATTTGGATGTGCCTTGATGCCTTCCTACCTTGGAAGGCATCCCCCGAAGGCAGCATTTTTAAGATTTTGGACGCAGACATAGTTTTCTCTCATACTTACTGAAGATGCATTTCATATTGACATCAAAGAATATAAATATATATCATTTTACACATTTTGAGGAGTTGACTAAAAACTAGTAGGCCTGGCTGTTTTAGATGAACCATATTCACCTTTAAAATAATACAATAAACACACAGCTGTTACTTACTAATAACCTAATTTTTATTTTCTATATTAATTAATAGTACTGATACTACTAAGACTATGTGGGTGTTAGCTCACCTGAAATTATCATTGTATATGTAATTAGTTAAGAAAACACCATTATTTAAAATGCAATTGTTTTACTTCACAATATATTTTCCATAACAGCCACCTATCCACCTTATTTTGCAAAGTGAAAGTAAGCTATTTTCTGTGAATGTGCGAGACTCCGATTCATTAGCTGATATAGGTAAACTTAAGGTAACTTTTAAACTATAGGTATCCAGAAGAATAACAAAGTGCAGTAGGAATAAACGGTAAAACGATTTGTGCTACAAATCAGTGAGTTTATAATTACCCGCCACCCCAGTAGATGGCGCTGTGGCGCTCGAGTGGAACACCAGATTGCCGTTCTCCCTGAAGGTTTGTGGCTGTGAAAGACTTGACTTCTTGTTTTCCACAGGTAAAAATGAATCTAACTGAAATATTCATTTGTTCTGACTAAGAAACATTTCAGAATATGTCATGAAATGTTAAAGTGAGTTGTTGCCAGGCAGTGCGTTTAATGAAAGCATTTGAAAGGGTGGTTTAAATGCTAAAGTTTTAACAGTTTTAACACGTTTTATTATAGTGTTTCAAAGTTTAACTTCTCAGAGTATCGTATGTTGTCTGTTCAGATGCTTTGTGTATATTCAGAAAATATGTGTTTCAGTATTTGTGTACATGAGTTAAATGTAAGTGCTTAGATGAAAATAAGGATGTAATTGAATAATTGACTACATATCACAGCCATCCAACCTCTCTCTGGGTGCCATCTCCCAGAAATTAGTTTTTGCGGGGTGGGATGTCTGCATATTATATAAAATATGTAAACTATAGCGAAAGAATGTAAATTACATCAATGTTTGTCTTGCTGTAATAAGATTTGTTAAAGGTGCCCTAGAATTGACATTTTACAAGATGTAATATAAGTCTAAGGTGTCCCCAGAATGTGTCTGTGAAGTTTCAGCTCAAAATACCCCATAGATATATATATTTTTTTTATATATACCATGTTTTAACTGCCTATTATGGGGTGGAATTAAAAATGCTGTGATTTGGTGTGTCTACACCTTTAAATGCTCGTGCTCCCCGCCCCCAAGCTTGCGACTCCATTAAACATTGCATAAACAATACTGAAGTTCACAATATAACTCTCAAAATGGATCATTACAAACTGTTGGTGATGCAGCATTTCAGATCACGTAAGTATGGCATGTGTTTTGTGGATGTTTGCTGACATTTGATTCTGAATGAGTTTGATAGTGCTGCACGGCTAACGGGGTTAAAGCTACACACAGTTGGAGAGACTCGATAAGAATGCAGATGCGTTTATGAATTATACAGACTACAAGCGTTTTCGGGTTAAAAATGAAAATAACGACATGGCTCTGGTCTCCGTGAATATAGTAAGAAACAATGGTAACTTTAACCACATTTAACAGTACATTAGCAACATGCTAACAAAACATTTAGAAAGACAATTCACAAATATCATTAAATATATCATGATATCATGGATCATGAACAGTTATTATGGATCCATCTGCCATTTTCGCTATTGTCATTGTTGCATGCTTCACATAAATTCGGCTGTGCAGCTCCACGACGTTAATACTGCCTTGAACATGGGCTGGTATATGCAAAAGTTGGGGGCGTACATATTAATGACCCTGACTGTTGCGTCACAGTCGGTGTTATGTTGAGATTCGCCTGTTTTTCCGTGGTGTTTTTCACGCACAAGATTTACATATGAAGGAGGACACAATGGTGTCTGAGGCTCATGGTATGTCATTTCCACGTACAGAACTCTTATTATTCAACTATGCCAAGATAAATTCAATTTTCAATTCTAGGTTCAATTTTCAATTCTAGGTTCAATTTTCAATTCAAAGGGGGGTTGTTTGAAGATATTTATCTATCATGTAAATGGAACAAAAATATATTGCATTAATGGGTTCCTTAAATATTTGCATCTTGTGTTTAACAGTAGCTACTACTTAACATCACAGAGTTAGAAAGTACATACTTAGAAAGTATGCAATTTTGGACGTAGCCTGTGTTATGGGATGCATTTCTATACTGGGAAGCTAACAACCTGACATCATGTTTATGAAAAATTGAGATGGTCATGTTCATATTAGCCTACATATTTTTCTTTTATCATGGTTGTTTTATTTTTTGGCCTTATTTATAGGACAGGAAATTATCAGGAGAAAAAGGGGGTAATGTGTGGAGTTATTATGACTCTTACCGCCCACACAAAACTGCTAGGCAGCGGCTCCTGCGTGCTTTCTTTTCTTTTTTTTTTTAGTGCAACTTCTTTGTCCTGTGTATAGAGCTAAGTCAGTGTTGACACTATATTAAGTTTGATACAAGCCTGTGAGGGATAGAGGTATAGCTAGTTAATACAGAATGTCATACTGTACTGTACTTGGGGGGCGATCGTTCTATTGAAATAGGGCTGCGCAATATATCAAAATTATCGAAATATCGCAGATGTACATATCATGATATGCATATTGCAATGGCTTGCAATAACTAGAGTCAAGAACAAAAGACAAAGAGAAAATCACTTACTGCTCTTGACTGAATAACTTTTGTAGCTTTAATAAGAATCAGTGTATATTTAATGCATACAGTGAGTTTTATTTTTACATTTGATTATTCAGTTTCTGTTGTTAAATAAACCTAATGTAAGCCTATCTGAAACCCTAAACCCCCTGGTTTACACTGATGTTAAAATGACACTTCTTATGCTACCATAAAACACTTCTCTTTCAGAAGTTGTAGGGATGCTTTCTTCTGACAAAAAGAATGTGAAACATGTATGTTTGTTATATAATTTTAAATATATTTTAAAAGTTTATTAAGCTTTATCATATCGAATATTGCATTATTTAATGAGTTATCGCATATCACTTTTTTTTTTCTTCAATATCGTGCAGCCCTATATTGAAACATCAAAACATGTGTTCTGAAAATTACACATCACCTAGGACAGTATAACATATTGAACAAACTATTGGTCCCTCATGGCCTCATTTGTGTTCACGTCAAATAAAATATGGCATCTACTCTGGCTAATGACAGCCAATTACTTTGCATCTATTTTAGTTGTCAGTGTATCTGTTTACATAAGCAAAAACAGAACGATCAATAGAAAAAAAGCTAAATGTGTGTGTGCTCAACATACTCATAGTTGTTATAGTAAGCAGTATATTGATTGTTCAAGGATGAAAATGTGGTGATAACAAATGGTGGTTTCATTTGCTAACATTAGTTAGGTACATTAACATGAACTAACAATGAACAATATTTCTACACTATTTGTTAATCTTAATGTCAATTTCAACATTTACTAATACATATTTAAGATAAAAAGTTAACATTAGTTAAGGCACTGTGAACGAACATGAACATTTTAGTAATTTACAAAGGTTAATAATTCTTTCTTAATGTTAGTTAATGTATTAATGTTAATAAATGAGTCCCTATTGTAAAGTGTTACCGTGATGGTTAATGTTGTGAATATCGTATGCAATTCCTTATGCCTAGGTTATATGTGTTTTAGACAGATATGGAGAGCATATTTATAGCGAGCAATGATTTAATTCCTTTAGTTTACTTGTTTTCCCAGAATAATTAGTGAGGCAACCATTAGGGAAATTAAGGATAAATTTGCTCTTCGCTGTAGTCTTCAGTTAATGACATGATTCCTAACTTCATTGCTCTGACGTTGTGAAAATAAACAAGGTCCCTGCGGTTGGAAAATCCATCAGTCTTGAGCTCTTGACTGATGTAATCATTTCATAAAGCGCAATTATGTCTGTGATGGAGTGTAGGATTGGAGTCTGGGGAAATAAAGCCTCCTTAACAAACATTTCTGTGAGGATGAGAGGCTTATGAGATGAATTCATCACTCTCACTGAGACCTTGACAGACACTGAAATATTTCTGTCATAGTGTGAGAGACAAGCCCACACGACCAAAGGTGAATCGAAATATGTAGTCACTTCTTGACTATGAGGAAAAAAATCAAAACACCAAGGTCCTGTTTGTCTATCATGTGACAATATGAGGATGATGAATAGAGGTAGAGGGCTGTGATAAACTAACCTACATAGGCAGAGGTGCAGTTTGGTCCTTGAACACAAGGACAAGACCCCCGGGCCATAATGTAATTGGTGTGCATTTGTTCATTGTTTGCAACTGCTGATGCATTCTGCATTAGAGCAGGAATATACAACGATGAGGCACAACATTGACATCCTACGTAATATGTAGGGCTGCCCCCTGTTAGTCGACTAAAGGTTAGAAGAGGCTTAGTCAACCAAAATTATATTATTTGATTAGTCGCAGAAAAAAATAACTCCACAGGACGTGGCAAAGTCACACAGTCTGTGAGGGACAGATAGTTCACGGCGGGTCCTTGTGGTAATTACAGTATATTGGGCAGGAAATCCAAATGCTCGCCTATCATCCATTAACCTCAAAAAATATAGAAAACAGACAGAATGCGCTTTCTGCTATCTCTGTCTCCCTGAACTGGAGCGCGTCACAAAAATGAACAGAAACTCAACGTATAGGCTGCTTGCCTCACAGACATGAGAAATATATCTGTAGAAAGCTCAAAATGTCTACTTTTAAATGAACCAATTCAAATTCGAAAACAAATACTCTCTGATTATGTAATCTGTATGAAAGGTGCATTTCTCTATAGGCATGTTCACTATACTGTGGAGATGGCGAGGCAGCATCGTCAACTTCATCTTTGCAGTCGACACTAACTCAGAAAACACTAGTTTATTAATAAACAATTAAAATATGTCCTTGTTATTTTTTTCCAACACATTCATAATCCTTACTTTTGCCAGTTTTTTGCAACAAGCTTTATGCGTGCGCTTGAATGCGGAATAGGCTATACTGTATATTTATGGAAGCTTGTTTCCACCACTAAAAAAAAAAAAAAAAAGGGTAATTGCGACTTTTTATCTCACAATTCTGACTTTTTCTGACTCACAATTGTGATAAATAAAGTCAGAATTGCGAGATGGCAGAATAAACTGAAAATTCTGACTTTTTTTCTCGCAATTGTGAGATATAAACTTGCATTTGCAAGTTATAAAGTCCAATTCTGAGGAAAAAAAAAAAAAAGACTGATTCACAATTCTGACTTTTGTGAGTTTTTATCCCACAATTCTGACTTTATAAATCATGTTTGTGAGTTTATGTCTTGCAGTTCTGACTTTTTAACTCGCAATTGTGTGTTATAAAGTTAGAATTGTGAGATATAAACTCGCAATTCTGAGAAAAGTCTCAATTAACGAGTTTGTCTTGCAATTCTGACTTTATAACACAATTGAGACTTGATATCACACAATTCTAACTTTATAACTCGCAATTGCGAGTTTATATCATGCAATTCTGAGAAAAAAGTCAGAATTGTGAGCTAAAAAGTCGCAATTACCTTTTTTATTTCAGTGGCTGAAACAAGCTTCCATACATATTCCTTCCGCCAGTATATATTTAAGTAATAAATTAATATAAACGTGCGATTAGTTGACTATGGCTTAAATGAATGACAATATGGTTGTCAGTCCCATAATTTGTGCTTAATACGGCTGCGTTCGTACAGTATTCAGGTTTTTTACGAGCTGCCATGGGTGCAAGGCTGCGAGACGCGTGGCTCAAACGTATTCTCTGCAACCGGTTACAAAGCATTTAATGCTGTTGTTGGTTATTTAAAATATCTAATGGATGAATTCGCACTTCGATTGGAATCATTTATTTAAGTACGCTCTGTCAATCGTGGTAAAACATCACGGTTTTATGGACACTGCCATGTTTGATACTGTCGCTATGGTTACAGTTATGGTTTATTAGAATTGTTAATACGGTTGTGACTTCAGCTGTTTGGTCATACAGTTGAATGAACATATTCAAGCAGTTACTTTAATCTCCTGAATGAACAAAACATTTAAGGATTCACACTTGTAAGCAACTGCTGCTGTAAATGTAACGCCAATGTATCGATGCTTTACACTTCAATCAAAGTATGTCAGATAATGGGAGTCTGCTGCATTCTTCACAGCCTAATACTAAGAACCTGCCTGTAAGTTAGCAAATTGCATTCAACACTAATTACCTGATTTACATAATTCCTTTTGTGGATCAGGTGCTAAAACAATGCAGTCAGATGTGCATGCAAATAAACAATTCTATTAGCTGGCACAATTTATTCGTAGTGAATTTCCTCCTTAGGGTATACGGTAAACCTGAAATGGTAGACTTCAGGAAGCCCTTTGTGATTCGCATTGGATGGTGCTTTGAAATTACTAAAGTTAACCTGAACAAAACCTTTGACATCAAACATTGATGAGCTAATTTAATTAAGCAATAATGAAAATACAAACCTGTTCATATGGAAGGTAGCTGTAATCCTGTTAGAAGACCACAAAAACAACAGGGAAGAAATAAATAAATAAGAGCCTCATAAAATTCCATCTAATCCATTGTAATAATAACAGAAGGAAAGATTTAATTAAATGTTTTGTAAATCATTACAGTGTGATCCAGAATGATCCAGAAACCACTACTGTCAGTCATAATTTAGTGTTTAGCTAACATGTGATGTTTGTCTGCTTGCATTAGGTTACATATGCGAGGTTGAAATTGTCTGTTGGTATTTCATTGTATTTGGTGTTAAAGGGATAAGTTCACCCAAAAATGAAAATTCTGTCATTAATTATTCGCCCTCATGTCATTCCAAACCCATAAGACTTTTGTTCATCTTCGGAACACAAATGTTCCTTCATAGACTACTACGCAACTTGAGTCTCTAAACCGCTCATTTCATATAGATTAGTTTTATGATCTCTTTATGAACTTTTTGAAGCCTCAAACTGGTAGTTGTGTAGCTGTCTATGGAGGGACAGAAATCACTCAGATTTCATTGAAAAAATCTTAATTTTTGTTCCGAAGATGAACAAAAGTCTTATGGGTTTGGAATGACATGAGGGTGAGTAATTAATGACAGAATTAAATTTCTTTAAATGAGAACATAATTATAAACTCTAGTATACTTATACTCTGCCATTCTTTTCAGCCTCAGATGTTGTGTATTTACCATGACGGTAAACAAATGAAAGGAGATGGGCTGTGGATACACTTCTGTGCCTTTTACAAGTGATCTTTAATATGGTTTCCTCAATTCTTTGAAGAAAGTTGAAACAGACAATCAATAAGACAATAAAAACAGTGATATGCCACTGATTAGAAAGATTTTTTTTTTTTTTTTTAAATCAGCAATCGTCAATTATTTATTAAAAGAGACAATATAAAAGAGTAAAATATTCAGACAAAAATGGTGTTTGTCATATCTATAGGTTTTGTACAAAGGTGTAAATAAAGCTTGACATGTTCTTCTGTTCATTAGGATGGAATAACCACATCATTTGCTAGCTCTTATTGAGGAGGACCTTTTCTGTATGTTAACAACCTAGGTAGATAAAAGAAACGGCATGCAGGAAGTTCAATATTAATTCCTCCTTCACACTATTCTGAACACTATTTCAAGCTTGTCATGCTGAATTTTCTGTGTGGATGTGATGAAAAAAAGGCTATAACTTGACTAGCTGCTGTGAAGGTGGAGAGTACTGTAATTCTTTCATGGAGTACAAAGGGGTGAAAAATCCCCCACAAAGAAAAATGTGATTTGATATTTTATTTGATCAAAAATCATGAAAATGTAAAATAAGTTAGAGAGGCATTATATCCTGAAATGTGTGATATTCCAAAATGATGATCAATTTTATTTTAGATTTTTACATTTGTTATATGATGAAAACATGAAAATTATTAGTTTACAAATCATGCACTATGGTAAAAGTGTTCATAGAGTAATATTGTGCAAGGAATCACATTAAATTACCGATAACGATAACTAGGTTTGACTGCACTGGCCATTTAATCAACCGAAACTAAAAAAACAAACAAACTAAACACTCCAAGTAAAATAGCGCTGAGCTTTATTGCAAAAGAAAAAGTCTAGGGTGAAGTCATTATGCACATTAACAACGATTTAGGACAAATATTAGGTAATTTAATGGAAAATTATGTGAGTGGAGCTCTGTGGTGCGGCAGGATTTTGATTTTGGGGGTTCTTACCCTAGGTAGGGGGGCCAACTTACCCCAGTAGTGTCCATCTTACCCGTTTTAATATTTTACATTTTGTGCTATAACAGCTAAATTAGCAAATGTTTCTATTTATTTCCTATAATAACGCATTAGCTGATGCATCATCATCCTGCACATGCTAAACTTATCTCTAAATATGTTTCAGTTTAAAAGTAAATCCACATTGTTTTTAGTGTTAGTGTCCTATTAGCCTTGACGGCAAACATACTGTTGTTCTCTCTTTACTAATGCAAAATCTAGTCAACAAATTAATTACTTTATAATGATATGAAAACATGTACTGTAGTGTACTGTTTCGTTGTCTATGTTTTAAAGGGGACCTATTATGCCCCCTTTTACAAGATGTAAAATAAGTCTGTGATGTCCCCAGAGTGTGTATGTGAAGTTTTAGCTCAAAATACCCCACAGATAATTTTTATAGCATGTTAAAATTGCCACTTTTTGGGGGTAAGCAAAAACGCGCCGTTTCAGTGTGTGCCCTTTAAATGCAAATGAGCTGCTGCGCTCGGCCCAAGAGGGCGGAGCTTCAAGAGCTGATTCACCGGTGCAAGGAGTCAGTCAGGACGCACTATAATGTCAGAAACTGTGAATATATGCTGCATGGAGATAGAACAGTTTAGTTTATGGTTATAACTTATATTGTCTTCTCATTTTTATCCACTATATTAGTACAAGCCTGTTTACCAATGAGTTTTATAACGTTTATTGTACTTCACACAAAATATGAAGCGTCTGTTTTCACTCTAGAAAATCACTGTAAGAGCTCAATAAAACACAGTGCATGTGTGCATTAAAATATTATCCATAAACTCTCTCTCTCCCTTGCATTATCATCAACATACACAGCGAAGTACACAGAAACACTTGTTACAACTAAGAGTAAACAAATAAATAAAGACCTTATGCCTTTTCGGGTGGTGCTAAATAAACTGGTAAACTTTATATCCGTAAATCAACTCTGATGAACTGTAATAAAGTGCTCTCACCTTCATTACTGCCGTATCCAGTATCACTCTGGAGACTGTAAGCTGGATCACAAACAGTTTGTACTGATCTATCCTTGAGTAACAAATTTTTAGCACAACCTCTGTTTTGTAGGGCTGGGTATCGTTCACAAATTTTTTTAAATTGGTACCGATTCCCATACCTCGACTTCGATACCGATTCCTGAACGATACCTTTTTCGATACCAATTTTATAAAATCTGTTTTAACAAGATTACGTTCCCTCAAAAAATCTTTGGTTTTATATTTTAAGTTTGTTGACTTTTTTTACAGACTCAAAGACTCATCTCCTGAGCCACTGCACAAAGAAATAAAGAAGCACAAATGAACAAAATGTAAGCAACACAATAAATCAGTGCAAATAGTTTTAATAAAGTTCAGTTTTCAATGCAAAATGAACAGTTTCAAGTCAGTATGTGAGGCTCACTGCAGATCTTTAAATCACTCAGCAATTGTTGTTGTTGTTCTTCTTCTTCTTCAAAAAAAAAAAAAAAAAAAAAAAAAAAAAATATATATATATATTATTAACAATATATATAGAACATTTTTGTACATTTTAAAGATAAATTCATTAATCTGGTGCACTTTGAGAGTTCAAAATAAAGAGCTCCAACCCATGTTCATTGTGCAAATTGAACAAAGACAAAGTCTGTGCATCCACCCACCAACCATCCAATGATATTCTCTGATTTATCTGATTATCTGCACCTGATCATCACATTACAATTATTCAAATTCTCAGTGTTAAGCATGATGATACAATTATATAATTTATGTTAGTTAAGCTTGTGTATATTTTTAGTTAAATCTGTTAAGTTATAAAGCAATATCTCATGTGGGTTTTCCTTTGTGTTTTATATAATGACCACTAGGAGGTGCTCTAGGCACACGAAATAAGTTCAGTTGAAAACGAAAGTAAAGGCGTGACGCACGTTCGTTGCGCCTTGCCGTGAAATGAGAGTTCCATGTCTTTATTAAAATCAACATATTAATGATTTATCTCTCATCCACCCGCAATTAATTGGAAAGTTATTTTGTATTACTTGGCCCAACCCGCGGATTATCTGTAGTGTGGCAGTATCAGGAGGACGCTGATACCCCGTTTCCACCAGAATTGTTCGCGTTCTGTGCCTGTGCTCGTACAGGCGAACTAGAGGCCGTCACGAACCGGTCGCGTGTTTCCATAGACTTGAGGAGCGAACGCTGATGTAACGCTGCTGTGTGTTGTACCTGTCCATAAATAGTCTAAAAAACATTGCGCGTCCCACTGTTTGTGCAGGCAGTGCGGCACTTCTGTTTTGCTGTTCACAGTATCTGGAGTGACTGTAGTGAAAGGGCTGCTCGCATAAACAGCCGGTACTCTCACCCGTCCTTTTCGGAGATAAACTGAAAGTAAAACTGTTGATTCAGTCGCTCTCACGCACACAGGGGGCCTCATTTATAACATGTTGCGCAGAAACCATCCTAAATTTGATCTTACGAGCATTTCTCAGATGTGCGTATGTGTGATTCATAGAAGGAACGTACACACAGAAAACGAGCGTACGCCTCTCTTTCAGATGTGAAATCTATAAATCGCAAATGATCTTGAACTTGCGCGCAGCCGAATGGTTTCAGTTCCCTGCGTTATAAACAACACCTAATTAATGTCATTTACATATAAAAGATCAACAGTCATTGTCCAAATCCTTAGCGAGCTGCAAGAATAGCTTAGATTTCCAAAAACCTGCAGTAATCTGACAATGAAAAGTGTGTACGTCTGCTCAGACCTCGACGTGGCTTTAAGCACTTTTCCACGTCAAGGACCGTTTTTATAAATATGAGTGTTGGCGTGGATTTAGGCGTACGCACACTCTAAGATCAAATCTGTGCGTACGCACACTTTATAAATGAGGCCCAGGGTCTCTCTCGCACGCATAGTTTTATATGTTTAGATATAAATAACAATGTAGTGCAACATTATTACATTGCTCAATGAGACAGCAACAGCATTTCTCCGCCCCTTCTCCCCGGCTCCATTCGGAGGTATCGAAATTTGGTACCGAATGACAAGACACTTTTCGACACTCGATAGTATCGAGGCAATTCGGTCGGTACCTAAAAAGTATCGAATTCGATACCCAGCCCTACTTTTCTGTATTGTCCCTTTGTATTGACATTCGTTCACAAAGCAGTCCAGTGTGAAATGATTCGCGCAGACATAAACGAATTTCGGTAGAGTTGAGGGAGCATTTTCTTCGAAAACAAAATTAATCCACCTCGTCTTCAGCGGCTCAGATTTCGGGAGTAAATGGATTAATCCATCCAGCTACAGAACACCTAAAACGCTTGGGAGACATTCTCGTCAGTGCAGCAATGGCGGACTGTGTACAGCTCGCTGTGAACTCGCATAGGGCGGTTCTATGTTAAAACAGGAGTGTCTGTCAAAATTTGTGGGCGGGGCCTGTGGCTAATGTGACGTCACACTACCGGGAACCTGCAAACGGCTTGTTCAGAGACACTGCTTATGATTTATGGGGATTAAAAAAAAGGAGTGGTTGGATTTTTATCATTATAGGGTGGTTGTGTACACACACTGCCAACACACATTTATATCCAAACACCATGCAAAAGTGAATTTTGCATAATAGGTCCCCTTTAATCTGCATCTGAAGTGCCCCGCTCTGTGCAGCCCTCAGTGTCAAAACAAACTCCACGAGGCATCAGTGATTTCGCCTCTAGAGGCCGCTCTCATACTGTATAATGGCAGCGGACCCTTCTCAGCCATTCCAACAATGGACGCAACCTGGAAAAACCTATTGGTATGGATTTTTGCAGATAATCGATTGTTCCAGCAATCAGTTATCAGGGCAGATTAATCGGCAAAACCAATCAATCGGTCGACCTCTAGATAAAATACTGTAAGTCTTTATTAAACAATGGTCTGCCTATAATTTGTGTGAAATGGGAAAAAAAAAAAAGTTTTGGTGTTTTACTGCCACTATAGTGTTCATTTCAGCTGGAAACTGTCATTTTTTGCTTTCCAGTGGTGTTCTGTGTAAAACATATAGAACCTTTTTGCCATAAAGTTTTCTTTGAAATTGAGTCAAGAACCCTCATAAGTAGAAATGTCTTAAAGTATTGCATACTTTCATGTTTAACCTTTTTTGATAATGTTTTATAAGTTGAGTTGTTTAATTCATAAAATTTTAAATTTAAAATTAATTAAAAACACAATTAATTAAAACTAAATCCATAAAATGATCCCATGATGGGAACCCCTGAGAGGTTCTTACCTGTTCTATATAGGTTTAGGTTTGTAACAAATTTGAGTTGTAGGCATCTTTATTAGATATACATACATCATTTTAAAAAGTTAAATGTTAGATCAAATTACCTTTTTATTCTTGCTCTGATGTCCAAATAATGGCTCCACTCTGAATTAGAGTTAAACTTTTGAAATGTTCTGAGAGCGGTTTCTCAGTCCCACATTAAACTATATTAAACCAAAAGCAGACACGATGACACATAATACTTGCACTGGATGCTGTAGAAAAGAAATAAGTGATTATTTCCCCTCACCTTCTCACTGGGATGTATTACGTCATATCTGTCTAATATCTACCTACCACTTTAACAGAGCTGCTGTTAAAATGACTTCTGCAGGACACCACTCAGTTGATCCAGCATAAAAGAGAGAATGTCTGAACTCAGACTGCGGCTGAGCCAGCAGGTTCTGAACTACATTCAGACTCCATGAGCTAGAGCATTTGGACATTTTAGTAGCCTGCGACATTATCAGATTTTTGCTAAATATAAAGGGAGGATCATTGACTGTCTAAGAGCAAACATTGTACTAAAGTCACTTTTTACTTTTGTATAAAAAGTAATCACTTGCATAGTATTTTTATTTATCTGAACTTGTGACCGTTAAAGGGTTAATTCACCCAAAAATGAAAATTCTGACCTTCGTTCACCTTCAGAACACAAATTAAGATATTTTTCATAAAATCCGATGGCTCAGTGAGGCCTCCATTGCCAGCAAGATAATTAACACTTTCAGATGCCCAGAAAGCTACTAAAGCTATATTTAAAACCATTCATGTGACTCACTGAGCCATCGGATTTTATCAAAAATATATTAATTTGTGTTCCGAAGATGAACGAAGGTCTTACGGGTGTGGAACGACATGACAGAATTTTCATTTTTGGGTGAACTAACCCTTTAACATATCTGCTAGATGTTTAAGTTCATCAAATCAGTATCTGTTGAAGGTTCCTTTAGATCACGGTTAAAAAGAAAGGAAGACCAGGCTTTTGCCATAGTCGGCCCCAGATTGTGGAATAGCCTACTGTTATCTATTATGTTAATCTCTACAGAATATCTGTTTAAAGTAAAACTTAAAACTTACCTTTTAAAGAAGGCTTATAACATGTGAGTCATTTTGAGCTTGTTTTCTCTGTATGTAATATATCTTTGTATGTTATCTTATTGTTTCGATTGGTGTTTTTTAATATTGTTTTTAGTATTTTTTTGTACAGCACAATGGTCAGTGACTGTAGTTTTATTGTTCTATATAAATAAACTAACTATAGTAATCACAGCTGTAATCAATAATTTCTATTGTATTTAACTGTATTTAGTGGGGCCCAAAAGTCTAAAAGCTTTATAAAAATTAAATTTAAACCTGGAAATAAACAAAGAAAGAAAAAATGATTTTGGAAAAATAAATAAATAAATAAATAAATAAATAAAACAAAGAAACACTGATATAAAATGTAAAATTTTAAATAGCATATAATTTATAAGCTGCTTAGAGAAGTAGAAAATAGTCAAAGCTAGAAAAAAGTTATACTTTTTTTCTTTGCTTCCTTGTTTGGTGCATTCTGGAGACTTGAATTACTGAAGACACCATATAAAACACAATTTGCTTTTAGAGAGACTTTCACAATTTCCATTTTCCAATTGCTACAAACAAATTCAAATGGGCACAATAAATGATAATGGCTACCAACCATCTCTACAAAGGATATTTTTTAAGCTAATGTGAATGCTTCTGGAACATTGACTTAACTCCCAGCAATACATTTTATTTTAAAAAACATTAAAGCTGATGCACTTATTTTGTCTATGTGGTATTGACGTTCTCGTACCTGAGGTTAATGTGAAAAGACAATTATAAGGAAGCTATTCTTGATATCTGAGTAAGAGGTGGATTTTTATGTGAAGACATGGGCACAGTTATTAGATGATGTCAATAATCTTAAAATGGCCACATACTTAATATATCAGGCTAGCATTATTTATGAGCATCTTTTTCATTTTCCTTTATATCTAAAGCCACAGCTTTCACCAGGTCATGTTACTCTAAAAGTTCTGCAGGGAATCATGGAACTGTCATAAATCACAGTATGATTTTCTCTTTGACCTTGGTATTTATTTCAAACTGTATTATATCTGGATGAGTCTGACTGGTTCATTTTATAGACATTCTAAAATAATTTGCATGCTCATTTCACATAAATATAATGTCAGTGTATTACTGGTTCCACAATATTCTGTAAAAATTCACTTTCTCTGAAGGAAGAAATTTGAACAGGTGTGAATGGAAGATATGTCATGATTTGAAGCATATAAAAGCATACATAAACTGACCCAAGGACACATACAGCAAATAGCACATAACAAAAAACCACCAGGGCAAGCAAAGAGGTTGTTAGGTCTCAAAAAGTGACCTCTGAATTGAATTAATCACCCAGACTCAGTCTTCAGACATTTTATAGAAGGCGCAGGGTAAATATCCCTCAAATGTTTATTGTAAATGGCTGCCATTCAGAACCAGTTAACAAATTACTTATAAAACAGGTTCAGGAAATAATAAAGTTTTAAAAGAAACCATTTGTTGACAAAAAGTTAAAAATTGTAACCTCACCAAACAGAATTGTTTGGAAAAAAAAATAAATAAATAAACACTATTGGTAAAGCAAACACATAGCTCCGCCCCAAATTCGCACCATTGGTTTACCAGCTTAAGCCAATGTAACTGGGCTCAAACAGCAATATTTTGATAGTGTCACAATGCTTTTCATTTTTTCAATCAACCTATCAATGGCTTACTTATCTTTCTCTGCATATTAAAGTTGGATATTGTATTTTTATCATTCAACAACTGAAACACTTCAGCTGTAAATCAAAGATTATTAGTAGAGGATGATCCAGTTTTATTAGTTTATTAATGTTGTTTCTGTTCATCGGGCATTACAAACATTACAGATGGCTCTAGCAGTTCATGACCCCATAACATGACATAAATTGCCCATAATGTCATTAAATGTAGTGAGCACTACTTAGAAATGTCATTCCCTGACCTTTTGCAAATAGTCCACTTACCTTCTCAAAAAAACCTCCAAGATCAAGTTAAAAGCTTTTACCAACCATGTCATGCTTTCCTCCTCGGCCTCTCTTTTTTTCTTCTGTATTGCAGATATTCTTCAGTTTTCTCTCCTACGGTCTGAGCATTTTATTGACATTATAAATGAAAAAACAGTTCCACTTGGACAACAACAGACAAGCCCCAGTCAATAGAACTTTAATGAAACCTCCCATTTGTATCTAAAATAACTGAACTTTCACTGAACTGTCAATAAAAACAGAAAACGACCAGAAATTTAGCAAAGAATATCCAAAGGATGGTTTGAAATGGCATAGTATTCGATTTTTCAGTGTCCAGAAAAGTCGAATACAATGGGAGGAAATGGAAAAAGAAGAATGTGCTGGAAAAAAAAATGATGTTTTTAAGGACCGGTCCAAGTGGAGTGATGCTGTACAATCCTAGTGAAGTTTGTAATAAAATTCATTGACAGTGAATTCTCCCCTGGGGTACTGTTTTTGACACATGAGAGGGCAGACATTCAAGCTTTATAGTTCTATGACAAGCAACTGACAAACAATAGATGAGATTCCTATAATGAACATGAGAATCTATATATATCTGGACAGCTGAATGACTGAAGACATCACTCTAGGAATGAAACATAGTAACTATTGAATGAACAACAGATGACATGACACCAGTTGATTAGTTGACATGGAATGATTGGAGTGGATGAATCATGATATGCCAGTGACTGATTGAAGAATTTGAAGACAGGACTTATGAAACATGACTGACATTTGTATTAAGTATTATGGGCATGAATAATTGCTTTATCTGCTTACTTATTAACGTGTTATTAATGTGTAATGGGTGCACTTAAAGTTATTGCACAAATTTAGTAACATAAAAATAAGAAGGGTGTTAGAAAAACTGCTCCTGCATAATAGCAGGACTTTTTTAAGTGTCCGTAATTACAGTGAAGTATAATGAAGCAACAAAGCCTCTTCTACTCTGTGCATGATCACAGGTCTGCTGTGTTAGCTCTCACATACACACATTAAGTTAAATCTTTTCTGTTCTCATCCCCATTTCTTTTTTATGCAAATTCTTATTCTTATCTTGCATTCATTTTGAAATGAGAACATTGCTCTCACAATTTTTTTTCTTTCTTTCTTTCCCTTTAATTTTTTGTATTGCTTTTTTCTTTTGATTTGTACTCATATTTTCCACAACTATGTCTGTGAATTCATTTTATTTGATTTCAAGTGTTTGCTTTACAGAGAAACAAGAACGTTAGTTGCTGTATACATTCTTTAAAAAAAAGTTGACTATATACAGACGCCTTAAATGTTTTACACACAAGTGAAAAAGATAAACTGTAAGTGTTCTTCAACACTACGTAAATTTAAAGTGGAAAAGAAATGTAATTAACTTACCACTGAAATGGTAACACTTTACAATAAGGTTCATTTGTTAATATTAGTTAATGTATTAAATAACATGAACTAATCGTGATCAATGCATTTGTTAATCTTTATTAACGTTAGTTAATAAAAATACAGCAGTTCCTTGTTACTTCACAGTGTTAACAAATACAACTCTTGATTTTAATAACATATTAGTAAATGCTGAAATTAACATTAACAAAGATTAATAAATGCTGTAGAAGTGCAGTTCATTATTAGTTCAACCTTATTGTATCTACTTAAAAGTATCTACTTTGATTTCACATAAAACATAAAGGTATAGTTCTCCCCAAAATGAAAACATCGTCATTTACTTACATCATTTATTTCATGTTGTTCCAAACATGTCTGACTTCTTCTGTGAACACAAAATGATAATTATTTTTATGGATGTTTTAACTGTTTTTATCCATACAGTGAAAGTCAGTGGGGTCCAAAACTTTCACTTTCATTGTATCAACCAAGAAAAGAAAATGAAAAGAAAAGAAAAAGAAAAAGAAATAAGTACATACTGTCAGGTATGGTGCTGGGAAGTGAGGACTCAAATTCAGAGATGCACTTGAGCAAACTTTATTTAGAATAAAATTAAAATTAAAAGGCAAACTAAAACTACCCCGTAGGAGAATGAACACCAAGACCTCCTGCACAGCATGCTGAGCAGGGCTTGAGCATGACATGGCAAGGCTTGAGAACATGAATTCCGAACCCCGAAACTGAACCGAAACCAAACTAGACAGGGATCAGAGCATGCTCCGCACATACAATGTATCACTGTTTCCCCTGTTTGATACCTGGCTTTCTTTTTAACATCATTATCAGAACAGATAGAAAATGTACCTGTCATAAGCAGCCACTTTGTGTAGACTATTTGAATGTTAATGCCAAAACTGCAACCAATGAATAATTAAAGACCAGATTATTGTAAAACCAGATTGTTTCAGCAAAACCAAGCTTGCTAGTGCTCAGACACAAAATGGCCCTCATTCCAATTGGGCGTACAGTCATTTCTTGGCATTCATCAACGGACACGAGTGGTGGCTACGCTCAAATCTCACGTCAGGCTTCAGCTCATGTGCGCAAGTTTTTGATCTGGTGGAGAATTGTTATCAGAGCATTTTGTTCATTTAGATTATTTTCCTGGCAAACAACCGACGCTTTTTAACCGATCATTATCCGTTAAACAACAAGATTAGAATGTCAGTGTTAAATTCAATTAGAATAGATAGGTGTCTGTGATCCATTAAAAATACTAAAAATGTGCAGAAAGCGCAACATATTTGTTTTGTTTTTGTTTTCTTTTCTTTTTTTGTTAAATCCAACTGATCGCGCAGGCGCCACATGCGCGCACACAACAACAGTTCTAATGTTGCTAACTTTACATTTTAGTGAGTTCTGCAGTCATCCAAACATATGTTACACTGCTAAAATGAAATGGCCCACTGTACAATCTGTGTCGGTCCAGCCTGGTCTCATTGTTAATACGTAGGTATATTAATACTTAACTTTCAAAGACACAAAACGTACATTTTTGTACGTTTAGAAGGGTGCTAAAACGTGCAATATTGACGTATTTATAGCAGTAAAACGTAAAAAATACTTACGTTTTTACAGCGAAAAAAAATGTCATATAGATATATATATATCATTTCCATTTTATCATTTTGTAGATAAACGTAAAGATCCCTAAACCCCATCCCGAACCTAAACAAACCCATTTTATACAGAATGTTAAAAGAATAAAACATAATGGACAGAAATGTGTAGGAAAATGACAATTTTAGTAAAAATATAACATTAAAACGATATTTTGAGCCGCTAATCCTACACCTACCCCTAAACCTACCCATAACCATTTCTTAAAACTCCGTACTGTTATAAATAAAACAATAACAGAAAAACAAGCGTAATCACAATAATTTATTTATTGCGAAAATGTCAAAAGTGGTACCAAAAGTAGTTCAAATGATGATGAGTTGCAGTTGCAGTCCTCTAATAGTTTTTTATGGGGTACAGAGCAGAATTTAATTTATTAATCCATGAAAATATGATGAATCGTATGATGAAACGTTTTAGTGCTATAAATACATCAATTTTGTAAGTTTTTGTGTGTATGAAAACGTAAGTAAATGTACGTGTGGTAGAACCACACTTTATGTAAAAATACACACGTATTCTCATGAGATCATGTTGGTCAGTCGGCGTGCCCACCGCCCCACCAAACACATATTTTGGATGAATTAAACATTTTTAAGGATGATGTTTTGAGTGGATATTGGAACACGAGTGCCTTGATTACATAATGAATAATAGTTTAGCAACTAAGCCATAGTTAGATCGCGAATATGGAACCATTTGGATTCGTGGCGAATGAGAGAGGTAGCCTACGTGAGCCCAAAGCCATTTCAGTTTCGCTTTAAATAAATTCATCTTGGCTTAACGTTTGTATGTTGTTTGTAATGAATGCCACTATAGCCTAATTTGTGTTTTATTTTATGATTTAATAGCTACTTATTTTTCATTCGTGTTCTGTTCTGAACTAAAATAGCTTAGGTTATATGTTTATAATGTTTGTAAATGTTTTGTTTTATTTCCAGTATTTAATATTCATATAAATGAATTTAATTGTTTGGAATTGAGGTTAATGGACCGATATTGAGAAACAAGCCATTTACCCAGTGTCATTAACATCATCACCCTATATTAATAATATAAAACAGATAAATGGCTGTGTAAAGACATTTGTGATTTATAATATAATGAAAGCCTGGCAGGAAATCCAAAGATTTTACAGTTTGCACTCAAAAACTTTTTTGGCACCTTTGTCTTTTAACCCAGATCTACCATCTTCTATGGGGAACAGATTATTTATAAAGTGGAAAGATCAAGGTATTGTCTCTTTTAAGCAAGTTCTTAAAGAGGGCACCCTTAAATCTTTTTCTGAATTAAAAAGTATATTTGATATCGACAATAAAGATTTTTACAAGTACTTACAACTTAGACATTTGATAAATGATCTCCTTGTAAAGGGTCATATCTCACTGGAACTATCTAAATTAGATAATATTCTAGAGAACACGTCAATACTGAAGGGAAAAATGTCTGAGATATATGCAATTTTAAGAGATCAAGCTGAATCATCATTAACTTCATTAAAAAGCGTATGGCAAAAAGATCTGGGTTGTAATTTTGATGACGATCAGTGGGATATTATATGCAAAAGTGTCTTTTTTCATTCTCTAGTAATACAATAATTGAACAAAATTACAAATTTATACAAAGAATATATCTGACCCCAGTTTGCCTTAGTAAGATATATTCTGGCGCATCCCCTTTGTGCAATAGATGCAAGACACATAGGGGCACCATTATGCATATTTTTTGGAACTGCGAAAAATTAAATCAGTTTTGGGATTCTGTACATGAGTTCTCTGTGATGGCCCTGGGGAAAACATATCACAAGACTCCTTTAATATATCTTTTCGGGGTGGACTTAAATGAAATATCAGACTCTGTATTTATAAAAAGGGTAGGTCTCATTTCTTATGTATCTAAGAAATGTGTTTTACTAAATTGGAAAAAAGAACAACCACCAACATTTGAATTATTTAAACACATTATAAACGGCACACTACACATGGAATATTTAACATACAGTTTAAAAAACAAAACCCACATCTTCTTAGAGACCTGGAACATTTTTTTGGATCTATCATGAACCCTTTGACTCATGTCTATATAATTTTTTTTTATCCACTGTGTACACATTGACCATTCATGTGCTATCACTTTGTTTCAGTTTTAATTTGCTAATACAAAACTGGATCTGTTGATGTATGTGTTACATTTGTACTCTGATACTGCTTAATGTATAATAATTGCATTGTTTTGTTTGTTGTTATATTGTAAACTGATAAATAAAAAATAAAAAAAATAAAAATAAAAAAAGAAATTATGAGGTTAACAGGTTTTTTCATGTAAGAAAAAATTATCTTTCATGAGATTATTTCCTCATCTTGGCCGAGTTATGTTTCTCCATGTCGTAAACTCTAGGGGTAAGGCTTCTAAACCATGAATTTTTAGGGCAGTGATATTTAAATGACGATTGTTTTGCGCCGCCACATTTATCAACGTATGATCATTCGTACGATGGAATTGTCAGCATACGAATGTTTCATGAATCACACATTAACCTTGTTGTAAGATGATTTCTTCGCTCGGATCTGCGCTTGTTTCTATGTTAGATTGATAAATGAGGCTTAATAAGTCTATTCCATTAGCCTCATGAGCTTCACCACATGAAGCTCAATTCCATTAGCCTCATGAGCTTCACCACATGTAGCTGGAGAACTTTAAATCAGGGCACATTGACCACTGAATCCCTCACCACCCCATCACACCAATACTCCGCTCTTGTTAGCTTCCATTTTAGCTCAGAACCCACTCTACCACTGATTACAGAAGAACACATCTTTTGCTCATGTAATAGATATATAATGGCAGGTGGGGGCATTCCATCTGAGCAAAGAGACCCAGGACACAAAACTTTCCTACCTTCAATCTCCCTCTATCAGCACAGATGAGAGAAAGAGCCTTTCATTGCTGAAGAGCACAATGACATCACAAACTTCTCTGCTAGTGTAAAAACAAAAAAAAACAAAGTCATTTTCCAAGTCATTTTCAGCAGGTGCGCTACTAAACATCCTGTTCAAAGCAAAGACTACCACATGTAACAGAGAAAGACACAATGCCGATGTCAAATTGCTCTGCATATGGGTTTAGAACAATATGGGAACCCATATAATTATTATTATTAATATTTCAATAATTTTGTCCCCCAAAGCAAAATTATATGGTGCAAAACAAAACATAAAACAGTGAATGATATAGAAAGGACCTGTGCAGACCCTCATGACTTTGTATCAAGGTCAAAAGTTCCTTAAAATATCAAATAATTTGATTTTTTTTTTTTTTTTTTTATGACAATACAAGACTAGTAGTTAGGTTGTAAAATGTGATATTTATGAATTAATCATTCAAAAAAAAAAAAAAAAACAAACAAAAAAAAAAAAAACATTTACCTTGAAAAATACATTTAAAACATTAGTGGCAACCCCCCCCCGTTTCTCTTGAAGCCAATACGGAAGTGACTTAAACTGCAATTCATTGACTGGCCGCTAGGGACAGGCTCCAAAAGAGAGCAGAATCTCATTGAGCCCCATGTTAAAATGCCCAACTTTACAGCAGAAAAAAACATGTTTACAGGCTGGTGCTAATTTTGCCCTTCATAACAACTGTGAGGGGGGTGATTTTTTTTTTATTTTATTTTTTTTATAACTCATCCTTTTAAATTATATTAAGCCTTAAAGTTCTGCATAATTAAGGGCGTGGCCACTTGAGTGACAGGTGTATTGCCGCTGCTGTCACCACTAGCTGTTTGTCTGCTGCCGTCACGTCACCTCAACCCACGTCCTGCCTCTTTGCCAATTTTCTGTTATCCGGGAGTGATGCGCGGTGACGCACTGCCAAGATGGCAATGGCCGGCTTTAGGTTTCAAAAATGCTCTTCAGACACTTATGGGTGACGTCACAGACACTACGTCCATATTTTTTACAGGCTATGGTAACACTTTACAATAAGGTTTTATTAGTTAACAGTAGAGTTGTCAAAAGTACCGACTTCGGTACCTAGTCGGTACTGAAATTTTAAAAATGTGACGCTTTGAGCGCTGTTGAGCGGATTCGTAAACACCTCTGATTGGCCATTGTTTTCACGGCTCATCGGATATGTCTGTGATTGGCTTCAGTGATCAACGCTGTAAAAACATTGTAAATAGTCATCAATGACGCTTTTCACCAAGCGCTTACAGAGATGCACACGGGAGCATCTGAAAGCAGGCGTCTACCACGGACCAGTCCACTGATAGATGCCGCTTTCAAAATGCTTTCAAATTCAAACACTTCCGTGTGCTTTCAAACGCTGCTATGCGTTGATCATTGTAGCCAATCACAGACATATCCGATGAGCGCTTCAACACAATGACCAATCAGAGGTGTTTACGAATCCGCTCAACAGCGCTCAAAGCGTCACATTTTTAAAATTTCAGTACCGATTGGTACCGAATTCGGTACTTTGGACAACTCTAGACAGTTAACTACTTTAGTGAACTAAGAATGAACAATATTTCTACAGCATTTATTAATCTTAGTTAATGTTAATTTCAATGTTTATTAATACATTATTAAAATCAAAAGTTGTATTTGTTAACATTAATGCACTGTGAACTAACACGAACAAATGATGAACAACTGTATTTTTATTAACCAACATTAACAAAGATCAATAAATGCTGTAACAAATGTATTGCATTGTTAGTTCATATTAGTTAATACATTATCTAATGTTAACAAATAAGACCGTATTGTAAAGTGTTACCAAAAAAGTTATTCATTTTTACTTAATGGTTATACGATGACATTTTAGAGTCATTCATTTTAATATTTTCTTGAAAATGGTACCACATGAAAACCACATGAAACCAACATGAAGTAAAAAATAGTAGGCTACATTTTATTGCTGGTATGCTTTTGACCCAAATACTGTTTACATGGCTTTTACAGGTTTTATTTTATGTATGCTGTTAGTTGAAGTTTGACTTTACAATGCAATGTACTGGACCAGTGCATCTTGCAGCACTTCATTCTCACCCACAAACCTTCTATTTAACCTCCTGTATTGATGTCAGTTAGAAGCAGTCTGCAGTGTGAAAATAGTAGCCAGGGAGCATTTTTCTATAAAGTGGGTGTTAATGAAACTGCACAAACTGTCACTGTTTCAAATTTGCCCCCTGCCCTATAATGAGGGGGCACAGTTATGCCCCCAATGGAGGAATCAATTAAAACACGATTTGTTGGAAGTCTTACAAAATGTACAATATGTAGTCTGACAACAGGCCTTAGCTAATTGAATTCACATCCACACATTTTTTGTTTTCTCATAAGCAGATTATAGCCTAATTCCCGGTTTTGGTGATTGCGATTAAAGTTTGTTGTGCTGGTTCGGAGGCTGGAAACCCATTCTTTTCCCAGTATTTCTAATTAAAGCAGAACAAGCTAAGCCTGCACAGACTTCCCTCATTAAGTCAATGTGTTATGTGGACTGATTTAATGTTGACTTTCATTAATGGAATAGAATAATTCATGTTTACACTGGACTTTTCAATTCTGCCTTTTTAAGATGTGGAATCTTGCTTTAGAATATATGCAAAACACAGGCTGACTTGGAAGCAAATTTACACTGGTGTTAGGGGATAGGAATGACAGCTCATCTGCTCAAATAAGCCTCAAACTGTTCCTTGAATCCAATATGTAATCCAATAGATCTAATAGACATTCACCCCATGTGCAGTTTCAGTCTAATTACTGTATCTTGGCAACATGTATTTCCAACAGAGACACATCTAAGCTTGTCTTCATTTATTTTAAAAAGTAAACAAAGTATCAAGTAGGATAGAATGCTGCTAAAACCCCCCCTTAAGGAAAATATAATTACATTTGCTTTATATATAAATTATGTTGCTCCATCAATATTCAGTGTATTTTTATTGAAAATTGATGGAGCAACTACATTTGTGTAAAACTAATGGTAAAATACGTTTGTTTTCATTAAAAAATCATGTAAACAAAATTGTGGGGTAAAAGGCCCCCCAGCCTGGAGCAGAAGACACCCGGGGAGTCTGTAGTGATATAGAATTAATAAACCAGCAATAGTGATATGGCAAAATCTGTCATTTTTTTGCATCATTTAGGCTAAGTAGCCTACTTCACTTGAGGAAATGGTGCATCAGTTTTCTATTTATCACTTTTGGCATTTCATACTTATGTTTTATTTTTATATGAATATATTATATTATTATATTATATAAAAAAAAATATGTATTACATTATCAGCATTGATAAAATAAGTTACTTAGAAACTTGATTTAATCAACTTCATCAAAACTACTTCATCAAAATTATAAAGACCTTTTGGTCCCACTTTATATTAAGTGGCCTTAACTACTATGTACTTGCGTCAAAAAATAAGTACAGTGTACTTATTGTGTTCATATTGTATTGCAAAACACTTTTGCTGCTATTGAGGTGGGATACGGGTAAGGTTAGGGACAGGTTTGGTTGTATGGGTAGGTTTAAGGGTGGGTTAACGTGTAAGGGATGGGTCAACAGTGTAATTATAAATGTAATTACAGAAATTAATTACAGATGTAATTACATGCAGGTATTTTTAACATATAAGTACAATGTAAAAACTTGTATTTACACATTAAGTGCAATGTATTAAATGGTTGATTTAAATGTAATTACATAGCAGTTAAGGCCACTTAATATAAAGTGGGACCGACCTTTTTCTCAAAATATACGTGATATATTTCTTGTTATTACATTGAATTACCTCAACATCAACTTTTTGTCATTGCACTCAATGAACTCATCAGGACAAAATGCAGTGTATAGCGAGAAACCAGTAAGTGCTGTGTTTGTGTTAATTGATATTTAATGTTCTGAGGAAAAACATCACATCACAAGGACCTTTTACTCCAGGTGACCCTTTTGCACCCTATAATTCAAGTGTCCTGTGTATTTCATATTCTGAACATTCGCTCATGCTCTCAAAATAAGACAATGCCTAGTAACAAGGGAAGTATTTTGTTTTCTTCTTCCATTTATACCCTGTGCATGAGTTCACAAAGTTTAGCTGACCTTTGCTGAACCTTGTAGACCGTAATGACACTTTACGTTATTAATTTGGTATCTGCACAACCTGTGGTCATGACGACCACTGATATCACTACATTGCATGATCTCAAAATACCTGTTCCTTCCATCTCATTTATATCATAGAGCATATTTACATATGCTAGGCGACAAGAACAATCCTCTGTATAGACCGTCCCTTTTAAAGTGCCCCTATTATGCCTTTTTTAAGGTTCCTAATATTGTTTTGGGAGTCTCCTACAACAGGTTTACATGCATGCAAGGTCAAAAAACACTTTCGTTTTCTCAAAATATACATTTAATTTCACCAGAGTTTTCAATCTTTTGTAAACGATTCGTTTGAAGCAGTTCAGAGAATCAGTCTCTCTAAACCCCTCCTTTCCGTGAGCCTACACTGCTCTGATTGGTCAGATGGCCCAATCCTTTGTGATTGGTATACTGCACGCATTGCGCGCCCATTGCTATAACTGAATGACAGCTATCAATTCGCAAGACATTGTTTACAATGGTTGGACAGAAAAGATAGCATTGATTTTAACATATCAGTTTGAGCCCGAGTTCGACAATGAAACGTCTGAAGTGGTCGATAAACCAGAAACTGATTCGCAATTACGACTGGAGTAGGATGTTTGTCTATGGTAAGTGTCACCTTAGTTATTTATAAGACATGATAGCAGCGTCACTGTTATACTTTATGTAGGTGCACCTGTAGGAACTGTATCAGAATGCCAAGCGAAGCTGAAAACCTCTAACATAAGATAAACATTTAGGCCAGATGTGTACACAGACTTTTTCATCATAACTATTAACAAAGAAAAATGGCTATATCATTGTTTGAAATTACAATGGGTGTTTACTGTTTACAGAGAGAATACTTCAACTAGTTAGCACAGACTAGCATCTTAACATCCTATTACAATACAGATAGAGCTCCACTCTACTGTAATAATAAAAACGCAGAGGGAAAAAAAAACAGTTTGTTCTGTGTGTTGTAAACTCCCACATTAGCCGAGCACAAACGTGAATAGCTGATTATGCATTAGACTTTGTAAACTAAAGTCATGCTCCATCCTTGATCATTACTCTAAGTAATAAGACATACAAGCTGCATTAATCGACAATATTGGACCCACATCTGAATAGCAGAACTACAGAAACATGAGTTAGCCGGTTAGCAGGAGACATACAGACTGTACGTTATACAACATAACATACAAAACTGCGAATTTTGAACGAACGCTAGAAAATATAAACATCAATTATTAATCATACTTACAGGTTGAGATTCAGAGGAGCAAGCTGGTCCAAATAAACTGGGCATTGATCCATATTTTTAAACCGAGCATTTTGTGAATCCTGCGTTAAACTCCCCGAGGTTTGAGAAGCAGTCGTCAATAAAATGACGGGAACACAACAAAAGATTGTACTGCTGTGGTATTGTTGAAAAAAAGAATTTTCCCTGGCGTCTGCACGCGCAGTAAGTGGACGGGCAATATGCTAATGTTTCGCTGTGACGTCACAACGAAACGGCTTGGGATTCGTTTTACAAACGACTCGTTTAATTGACTCTGAGTCGACTCTTACTTTTGAGAGACAATAACTTTATATATACGGTGCACTTTCAGATTTAAAACTTCGCAGGATGTTTTCATTCATTTAGAGCTATGTTACAAACTACATGAAAGATCATTTTCAAAAATCTATAATAGGGGCACTTTAAAAACACTCAGTCCGACCTCCATGACCTTCCAAATGTAATTTTTACTTAATTAAAGTAAGTATAGTTTATTTATATAGCACATTTAAACACAGCAAAGCTGACCAAAGTGCTGAACAGAGTGAGGAAAAGTTAAATAGAAAAACAGAATAAAACCAAATAGAACAGACAAAAAAAAAAAAAAAAAAACTAAAATTAGATTAAAACATCTGGGAGTAGAGATACCTTTCAGCCTCTTTTTAAAAATGATAACAGAAAGTGCGAAGCAGATAATAATCAGTAATTGGTAGCTATTCTTAACGACCAAATAATTTGCTTGCGGTTATTGCTTGCGGTTAAGTTCAGGATAATAATAATAACAATAAACTTTATTTTCTATAGTGCCTTTAAAAAGTAGCATCTCAAAGCGCTTCACAGGAGAAAAAAGAAAACATACAATTATACAAACAATACTTTAAAATAAGTGAGATATAAAAAACACACCAAATAAGAACATACTGTCAAAAACAAGTAAATAAAAATTTCAATATAATCAAGTAAAAGCTACCCTAAAGAAATAAGCTTTAAGGGAAGATTTAAAAACACTAAGGGACTCTGCTTGCCTAATTCGAGGAGGCAAGGAATTCCATAGTCTTGGAGCGACTGAAGAAAACGCCCTATCACCCATAGATTTTAAACGGGTATGTGGAACGATTAAAAGGCCAGTTTCTGAAGAGCGGAGAGCACGCACAGGTGTGTAGGGGGCTAAAAGCTCAGAGAGATAGTGAGGAGCCAAACCATTCAAAGCTTTATAAGTAAGCATGAGAACTTTAAAATCCACACGAAATCTGACAGGGAGCCAATGTAAAGACTCCAAGACTGGAGTGATGTGATCCCTTTTCCTGGTTCCAGACAGGATTCGGGCGGCTGGATGATACCAAGGTTCCTAACCAGGGAAGAAATTGAGAGGAAATGATTGCCAAGCTCATTAATGAGACATCTCTCAATCTCGGGGGACCAAAAACAATTATTTCCGTTTTTTGTCTTTCAATTAAGTTGGAGAAAGTTATTTGTTAACCATTTCTATCATCGAAACAGTCCAACAATGGTTTAATGGAGTCACCAGCTTTCAATGGTATGTACAACTGGGTATCATCAGCATATAAATAAAGAGACATTGTGCCCTCTAATAATATTCCGCAGTGGACGCATATATAAGTTAAAGAGAAGCGGGCCAAGAATGGAGCCCTGAGGTACACCGCTAATATTAGGAGCTTAAGATAAAGGAAAAGGATAAGGAAAACTTGTCCAGCGCTACAGAAAAGGACCAGTCTTTAATTTATGAACTGAGCCATTGTAAGGTTGATGCCAATCAAATGCTCTAAATGCCAAAGAAGTACATTATGATCTACAGTATTAAAGGCAGCTGTAAGATCTAGTAGCATCAAAACAGCATTTTTCCATTTGCATCGAAAAACATTAATATTTTTACTGGCCGTAACTGGATGTATGAATTTAGATTTTAAAACCTAATATTATCTGTAACATCTAACACATCACCTAATTAATTAATTAATTAATTAATTCATTCATTCATTCATTCATTCATTCATTCAAATCAATTCATTCATTTCAGTTCATTCATTCATTTCCATTCATTCATTTCAGTTCATTCATTTTAATTCATTGACTCAGTCATTTCAGTTTCTTCATTCGTTTATTCATTTCAATTAATTAATTTCAGTTCATTCATTCATTTCAGTTTATTCATTTTTTCATTCATTCATTTTAATTCATTCATTCAGTTCAGTTCATTCAAGTTTATTCATTCAAGTTCATTCATTCATTCATTTTATTCATTTATTTCATTTCATTCATTCATTTCAGTTCATTCATTCTTTTCAGCTTATTCATTGACCTCAGTTACTGGTCAATATAAGTCATTCTCTATCAATTTTGAACAGTCAATAAATAGAGAGTTTGATACCCATTCATTGGATTTTCTTTTCACACCCTGATATTCAAAGCATTGACATTTACATGTCTGCATAGTGTTTGAATGATGGTGTGACAGTAGTGCGGGGATCTATATGGCTACATTTGTTGCAGTCTAAGCCACATATTTAATACCAAGTCCAATAAGAGTAAGGAAGTGAGATGTAAAGAGAGGAAAATATCTGCTATGACAAAGATGTATCCATGTCCTCTTTGCCTGAGTGATGAATACAGTGATCTTTCACATTTATCATCCCTATGGTGATAACAGGAAGGCACTTTTCACAATTACCTAATAATCATTAAACCATTAAATAAACTTTGCCCTGCGGTGCATCTCAGCGGCCACAGCAGTGCACCTCGGTGCAAATTGGCTGAGTTTAACAAGAAATATTGTGAATCGAGAGTTCTTATGTCATTAATCAAATATGGACTGATGGCTCGTTCCAGTGGCTGATTTATAAGATCCAGTTGGGGAAGGTCAGACTGTGGGGTTTATTAATAGAGAATGCCAAAGCACTGCTAAAATATCTGCCACTCACCGATGTGTATTTTCATTTATATATTCTACAACACTGACCACAAACATAACTGAAAAAATAAAAAACAAAAATTAATTGGAAAACAAATGTGTATATACACATATATTATTTAATATAATTATTTTATAATAATTCTAAAATATACTTTAACACTGTAACTCACACTCTCAGAGATTTATTGATGAAAATATTTTGTAAAATTAAAAGAAAGCTAACAGTCATTAAAATCTGGGGGTCAGTAGACAATGATCAGCCAAATGGGGAAAGATATTATCAAATCTCTTTAACCTTTATGTTCAATAGTTTATAAAAGTCTATTTTGGGCTTGTATGCAAAAGAATTTCTGCATTGTTTAGATTGAAATAGTGCAAACGATAGTGCCATCTGGAGATATGCAATTATGTGTTTAATATTAGGCTTGCCAAGTGTAAGAGTGCAATATAAAAGAGTATATAATTACATTATACATGGTGTGAATGTATTTCATTCTGCCATGTAATCAGTTTTGGTTTTCATTAGAGCTTAATTTCCGTGGGTCACAAAAGAAATATCACGAGTGTATTGCACCTACCACTGTTTCTATCTAATGATTTCATTTGAGTGTTTCACAGATTTCTTTAATTCTATGTTCACCATATTTTTAGATGAGGCCAAATATGCCATATAAAAGTATAATAAAATAATAATAATAATGTTTTGGTGTGTACAATTCTAGCACATCTGTTCTTCCAGGCCTTTCCATCCTGTAGCTGTATGTGACTGATAAGAGATGCTTGTATTAGGCTCTGTGGGAACTACAGGATCCAGGATCATTACATCACATCTCACTCATATTGTACTTCAAAGAATGAGTCCATTGTTACCCTCACTTAGCCATAAAAAACTTCTTTACAGCATATACACATTATTGTTCAAAAGTCTGAGGTTGGTAAGATTTTTTTGAAAGTCTCTTACGCTCACCAAAGATGCATTTATTTGATCAAAAAATACAGTAAAACCAGCAATATTATTACAATTTAAAATAAATGTCTTCTGTTTTAATATATTTTAAAGACCCCCTGTGGTGAAAATCAAGTTTTTAATGTTGTTCATATGTCTATGTGGTGTTTTAATATGCTTTCAGACAAACCATGTGCAAATTCATAAGTCAGCAGCATTGCTGAGTATTTTCTCCTTAAAACTGCAGTCTCAAACACGTTTTGAAATCGCCGGTCACAAACAACCTTGTAACCAATCACGTAAAGGTGTGAGCGGGCTTTAGCATATCATTACTAAGCTCTCAAGCAGTGGCGTCTCAAGAGAAGCCAGGTTATCCTAGAATGTTTTTCTGTTGATATGAAAAATCAGGTACATTTAGTAATATAGCAGGTGAATTACGTGTATGATGTATATTACGGTGTTATGATGAACTATATGCCTTTATCCACTGACGTTCTAACGTTCCTAAGGATACTAATTTTAGACGGCATCTCTCTGACTCTTAAGATGGCGAACGGGAACACGGTTTGTGAAAAATTTGAGGTCCCTTCCCCAAAAAGAGATAGAGATCCCGGACGAGCCCCCAAATATGTTACGTCCCTCGTTAATTAGATGTTATTTGTCTATGAATATTATTAGACATAACAAAATGGTTGCATGTGTGTGTCATGGCAGTAACGGGAAGGCAAAAGAAAAGGAACAGACAACAGGCCAGCAATCTAGTTGCAAAGTTTTAATTTCGTTAAATATAATAAAGTGAAGTAATAACTTAATTAAGTAATAAATTGGATATTTACAATATGTACAACGTAACAAGAATAAGTAAATCAACAAACAATCTGGTGGAGAACGGTCATAAACATTTAGCATTTCGCATCAAGCATGTATCAAGCAAACGAGCACAAACAAACACGAGCACGACCAAAGAAACAAAAAAGAACTGATCCGACCGCCAGATAATAAAAGCAGTGAACCCCCAGACACTGATCAGTCTCTCAGACTGGTCTCTCGAATGAGAAAACCGTCCTCACAGAGCGTGCATTCTCTCTCCCAACCCAGAGTCTGTTTTCGACTGTTAGAGCCGTTCATAAACCGCTCCGTGACCGGCGATTGGTGGCGTGATTCCTGACGTCAGAACCTTACGCCAGCAAACTGGCGGATCATCCAATTGAAATTCACACCTGAAACAAACAAAGTACACACAGACACGCTTGCATATGCAAAAACAAAATCACGTAGCACAGCATACGTAACATTAGCAACACATTATTAGCTGTTTGATAAAGTAGTCAAGCAAAAGGCTAATCATATTAATTACCGTTAGGCCCATGTGTCCGACGTTGTAAAGCGATACATAAAACGCATTACCATTCTGAAACATCCACTTGTAGACAAGCCTGTATACAGTAATTCACTCTTCTACTTCTTCTTCTGAATTGTTTTCTGGTTCAAACATATATGGTTGAATTAAACCAGTATTTCCACTTGCTACTGTGCAGCATTTACTACAGTAAAGTTGACCAAGTGGATCTCTGAGCTGGTGTGAGCGAGTGGAGGCGGGGCTAATTTGCATATTCATGGTTCCACGTATACTAAATGAAGCAAGGGTGTAGAGAGTTACATTCAATCTATTTTAAGGCATGAATAATTTTTTTCACAGGAAAAAAAAAGTTTAAATATGTAATTTTAATAGACTACAGGGGGACTTTAAAATGTAATTAATTCCATTGCTGATTTTTCAGCCTTCAGTGTCATGATTACCAAATCAGAATGATTTCAGAAAGATCAAGAAACATTTCTTATTATTATCAATAAAACAGTTATGCTACTTGTTTATTTTTCTTATATGAATCTTGTCTTGAATATAAATTAATATAAATTTCAACAGAACAGCATTTATTAAAAAAAACAAACAAAAAACATCATTGTGAAAGTATTTACTGTCATTTGCTTTTTTATCAATTTAATGTGGGAATGTTCTTAACCAGGACTCTCCTAGGATATTTTCCCTTATATATAAACTATATTGCCAAAAGTATTGGGACACCCCTCCAAATCATTGAATTCAGGTGTTCCAATCACTTCCATGGCCACAGGTGTATAAAATCAAGCACCTAGGCATGCAGACTGCTTCTACAAACATTTGTGAAAGAATGGGTCGCTCTCAGGAGCTCAGTGAATTCAAGCGTGGTACCGTGATAGGTAGCCACCTGTGCAATAAGTCCATTCGTGAAATTTCTTCACTGCTAAATATTCTACAGTCAACTGTTAGTGGTATCATAACAAAGTGGAAGCAATTGGGAACAACAGCAACTCAGCCATGAAGTGGTAGTCCACGTAAAATCACAGAGCGGGGTCAGCGCATGCTGAGGCGCACAGTGCACAGAAGTCGCCAACTTTCTGCAGAGTCGATAGCTACAGACCTCCAAACTTCGTGTGGCCTTCAGATTAGCTCAAGAACAGTGCATAGAGAGCTTCATGAAATGAGTTTCCATGGCCGAGCAGCTGCATCCAAGCCTTACATCACCAAGTGCAATGCAAAGCGTCGGATGCAGTGGTGTAAAGCACACCGCCACTGGACTCTAGAGCAGTGCTCCGTGTTCTCTGGAGTGACGAATCACGCTTCTCTGTCTGGCAAGCCAATGGACGAGTCTGGGTTTGGCGGATGCCAGGAGAATGGTACTTGCCTGACTGCATTGTGCCAAGTGTAAAGACTGGTGGAGGGGGGGTTAAGGTGTGGGGTTGTTTTTCAGGGGTTGGGCTTGGCCCCTTAGTTCCAGTGAAAGGAACTCTTAATGCTTCAGCATACCAAGACATTTTGGACAATTTCATGCTCTCAACTTTGTGGGAACAGTTTGGGGATGGCCCCTTCCTTTTCCAACATGACTGCGCACCAGTGCACAAAGCAAGGTCCATAAAGACATGGATGAGCGAGTTTGGTGTGGAGGAACTTGACTGGCCTGCACAGAGTCCTGACCTCAACCCGATAGAACACCTTTGGGATGAATTAGAGCGGAGACTGCGAGCCAGGCCTTCTCGCCAACATCACTGCCTGACCTCATAAATGCGCTTCTAGAAGAATGGTCAAAAATTCCCATAAAAACATTCTTAAACCTTGTGGAAAGCCTTCCCAGAAGAGTTAAGGGCTGTTATAGCTGCAAAGGGTGGATCAACTCCATATTAAACCCTACGGATTAAGAATGGGATGTCATTAAAGTTCATGTGCACATAAAGGCAGGCGTCCCAAAGCTTTTGGCAATATAGTGCATTTGGCTCACAAGCAATCCATTTTAAGAAATTCACAGAATTTCTGAAAACATTTCATTTAACACTTCAGCGGAATAGTCTCACAAATGAAAAACTGGAGAAGAAAAAATCATTACAATAAGAAGAAAGAAGACAAATGATAGACAGAGCTCAGACAAGCAGAAAAAACATCACTCTGAAGGGCCTCAGGAACCACACGGTTACAGATTCCCCACTGACGGCTGTGATGTGAGAGTACTGAAAGACTGTGACAGTGATGAAAAGGATGAGGTTTTGTTCTGATGAAGAGCAGAAGGTTCCTCCTGAGTTGTGAGGTGTAGGTCTTTGTCAGTCCATCTCAGGCTGAGCTGGACTCTGGAGTTTCGCTCCTGTGTTCGAGCAGGAAAAGGCAGCGGGTCTGTGAGAAGATAAATGGCTGTCTCCACTGTGGGTCTCCATTTCTCTCCTAATGAACCCCAGCTGTATCTGCACACCGGTGTCCACACACAGACGCGCTTGACAAATTGTGAACTTATCAAAAAAACACTGGCAGAGATTTAACCCTTTTGTCTCACAGTGACCTCTTGAGTTCTGCAGTGAAATCAGGGGAAACAGTTCTTGGGAAAGACTGAGATTGATTCCTTACTTTCAGACACCCGGGGCCGACAACCCTTTTATCTCCTGAGATTGTTTAGACTGTGTGTGCTGGGAGACCTGATGAGGCATTCATAGTGTGTGGTTGAACAGAAAGAAAGAGCTATACTGGAAGAGAAACGTTGTGCTTTAAACGAACATTCTATGTTCAGTACAAGTTAACTAATTAGTAGTGCTACTAACCTAAACTCAACATGAAAATTAACCCTATTAACTAATCAAAATGTAAAAACTTGTTAATCTAAAGTCCATTTTATGGTGATGTAATTTTTGCTATTGGATAATTGGATGTTAACATGTAAATTAGCATTTTTTTCTATATTGGGTCTGTCTCCATTACTTGATGTAAAATTAAGTAATCAGATAAAAATATTTAGTCCCAACTAGTGTTAGTTTAGTGTTATTTTAGTATTATTTATATAGGATTATACTATTTATTAATAGTTTTAATTAGCTTTTGTTTTTATATGTTATATTTTTGTCATGTTTTTGTCATTTTTTCATTATATATATATATATATATATATATATATTTTTTTTTATATATATATATATATATATATATATATATATATATATATATATACATATATTCGCTTAAATTATTTTAATAGTTTTAGTTGACAGTAATAAACACTGCCTATTATGAAAGTAAAAACGTATGCAAAGGCAAAATTCTGAATTTATTAAATGGTTCCCTTTTCAATTTATTAATACATTTGAATTGAATTGGCCTCAAGATACAAAGTGGTTTTTGTTTTTTGTTTTTTTGGAATTGCAATGCAAATAAATTCAACAGGTAATGCATTCTGGGAAAAGAAGTGTTCCTTTTTCCAACCAACCAACCAACCAACCAACCAATCCCAACCAACCAACCAATCCCAACCAACCAAACAACCAACCAACCCCAACCAAGCAACCAACCAACCAACCAAGCAACCAACCAACCAACCCCAACCAACCAACCAACCAACCAAACAAGCAACCAACCAACCAACCCCAACCAACCAACCAACCAACCAACCAACCAACCAACCAACCAACCAACCAGCCAACCAACCAACCAACCAACCAACCAACCAGCCAACTAACCCCAAGCAACCAACCAACCACCCAACCAACCACCCAACCAACCCCAACCAACCAACCAACTTCTATTGTATTTTTTAATAATTAGGATGTCAAAATGTCATAAACTCAAAATGTCATAATCGACAAGTGCAACAAAAGCTGAACAACTGCCTATTGCACATTTTTTAAAATGGCACCAGCTCGTGTTGAATTATCTCAATTTATAGCTTTTTTGCAACCTTTTTTTCTTTTTGTGAGCATCTAAGGATAAATGAAGCGCATTCCATGCTGTCACCATGGTCCCTGATGGACGTCTAGCACTGATGACAGGATCACAATCTCAACTATCCCTCCAAGGCTGAGGTCAGCAGGATACGTCCCACTGTCTCACACCATCATGTGGCGATGAGCCCTGGATAAAACACACAGCCCAGCTTGTCTGCTGAGGATTATGGCGTGCAGAGCACATGTTCAGAGAGAACAACCTCTTTATCATGACAGAAAGGGTGGACAGGATGCCAAAGCTGATAGCACCCCACGACCAGCAGAAATGTGGAGCTACATAAGTCTGAAATGAATGTAGAATGATCATTTTGAACCAAACAGCATCCAGCCATTTCAATGATAAATAAGAGTGTCCATAATAAGGAAAGGAAAAATCTTCACCAGATCTAATTTAAAAAAAAAAAAAAAAAAAAACGCTCCAATTTATTAGAAATGTTAGTTTCATATGGTTTTAAAAAATAAAACCACACATTTATACCATTGTCAGTACCATTATAAATATAATATAATGTTCCTTACACCCTGGACATGTGAGTGTACACATCTCAAATCTTATTTTCAAAGTAAAAAGTATTTGTTGCTCAAAATTAGCAGTGAAGCATGTAGTTTTGTTAAAATATTATATGTTAAAATAAATATATTGTGTGTTAAAATATATAAATATTTTTTCCTATTCGCATAATTAGGTTTTGAGTTAATGTTTTACTTTACAAAAAAAAAAAAAAAAAAATAGGCATCATATTATTGCATATTTGCCCTTCAAAGCAATGTTGAGGGAAGGCTCCTGGTTAAAATAGGAATATATCTGAATACAAATTGACTTAAATGTCCAAATTACAGATAATAACTACCCAGAGTAATCCAGTGTGTTTGCCTCATCATTAAGACAGCAGTTCAATTAGAGGACAAATTGATTCTTGATGGTTTGGTCTGGGCCAAGAGCAGTAGGTACTTGGACACGGCAGTGATGTGTTTCTGAAGAAATAAGAGGCTGTTTTCATGCTTTCAAATCATGTTTTCTTCACTGACAAATTATTGCGCACCAATTTTTAACCAACGTAAAGGGAAAAGGAGAGAGAGAGATTAGTTAGTATTGGGCATATACTTAAAGTCGGCATGAAACAGATATTACAATAGTCTTCCCTACTGTGACTTATATCCGAGTGAAACAGCTTTTGAACAAGAAAAAATGTGATTTGTTTATGAGGAATTGATTGGTTGGCTGTGGTTTATTATTGCTGTGATGTCATGTGAGTGACAGGTTGTCCCGCCCTCTCACCAGTAAACACTTCATCAGAGAAGAGAAGAGATGACGCTGGAAGAGCGGGGGGACGTTATTTTGATTAAAGATTACAAGGGTACATTAATAAAAAAAAATGAAAATGATGATGTGCACGGATAAATCATTCATAATAAATGCTGCAATATTTCATTAAAAAAAAAAATAGAATGGGCAATTCTTAATATTATGGTGACTTAATGGCAAAGTAGCTTTTAACTGTAGTTATTCTGAACTTGCTCATTCAAATGTCCTACTGAATTTGCCAAACAGAATTATATTTCTTTTACTGCACTTCTCACATTCCATTTTCACTAAAGGATAGATCATCTGGATATTTACTTATAAAGTTTTTTTTTTTTTTTTTTTTTTTCCTGTTCAGAAGACATTTTTAGATTACCTCTGTGCTACAAATGTCACTATGACAGCAACAACCACACTTTCCTGCATTTTTAGTCTTCTAAATACTTTATTTGCTACTTTCATTCAATGTATTCAGTTTTAAAGGCTTTTAGTGTAATTGCGCACAGACAAAATTTGAATAAAGCAACTTTTCAGCATTCAAGTCAGTCTTTTGTAGATACAAAGCATGATTAAAACAATAGAAAACTGCAAACTTATTGATAAAACTATTGTTGAACTTTCATGATTGATTAATAAGGTTCATGCCAGTAAAATCTGTCCATTTATAAATTAGTGGTTTTTCAGAACCACGGAGTGCTTCAAAGCAGCCAAGACAAACCACAGCTCTATAAAATCTATCTGTCTATCTATCTATCTATCTATCTATCTATCTATCTATCTATCTATCTATCTATCTGTCTATCTATCTATCTATCTATCTATCTATCTATCTATCTCAATGAAGAATTTATTACACTCTTTTTCATTCACATTTGCACTCCATGCTTTACACTCCAGTCCAGTAGATGGCAAAATTGCAAAACAACATAGGTAACTAACTACCAATAAAATGGCTGAAGAAGCAGGTGTTATCGTAAATATGAGTTTCCTAGGTAAAAAATTGCACATGAATGCCCTCCCATTTCAAAACTTGAATGCAATTAGCTGAAATGCAGAAATGTGAATTATCATATTTCCGATAGCACATGAAGGCAGCATTAAAGTCCCAGGCTGTGTCCGAAATCGCATACTCTCTTGAGTAGGTACTTATTTTGAATAAGTAATTGCTTCACGACAGCTAAAAAGTATGTTCTATATAGTATGAGTGTGTGTAGTATGAATGTAATCTGGATGTACTACATTTGCCATGTTGCCCTTATCACATGACCTACTAGCGTGAGTTACGTCACTTCACTGCCATTCACAAATCCTCTCCCGTGGCCTTATGGGATAGTAAAGTGTCCATCGTATGCACACTTCAGAATCTCACAATCTCATCGCATTTGACAGCTTATGACAGCCACAGTCTAATAGATTCCCCCTTTAGTTTTAAATTGAAAATGTTACTAAAGCAAAGGGGATGAGGATGTGTAGTTTGAAAAGTGTAATTTATGTTGGCCCATGACACAGGTGTTATCTCTTCTACTTGTCAATGCTGTTTCTAATGCCGAGTTTGTCTAACCGTTTCTCCTCCTAATCTCCTCCATTGCATTAAAATATAGCAATCTGTGGAGAATTCAAATTAGTTCGATATGTTTTGTGGTCTGCGCTGACTCGCCCATATGCTCCGCTCTGTGCTATCGTGTCTCAGCACACTGTGTGCATGTTGTGGTGGTTCGCATGACACTAATGGGAATCCAAACTTTATTCGCCCCAATGGAAAGCATATTTACACCGTCTGATTCATTCCCTATCCCCTATATAGTGCACTATATTATGTGCATTCACTATATAGAAAATAGTAATTGTTTGAACAAGTGACCAACTTCAGCCGCAGCTTCAGCGACTATTTATAGAGTAGGCGGACGCTTCAGATTCTAGAGAGCATCTGATTGGACAGAAAAGCTGAAAAGACAGAGAAGCTGAATGATGTCATCAAAATCATTGATCCATATTGGTGGAAGTGAGAGACTGTAAGTTTTGAATGCTTATATCTTCTAAATGCAAATTTTGTCATTGTTTTGGAGCACACTATCTTGTAGATAACCTTAAAAACTTAAGTTTTGATTCCATGGGGATTTTAAGAAGAGATCGATGAAGCCAAGATTTTACACACTCCAATATGGTAGGTGGCGGTATTCAACTTTTACTGTTTTTGGTCTGTAACCCACTAAGAAACTAAAAGAAGAAGTGAAAATGAATGTCAATGGAGGAGAGGAGAGGTTTCAGTGTTTGTGAGGAAACAGCTTATCAGTAAATGAATAAACAGCCGGTGGGCTTCAGCATGTTTGCCATTAAATATTAATTTTGGATTGGTATATTTTTGGAGTTTACACTGAAAAATTGCTGTTTTATAAGCGAAGTCACAGACAGGTAGGAATTCTGTTTATTGCAAATTCAATGATATCAAGGTTGTTTCAGCCACCAATTGGACTGGAGTGGTTCCTGTTTGCTTATTTTTTGTTATTTTTCCTTACTATAACATAGGGAAGTATTGGACATAGGCTCTGACAGAACGAGCTATGCATCCACAGCAGATCTGTTTATAATGTCACATTCAGGCCCATGAGGGTGGAAAGAGCTGGCTGTGATAAGCAGAGGTGAGCACTGTGTCATTTACTCTCTCTACCCCAGTGACTGTGATCTGTGTGTTTGGAGCTCTTCATCCGTCAGGATAAAGTCACAGAGATCAAACAAAGCCACAGTGAAGCCACTGAGCTCAACAGACTCAGCAATGATGGATTTATTTACTGATGTGATTAACAGGTTGTTATTAAGGAGAAAAGCTATATTTGTTTTGCACCTATTTATTATCTGTTCACTTGGAACCACCGAACTACTCCGAAACAGTTTTGAAGGTCAAGCGTTGGCTAGTTAGCATGGCAGGCATTCTTATGATGTTCAGACAATTTGATTTAGCATTAAACATACTTTTAAAAAGAGTACTTGGCATACTTTTAAAAATTTTTTGCTCTAAAAGAATATACTTAAATGTGAACTAAATGTAATGTTTCCAGACACTTAATTGCAGGTTAATTGCACTTAAATGAAAATGTATTTTGGTTACAAATTTATATTAGATGCAGTTATTTGGACTTTAGAGTGCTTTTAACCCACTGTTCACCTTTATATGTATTTTCATAATTTCATAAATTGTATGTCATGTATTTAAATAGACAAGTTCAAATTTAAAACTTATATTAACTTTAAATGTAATATCAAATAATAAACAGTTTAATTAATTTGCTTAAACATTTTTAAACTACTGAATTAAAATTCTTATCCATAACATAGTCACTTAGGGCATGTTTACATGACAACGATATACTAAAAACGGAACAGTTTTTCCTTTGTGTTTTTTGCATATAGACGACAACGTTAAACGACTAAAAAAATGCTGTATTTTTCATGTCAGGCCAGTAGTTGGCGATGTGACTTTGTAAAGAAACACTACACGCCTATAGACTTAACACCTGTACGTATGTGCATGACATCACTGTTTTCACAAATTCACGTTTTTTTTTTTTTTAGTTTACGTGGAGACAATAAGGTATCATTTTCGCAAACATGCACTTTGAAACCTGTTTCAAAAGTTTGCGTTTTCAGGCCGCCAAAACTCTGTTGTCATGTAAATGAAGAGCCAAAATGCATAAAAAAGTTGCATTAAAAAAAATACTGACTGCAAAGGGGCACTCGTGAGCACCCTTCTGGAGCCTAAAATTGACAAATGGGACACCCAAAAGTCTCATGGACTTAACGGACACACGCACACGTCAGCTATTGTAAGTCCACAAGACCGAAAGTGCATAGAAGTGTGCCATTTGGGATTCAGCCTATAAGTGATCAGAATATAAGAATATTCTAAATGAATGAATAAAAAACTTCTCAGTAAAAAAAGGCCTGGAAGAGAGCAAGCCTCAGCAGGTGAGAAAAGGTATCGCAAAAGTAACACAGCACATTACTTTCCATAAAAGTACTTTTCCATAAAACTAAGTAGCAAAATTAGTTACTTTTTTAGGGAGTAACACAATTTTGTAACGCATTACTTTTTTAAAAGTAACTTTCCCCAACACTGTTTGCAACAAAAAAATTATTTAAAAACAATGATTTAAAATGTACTTTAAAGTAAAACTTCATTTACAAAGTGCACTTAAAAGTGAACTTAAGCATTTAAAAAAACAGTCATGAAAGTGTACTCTCTATAAGTAATAAAAAGTGGGCTTTTATTCCATTAATATATATTATCTGCAAGTACAGTTTTTTTTTTTTTTTTTTTTTTTTTTTTACACTTAAGATTTGAAGTTCACTACAAGTGAACATTCAATACAATTAAATGCACTTTGTTTTCAAAGCAAGAACAAATCATGCAGAACAAATCAGATCCACTGGCTCAACTTCTCTCAGCATTTCTCTCAAGGTTTATGGTGTTTCATCTAAGTATTGACTTACAACTGAGCCGCATAATACTTGCAATCCCTTTGCAAGCAATACAGTTTAAAACACTTTGATTGATCTGGTCTGGAACTGCACACATCTGTAAATGCTACAGTTACTGTAACTGTGAGTTTCTACTGACTTGATGTGTATTGACCAACACAGGATTTAAACATAGCGTATTTGAGTCAAGATGCTGAGTGTGAATAACCACCATCATAAATATATACCAACAGTAAATAACTTCAAAGTCGAGTTAGGCTGCGAGTGAATGACAATAAAAACAATAATTATAGGTTAATATAAAGTGTTTGATATCAATAATGGAGGAATGGGCTGCTTGGATCGCAGTGAATGCGCTTAAGTCAGAGCTTTTTTTTTTTTTTTTTAATCCAATAAATAAACATGCGCATAAACTATGCTGCGTTCACACCATAACTTTGTGACGTTCTAACCGGAGCTGTTCACGTGCTCAGACTTGGAATTATGCATTTCCATGTCGACAGTATCAACACCGAAATGAATCTGCAGCAGTCAGGTACAAGCTCTCTAAGTTGTTTATGTTCATTATTATTGTAATGTTATGTGCTTTGAGACATGAGGTAGTTTAATGTCGTCTTTTGTGATGCTTTGCCGAGAACAGCTGTGTGTGTGTGTTCATGTGTTTTGGAGGCGGCGTGGCTTTGGACGGCGATTTGCAGGGAGGGTGGGATCATATGCTTACAATACTAGCAGGCTAATGTTAGCATTTCCCAGATCACCTACTGCACCTTTAATTTGCAAATATTTTATGTGATATTCCAATTTTGCACATAAGTTAAATTCACAACTTTGGATGGAAACATAGCTAATGACTAAAGGTGTGCTCGTAATTTGAATGAACTATTCATAGTCAGTGATTATTTAATTCCGTTGGTTTATTCAATTAAAGTTAGTAGACCTATTCAGTAGTTGTAATCAGTAAAATAGTAAAAGATACTTAGTTTAAATACTCTCTTAAGAACAATTTTAAATGTCTGAACTTCATCAGAGTAAATTTATTTTGGAAAACTTTTACAACCCGAATTCCGGAAATGTTGGGACGTTTTTTTAAATTTGAATAAAATGAAAACTAAAAGACTTTCAAATCACCTGAGCCAGTATTTTATTCACAATAGAACATATATAACATAAATGTTTAAACTGAGAAATTTTACACTTTTATCCACTAAAAATCCACTCATTTCAAATATGATGCCTGCTACAGGTCTCAAAAAAGTTGGCACAGGGGCAACAAATGGCTGAAAAAGCAAGAAATTTTGAAAAGATTCAGCTGGGAGAACATCTAGCAACTAATTAAGTTAATTGATATCAGGTCTGTAACATGATTAGCTATAAAAGAGATGTCTTAGAGAGTCTCTCAGAAGTAAAGATGGGCAGAGGCTCTTAAATCTGTGAAAGAATGCATGAAAAGATTGTGGAATACTTTAAAAACAATGTTCCTCAACGTCAAATTGCAAAGGCTTTGCAAATCTCATCATCTACAGTGCATAATATCATCAAAAGATTCAGAGAAACTGGAGAAATCTCTGTGCGTAAGGGACAAGGCCGAAGACCTTTATTGGATGCCCGTGGTCTTCGGGCCCTCAGACGACACTGCATCACTCATCGGCATGATTGTGTCAATGACATTACTAAATGGGCCCAGGAATACTTCCAGAAACCACTGTCGGTAAACACGATCCGCCGTGCCATCTGCAGATGCCATCATGCAAAAACGAAGCCATATGTGAACATGGTCCAGAAGCACCGTCGTGTTCTGTGGACCAAGGCTCATTTAAAATGAGCTGTTTCAAAGTGGAAAAGTGTTCTATGGTCAGACGAGTCCAAATTTGACATTGGAAATCACAGACACCGTGTCCTCCGGCTAAAGAGGAGGGATGCCTTCCAGTGTGTTATCAGCGTTCAGTTCAAAAGCCAGCATCTCTGATGGTATGGGGGTGCATAAGTCCACACGGTATGGGCAGCTTGCATGTTTTGTACTGCAGCTATTACAACAGCATGGCTTCGTTGTAGAAGAGTCCGGGTGCTGAATTGGCCCGCCTGCAGTCCAGATCTTCCACCTATAGAGAACATTTGGCGCATCATTAAACGAAAAATACGGCAAAGACGACCATGAGCTCTTCAGCAGCTGGAAACCTATATCAGGCAAGAATGGGACCAAATTTCAACACCAAAACTCCAGAAACTCATTACCTCGATGCCCAGACGTCTTCAAATTGTTTTGAAAAGAAGAGGAGATGCTACACCATGGTAAAAATGCCCCCGTCCCAACGATTTTGAGACCTGTAGCAGGCATCAAATTTGAAATGAGCTCATTTTGTGCATAAAATTGTAAAATTTCTGTAAAGCTTTGTTATGTTATCTATGTTCTATTGTGAATAAAATATTGGCTCATGTGATTTGAAAGTCTTTTAGTTTTCATTTTATTCAAATTTAAAAAAAAAACATCCCAACATTTCCGGAATTCGGGTTGTACTTAATTCCAAAAGCAAAATATTGAACTTTTTACTGCACTATATTATGTATATATATATATATATATATATATATATATATAAAAACATTAAAAAAAGGCATATCGTTTTGACTTGTTTTGAAATGAAACTCTGAGACCCAATACAGATCTTCAATTTGAGAATGAGACAATTCTTTTCAATGAAAGTTCATCATGTTGAATCATGCCTCATACATCTTCCCCACTGCTGCAGCAGATTCAAATTATATAAAACTAGTATGTGTGCATATTGTTCTTCTTAAAATGTTAACACATTTTACATGACATTTGTTTTTAGTTTGTATGCTTAAACTATATGATGTTACCACACATTTACACATGTTTTTTTTTTTTCTTCATTTTATACGTAGTGCAATGTTATATTTTGTTATTTTTACTTCTGTTTGGCTCTTTGGTTTGGATCATCTTTATTTTGTAGAAATTAAGTAATTGTGTAGTATAGAGTGGATACTGCATTGACCTTGACAACTGTGACTGATGAAAGACGAAATTGCCAGTTTGGTAAGCAAAAACAACATAATGTGTAATATAACAGCAAATCAAGAGAACAGTCGTGATGCTAGTTTACTGATTCAGCAGAAAGCAAAAAAGATTTTAGGATAGTTCAAGAAAGTTCATCATCAACATGTCTCCATGATATATTTGCTATATTTGGAAGCAGCATAGCCAAACAAAACTCAAATAGTGGTTCTCAACTGGTTTGGCCATGGGGACACACATTTTCCCATGGTCATTAAGCCACAACACAAATTTTAGGAATTTAAAAAAAGCTAATTTATTTTGATTGAACCATTTTCAAAAAAGTTTAACACACACATGTACCATCACACTTTATTTAACAAAAACATGAATTGAATTAGGAAAGAATTTCACTAACACTGATGAATAAACAATATTATAAGGCAAGGCTATTAAATATCAGTCCCAAACTAGATAACTAAACTGTAAATTGGTATGAGCCACCACAGCGTTCAAAAATATAGAATTGGTGGTAATTTGGGTTAAGGTTACAGAAACTACAGCTACCATGATAAATACACAATATTAACATGAACTGTTAATAAAACATATGGACACTGATCCTGTTGAATAGAATGAACATCGTACCTGCATTCAAATCTTTCCCAGCTAACATATGGCATACCACTGTAGTAATTTATCGGTACTTTTTGGTAATTGTGGTAATTGACAACAAAACTGTGACATTGTATGCACTTAATTCTGACAGTAGAACGCATTCTGTGTGAACCGGCTCAAGCAAGTTACGAAAATAAAGTTAGAATAATGACATTGGCATATAGCCTGACATCATCTCATCTGAGAGCTGAATCAGGACAATGAGATGTAGGTTAGTGGAAAAAATAAAAACCCAGCAAGGTCTAGAGATGAGGTTGTTCAAAGTTTAATTTCTTTTAACTTGAGCGTTGAGCTGTTAAGGCCGTGTCAAGCTTGAGACACTGCTAGACGGATGTGTTTGTGTAAAAATGTCAGACTCCTTCTGGTAACTTAAGCGATCATTTAGTTCTCATAAACCCTGTCCCTGCAATTTGAGCGCAACACCCACATTTCAAAATCAAATAAATAACTGATGGATAGAACAAAGTCCCCATTTCTACATTTTTCTACATTCAACTCAAATGTACATCACAAAACTGAACAAAAGATCTGTCACTACATTCGTTTCATCACAAGTTTAATTCTAATTACAAGAGGATGTATAAACCTTTTTCTTTTGTTAGCTCGTTTATTGTTCTTATTCAGTGGCTGTGCTTTTTCTTTTTTCTTTTGTTTTTCTTCTTTTTTTTAACCATTGACTAGCAAGTAGTTAGTGCATAATATTGAATCACTTGAGCAACTGTTTGTAAATGCATTTATTCAGAGCGATTATGGCTTTTTCTTCATATTAATTTAATTGCATTACAGTGTTTTCAATCTTTTGCGTATTTGTGAGGATGCTAGAGAAGCGTTCATGAGGGACCATAGTCATAATTTTAAGTCTTAATTTTATTTCATTTCATTTATTCATAGTTTTGAATTTGTATTGAATGTTAAAAAGTGTTTAAAGGCCTAAAATCGAACATGTGTACATCTGATAAAACAAAAAAAGGGAAAAAAAAAAAAAAAAATGGAAGTTTCACATTTCTACACTGTAAAAAGTAATACGCTATATCTACTCCATAAAATTTTGGCAACAGATTACAAGCAATATTATTAATTAAATTCAACAAATAGAATTGAGTTAGAATTAATCAAATTAATTCCTTAAATGTCAACCATTTAAAACGAGTAAAATTTAAGTAAAATTTAAACAAAATATCTGAATAACAGACAGACGTCAAAGATGAATTTAAAACTTTTTTTTTTTTTGCCAACATTGAAGACACCTGATGATAAGTAGAATCACTGAAGGAAAGAGAAACACATGAATTAACAGAGGTTTAGATGTTGATTTTATTGAAAATGTTTGGTCACTATTATGGTGATCAGTGTTTCCTTTAGTTGGGCAGTTTGACTCTTTGCTTTTTATGTCAGTTTGTGGTTTTTGTAATGGTATTTGCTAATTTTACACATTTTAAATGGTTGACTTTTAAGGAATTAATTTGATTAATTCTAACTCAATTCTTATATGTTGAATTTAATTAATAATATTGCTTGTAATCTTTTGCCGCAATTTTATTGAGTAGATAGAGCGTATTACTTTTTACAGTGTAGGTGCTCCACTGATCATTCCTTTTCTTTGAGGGGAGATTCATCATAGTCACCAGAGTCTACTGCTTAAAGTGAGTGTCAATTAATAAGGTAGATTTAACTGTGTTCTTAAAAGACATTTTTCCATAATGTCAGAGTGGCAGGTTGACACGTCTCTCATGTAATTCCATACAATTCATTAAATTTGAAGTTTGGAATTTAAATGTCTGGTAAGTGGTGCTAAAAGGTTAATGCTCTGTTGCATTTGAAAATAACATATAACATACAGCCTTTTTTCGCTCCAAATCTCAAGTGCAGTGCTGTACTAGGTGAGCTACCAAGCAAGTTTACTACATCAGAAAAGCCAAACATATGGAGCTGCTTATGTGATGCGAATGTCCAAATGTATTGGTTTGCAAATGACACACTATTGTAAAAGTGTTTTGAGGTCATAACATAGTATTTTGCAAACTTGTTTTTCCTATGAGCCTGCGTTGGTTGATGATCTGCTTTAAAACTGGATCAGATCCATGACACAAATATGGACATGTTCATGTTCCCACAGGTTTTCTTTCATTATTTAGCTGTCACACACAGGACAGTGTTTGTGGTGCTTCTGTGGGTTTTGTAGGAATGTATTTATTTTTGCATACAGTGTTGTACATTAAACATGTTATAAAATACAAATTCAAACACAATGTTTGATATTAATCAGCACAGAAGTACCCTTTGTAGATCTTATGATAAATTGCCATGTTTTTAAGCACTTGTGTCTTATCACATTTTTGTTGTTGTTTACTAAGAGTGTAAGGCCGTGTGTCCACCAAAGCATTTTTAGCCAGCTGAAAATGCTAGGCGCTCTGCTGAAAATGCCTATCTGTGAGCGATTGAGAGCGCTTTTCAGTTGAGATGCTTTGTTGCTATAATACGGAGTATCCGCGACACTGTTACTTGTAACTGATTTCGCTGATAAATTGTTTCAGACTAAAAATGTCGACACAATGTAGAGTACTTGCTATGTATGTTCGGAGACCAGCAATATTAATTTCTCATGCATTTTGTCCCATTCTCTGCTCGTTGATGTCGTTGTACAGCAAGAATGTTGTGACAGTTGGTCGGTGTTGTATTTGTCCCGCCCCTCCTACACTCTGATTGGACGGCTGACTAAAAAGTGACAGTGATGAGCACAACGTTTTACTCAAAGTTGAACATTCTTCAACTCAAGGCGGCCGGTAAAAAACGCAGAGCGTTCAGCGCTTGAGCGTGAAAGAGACGCCTAGCGCCTCGTTACTCTCCTGCCATTTAAAAAACGTGGTGCTCCCATTGAAAATAATTGTAAAAGTACGCTAGCCGCTAGAAAAAAAATGCTTTGGTGGACAAACAGCCTAAAAGTATGAAATTTCACCTTTACTTAAACTGGAAAGCAAGATTTCAGAAAGCAATAAGGCCGAAACACACAATTAAACTGTGTACAGTGGTTTTCAATTATTTTTCATCTCAGAAAATGGCCCTACTACCAAAAAACAAGCTGATATGAGAAAGAAACTAATGTTTCTCTATCCTCAAGGTCTGAGAAATCATCTATCAAAGCACTTTATAAGACAATGAGGGACTTTAACAAGACCCTAGAGTGCTTCGACAATATGGAGGGCAAGAAAAATGTCCAATTTAATGGCCTAAAATGTTGGGGCCATTTGAAAGACAGAACCAAAAGCTTCACCTAGTCTGTTAAAGAATCAGGGGTATGACTGGACCATCAGTCATGTTTTTCATCACTTCTGTGATTTGATAAAGGGATTTGTGGATGTGCAATGTTTTGTGTAAAGCCGCAGTGATGAATCCCTGGAAAGCAAGGTTGTTTTGACCTGCAGGGTGTGGTGCTTGGCTAAATCTAACCATATCATTAACAGGATATTCGAACTAGCAAGTTAGGCACTCTGTAGGCCACAGAGTCTAATCACGGTTGCCCCAGAGACCCCCTCAGTCTCTCAGGGATTTCTGTTTGTTCTCTCTGTTAGAAACTAAACACTGTGTGACTCCAGCGAGACGTGTCAAGTTAGTCGTTCTCAGACAGAAATACCCACCCACACATCAACACTCCAGGGAGCGGAAAGGAAGTTTGATTTTCCAGGTGAAAATTTGATCTTCCAATATTTATCTTGACAAAAGCTGGTAGTTTGACAGAAGCTGGTAATTTGTTCCAGTAGCATCTCGCTCTCTTTTGATTGGCTATCAGTTATGCATAGAAAATGTATTTGTGTTTTTCTTCACTAGTGCCAGCCCTGATTTGACTAATTCTGTTTGGTCTCCTGTCAAGAGGTAGATGAACCGAATCAGCTGGGTAAGAGTCGCACAACCTGGGTCTCCTACACAAAGGCAGATGTTCGCATACAGGCTTTATGCCATAATATCTAATGTAATGTCGAATAACACACTACAATTAAAATTTATAATCACCTTTATTTTAATTGTACTTTACTTGTGCTTTATTATGTTAGTCAACACATCAAAATAAGTGTACTTCTGTAAAGCACAAAGCAGTGATTTAAAATGTACTTTAAAACATTTAATTTGACATTATTACAAAGTGATTTTTTTAAAAAGCGTACTTAAGTGTGTTAAGAAACACTCATGAAAGTGTACTATCTTAAAGGGTTAGTTCACCCAAAAATAATGTAATTTATTACTCACCCTCATGTCGTTCTACACCCGTAAGACCTTCGTTCATCTTCAGAACACAAATTAAGATATATTTTATGATGAAATCCGATGGCTCAGTGAGGCCTCTATTGCCAGCAATGTCACCGAACCTCTCAAGATCCAAAAAGGTACTAAAAACATATTTAAAACAGTTCATGTGAGTACAGTGGTTCAACCTTAATATTAAAAAAAAAAAAAAAAAAAAAAAACTAGAATACTTTTTGTGTGCCACAAAAACAAAATAACGACTTTTCAACAATATCTAGTGATGGCTGATTTCAAAACACTGCTTCGTAGCTTTACGAATCTTTTGTTTCGAATCAGTGATTCGGATCGCATATCAAACTGCCAAACTGCTGAAATCACGTGACTTTGGCACTCCGAACAACTGATTTGAAACAAAAGGTTCGTAAAGCTTCGAAGCCGTGTTTTGAAATCTGCCATCACTAGATATTGTTGAAAAGTTGTTATTTTTTTTTTTTTGTTTGTTTGTTTTTTTTTTTGTTTGTTTTTTTGGCGCACAAAAAGTATTCTCGCCGCTTTATAATATTAAGGTTGAACCACTGTACTCACATTAAATATGTTTTGAGTACATTTCTGGATCTTGAGAAGTTCGGTGACACTGCTCTATTTTACAATAGAGGCCTCACTGAGCCATAGGATTTCATCAAAAATATCTTAATTTGTGTTCCGAAGATGAACGAAGGTCTTACGGGTGTGGAACGACATGAGAGTGAGTAATTAATGACATAATTTTCAAAATTTTTGGGTGAACTAACCCTTTAAGTACAGTAACTAATTACATTTCCTCAATTACTTTACACCACTGTCTTTATGTAATGATAGGCAGGATGTTCACATGGCTCTTTTCAATACAGTGAAAGTAAATTGTGACCAAGGTCTGATAAGCTCCAAAAATGATCTAAAACTACCATAACAATTGTCCACATGATTTGTATGCTATATTTAAAGTAAATAATATAAATATAGCGCACAAATCATATAGACAACTTTTACCAAGTTTTTGTCATTTTTGTCAATTTAATTTTATGACAATGAGCATGACATGAGCATAAATAATTCTGCAAAACATCTCTAGTTGACTTCCACAGAATAAAGAAAGTTTAGAACAACATGACAATGAGTAAATGATGACAGATCTCTTTAAATGTTTTTCTGTCTACAGTTTTTCAGCAGTATCAGAATTGATGACAGAGCTGATTTATACTTTAGCTGAGAGCAGCTGCCTTTCATATCAGAGCCAGATCTGAGCCTCTCAAAGTCACAAAAAAAGAAAGAGGCCAATATTATGATGTCCACACTGAAATAAAAGTTGGTTTCAGTGATCATTCATTTATATCAAATAAATAAAAGCACTGTAAGAAAAAAATGAATTAGATACAACTCAAACTTGCTTTTCTCTTTTCTGAACAAATCTTATTCAAGTAGCGCTTGAGGGGCTTTTGCAACGGAGGAACCTTTTCATAGTTCCTAGAACTATTGGTTGAAGTAGCCAGATTTTGCCGTGTTTACACCGAAGGAACTAGGAAAGATTTTAGTTCTAAGAACTCCTTTTGGGGAAACTAAATTAGCTCCTACTTCAGAGTAGGGTCTAAACCAGAGACGTAAGTGTATGTTGATTGGTCAAACCCATTTTATACACCGGCACCTGGCATTTTTAAAAAGCCATGTAAATGTATTTACTTCATGAACATGGAAAACAGCGATAACGGCATTTACCTGTTGTCTACAGGGTTGTGTTCTTTTCTCCACCTCAAATGATATGTAATACTGAAAGTTGTCATAGGAGATTTCGTCTCTTAGTCCCACTTTTTGCTCTTTGAGTCGCGTAAATTACAGGGCTCTACACTGCGACCATTTCGGTCGCATTTGCCACTAAAAATAACTGTGCGTCTGTGAAAAGAAATATTTAGGCGCACCGGTGCGAGTGACCCGATCAGTTCTCATGAACAGATCTATAATACAATCGGAATAAAAAGTACAACTCCCAAACTGAACAACAGTTATGTTTTGTACTGCAATCAGCTGCTTTTCATGACTTCATTCAAAGACTTTGTTTCAGTCAGCAGAGCAAGTGCAAAAGACATGCGTGATGGACTACACTTCAAAGATTGTTTACAAGATGAAACGGGTATTACGCAGCCATGCGCACTTACCGTCTAATGCTGCTGATGTTTCAGCCAAATTAGCTGGAAATACTGGAATTTAGATTATCAAAAGCAAGGTCAGAAATTAACGGGGTCTTGGAGTAAAAATGCCTCCAAAAATTAATAAAAAAAACACACTGTTATAAATGCCCGTGCGCATACTTTCGCTTTTTGAAGTAGCGGCAATTCGGAGGCGGCAATTGCTTGAATGGTGGGTGGGTTCGTTATTATTCTTAATGAAAAACACAACAACAAAACAGTACAATGACAAACTCGCTTAAATATGCACGTTTACATTTCGCTTTGCAACCAAATCTTCATCCATCATCTTGTTATTCAGAAAAGTGAGGCGAAATGGGTGAAGTGAGGTGAAATCTGACTCCTGCTGCTGATCTGTGCTGACTCTCGTTCGGCTCACTAAATTGAGCAGACGCGTTCCGTTTTTAACTATAGTGTCTATTCTCTAACTGAAGTAAATGATTTTTATTACTATAAAAAAATCAAAACGACAGTGGGGGGCGGTGCCGTGGTCACGGTGGGCAAGTGATGTAACCGGTGTTGCGGCTGAACACCGGTGACACCGTCGATCGCAGCAAGCCTAATATGTTAGTTATGTAATATCACACGAGTAGACTCCTGTTTCTCCGAGTATTGGCATGATTGCAAATGTGATACTTTACTGATCTTATTGAAGTCCAATAAACAAGTTGATATTAAGTGACTTAACATTTTAGCCTGTTTTTGCTCTATTTCGTGAAAACAGTTTCAAACAAAGCCACACCAGAACTGTTGCGCTTCTCCAAGCAATGGTGATTTTGAATGAATCTGCGTTTTGAACGACTGAATGAATGACTCGCACATTAATATTTACCGCCACCTACTGGCAGTTTTATTTTCATATTTACATTTGTTTTCATATTTACACTTTACATAGACTGTTTTTACTTAAATATCAAACTTTTAAAGTTTAATTTTTTCCATATTTCTAAATTCTAAAAATTAGTCTATGTAAATGTCTAAATAATACCACTTCAGATGGAGCTTCTGTGCCACTTCTGCAGTGCAAATATGGTTTCTGATGATTTCTTTTGATTGGTATCAGTCTGATTGGGTCTTATTGTTCTAACTGAATTTATTGTTTAAGATTTAAAAACAAATTATCTATTTTAATTTAAGGAATTGACTAAATATGATGTATACATTTAATAAGTTTAGAAAAAAAAAGCTCTTATAATGGTAAAAATGCCCCTGGAAATTAATTTAAAGGGGAAAATATCACCCTGTAATGGGAAAGTTAATGTCTGTTATTGATTAGAAAGTGCTCCTATAGAAAAATGTTAGTGTAGAGCCCTGAATTATGCGTTTACATTCCATCTCCGTTATCACGAAACCCACAGCACACAATAAACACAACTCCGATCACGGCATCCTCCATCCACCAGTTTTTAGCGTTTGTAAATCCCACGCTTAAATACGCCGCTTTCAACGCTTCAGAGTTCCTGTTGCCGGTGCGAACGCAACCAGGAAAATGGCCCGGGGGAGAAATTAGTTCTCAGGCTAGTTCCTATTACGGAGTTCCTAGAATTATTCGGTGCGAAAGCCCCTATATCTGCGTGTTGTAGATTTATGCTTTATTTGGGACAGTTGTCGTAAATAGAGAGCAGACATATACTATTACATACACTGTCATATCATATGGAACCTATTGCATATAAATGTATTTACCAGTGTTGTTATTGTTTACCAAAATGGTAACACTTTACAATAATGTCCCATTAGTTAACAAAAAGTTAATGTATTAACTAACATTAAATAGCAATGAGAAATACATACCCCCTGAAATACTGCCGTGGACCCCCTGTTGAAGACCCCATGTGTTAGGATAATACATTAAAGAAGTAGAAAGAATGAAAACTTACCTCTTCTAAACTCCTTCAAAAGACACAATAGGTGCAAATTCTGTGCTTTGTACTGCAGATTTTCCACAGGCATTAGTGCTGAATCTTACTATCATTGCACCATCATTATTCTCATTCATGCTGAGCCATTTCACATTTAGTGGCATGAGATGCTCAATCTTGTTAAACCATCATTTAAACGCGAAAATCTAGTGGGAACAGATGTGCGGCGAACCTCAACAAATCTCCTATAGTTCTCAGCGCTACATCGGAAAATCTTTATCAGCTTAGAAAGCAAGGATGGTAGTATCATTACATATTCACGTCCTGACTCATTGACCACAATTACATATGCACAATAATCCTGTTTCTCATCATCCTAAGACTATTTCTTCTCCTTAATACACTGTATTACATGCAAAGGATGCACACCCTATTAAGCACGATGAATAAAATGATAATCAGCTCCCTAAAGTGCAGTCTGTTGTTTGCAAGCAGTCATAAATGTGTGTAGCTGCAAACTGAAAGAGACATAACAAGAACCTTGGAAAGACTTTTGAGAATAAACTATTCTCCACATAAAAAAAACACTGCGATTTCAAGGGTAAACGCATTTGTTCTGCCTGGTTGTTTTGTTCCTTGAGACAAACACTCAAATGGCTTTTTCCTTACTTGAAACATTATCAAATTGTAAATCATTTTAAGTCATACTTGTGTCTCCTAGGCGACAGTTTTGAGATTTAGCAGGATTTCTGCTGCACATGTTGAAAGCAAGTGCGGCCAGTGCTCGAGCCTGGAAAGTGTGGCATCATCTCTGGTTTTTATATAAAATAATGAGCTGCGTGCTTGTGGTTATACGGGCACCGCTGTGCTGCAGAAATTCCCAGTGAGAAGTTTTGCATTAGCGGTTCATGCATGGTAATCATTAGGAAGATTTGTAGGCTGCTGGGTTACGCCACACATACGCCATCTTATGGCACACTAAACACATACAAACCACTTAACCTATATGTGTGAACTAAAGGAATACATTCCTTACTTTTTATGAATGTAATATTTATAATGAAAACATATCACCCTCTCAAACTTTCCAGTGTGGAAAGAATTAACAATTAATTTAATAGAAGAGAAAAGGTTTTGGTAACACTTTACAATAAGGTTAAATTTGTTAAAAAGTGACGTGACATGTGGCCAAGTATCGTGTACTCGGAATTTGTGCTCTGCATTTCACCCATCCAAGTGCACACACACACACACACAGTAGTGAGTATTGAACATAAACACACCATGAACACACACCCGGAGCAGTGGGCAGCTATTTTTGCTGTGGTGCCCGGGGTGCCACATTAGTTAACTACATTAGTTAGCATGGACTAACAATGAACAATACTTCTAAAGCATTTATTAATCTTAGTTAATGTTAATTTCAGTGTTTATAGATACATTATTAAAAATCAAAAGTCGTGTATGTTAATATTATTTAATGGACCTGAGCTAACATGAGCTAACAACAATGAGCAGTAGTATTTTTATTAACTAACACTGGTAACACTTTATTTACAGTGTCCTTGTTACATATACTTACTGTAGATTATGCATAATTACATGCAACTAACCCTAAACCAATCCCTAATCCAAACGCTAACCCTATAGTATATAGCTAATTAATATTACTCAGTTCTTAAATGGGTGGTTGATTATGATTTCACTTTTTTAACTTTGACATACTAACCCTAAAATTTACATAAACCCTGCCCCCGAGAACATGCAACATAGGGGAAGAGGCCATGTTGGGCTGCTTTAGAGAAGAGGAAGAGTTGTTGCAAAGCCATCATTCTACGCCAGACTGCTTCACCAACGAGGGGTGTAACGACTGAGACAAATCAGACACAATTATTTGTTATAGTTAACCAATAATTGTTTAAAGCTCACTCTGGGGTCTGTCCCCCATCCCCCGAGAAGTTCTCAGTTACAAGTTTTATTGCGCTAAAGAATGTTGGTTGCCACATGGAAGAGCAGAGACAAAGAGACACACAGAAAACCTGCATCTTTCCTGCATCTTTCCCACAGAAAACAGACTTTCCTGCATTAATTTATAGACAGACTGTTCTATAAATTAACATGCATATCCCCAGGAAATGGTATCCATTATTACTGTTTGTTGTATTGTACTCTGTAATGTATTCACATTTTAGGATACATTTAATGTAACTTCAATTATGCCATGTTTAGTGTCTATAGGTTCGTATCGAGAAGATTTAAATGCTTGTGTATGCAATATATCGATACCTGTGCAACACATCAGTATTACAAGAATCTTTAATAGTTCTTCTTCAAAAACTCAGCCAGTTATCTTGCTCGGTCGTAAAAGCCCTGACAGGAGGCGTGTTGTCGCCCGGAAATACAACATCTTCATTGGTCAGGTCAACCCTAAGAGGTGTGACTTTGACCAGAGGTTAAAAGCCAGTGCACAACACCCCTCCCACTCTTTTTCTTGCTTCTTGGACGACTGAAGAGACCCCCTTTTGCTGCAGGCCTCTTCAGGCCAAGGCCTGTGGACCTGCAAGGCCTGTAGGCCTAGGCCTGCAATCCAGCCATGTGCTCATCTATGAGAGAGAGAAAGAACTTTTTCCCCACTAAGAGTCAAATTAACAGCTTAAGTTGTTTCATATTACTTCATCCAACGCAGAAGATACTAACTACAACTTCGGAACGAATCATCAAGATTTCTCCTCAGCCTGCAGATCCGATGCTCCTCAGCCTAAAGGCATCTTGCAAGTATCGTACATTTGAACACTAAACAGCGATTTAGTATTAATTTGTAAACCACCTGTGTCAGCAAAGGTGTTTTATTACTGAGGAAACTGATGATTCTTTTCCAGATTGTCTTTGACTTTTTCCTGTAGCTCCATTTCCGGTCCCACTTCCGGTTCAACTCTATCATTGCTCATTTTTACCTACGTATGTGTGTGACCTGTGTGTATGTTATGTGTTTGTTAGTTTAGTTATGTGTTTGTGAGTTAGTTAATAAAGATTGTGCACAATACATGTTTGGTTCTGACTGCGCCTGCTAATAAATTGCCTCTTAAATGATTTAGATCTTGACTACATGCTCTGAGTAGTACTGTACAATACGAATGTTGTTTTTCCATAACCTGGAAATGAACATTTCTTAGAATTAATAAACAATTAACACTGAGTGTTCACTGGACGAACAGGTTAATTGATTGTAATATTAATTTTACTGTAGCTACATCAAGTTAATCTGATTAACTGATTCACATATTCATAATTAATCATAATTAATAATCATAATGAGTTATGAATAATTATTAATATTTCCCCTTTGAGTTAATTCGCTGCAGGGGTCAATTCAACGCTGGATTTGCACAAAAGATTAACATGATGGCACATGCTAGTTGATGAGTTGAATCAACTCCACAGCAGCTACAGAAATGTATCCACTAACCATTCAGAAATGTCCAGATGCATTCTATAAGATGTAACTTCTTCCTGAGTCTCTCCATCAGTGTCCGACTCCGGTTTGAACAATGTAAGGCTGAACACCGTTACTGACAATCCTCATTTTGGCTGCGTGAGATTCTCCAGCTTTGTTGTTGTTGAGCAACCGAAGCGTGAGCTGTTAAAGCTCCGCCCTCTTCTGTAAAGCAGCCAGTAGCAGCAACTAATTTGCATTTAAAGGGACATACACAAAAACGGTATGTTTTTGCTCACACCCAAATAGGGGCAAATTTGACAAGCTATAATAAATGATCTGTGGGGTATTTTGAGCTGAAACTTCACAGACACATTCTGGGGACACCAGAAACTTATATTACATCTTGTAAAAGGGGCATTATAGGTCCCCTTTAAATGTATAAGTACATTGTAACAAGGACACCTTACACTCTAAAAAAATCTGGGTTAAAATCAAACCCAGCAGTTGGGTTAAATGCTTGCCCAACCTGCTGGGTAGTTTTATTCAACTCAACTATTGTTTAAAAATTACTGTATTGCTTGCTTAAAATGAACCCAAAATATGTTGTAAATTAACATTTCTTAATAAGTTTAAGTTTAATAAGTTTAATAAACATTTAATAAATTGCTTATTAATAAATGTTCACCTTTTAATTATTACTGTTGCCTCTAGTAATTATGTGTCTGATTTGTAATTTCCAACCTATTTTGGGTTCATTTTAAGCCAGTCATATAGTAATTTAATAGTTGGGTTATGTAACCCAACCACTGGGTTTGTCCATTTTCAACCCAACTTGGTTTCTTTTTAACCCAGCATTTTTTATAGTGTACCATAACAGGTTACACTTTATTTTAAGGTGTCCTTGTTACATTGTAATTATATATTTAGGTACTGTAACGTTGTCGTGTAGATAATCCAAAGCGAGAGGGTTTCATGACGCAGGAAGACTATTCAAAGATAATTTTAATAAACAACAGGAACAAAACTATGCTCTAAAAAAAATGCTGGGTTAAAAATAACCCAAGTTGGTTTAAATATGGACAAACCCAGCGATTGGGTTGTTTTGACCCAGCAGGTTGGGTCAAACATTTAACCCAGTTTTCTTTAACTCAACTATTGTTTAAAAATTACTATTTTGCTCACTTACAGTTAACCCAAAATAGGTTGGTAATTAACATTTATTATTGTTTAATAAATGAACATTTATTAATAAGTTAATAACATTTATTAATAAATAATAATTAAATAATAAACATTTATTAAATTGTTTATTAATAAATGTTCACCTTTTGATTATTACTGTTGCTTATAGTAATTATGTGTCTGATTTTTAATTTCCAACCTATTTTAAGCCAGCCATAGTCATTTTAATCAATAGTTGAGTTAAATAAAACTACCCAGCAGGTTGGGTCAAACATTTAACCCAGCCGCTGGGTCAAAACAACCCAATTTCTGGGTTTGTCCATATTTAACCCAACTTGGATTGTTTTTAACCCAGCATTTTTTTTTAGTGTACACACTACACACAAACATAATGTTAACACGAGACAAAGCACTGAGTAGAACCAAGTACACAATCAAACTAAACATAAATGAAATTAAACTAAACTTTTATCTGTGACAAATAATGAGTAATATTAACTACATGTACTTACTAAAGGGTTAAGATTATGGTTTGGTTTAGGGTTAGCTGCATGTAATTATGCATAATTTATAGTTATTACTATAGTAACTACATGCAACGCGTAACAAAGACCCTGTAAAATAAAGTGTTACTAAATAATGTGTAACCCTAACATTAACAAATAATGACACACATATTGTTCATTGTTCATTAATGTTAGTTAATGCATTATCCTAGTATGGTCAAATGGGCATGTTCATGTTATTTTGAACCTAGAATTCCCTGGGAAACCCAATATGACTGGCAGAACTGATATTTGTTACCAAACAGAAAATGTCCAGCAGATTTGTGTGTGTTCATGTGTGTATCAAACACTTTCTTTGACATTAATCTTTTGTCAGACATTGCAGTGACAGCAACAGAGCACAAAATCTTCTGAAATAAAGTAGTGATCTAGGAAAAGGCTGTGACAGAAAAGCATGTGTTGCAAAAGTGTTCAGGAAAAGCTGTAATTTTTCATATATTGCAGTGCCTAGATGAAAATAAAATATTGAGGATCCGTCTGCAAAAATCTTTCTCGTTCTACATTTGTGTATGTGTGTTTTTATAAGGGGTCTGTCTGTCTTTATGTGTTGAAAGCTCAGTAATGTTTGTCTGGCCATTCCGAGCATCAGTCAAAGGGATTTTTAATATTCCCCTGGCATTAATAACACAAGATATGTACTGCGATTCTAAGGTTTTCTTATGTGTGCGGACACATTTTGTTTCAAAACTAATTCAATTTGGTTTCCTGTTTCCAAACTGCAGTTTTTTCTTTCTATTCAGCTTCAAAGTTCTACATATGTCAAATGTGTGAGCCAAATTAAAGGCCGAATGTCTGATATCTAGCCTTTTGAACTCATTTTGATGATAAAAGTTTGTTGACAGCAGCGGTCTGGCTCAAGCAGCATTTACTCATGCATGCTCATGAATACAGATCTCGCATGCGGTTAAGCTCATTTCCAGAGGCTGATTTTGAAATGTCCTTACTTCCTATTTAGAAATGTCAGGGCCTTTTACTATTTCCATTTGAATTTTCGCTGATCTTAAGATACTCGAGTAAAAAGTGTATGAATCAGCAGAGCATCTGTAGAGGGACGAACACTCATTAAATCATAAATAATCATGTTTAGCTATGATCTCATTACAACTACAAACAAAAATCCATCACAATTCAGAAAGTAACATCATTTTACACTGATTAATTCAAAGTATGCTCAAGAATTTATGCTGAATTATAGGAAATACACAGTAATACTGTCTGCCTTGCCTTTGGAGGAGCTCTTTTCCTAGCTACTTTAATAATCTGTTAAGACAGCTGTGAAATAGCACTAGAAATTATGCATCGCTTATGCAAATAGAATGCGTATGCAAATGGCCTTGCTGATTGGAGGGTGCAAACGAACAATAATCTCATGCTATTCCACCCAAACCACCTGCAAACCCTCAAACACACAACAATGACCGTGTCTGACATTCACAAGAATCTCTGTCCATCCCCATAGTTTATTCAAAGAGTTTTGGAGTAAGTTAATTACTTAAGACAGCATTGTAAAATTAAATTATATTCCAGGTTCAACAAGTTAAGCTCAATCGGCAAAATATGTGGCATAATGTTGATTACCACAAAAAATTACTCGCCGAGTCAAAAGTGGCAAAATGTAATATGTAATGCTTACTAACATATTATGTGTAAAGTTATATCCAGTTTTACAACTTTGTTGCCATGTCAATGCCCAAAACCCTAAAATGACAATATGACCAAAATGATGAGGACAACTTTACAGCTTAAATTATGTTTTAAGTTTCAATCAGTGCTATTTTAGTATTATTTACACTATTATAGAATTATTCTTTTTTTTTTTTAATTTTAGTTTAAGTTTTACACATTTTTATGTGATTTTGTCATTTTTTAGTGTGTATATATATATATATATATATATATATATATATATATATGTTCTGCATACCCAAGCCATTCGTGGACTTGGCAATTAATATTAACATTATAAATTACTAATAAATCCCTTGTTTGAGGTGTACCATAAAGCCTACATGATTGGTAATGCGTATGTAACTGTCCGTAATCTATTTATTTGCCAAACGACGGTAATTTTCTTTAAATCTGCCAGTTACGGAGACTTCCGGGTAATCTGATCTACAGCAGCTTTTGCGCCTTCGCACTTTTGTTATGGAACGTCATCATTGTCCCTCGTTCTCATTGGTTTGCTGGCCTATGGCGGATTACTTGGCAGGATAAGCTGTGAGCTGATAGCTTGCCCAAGAGGAAAAATGAGCTGCTGCTGAAAATCACATTTTATTTGATACAAAACTAACTAGACTTAACCAAATGGGGAAACAAATCATAACTAAAACTATTTTCATAGTATTTCATTTTCTCCATAGGGATTTTTTTTTTTAATGAAAGCTTATAAATTGTTTAAGACAGTCCTACTGTAACTAGGCCTATCAGAGGATGTTAATCGATAGTCTGTGCATTTATTAAAGTCATCAGTTTGCATAATTTGAACTTATTTTTTTTTAAAGAATACTGATAATTTTATCATAGCCTACTTATATTTATTATAATTACATTTTATTTTTTTATTTATAATAGGGTGCTAATACTAATTATGTTATACTTATTTTAGTTATTAATTTAAAAATACTTCTGGCATACATTTAAATTGACGCCGTGGTGTTTCTTATTTGTCGTGTCTGATTTAGATCTGTGTCCTAAACTGATACGTTTAAAGGCCCCGATATACTTCAAACGAAATCGAAGAACGAACTGATGTGACATCATTTCGAACAAAATCAGGCCAAAACAAGTTCGTTTTGTGTTCTTTTTGGAAGTTTGAAACGGCTTGCCAAAGCGAACTTTCAGGAAAAGTTTGCTCCAGCTGCAAAACACTTTCGTACTACCATTGGTCCGTGCCGATAACGTAAAGGTGAAGTGTGTCGTTTCTGTGACACTAGCGGCACCTAGCGGATTACAAAAATACAGCATATTTTGCAAACGCACCTTTCGCATGTCGCGCCTCCGTTAACTCAAACATCACAAAAGCTCTTACGGTTGCTTGTGAAGGCACGTCTCAACAGGTAAATATGGGCTACTCTCAATAAAAGGTCCAACATATTAGAAATACTTTTCGCTCTGTTGCTATTTGTCACGAGAGAACGCGGGCCTCTTGCATATTAGCTATAAACCCATTCAACGTAACTGCATCGCCCACATTTTTTTTACATGACACACCACACCATACTGCTCAAAACAATTAAAGGAACACTTTTTAATCAGAGAATAGCATCAAGTCAGTTAAACTCCTGGGATATTGATCTGGTCAGTTAAGTAGCAGAGGGGGTTGTTAATCAGTTTCAGCTGCTTTGGTGTTAATGAAAACAGGTGCACTAGATGGGCAACAATGAGACGACCCCCAAAACAGGAATGGTTTTACAGGTGGAGGCCACTGACATTTTTTTTCCCTACTCATCTTTTCTGACTGTTTTTCACTAGTTTTGCATTTGGCTAGGGTCAGTATCACTACTGGTAGCATGAGGCGATACCTGGACCCTACAGAGGTTGCACAGGCAGTCCAACTCCTCCATTATGGCATATCAATACGTGCCATTGCCAGAAGGTTTGCTGTGTCTCCCAGAACAGTCTCAAGAGCATGGAGGAGATTCCAGGAGACAGGCAGTTACTCTAGGAGAGCTGGAGAGGGCCGTAGAAGGTCTTTAACCCATCAGCAGGACCGGTATCTGCTCCTTTGTGCAAGGAGGAACAGGATGAGCACTGCCAGAGCCCTACAAAATGACCTCCAGCAGGCCACTGGTGTAAATGTCTCTGACCAAACAATCAGAAACAGACTTCATGAGGGTGGCCTGAGGGCCCGACGTCTTTTAGTGGGCCCTGTGCTCACTGCCGGGCACTGTGGAGCTCGATTGGCATTTGCCATTGAACACCAGAATTGGCAGGTCCGCAACTGGCGCCCTGTGCTTTTCACAGATGAGAGCAGGTTCACCCTGAGCATATGACAGATGTGAAAGGGTCTGGAGAAGCCGTGGAGAACGTTATGCTGCCTGTAACATCATTCGCCATGACTGGTTTGGTGGTGGGTCAGTGACGGTCTGGGGAGGCATATCCATGGAGGGACGCACAGACCTCTACAGGCTAGACAATGGCACCCTGACTGCCATTAGGTATCGGGATGAAATCCTTGGACCCACTGTCAGACCCTACGCTGGTGCAGTGAGTCCTGGGTCCTCCTGGTGCATGACAATGCCCGGCCTCATGTGGCGAGAGTATGCAGGCAGTTCCTCATTTTTTTCACTTTGATTTTCGGGGTGTCTTTGAATTCAGTCCTTTGTAGCTTGATATTTTTCATTTCCATCAAACGATGTGGCATCCTTTTGTTCCTAACACATTACCCAGTCCATATCAGTATAGATATCCAGCATGATATTTTTCCCCGTTGAGATCTGATGTGTTTTGTAAGTGTTCCTTTAATTTTTTTGAGCAGTGTATATTTCTGTTTAGCTTTATTTTAGTTTTAGTCATTTTAGTCTTCAACCAAGGCAACATTTCTAATTTTCATTTAAGTTTTTTAAGTGTAAGATTTCATCTACACTTTTAGCTTCATTTCAATTACTAAAAATAATTTTAATAGATTTAGTTTAGTTTTAGTTAACAATTTAGTTTTAGTTTTAATAGAATAAATGCAAGTGCTTTTAACACATTTATTATCACACTTTTTTTTTTTGTCTTGTGGACTAACAAGTCTAAATTAACTTTTGTGGTAATCAACATTACGGCAACATTTCGATTGAGTTTAACTTGTTCTGAACATTAACAAACAAATGTTCACAAACATTAACAGCTGCTGCTCTTTTTGGGGCTTGGCATGAAAGTATTTTTTGTCATCTAATTTTTCTCCCCATTCTTTTTCTGGCAAGGTCAGTTATTGGTTATTGGCTCTGGATCCTCATAAATCCTTTATACTGTACTCGATGAAAAGCAGTCTGAGTTAGAGAGTGTTCTGGCACGGCTAGACACCGGCCTGCTCGCTGCTGGATAAGAGAACTGGATCCAGCTGTGCTTGGCGAAACCTCAGTGCTTTGAGTGATGGCCAGTTAGCCAGTCTTGGTTTTGCAGCTCTGCCCCTTGTAAATGCCTCAGTATAATTAACTGCAAATCACACAGTTTGTGTAGCCATATAGAGCATCAAAGGTCAGGGAAGGAGAATTGCAAATGACCAGTCTGGGGAATAAGAGTAAAAGAGGGTCAATATTACGAGAGAGGGAGGCAATCATTTTGGCAGGAGGTGGCGTTATGGGCTCAGGGTGTGGTAAGTGGAATTGTTTACTGGCACTGGTAAACCCTAGAGAGTCAAAAAAGGGCAGTCAAACATCCTAGAGAGAGAGAGAGATGATAGGCTGTTCTCTCTAGAAAGGGGAGAGTCATTTCTAACAAGCTGTTCACTGGAGGGTGGAGTTACTTCAGTACCAGGGTCAATAGAAAATGGAGACTCGGAGAACACTGAGCACATAAAGTACCGTTGGAGTGTGATACTGAGCAGATACGCCCATAAAAATATAACACACACATACACACAACCGCACAAATAAACTTATGACCCCACATTTGTATTCAGTCTTCTTCTCGTGCTGGGAAGTTGGCCATTTTATCAGACCATTTTTAGTAGTATATTTTTATATTTTATGTTTTATGTGCCCCAGAAAGTCATTACAAAGCTTAGTAGTACTTTAGCAGCATGAACAACATTTGTGTCAACACAAATGGGCATATATAGGAGTCAGTGGTGTGCAGTGATGTTCTGAATTGAGGAGGCAAAGTTCTTTTTAGGTTTATATATACACGAAGAAGACACTAGAGTTGTCAAAAAATTCTGACTTCGGTACCAATCGGTACTGAAATTTAAAAAATGTGACACTTTGAGCACTGTTGAGGGGATTCGTAAACACCTCTGATTGGCCATTGTGTTGACGCGCTCAACAGATATGTCTGTGATTGGCTACAATGATCAACGCACGGCAGCGTTTGAAAGCACACAGAAGCGTTTTCAAGTGTTGAATCTGAAAGCGTTTTGAAAGCGGTCCGCTGATAGACGCCTGCTTTCAAATGCTCCCGTGTGTATCTGTGTAAGCACTTGGTGAAGAGCGTCATTGATGACTATTTACAACGTTTTTGAAACGTTGATCATGGAAGCCAATCACAGACATATGATGAGCACCTGAACACAATGGCCAATCAGAGGTGTTTACGAATCCGCTCAACAGCGCTCAAAGTGTCACATTTTTAAAATTTCAGTACCGACTTGGTACCGAAGTCGGTACTTTTGATAACTCTAGAAGACACAAAGAAGTACCTTTAATTTCACCAAGCTATTTGCTCACCTAACCCATCATGTTTTCAGGCCATTTCAAGTTTGATTTTGACATGACATAAAGCGGTGATAAGTGAGTTGTTTACTTACTTTTTAATGAGTCTTCCCATTAACGCCATCATTTTGTTCATTCAGACTGATTCGCGAATGCAGAACATGCACGAAAACGAGACTGGATTTATCACACAAACCAATCATAACCTATCATATTCAATCATAGCGCCAGTGTTGGAGAAAGTTACTTTTAAAAGTAATGCATTACATTATTGCATTACTCCCTAAAAAAATAACTAATTGCATTACTTGCGTTACATTACTTTTGCGTTACATTTTTCTCACCTGGGCTGGTCTTGCTTGTTTGTTTTTTAATTAAAAAAAAAAAAAGTTCTATTTTTGGCAAATGTAAAGGCCCTTTCACACCAAAAGTGAAATGAATAAGCCTCAGGCTGAAGGAAATGCATATTTATGCCTGTACAGTAGAGGGCGCAGCTCAAACAAACCTTTCAGCTGTGCTGCTATTCTGGATTGCAGAAGAACTGGATATAGGAGAAGGAAGTTCAACACTCTTATTTCTAAGGCTACGTCCACACGAAGCCAGAGCTTACCCTATCCGATCTTTTTTTTTATCTCGTCTCAAGAAATATCTGCGTACACACGAAACCACTGAAACGACTCAAAATTATGTAGTATACATGCCAGATCAGTATGTGGCGCTGTAATTCTGCAATAGAGATACACTAAAAACAAAGAATAAGACTTGGAGCATGCGCATAAACCTTGCGCGCTGTATACAAACTTTAGTAAAGGCTCGGTAGCTTCTGCAACAAGCATTTAGTACGCTATTGTTGTTGTTGCTGTTTTGTGCTGTTAGCGGTGTCTGACTAGGGTCGACACGTGGGGTGATGACATCATCGTTTCACAAAATATACGGATTGGCTGTACACACGAAAACGCAAGGACGGCGTTTTCAGATTTATCCACTCTGGGACCCGGTTTCAAAAAATAGCAGTTTCACCTTACTAAAACGCCGGATCCATGTGGACGAAACGCCTATCCGATACAAAATTTGTGCGTATACACAGAAACGCGTCTCCGTGGGCCTAAATCTAATCTAAAGTCATTTTTGCTTATTAGTATGGTTGAATTAGATCATTGAAGGTCAGCAGCAAATGCATTGGTTAATAAAGTGAGATTAAATTCATAAAGTATATTTGTGTAATTTAATATAGTTAATTATTACAGGTTTGTGTAAAATTCTGATACTGCATTTTACTGTTTTTATTCATTTTGAGGAATAATGAGTGTTTTCGTGCAAGTGAGATGAATAAATGCATGTTTACATTTAGACTAGAACTACAATAACCATCATGTTCACACAGCGCACACAACGCCTCTGCACTTTATTTCTCTCAACATGGGGACAGGAGAGCTGTCAGTCAATAAATGTGAAAAAGTAACTTGTGCTACTTATTTGAAAAAGTAACTTTTTGTTGTAAATTGAAAAAGTAATGCGTTATACTTTACTAGTTACTTGAAGAAAGTAATCTGATTATGTAACTCGAGTTACTAATGCGTTACCCCCAACTCTGCAAAGCGCGATGGAGGCATTGCCTCCTTTCATGTGACTTTTCCCCATTCATTCTCAATTACCCCCACCAAACCCACCGCAAGCTTTAGGGGGTCTGTTAAAACTCAGTGGGCTCAGGGGAGGCAAGAGAGATAGACTCTGACTGTAACTTTACCCACTGGTGTTGCTGCTGGACAGTGTCACTTTAGAAAACAAGGGTTAATACACTTTTTTTTTATGTCACATTTTGCAATATTTGCGTTGTTTTATTTTTGTAATATGGATTATTTTCTCATCAAAATTTTGAGTAGGCACTGCCTCCCTTGCCTCCTCGGAGGAAACGCTCCTGATAGAAGTCAAAAAGCTTGAGCCAACTGTGCTTCTATCTACCTACATAGTGACCTACCTACAAAATATTCTTTTTATTTCCAGATATAACTCCAGTTTTTCAGTGTTGTTTCATTCCTTTGCACCTTAACGCACAGGCACTCAAATCTTAAGAGGAAAACCGATAGAAAGTGTTCCACTGTGGTACATGGCAGGACATTAGTAACGTAACACTCTCTCGATCCCTGCTGCTCCCCTAAAACCCGAGCAGCCACAAACCTTATGGAGCAGAAAACTAAATTTGTATTTGTGTCCCACCCAGGACTGCCTGTTGCCGTTTATCTAGGATGGATGCCATGGCAGGGTCAGCTCCCTGTAAAAGCAATGAAAAGTTCAGCATTTGAATCTGAGAATGTGTGATGGAAACAGACAGATTATTTCACCAAGCCTGCATGAACCACAAACTTGAAAACTTCACTCAGAAACCAACATCAGTCAGTCAATGAGTAATAAACAAGCTAAGGGCAAAGTTGAGATTCTCACGCTCAAGACAGATAGGTTTGTGAAGGATTCTGTTTGTTGTTTGTGATTGCGTACAAATAACATCCTAGATATCTTTCCACACATGACTGTCGTACGCCAGGAACTTGTGATGTTTGTTCCAGGAATCAATTTTGTATTTATGAAGAAGCTTGGCAAGGGTGCTGAATGTAATGGCTTTTGTGGATCTTGTACAAACCCCATATGCCCTCAACTTCCTGTAGTCGCATGGCTCAGGTGGTTGGCTCAGAAAGTTCTGTGGTCCAATAAGCATTGCTCCTTTAACAGCTGGGCAACTTGCATCAAGATGAATGGGAATTCTGACATATAGCTTTCTCCAACTATAACAGTCCCTCTTGCTCTCCAAGGATGTTGCCAGGTGGTTAGGGTTTGGCAAAGGTGAAAGGGGGGCATCATTCTGTTGGGTGAGAAGCGAGAACAGTGAAGGCAGTGTCTCAGAAACAGAAAGCACCTGTAGTCTCTCTGAATCCAGTCATAGAAACCAGCTCCACATTTTACTGGCCATACAGAATGATAAAGAGCCATGAGAATTTTAGTCAATGGGACATTAGCTAACGTTGTTTATATGACTTTGGAAGGGTAAGAAAATGGAGAACACATCTTAAGTGCAAAACAATGAGTTCAGCCAAAGTGACTTCAAAATAATGTAAACAGTTCAGATCCTTTCAGTTTCAATGTAAAGTTCCCACGTTTCAACAGGTCTAAACTGTTGTGAAATATTGTAGCAGTAAGTAGTAAAAATAATATAGACAAAATGAATGAATGAATATAATACATTTTATATATTGCAAAAAGAAAAAATATATATCATTTTTACTTTTAAATTAAAGTTCAATCTGCAATGTGAAAATTCAAATGTAAAACTTAAGTTGTTGTTACCGTATTTTTAACTGTAAAGTGTTTTTTACCATAATTTTTACAGGTGTGAGATGGTGTAAAAGTAAAATAGGTAAACATTGTCACAATTAAATATCCAGTACCAACCAACCAATATATATCCAATATATTAGGGGTGGGCGATACTGCAAAAATAAATACAGTAAATACAGGGCGAGTACTTTTAAAAGCGTTCAGTTGAACTTACATGTACTTTCCCTGGAAAGGAAAGCAGTATGTCATGATTTATGAGGTGAATGCCTCATTAATATGCTAAATCTTGATACATTTTCATGACCACTAAAAGATTTTGTGATTTGTGCTCTCGGCGTGCCGAGAACATAACACAATCCATTTGAACTTGTAATGATCAATTTAAATAAATTTAATTGCACAAACTAGCCTAATTAAAATAAATGTTACATGTACACTACTGTTCAAAAGTTAGGGGTCAGTAAGATTTTTAAAGGATTAGTTCACTTTCAAATGAAAATTAGCCCAAGCTTTACTCACCCTCAAGCCATCCTAGGTGTATATGACTTTCTTCTTTCTGATGAAGAGCTGAAGAAAGTGCTTCCATCTACATCCATCCATCATAAACATACTCCACTCGACACCGGGGGGTTAATAAAGGCATTCTGAAGCGAAGCGATGCATTTGTGTAAAAACTATATATTTAACAACTTATGAAGTAAAATATCTAGCTTCTGCCAGACCGCCTTCCGTATTAAAGTTACAAAGAAAGTGTAAACTGGCTTCGCATCAGTTACACTTTTTCCATAAGTTGAATAGGGTTAGGACGTAGCATAAGCTTTTTGAACTGCCAGAGTTTTACACTTTCTTCGTACATTGTTTATGGAAGGCGGTCTGGCGGAAGCTAGATATTTTACTTCATAACTTGTTAAATATGGATTTTTTTTTTTTTTTTTTTACACAAACGCATTGCTTCGCTTCAAAAGGCCTTTATTAACCCCCTGGTGTCGAGTAGAGTACACGTTTATGATGGATGGATGTAGATGGAAGCACTTTCTTCAGCTCATACTCGTGACCCCCGTTCATGATGGCTTGAGGGTGAGTAAAGCTTGGGGTAATTTTCATTTGAAAGTGAACTAATCCTTTAATGTTTTTGAAAGAAGTCTGTTCTGCTCAAAAGGGGTGATTTATTTGATCAAAAATATTATTAAATTTTAAAGTAGGCTATCTGTTTTCTATTTTAATATATTTTAAAATGTAATTTATTCCTATGATGCAAAGCTGAATTTTCAGCATCATTACTCCAGTCTTCAGTGTCACATGATCCTTTAGAAATCATTCTAATATGCTGGATTTGATGCTCAGGAAACATTTCTTATTATTATCAATGTTGAAAACAGTTGTGCTGCGTCATATTTTTGTGGAAACCATGATACATTTTATTCAGAATTATTTGATGTACGAAGTTAAAAGAACAGCATTTATATGAAATAGATTTTTTTGTAACAATGTAAATGTCTTTGCTGTCACTTTTGATCAATTTAATACATCCTTGCTGCTTAAAAGTATTAATTTCTTTAAAAAATCTTACTGATGTCAGCCTTTTGAATGGTTGTGTACACTTTCAATTTGTTTACTGTAAAATAACTCACGATTGTTTCTGTCATCTAAGCAATGTTCAGGGCTCCATTTCACAAACGCATCACAAGCAATCATCGTATGCTTATAATGCTTTTAGGAAATGCAGCCCTATTTGAACAAGCACTGTGAGCGAAGCGTCAGCAACGAACGCTTTCTGTGATTGATTGGTTCCGTCTTATATGTTCAGATGAGCAGGAGAAATACTTCTATCCTACACAATTATTCACTATTTTTCCACACTCAAAAAAATAGCTCTTTGGCTGAACATGATTCAATCATGGACAGTGGTTCCACATGACCAAAACAAGTAAAACCAAATAGAATCAACCATGTACAATTAACTAGAATCAACGGTGTTCATTTAACTTGAATGAATGGTTTTAGTTTAACTTAAAGGGGACATCGGATGCAAAATTCACTTTTACATGGTGTTTGGACATAAATGTGTGTTGGCAGTGTGTCTACACAACCACCCTATAATGATAAAAATCCACCCAGTGCTTTTTTTTTTTAATCCCCACAAATCATAAGCACTTTGTCAGATCAAGCAGTTCACAGATTTTTGGCAAAGTGACGTAAATTCGCACAGGCTCCTCCCACGACTCTTGACGGACACTGACGTTTTAGCATAGACACGCCCTGAGTGAGCTGGAAATAGACAGTCCGCCATTGTTTCGACGACGCTGTTGTGTCGGGGAATGTCTGTGCAGTGTGGTATGATTTTCCAGCAAACGACAACAAACTCTGACGTAATCTGACCTGGCCACGAACCGTTGCCATGACGACGAGCAAGTCCCTTGCAAAGACTGCTGTTTGATCGCGCCGGCGCCTCACGCACACACAACAAAGCACTGCAAACGTGACATCGCAGCTTGTTCATTATCAAAATAATACAGTCGAACAAACATATATGTCGTCATTTCTATTTAGAACCTTCTCACTGTAATTCATAACTGCACGTTTATAATGAACAATGCATTAAGGTGATTGTCTTATTACAAACTGTGTACATTTTATGTAAAGATAACATGGTAACACTACAATAAGGTTTATAAAGGTGTTAGTTAATGACTAACAAGTAATTTTCAAATGTATTTTAATCATTTTTGAGCATTTATAACTGCATAAATAAGAATGGTGAGTTCAATGCAATACCTGCCAAATAGTGTTTACAGCCCACCCGCTGATGATAGGGGTGGGGTGAGCAGTAGCTCATTATCATTTAAAGGGACATGCACCTAAACAGCTTGCTGTGAACAGAGCTGTTTTTGAAAAGGTAAAAAGGGTGTTTTTTTTTACACAACCATTCAGAAATTTTAATCAAAGTATGTTATAGACTTTCCATGAAGACCCTAAAGAATCATAATAACTTGTGGAAAATTGGCATCTGATGTCCACTTTAAATAAATGGTTTTCATTTAAAAACCCCCATTTGCAAAGCATGATGGGAAGTGAAAGTCCTGTTTGATTGGGTTACTTGATTGAAACAGGTTATTTCAAAATGAAAACATCGAGTTAAGTCAAAGAGTAACCGTTTCAAGTCAATTGAACATGAAGCAGTCACATTTGAACCAGAAACCTGATACAAAAATCAGCTTATTTTATGCACAGAAAAGGTGCTAATTAAATAAAATTGCTGATTAAAAAAAAAACACCTTAGGATCGATATTTTTATGTGAGGATTGATACTTTCGATACAACCTCAGTATTGAAAGTATCGATATTTCAGGATCGATCCGCTCACCCCTTCAATATATGCAATATTGGCTGATAACCAATATGGTGCCAATATATAGTGCATCCCTAAAAAACACAGGGCAAGTTGATCTTCCATAGTGTGTGTGTGTTCACGGTGTGTGTGTTCAATACTCACTGCTGTTTGTGGGCACTTGGATGGGTGAAGTGCAGAGCACAAATTCTGAGTATGGACACCATTATTGCCTACAAGTCACGTCACCAAAGTTTTCAGGCTGTAGAAATGGTGTCGCTTGGCTGCTTTTGAAGAAATCAAACTGAATGTGAGCAGAGCCTAATTTGGAGTCGGAAAAAAAATAGATAATTTTCAGAATTAATTAGCAGATGCACTATAGCTGAACTTGCACCTCTAAAGAGAAAATATCGTTCAGAAAACCTTCAAAGCAGCTTTGTGAGGCTGGGAACTTTGAACAAGTGCTGCAAGAAAAAAAAGCAGTTCACTCTTTTCATGACCTGTGCTGCCTTAAAGATTTTTGAAGGTGCTCCATTAGCATTCAGTGAAGCTCTGAGTAGTTATTGAACAAATGTGCACTTGCTGAACATTACTTTGCCTCCTTAATCTGGCTCCATAATGGTCTCCATAGAGAATTTGATCCTGAAAGGTTACAAACAGCCTCCTGACGTACTACATAAATAATATCAATACTGTAGGATACCTGGAGCTCTTGTGTCCCATAGCAAAAGGGATTTTCAGGTGAACGTGGAGGCAGTGATTTTGTCTGCCATTCATTGCAAATTGTCTCACTGGTCCAACAAAACAGACCTCATTCTCTGAGTATGTATTGATAAGAACCCTTTCACCGAACACAACAGACCCTGGCAGATGGGATGTTTACATTGCCAATAGGGAAAAGGAAGAACCAAGAAATGCACAATGAAATCAAAGAAGCTCAAATCTTTCCCATCTTGGTGAATGAAACTGCAAATGTCTCTCCTAAGTCCTTGGCGATTTACGCATTAAAATGGAGATAACAGAGAAAATTAAAATTTAAGATATCATCAGACAGAATATATGGAAAATGTTTTATCTGCCCAGTTTGAGAAAAGTATGAATCCCCAAATCTGTTTCAGAAATGGAGAAAATAGTTTACTTACAGTCAATAAACTTTATCGGTTTATTTTAGGCACACTGCCTGTATTTTGTCTCAACATTATGTGAGTTTTTTTTAAAACATATTCACAGTTATATTCAATGAGGATCAGACATTTTGCTGCAAGTCAAAAGTCTGACTACATGAGGATATACATTTTCATTGTTTGAAAAAGATGGCAAGTGAAGAAAGGGCCATCTGAACAAAGCACAAGCATCAAATACTGCATCTATTCGTCATAAAATCTGCATCTATTCATCATGTAATCATGTAATTTTCATTGCAGTATGTCACACATCAAGAAACCAACAATGATTAAGGGATTCACACAGTTGTTCTGGTTCAGTAAGATCTTGCGGCTGCACTGACCAGAAATTTGATTGATATAACAAACCGTCAGTAACATGAGCACAACACTCTCTGTGCCTGAGGGAATGGAGAGGCTTTTATGAATGATATATTGTCTATTTCTGGGATATTTTTGAGAAATGAAATAGCTATACATCAAATAACAGCATAACAGGCTAAAAATAATAATAAAATAAAATAATAAAAACAAAACATACTGTATACATTAAGTGTGTTGTTTAATGTTTGCATATTGGGAAATCTTTCTCAAATGCATTCCACTTTTGCACGTTGCATTTTTGTTTTTCCTTTTCCTTTTGCTCTTCATTATTTTCATTAAAGTAATCTATTCCGCAACAGCTTTGTGTAAGGGTCTCTTAAAATATCTATATTATATTGTAATTTGATGCTTGTAAAATATAAATTTAGTAAAACCAGGATTCGTACATATTTTCTATTTCAAAATTCCATACTTTTCAAGACTCAAATTTCCAAACCTCTCTGTAGATTTTTCAGACCATATTTAACATAAATGGTTCATACAGCATTATTTTCAGCATTATATTTGTATATGGGCCATTCTACAGAATTGGTGCAAACTGCTGTCCCACAACCAAAAAAACACATTTAAAAAGCATTTAAGTATTCAAATCTTAGATGTTTACTAAGATCCTTCTATTATCTATTGAATCCCACAATAATATTTAAAATATCAGTAAGCTTAATATATATAAAATCATCATTTATTGGGTACTTTCAATAGGGAGGTGGCTGTCCCAAACCCTAACCCTTAAATTTCAACTTGTGAAAATTATATTGAAATAATTTTTGCAATTTTTCCAATTTTTAGTCCATTGGCTGAGACTGATTTGAACTACACCCCTACATTTTTGATCAGGAAATATTCCTGTGTTCCTCCCTCTCATAGCTTCTCTTTCATAGTAAATAGGTACCATCATTTTGACTTAAATGTGCTCAAATGTCTGAAAATCTGTGTGGAACTTTAACATCACTACCAAACACCTTTTTTCTGCAATTAGGCAAACTTTTTTAGGTGTTATTCCATAAAATTTAGTTTTTATGTGTACAGCTGTTCAGAACTGTGCTGGTACTGATGTACTGATTATCATCTTTGAGCTAGGCTCAGAAGTATCTAAAATTGTCACTACCGAAACAGTCACAACCGAAACAAAATCATTGTCTTTTGATGTTTTTTCGATAAAATTTAGTTTCTGTGTGTGTACAACTGTTCAGAACTGTGCTAGCTAACCACATATCAAAAAAATATTTAAAATTGTCACAACCGAAACTTCATCACATGTTTCGGTCGTGACTGTTTCGGTAGTGAAATCATTGTTTTGGTAGTGACAAAAGGGAACATATAATCGTTTATTTGGGGAAAATAAACAAAATTTTAGTGAAGTTATGCAGATCATTAGAATTATAGTATGTTTTATTATGCAAATCATTAGTGTTTTAGTATGTGACTTAAAATCCTGTAATGTGATGTGGTCGCTACCAACACATTACTGTCACTACCGAAAATGTGCAGTCATGACCGAAACATGGGATGTTTTGTCAAATATAAAGTATATTGAATTATCAACTAAGATGTTATTATAGTGTTTGGTTCAATGTATAGTCAAACTAATGAATCCTTAACTTTGAAATTAGTATGATAAACTTTATGCCTTTTACAAAGAAAGATTGAATTCAAAATACAACAAATCTCATAAATTACACTTGAAATATTGTTAAAATTGTAATTGTTATTGATTTACCTGTGAAAACTTTTTTTAAAACATAGCAAAAAATATATTTACAAGGTAGATGTAAACAAAACCTTAATAGGTCAATGTAACCTTTCTTATTAAATTATTTATTATTGTGTTTCGGTAGTGACAAATTTGAGGAGAGGAAAAATATTCCAAAACTTTCTAAAAATACAATACAAGAATTAAATGTACAATTACTAGAAATGTGTACCTTGGATATTATACAATTTGCATACATACAAAATTTGTGGAAAAGACTAACTTTTTTCAAGACGTTTCCAACTCTGTCTTTAAACCAATTTGGTGGAATGGCCCATATATAGTACAATCATCTGTAAATACTTTTATTTTCTGTTTTTTTTTTTTTTCTTTCCCACTGATTTCATGCACTTACGTGATTTGGAAAAAAAAAAAAAAAAAAACGCTTTATAACCTGCATATATTCACCTCTGACACATCGGTTTGATGTAAATGTGATCTGATGTTGCACGATCACCAAACAGCAAAGTATAGTCTGATTTAGAAGATCGTTTTCTCCTTTGTATGTTGCTGGTTTGAGCGGCATTCCAGTAAACAGTCTTTTAGAGAAGTTCAAAAGAGACTCGCTTATGATAAAGACAAACAGTTTTGCGTAATAAAAATTCATTCAGTTGACAATCCATTATTTCCATCAAGAGGTGCATCAGTTTTTGATCAAGATCTTGTATTGACATTGCAAGAGGTGAGCACTCTGTAAAGTCTACTCCAGCACATCCCAAAGACTTTCAATGAAATTAAGGACTCAGAGGTGACAATTTATGTGTGAAAATGATTCTTCATGCTCCCTCCCAACAATTCTTGTCATCCTGGAATCTGGCCATGATGTGTCTTCCTACATGGTTGTTTAAGAAATAAAAAGCTACTCCATCTTTTATTGTAAGAACCGTTGCCAAACATATAACATGCTAGAAACATAATAATCACTGTAACAATGATCCATTCATAGACTCAAGTATTTGCCTATTAAAATACAAACAGCGTTATTTTATTTTTATTGTTTTATTTATTTATTTATTTATTTATTTTTTTGCCAGGCAGTGTAAATGTATTTTTAGAAATTGTTCATTTTATATTTTAGAAAACTGAATAGTGTGGAAACAAAACAAATTTTCCATACTCTTTTTTTTTCCATACTTATCCAGACCTGGAAATTACTCAAATCAAATTCCATACTTTATCAAACTGCGTAGGAACCTTGTAAAACATTGATTCTGAAGCCATGTGATTTGTGACATTCAGATGTATGATAATATCTTACGTTTTCTGAGGCTTGACAAAAACAAAGGTTTAGGTGCTGTAGAAAAGTCCTGATCAAACTGAGCCTTTTTCATGCATCACTATGAAATGTGTTTTCATAGCTGTTAATATTATGGTAATGTAATATATGGAAGGTCCAGGTTGGTCTGTGTTTGTGTATGAGATGCTTTGCTTTTCTGCAACAGGTGATTAGAAGTGTGATGTGGAATATATTAGCATTAACAAAAACACATAGGCTGTCTGTGTTGAGGTTTGCGTGCACCTTTTCATTCAAAAATTTCTTCTGTGAATCTTTGATCTCGCTCTGACTGCTGTAGTGATTATGAAGCCATGAGAGTGCATGCATTAAACACAAGGTCTGACACTAATCTTTTATCCTGTTCACCTTTGAGACACAACATACTGAAGCAATATGATATTTTTTCAGCAAATTCCAGTGTTTCTCACATCAGTCCACCCAGGGGTGTATTCAATTTTTCATCAGGGGTTGTAAATTAGAAATGCAATGTGGTCAGTTCTGTCCAGGAATGTACTTTGAAACTGCAGCTTGCCAAGCTATAACCTAACCGTAATTTAAGTTAATCTATAGTCAAGCTACCCCTTTAAAAAAAGAAGTTAGCTGCAATTCAATCTTCTAACAGTGAATCTATTTACTGTTCAGGAGAGCTCATTTGATTATTCTCTAAGCTCATTTAGCTATAATGCTACATGCTAATGCAATGTGACATTAAAAATGTGTAACAGTCTTTTTTTGGTGACTTTTATTTTGACATCATGTATGTTAAAGGTCTCTAGAATGCACCAATAGAGTGGTGGAACTATGATGCATTTTTGTAGGCCAAAACCCGGAAGCGAGTTAGCATTCTAGCACTTCCGGTTCCATTGTCCAAAAGTCAATGTTTTTTTTAATGGATTTTTGGTTAAATGGCTGAAATAAGGTCTGTGTTTAACACAAGCTCAAGATACTTCCACGTTTTATTCTATAACATAAAATATACCAGTATTAAACTACCTGTGATTTTTATTTTTTTTTTAAGCTGTTACATGTCTTGAAAATGACGGTTGCTAACAAGTGGCTAAATCGGACTACAGAGGCTGTCGGCGACATTAAACGTCATCACGCCAAACAGTTAAGCTCAGTCCGCTTTTACAGCCTAGTTAGGCTTATAACTGCGCTCTTACAAACTATTGTAATTCAAACTTTCAGGGAAAATGTCTTCAGATAAAGATTGAAAGAGTTGTCGGAAGCGTAGTGTTGGTGACGTTGGAATTGTGCGACCGTGGTGTAGTTCGCTTATAGCCTACCTTTAGCATTTTGCTTCTGGCGACTGCATTTAGGCTTCAAAATTCATAAAAGTTGTGTTCATCTGTGAAAATTATCTTGATGGACAAAACGTGCAAGTATCATAAACTTTTGTTGATCACAGAGCTTATTTTTTGCGATAATCCAAAGGCATATGGGAAAATCCTATTGGGTTTTTGTTGAGGGAACCAGCGTGATGCTAACTGCCGATTGGCCTAAAAGTGACGTCATAGTTCCACCAATCTATAGCGCTCATGTTTCCTTTGTCAATATTGATTGACCATGTTGATGACTCTCTTGTTTAGTTCATTTAGTCAAGCCAAGCTTTTTGTTTAATTCATATCTTGATTTTGATGGCTTGGTTTTCTCACTTCCTCAAATTAAACCGCATATACTTTGTCATGCATTTATATACTGCTACTCTTTGGGAAGCATTGCTTGTTATTGGAAAAAAAAACTATACTACTTTGAAAACTACTGCCAAACTACTAAAAAAATGTAATAACTGGATCTTTCCAGGAGACTGTCTAATATGTTAAAGAATCTAGTCAGTAAATCTAACAGTTCACTAGGATCAAATTCAGTTGGTTTAACCTGAAACAATAAGACTCTGTTCTTAAAGCAGTGTTTTATAGCATTCTGTTGCGGCTGCATTCACACCTGCTGGGTCTGGAATGCTCTCAGGAGTGTCTTTTCACCAGACGGACCACTGTTTTTGTTGCTTTTTCAGCTCTTGGACCTATCAGCAGCAGGCTGCCATCAGGTTCTGATCTCAGAGATAAACTATATATCAAAGTAATGACCATTCCTGCTCCGTCAATCTTCAGTTATTCACCATAGTCAGGTATTGCACAGGACTTAGTGGCTGCAATAGTCATATTTCCTGCTGACAGTTTTAGGAAACAGTTTCCTAGAACATCATCTTTTGAGGCAGAGGAGCAATGTGACGTCACTGCTGACTCAATTCTGGAAAGGTCAGCATTATTCAATATTTCAGATTATATCAAATTGTCCAGTCCAAAGTTGGCTTCTTCTTTTTCTTTTTTTCCCGTTCGCAAGAAAATTGATGTATCATAAATAAAGCCAAGCATGGCTCGACATTAACATAAATTGAATTTTATATTCAAATAAATATATGCACAGTGGGTTACAGAGTGAAGCACAACACTTTAATTATTTATGCAGGTTTTGTGTTTCTTCCAGCGTCTCAGAGCATCTCCGTTCACAGTAAAATGCTGCTCCACACGAACACAGTCTCTGCATGTTTGGGTTTCCAATATCATGCATTTGGGAATGCATATTAAAATCTGATGCATTTTGTTTCATAGTGAAGCGTTGTACTGTTATCATGTACATGCGTGAAGCTAGTAGTTATCAGTTGCTAGGTTAACAAACTCTATCTCTGCATATGCTGTGAGTTTGGCTTGCTTTTAACGTTCTTCTGGGAATGCATTGTGCGTCATTTCACCAGATATAAACCTAAGCCAACACAGGAGAATACATTAGTATGTTTCTAAATTGCGAATTGTTGTTCATCACGATTTCAAAATAAAAGTTTAAACCCTCACTTTGAGTTTGATGTCCACATGTTCTTATTCAAAATAATTACAGTGGCTGAAGCATTTCTATTGTGAAGAAGTGGCCTAATATTAAATTTTAAAGGATTAGTTCACTTTAAAATGAAAATTATCCCAGGCTTTACTCACCCTCAAGCCAGGTGTATATGACTTTTTTCTTTCTGATGTACACAATCAGAGTTATATTAATAAATATCCTGACATATCCAAGCTTTATAATGGCAGTGAACAGAACCAACGAGTATGAGCTGAAGAAAGTGCATTCATCCATATTTTAAAAAATCCATATTTAACAAGTTATAAAATAAAATAACTAGCTTCTGCCAGACCGCCTGCTGTATTCAACTTACAAAGAAAGTGTAAAGCCTCTCGCGGTTCAAAACATTTACACTGCGTCTTACGCCTTCCGTATTCAACTTATGAAAAAAGCCTAACTAACGCAATGATTTTTCTTACACAAATGCATCGCTTCGCTTCAGAAGGCCTTTATTAACCCCCCGGAGCCGTGCGGAGTACATTTATGATGGATGAAGACACTTTCTTGAGCTTCAAACTCGTTGGTTCTGTTCACTGCCATTATAAAGCTCGGATATGTCAGGATATTTATTAATATAACTCCAATTGTGTTCATCAGAAAGAAGAAAGTCATATTCACTTAGGATGGCTTGAGGGTGAGTAAAGCTTGGGCTAATTTTCATTTTAAAGTGATTTAATCTCTTGAGTGGACATTTGAATTAAATGTTGTTTGGCCAATATTAAACAAGGATTTGTGTATTGTCATACACCTAATAAAAAATAACTTCCCATCAACACAATTGTGGCCAGTGAAAATGCTGAGTGGCTTGTAACTTTGGAAAACAACTAGCCACAGTGGCTGGTAAACAAAAAAGTTAAAGGGATAGTTCACCCAAACATGAAAATTCTGTTATTAATTATTTACTCACCCTCATGTTGTTCCAAACCGGTAAGACTTTCGTTCATCTTCGGAACACAAATGAAGGTATTTTTTAATAAAATCTGAGTGATTTCTGTCCCTCCATTGACAGCTACGCAACTACCACTTTGATGCTTCAAAAAGTTCATAAAGAGATTGTAAAACTAATCCATATGAATTGAACGGTTTAGTCCAAATTAGTCCAAGACACGATTACTTTATATGATGAACAGATTGAATGTAGGCTTTTATTCACATAAACATTGATTAGCGAACATGAACAGAAAATTAACCGAACCTGCTTGACACGCAAGAACAACCCTCTTCCGGAAGCTCAATTCTCTTTATGAACTTTTTGAAGCGTCAAAGTGGTAGTCACGTAAATGTCTATGGAGGGACAGAAAGCTCTCAGATTTCGTTAAAAATATCTTTGTGTTCCGAAGATGAACGAATGTCTTACAGGTGTGAAACGACATGAGGGTGAGTAAATGATGACAGAATTTTCATTTTTGGGTGAACTAACCCTTTAATGTCAAGCCCTGAAGCCATGACAATTGATTTGGTATTTCCATATAGGATAAAAGCCCTAGGTATATATACACATTTAAAATATATTCAAGTAGAAAACATAGATTTTAAATAGTAATAATATTTCACAATATTACTGTTTTTACTGTATTTTTTCATCAGATAAATGTATTTTGTAATGTGCATAAAATGTATTTTGGTAACACTTTAGTATAGGGAACACATATAAACTATTAACTACGACTTTTCCCTCAATAAACTCCTAATTTACTGCTTATTAATAGTTAGTAAGGTAGTTGTTAAGTTTAGGTATTGGGTAGGATTAGAATGTAGAATAAGGTCACGCAGAATAAGGCATTAATATGTGCTTAATAAGTACTAATAAATAGCCAATATTCTAGTAATATGCGTGCTAATAAGCAACTAGTTAAAAGACCCTAAAATAAAGTGTTACCTGTATTTTTATGCAGCCTAGTTGAGCATAAGAGACTACTTACAAAAAAACATTAAAATTTGACCGATAGTGTCTGTATATATGTGTTTATATATGTACTATACGCGAAAGTATTGGAATTATTCATCAGTAAATAAACTGTTTTCTGTGAGTACAAGTGGCTGGTTATAATCAGCACAATCAGTGAGTAGAAAGAACAGTGTGACTTTCTATTTTTTCCATTAATTAAAAATAAATTTTTCAGCCCATTACCATCCCAAAACAAATAAGACAATGATTAAATAAACAGACCTGAACAGATTCAAAACACTCAAATGGGGGGGAAAAGACCCTTAAGTCACTGTTTCTCATAGGTACAGTCAGTTGAACGGAGACACGCTGACCTTATGAGGTATGAGGTTATGAGCTCGATGTAGCAGAACAGTGTAGTTTAGGGATGAACTGTTTTGATAATGGAAACGTCTCAGTGTCGCTCCGTGAACCCTGAACAGAGAGCACTGTGCACCATTTATCATCTCATACTGTGAGAAACAGCAGTAGGTCCTGTGATTAAACTAGAAAGGTTTCATGCAGTGCCAAAAATATTAAAAACAATAGTCTTATGCCAGGTTCAGACTACACGATATCAGCCCAATTTTGGCACAATTCGTTTGACGTACGGTGTTGTGGTGATTTGTAAAGATGTCAATGGGCGTCATGATGCAAGAATCAATCGTTTTGTCTCGTCTAGTGTGTCACGGTGGACGACAACAAATGCTGTATTTGCGACATTTCACAATATCATAACAGAAAGACTAGCATGTTTTTTTTTGTTTGTTTGTTTGTTTGTTTGTTTGTTTTTTCGGTCCTCCACAATGGGTTTCTGTGATTTTGACTAATATGAGCACAGAAGCTCTTCCATATATGGGTCAATGACGTGACGGGTCTTTTTTTTTTTTTTTTTTTGTCCAAAGGCCTTAATAATAAAAAAACAAAACAAAGATATGACATCCAAAGTATGTAAAGTAGTATAACTAGATCTCTTTTATTGAATCCAAAAGGTTTTAATTATATTTTGCTACATATATAGGTATTTTAAATATTTTGAAGTGTCAGAAGGTAATTCGGTTTAAACGTCCAATACAGCCATTTCATTTGTGATTAAAATATCTTAAAATGTAATAAATGTATATTTTTTTTTTATTCTGGCATGATTTTATAACATCATATATCAACATAATGCAAAATGGTATTAAAATTATGCGTAGAAGTCGTTGCTTTGTTATGAGAAAGAATGTCCGGAAAAATGAATTTCATTGATGTCATTCGGAGTAACCAATATAAAGGGACCATTTTGGATCAAGTCATACGGTCAATATCATATGACAGGATGTGACATCATTCAGACGTCTGCAAAGGACCACATAGTTGTAAAGCAAAGTAACTAACTCGCTTTTAACTATTTGAAAAATTCATGTTTTCACTTGCTCATACGCATGTCCCAAAACATCAGGTCATTCGGTACAACCGCTATAAAACATGGAAAATGTAATATTTTTAAAACTTATACTAAATATAAAATGTTTGATTGTCCTAGCTAGATATCAGCCTGTTAGCATTGTTTGAAAATATCATCATTTGATATAACCAAAAGTGTCATTCGGTAAAACCGAAATTTTGGTTAAACCAAATGACTTTTTTGGTGACAAATTTTGCCCATCTTGTAAAAAAAAAAAAAAATGACAAAAGCAGTGTTAATTGATTATAAAAAAAAAACACATAATCTCATTGTTAACACTTAATAAAACTTCAAAATGAATTATATCTCCATTACACTTTTAAAAACCTTATTTGTCAATGACCCATATATATATATATATATATATATATATATATAATCATTGATAATAATAATAAATGTTTCTTGTCTGAAGGATCATATGGATACTGGAGGAAAGTTCAGCTTTACCATCACATGAATAAATTGGTGACTTAAGGTTAGCATAAAAAATGGTAATTTTACTATTTTGCTAAAATCAAGCCGATAACAATCTTGACAATCTGATTACATAAATGTTTTGAAAAAAATATATTCCTTCTAGTTCATTTGTCAAACTGGAAATCAAAGATTAAGTTGAGCGCCAGCCACTCAACATTGCATTGTGGGATATACATACAGAAATTTCAAGAAGAAGATGGTATGTTATTCTCAGCATAGCCTCAGACAGACTGACGGCTGGTACAAAGATTTACTTAAAAAAAAATCGGAGGATCTGGTCATTATCCTAAGTGTGTAAAGTGTCCCTTCCACCACAGAGACAGATAAGATTGCAGCTTCATGCAGTCATTTCCACGGTTGTCATTCTAGTACTAAGTATATCATGATGGAGAACCACAGAGTGTTAAAGCTGAGCCAATAATCACAAACACGCAACCACATGAAAAAAGCTCTACTGCCATGTTGAAACAGATCCCATGCCAACACTAATACAAAGAGTGTGTGTTTAAATTTGAAACGTCCCTGTACTTTAAGCAATCCAGGCTATTTACTGGTTACTCAGAGAAAGTTCATTCCATCTTTAATCGACTGTAAACCCAGAAAAGTAGTTTTTAAAATGGGTTTTCACAGTGCTTTATAAAAATCAGACTAATCTGATGCTGGGAAATGACTGTAACAAGTGAGATTATCACAGACTGTGTCATTTTAGGATTTAAAAAAAAAATAAAAAATTCTGAGTCTTAGGTCTCTGGTTTTATCTCCTTCAGGCTACATTAACCTGTTTCTCACGGAAAAGTGACAATTACAGTTTATTGGCTGAGCTGGGAAAGAACCGGGGAAACTCAGACAAAGCTGAATAACCATTGCAAAATTAAACTACATCACACTCGCCTCAGTAAGTGTTTTTGGACCAGACTTCTCTATAAGCTTAAAGCGGTACAAAAACATATGGTCTGGGTTGTATAATACCTGGAACACTGGAATTAAATGGAATCTCAATGGCAGCTGCATTTTTTTCGTATGTATTATTTTAGTACTTAGTATTGCACTACTATTGCTTCGTAGCTAACAGGCAATTTTGATTTCATGGCTTCTTTATGTCTTTATCTCTTTCCCTTATAATGACTTCAGAAATGAATCTCCAGAGCCACACAAACCTTTATTGATGAGCTGTAGAAGCTCATGTGAAGGTTTTGCCTTCATTTTAAGAGAAAGAAGTGATTTCTTTGGAATGGTGTTATGATTTTGAAAGGATTTGTAGAGGAAAGAGCAGCCCACACAGACATTCAGCAGTATAAACACAGGAGGCTCACATCATCCTGTACTCTGATTGGCTGGCTGTTCAAGGCCATCAGTGAAAGAACCACACTCAGCAAGACATTTGGTTTGTGTGTACTATAGGATTAGAAGTGCACACAGTGTTTCAATGCTCAGAGTTGTGGCATGAGTACGGATAATTGTTGTGGCAGGGCTGAAAGTTTGTCAATGTGTGTGTATCCATCATAACACTATTGTACTTCCCTTTCATTGTTTGTAAGATATGTAATGTATTGTACTGAACTTCCCTCTCTCACACACACACACACACGTCATCACTTGCAGTGCTACTTTTGATTCTTCATTTCGAGCACTCACACAGCAGGGATTTTCTGACATTGTCAGAATTTTGTCTGAGGATAAAATTCAACAAAAAGGCAATTAATCAGCCACCAGTGAGCATGTCACATTAAGACTGCCAGTTGTAACCAATGATGAAAGACATTGCAGGGCAAAATTGAAGAACTGTACAGTTTGCACTTAGTTAAAGACTAGCACTTGGTCAGGTACAAATGAGCACAATAGCGCTGGACAAATCAAAGCAACATAATTTTTTTTTTTACAATTTAATGACTTTTCTTAAAAGTAGTATTAAAAAAAATCAGTACATTTAAGAATTCACTTCAGTCTTCATTGTCACATAATCCTTCAAAAATCATTCTAATATGCTGATTTGCTGCACAAGAAACATTTCTTATTATCATCAATGCTGAAAACGGTATATTCTGCTAAATATTGTGGAAAACAAGATACACTAAAAGTTTGGGGTAAGTAAGATAGAGTTTATACTTTTATTTAACAAGGACGCACTGAATCGGTCAAAAGTGACAGTAAAGACATTTCTAATGTTGCAAAAGATTTATATATATATATAAATAACAATCATTATTAATAGTTGAGCACCAATAATAACTGATAATAATTCAGTAGCATATTAGAATGATTTCTGAAGGATCATGTGACACTGAAGACTGGAGTAATGATGCTGAAAATTCAGCTTTGCAGCACATGAATAAATTACATTTTGAAATATCTTCAAATGGAAAACATACTTGCATTGTAAAAATATTAGTATTAATATGAAATATTACTATCAATATTACTATTTAGTAAGCTATTGTATCTGTTGCCGTTATTTTTATTTATTTTTTTTTATAACTTTTGAACCGTAAGGGTTAGAAACAAAAGTCTTATTTCCTCTGATTCTTTGGCTCAAGACGAATCGATTGCACCCTATGATGAAATTTTTTCTGCCATTTTGAATTTTCTGAAAAACCTACTTTTTCAAACTCCTCCTAGGCCGTTACTCCGATTTTCACGAAAATTGAACCAGATCACCGTCAGACCATGCTGACATAAAATTATGGAATTCAAGTCGATTTGACAAACCGTTTTTGAAAAACGCGCAAACGAATTTTACGTAGCGCTTGCAAAAATAGACATAAGGCTGTATCTCCGCAACGTGACCTAAGGCAACATGTAGCGTTTCGGCGCAGCGCCACCTACTGGTCTGGAGATACAAAAAATAGCTATTTTAGCTTATAACTTCTGATAGGTTTGTCATGCCGGCATCATGCCGAGTCGAACGATATCCAATTTTCCCATATCGGCCATTTTGGCTGTTGGCCATTTTGAATTTTGTGCTAAAATGCTGTATTTTATCAACGCATTAGCGTATCGTTACGAAACTCGGTATGGGTCATCAGCACAATGCCCTGAAGGAGCCTGAGAAGTTTCGGACCAGCACCACCTAGTGGAGAAAAAAAATTATTTATATGCTTATAACTTTTGATGTGGTTTGCTTATTTTCATCTCATTAGACTTCTGAATCCTTGCCGAGTCCAACGATACCAAACTTGCTAGGTTTCGCCTTACGGTTTGTGCGACGACATGGTGATTTAGTGCTTAAAAAACGATTGCGAATATCTTCGAAACCGTTAGTCCGTAGGAAACACGGAACCCAAGTTGGTTAACCACGTGTTCTAGCCCAAATGTCAAAATTTTGATAGGAAGTGGCAAAAAAATCAAAACAAAGTCATCCATGCATAATTTTTTTATGTTCTCATATATATAAATGTTTAAAACTCCAAAACGAAATGATATATTTTCACCAAATTTGACACACACATGTATGGGCTCACTGTGAGGACACATAAAAAAAGTGGTGGGATTGTGCCTCTTGGTGGCACTATAATTGAACAAAACATGAAATTGCCATTAATTACTATACAGTATTATGATATAAAATGCTATATTATATGAATGCATTGGTGTACCATTACGAAACTCAGTATGTGTCATCGGCACAATGCTCTGAAGGTTCTCAAATGGTTTCTCAAATGGTTTGACCTTGTGGTCAAACGTTGTAATAACATTTTTAAAAAATGTTAATAGCTTTATATAAATGTGGCCTATTGTAATGAGACTGGTCTTATTAGATTCCGTGGGTCATGCTGAGAACATTTATGCTAATTTTGCCATAGTCAGCCAAACTTTCTGTTCACCAGTTTGATTTTCTTTAAAAACATGCCAAAATGACTCTTTAGGCTGTATCTCTGCAATGCTTTGACATATTGACACCAAACTTTGCGAGTATTATTGTCAACTCACTCTGACCATACCACATTAATTTGGTCACAACGGTGGTCAAAAGTGATAATCCAGTAAATCTTTATTATTGATTGTATTTGTGATTTTTCAGCTATTTTGCCTAAAATGATCTTAATAGGTATTTAATTGCTCACTGTTGCAGTTGGTCTGATGCTCACTGCCGTGTTGGCTGGCTTGTTGTGCCTTCTTTGTGCTTGGCCCCGTAAATGCTGCTTGCAGCTTTAATTTATTATTATTATTATTATTAAATGCAGCAGCATAGGAAACTTCTTTCAAAAACATGGAAAAAAAACTTTTTTATTTATTTAAGATTTTTTGTGTCGATTTTTGTCTTTATTATGACAGGATAGTATAGAGTGGATGGGAAGCGAGGTGGGAGAGAGAGAGAGAGATGGGATCGGGAAAGGTCAGCGAGCTGGGACTCGAACTCGGGTTGCCCGAAGCTCAACGGCGCTACATGTCGGTGCGCTGCTCACGAGGCTATCGGCGCTGACATTATTCCAAACTTTTGACCTGTAGTCCTTTTTTTCCTCTTTATTTTTTATGATAAACATAAATATATATATATATATATATTTTTTTTTTTTTTTTTTTTAATGATCAAATATTATATTGATATTATCATAACAGTAAAGGTTTTTATCCATATTGGTACAGTAAAATTGTTAAAGGTGTAACTTTAAGAGCTCACAAAGAGTCGTATCATGGCAGTTAAGATCAGGGTTATAAATTTTATTCTAAAATATTCACTAGTTTTTATTTGTATTTCATTTTATATTTTGATTTTTAATTGCAGTTTGGTTAACGATATATTAATATATTCTGTTAGCTTTCGACTTTAGTTTTAGATAATGATAATCTGAGTTCAGATACTCTTTCCTGTCAGGGTGAAAATTCACAGGATCTTCTGATGTGAGAGACAGGAAACATCTCTGTAGGACACAAATGAACTCCTTCAACTTTATCTTATTAGGCAAGAGAAAGAAAGATGAGTTAGATTTTCAATCCCTAGTGAAAATGATGTCCTGTATACATGGAAATGCTAAAATAGAAGCAAGTCAGTTTGATAAATGAGAAGTGCATATGATTAGGTTCAGTGCACTCACAGATGAACAGCAGGGGATCCAGAGACGTTTAAAGTAGCAGGTTGGCCACATAAAGACTGTGCTTAACATTACTAAATTTGAACTGAGCAGTTTATTCCCATCACAACACTGATGGTTTTATTGGTGCTTGCAATTACCGTTGCTCATAGAAAGGTTTGGTAACACTTTATTTCAATAATCCACTTCAGACATTCTACTGACTAAAAGTAACTTTGCAACTACATATCAACTTATTCTACTAACTCAATTAACTCTAACTTAACAGTCTAATAATAATTGAGTTGACATGTAATCCCAAAGTTACTTATAGAATGTCTAAAGTGGATAAAGTGTAAAAAAAAAAAAAGTCTCAAAATACAGTGTAACTGAACAAACCACTGTTTCTTAAATATACTGTAATATATGGTTACTATAAACTTTTGTTTAGATAAGATTTATTTAAGCTTTAAGATCATGTAGTCATTCATTTTTCTAGTTCTAAAAGTAGAAGGCAATGCAAAATATTGAATGTTATAGGACAGGTAATTTAGAAAGATGTATTCATATAATACAATGAAAGCAATCTCACACATTTGAAGCTTACTGTTTGTGTTTTGCAGCCAAATGCTCAAATTATGTTTGTGAATTAAATAAAAGAGACAATGAATTTAAAATGAGCAACTGACTGAATCAATGGCCTTGACTTGACCCATTCCCTGGCATGACGGATTACAAAAAACGGAAAAGTTTTTCCTTTGCACTTTTCTCATAGACGACAACACTGTCAAAATGATCCCTGTTCACACGGGTCACTTTGTAAAGAAACACTACGCACCTAAAGAACATGTAATACGCATATGCATGATGTCCCCATTTTCACAAATTCACATTTTTGTAGTTTACAAGGAGATGATAACGGAATCTTTTTCAAAAACGTGCACTTTGAAACCCAATTTCAAAACTTTGTGTTTTCAGGCCCCCATTGTTGTGTAAATGAACGGCCAAAATGCATAAAAAGTTTTCCGTTTTTAGTTGAAAACGGTGTAGTGTAAACGCCCCCTAAAAAGTTATAAAGGTAAAGAAATAGCCAGGAAAAAATGCCATTTTTCTATCCCTTTCTTTTACCTTTAAGACAATGTGAATTGGTGTTTACAATTAATTTTACCCGAAATCGGATATTCAACAGGAAAAACTATAGGGCAATTAGATTATCAAAAATCAAAAGTTCAATGGCAGAATAGGATAATTCTAAGGAAGATAACGTTCATTAGAGATTACAACACATAACCATTTATTTTTTATTTGGAATAACTTCATTTAATCCTTCACAGTAAGACCAGGAATATGGATTTAAAAAGCAAAATATGCTGACTTTAAAGATGTATTTTTAGTTTATGTTGTGCTTTATGATATGGCAGTTGTCTTGGACTTATAGTGACATTAATTGGTATGGATGTAGGCTGGTACGGTTTCAGTTCAGACTGTCTGGTGTTGAAATACATGTCCACCTACTACCACAGCTTTAAGCCAGACACTTGTCTTCCTTTTAAGATCTTTGCTATTTTATACTTGATACAATGGTATATCATTCATAAATAAATAATATGTTCAAGTTAATATTAAGTGATGTACATTTTAGACACAGTATTGTCAATATTGACTGTTTTGCTTAATTTCCCAAATGAAAATAGTTTGAAACAAAGCCACTGCAGAATCACTGCATCTCCAATCAATTTCTGAATTGTTTTTGAACAAATCATGCAAATCAATAAACCATTCTTAAAGACATGGCTATAGTCTTTAAACTGAAGTGTGACAGCACATGATTTTAACATATTGTCCAGATGTAATATCATTTCTTTAAGTATAAAACTTTTTTTCATGAGGACAAAAGCTTTAAACACATTTTTAATTTTTAACAGTTTTTTGCAGCGGTTTCCATGTGCTTGCACACCGGGGGTTTAATGCCTGACACCCTGTAAAACTGCTTTGTGACTATTTCTATTGTTAAAAGCACTATATAAATAAAGCTGAACTGAACTGATTCAAAGGCCACATTTGATCCCTGCACAGCAGTCAGCATGTATTAAACAATGACACCCATCTGAGCAACTGCTAGCTTTAAATAAGATGGACTATTTTCGCTCACTCTTAAAACAAAACATTTATGAGAAGAAGGTGATTCAAATGCGTGTTTTTCCAACAGCACTTCTTCCAGTTTAAGGTTTCAAATGTTTTGGAGGGAATTAGAAACAAATGTGAGGCCTTTCAAACGGCATCTCTGAAGTACCATTTATAAGGCGTCTTTCCTGGCTTGGGTTTAAACAGAAAAATTAAACTCCTTAACCAATCGCTTTCACATCTTTACCGGTGTCAAAATCACCTAAAACCAGCTTCACGACAAGGTTAGAAAATACATACTGTACACAGTGATACAAACCACATTTTAGACAGTTACACCGAAATTATATTCACTCTATTAAAAGGCATTTTCTAATGCATTACCTGCCATATTCAGACTTCAAAAAATGGATCAAAGGACACATTTTATTTTCAATTAACGATATCATTGATGATTCAAATAGAATAAGGGGTAAATAGTGGGGGCAGGACTATTTTTTTTTTGTCCAACCAATGGAAGATGGAGGAATCTTCAGGAAACCTGTTTGGAAACAGTCATTTTTGGAATTCCATGGGTTGCGCTAGTGGTGCAGAAATCTCTTATTGTTACAAATAAATAAATAAGAAAAATGTAGAAAAGTACAGAATTAAGAACCTCTCTCACTTTTTGGTGATGTTTTTTATGATATTCTCAGATAAAGGGAGTGATTTTTTCATCTCTAAAGCTAGTCAAATGAAGGTCATACAGATTGTGCTTCTCAAAGTAGCCACTCCACAACATCTGAGAAGTGAGGACAGCTGACACAAGTTTTTACAAGGTGATTTTAGAAGTCTTCAGTGCTTCATTTTCAAGCCTCTGACATTTAAAAGATGAAACAAGAGCTTAGAGATCAGGAAGATGCAAAGACGCAGACACTAAAACATGTAATGCAAACCAGGAAGATATCATGAGCCTCTTGAGTCATGATTGAGACAGATCTTGTGCATTAAAAAGAAGTTGTAACACTCCCCAGTAAGTGCTTTTAGTGGCCTGGCATAGTAAGATTTGACTTGTAGCTTTTAAAATGAAAACTGAAGAAAAAGAAAAATATCACCGCATACATGAAAGATGAGCACTACTGAACCACAAATATCAACTGCAGCAAATTTTCCATGTATTGTCAATATGCCCTGATTTTACAGTTTATACATTGTTATTAATTTTCACAGGCTGCAAAGTATGTTTGTTCAGATGTCTTGAGATGCATCGACTCAAGTAGAACATTCTAATTCAGAGCATGTAAATCAAAGTCTTTACGTTTTAAACATCCTGTATCTTGTGAACAGAACGTCAGGAGTAAGAGCCTCTCTCATTTGGTTTCCGAAATTGACAAAAGCGAACAGTGCTTCCTGGAAAACTGGTACATGGTGACATATTCTGCCCCACTGGGCGGCATTATAAAAGAGGACAGGTTGTCATTAGTTGCACTTCAGTTCTAAGACAGAAATAGACTTTGTTCCCTCAACTGTTCCCATTCATTGGTTTAATCTCATCAGTTCACTAATCTCAAAATCTACTAATTTAGCTCAAAATACCAATTTTAAAGCTGAAGATTTTTTATTTATTTATTTTTTAGTAAATAAACTACTCTTTTTGGCTTAATATAGTGCTGCTGTGATGATATATTTCAACATGGAAGTTAGCATAACATAGGTTCTTTCGATTTTCCCACTGGCTTTTGGATTATTGTAGAAAATAAGCTCTGTAACCATAAATGTTTGACTCTTACACATTTTGTTCATCATGATAATCTTCACAAATGAACTCAACTTTTATGAATTTTGAAGGCTAAATACAATTGCTAAAATGAAAAAGCTATGAACTAAGGATGACTTTACCACCATTTAAAGACAAGTAAAAGCAAGGTAGTATTACTGATGTATTTTATGTCATATAACAAAATGTGAAAATATCTTGAGCTTGTGTTAAACACAAACCTTATTTCAGGCTTTAAAAAAAAAAAAAAACATTGACTGCAAGACAATGGAACTCATAACATATCAAGGACTCCTATATTTATTGATTCTATGCCATGGGGATTTGATATATTTTTGACCTTGCAATGTATTAATGCTTGCTGATTTGAATAGACTTACAACCTCTTTAACAATTAATCAAAATATAAAGACTGGGGCAAGTTGAAACAAATAAAAAAATAAACAGTTGCTTATAACAAGGTCAACAACCCAATGCTGTTGGTCAAAATGTACATTTCACCAAGTCAGAGTCGAACCAACTAACAGTCAACAACTAACAGTCTCAGTCATTTACACCAAATGTCACATGATTTTGGAACATGTCTTAATTAAGAGACAATTTACCCAACGATGAAAATTCTTCTCATGTGCTCACCTTCATAAAATTTCCAAAATCATATGCTATTTTTTTTTCTACAGTGCAAAGAAAATTTGGTTGGACATTAATATTTTCAAATGTCAATATATCAAACGAAGGTGAAATGCAGTATAATGAGACAATAAGTTACACAATTAAAACTTATCTTGAAATCTTGTAATTGCCATCTATGTAATAACTGAATCTCAGTTTGATTAATTTGGCATCATTGGCTTGTAAAAAGCCTTTATTTCTCATCACGTGTTGATGCTTCCTGAAAGTATTAGACTGCAACCTTTTATTCATCAATCAGAATAGCATCAGTATAGCATCTAAGATGTATAGATAGCCTTTTAACGTCAACCAGCGACTCAAAGAAGGACAGGAGGTCTTTCTCTCCACAGGCTCAGGGGCAGATATGTGGTCTCAGCTGTTCTCTGAGAGATGGTTTTCTAAAGAATGGAATCCATTAGATGGGTATGACAATGGTCCTCTTAACTGAAGTCATATGTTAAAAGCTGGCCCACTTCACAACCAATTATACTGAATTGGGACTCAAAATCCAAAGATAAAGACCCTGTGTGCTTTAATACTTTAGGTGAAAACATCTTACAATTATTTCAAGTTTAATTTGGTAATCCATGTATTACATGTTAGACACACACAAACAAAAATTAATCAAAAACACTTATTAAACAGAAAACCCAGCTTGAATTGTTTTGTCTAGTAATGTTTTCAGCAAGTTTTATTTTTGTTCCTAGAAAGTTTTCCTAAAAGGTAGAATAACATTCTCTAAAAACATTCTAAAAATATTTAGTGATAACATTATTAGAATATTATCCCCTAATATTCTTATAAAGTTTTCCCAGTGGGCATTGGGAACTTACTTCCCAGTTTGACTTTATTTCTGTCATACGTCTACAGAAGTAGAAGTGTAGAAGTACTGAGGATTAACAGAGGTTTAGATGTTGATGTTTTATTGAAAATGTTTAGTTCGAAGTCACCGTTATGGTGATTAGTGTTTGCTTTAGTTGGGCTATTGACCCCTTGACTTTTAAATATTAGTTTTTCTCTGGCTGCTGTAACTGTGTGTTTATGGCAAAAAAAAACAAACAAAAAAAAACAGCCAAGAGAAAACATAATCAGGTGATGTAATCATCACCTGCCACTGTAAGACATTACTAGAACAAAACAAACAAACAAAAAAATCTAGCTGGGAACACTAGTGTCACGGTTGCTGTTTGCAGCACAAATGAATATAATCAGGATCTTGATGCAGCAGCTTTCTTTATTTAAACAAACTCAAAACTCCATAAAACACTTAGAACTGGGAACAGAACAACCAACTAAACAATGACGAGGACAGACAGAGAACTGAAAGAAATACAGGGTTTAAATACAAGGCCAAACAGGGGAGTTAACAAGATAATAAATGAGACACAGCTGGGACAAATTAACTCAATGAGGGTAACCATAGAAACAAACAAGTGGCGGGAAACTGAACAAAAGAGAACATGTGACTAAAGAAAAACAAACTCATACATGACCAGAACAGGGAAACAGATCAAAAACAAACTCAAAACAGGTATAACCCTGACAACTAGGAGATAGATGTAACATCAACAAATGTACATAAACAATAACGAACAACAGACTGAACTAAAGACTTAAATACACAAGGTAGCAATCAACAGAAATCAGAACAGGTGTAGTACTAATTATCAACCATGAAAACAAACAAAGAACTAGAATTTAGACAAAATGACACAGGGAAAACCAAACTAAAACAATGAACTGACAGAAATAAACACCATGATCAGTGCTATCGATTTTCTGCGACATTTGGCCATATGCTTGACCTGAACAAACCCATGCCCTAATGTATTCAACGTGCACAAAATAGGGGAGGAAAATCTTGTGTTTTTGCCATGCTGAAGAAATGGTCCAAATGATGTTTCTAAATTATGTTTTTAAATCTGTTATTTGCCGATAATATTCGATAAACTGGATCAGTCCAGTTCGTGAATGAATGATTTAGAAATGTTTGTGAGCCAAATATTCTGATTCATTGAAAACACTTCAGTTTCTGAATGATCTTCACACAAAGCATGGCTTCAAAAGACTTGGAATATAGTCTATGAGTCCTAGTATGGACTACTTTCAAGATGCTTTTAGATGCTTTTTTAGTGGCTGAAATTTTTGTAATTGCATGGAAACAAGAATAGAAAAAGTATAGTAGCCAAATTGTCTGTGAGTCTCCTTCTGACGTGATTTTTATTGACTGTCTTCTGACATTTGATGAAAAACAAATGTCATGTCTGCTGTGAACACCTTTCATCACATTGGTAAGAGTTAAATGAACTGCAGTCATTCGTGTCATCAGGTTTTCTCTCTCCACGGTATATCAGATCACTCACAGACATGTGACAGCTGTCAAACATAATTTCTGGTTTTCCTTTTCAAACAAGCAACACCTCAGTGTGTTTGATTTGGATCAGATTGAGCAGAGAGAGGGGAAGAGAAGGGAGAGGTGCACAACTGTTGACAAACCAATCAAAATATCACTCATGTTTCCAAATGCCAAACAACAATGAAAATCTCTGAAATAAACAGTATTGTGCCAATTAGGAAATGTGTCTCCAATAATAAGCCGATTACATGTCTTTATTCAAAAAATATGGGAGATGATGGCATATTTTTATGCTGATCTTTCTCTTTACACAAATCAAGCTCATAGTCGGCAAAAATGCACCAACGGTGTAATGTGAATGTAGAAATTGCTGAAATAACAATCCACCAAAAGAAGGAAAATAAATATAACAGTGCGATTCATGGTCAGTGTTGAGGAAAGTTACTCTTAAAAGTAATGCATTACAATATTGCGTTACTCTCTAAAAAAGTAACTAATTGCATTACTTAGTTACTTTTTATGGAAAGTAATGTGTTATGTTACTTTTGAAATACTTGTTCTTATCTGGGCTGGGCTTGCTTGTTTTTTAATAGCAAAGTTTAGTTCTTGTCAAATTTTTATTTATAGTTTTAGTTCTATTTTTGACAAATGTAAAGACCCTTTTACACCTAAAGTGAAATGAATAAGCCTCAGACTGAAGAAAATGCAAATTCATGCCTGTACAGTAGAGGGCGCAGCTCAAACAAACCTTTCAGCTGTGCTGCTGTGTGTGATACCTGTGTGGGGTATCACACACAGTTTCGGCCAATCTCATGTTAATCTTGAGTACCTATAGAATAGTATAGCATCCTTCATATCGCCGAAAAGTCTTTAGTTTTATCATATTTATAAAAGATACATACGCTGTACCGAGTCTTTCCGAAAACAGCCGAGTGCCTGGAGGCGTGTTGTGTGAGCGGAGCTAAAGAGTGACGAGCATGTGCAGCTTTTGCGTAGTGATCATCTGCAAGCTATCAATGGTCAGCTAAACAACTGTATTTAAACACACACAATACACCATCGCATTATCCATGGATAACTTTTGAATCACTATAATGAATATAGCATATAGTGAATGATGAATAATGAATTTATGAATTCACTACGTTCGTGTTGTTTACATTATATGCACTTAGGTGCCTATTGCCAACAAAACAGACATTTGATGCAGTTTTACTCACCACCTGCGGTTCCGACTCATGACCGGGATCATTATCGCTGTGACCACTCCATCTTTCAGTTTCAAATGATCTGTAAATCCAGCGTAGAACTGGGCCTTGTTTATGAAACCATAAGCGCCGATCCTGAGGGCTCGAGCAGCCTCGGAAAAACACGAGATATTCTCCATTCATTTTAACCAATAAAAAAGTGATTGCACCTATCAGTTTCTATGGTTATTTTAATAACAAATATCGAGAGCGCATCAATGTAATGCATGAGCACAAATCTCTCAGCTCCACTGAACACTGGGTTCTTTGGGAAGCAAGGTTATCTTTTCCTCACAACCAAAAACACACTTCTTTGGTGACATTGTTGATTTCGTGGTCTAAAAACAAAGTGACAAATCTTTCTCGAGCAAGTCCTGTGCAGGGCTGCCGATGACTTCCGTAAACCCGAACGAAGCACGTTGATGGGTGTTCTCTTGCTTTCACGCTCTGGTCGATGTGTGCGCGCGCGCTCTTCCGGGAGAAGTGCCCGTACAAGGAATTCCGACCTTTCTGATGTCACACAGGCACATACTCGAAAAAAGATCCCGAAATTTAAGAGGATTTGGAAGAGTATTTTTGGCACAGAAATACTCCGTCATACGTCCAACTCGTGTTTTGAAACTTTGGCCATGTTTAGCGTGAGAATCCAACTCTTTAACAGTGTAAATAAGTCAGAATGCATGAAATAGCATTATACCCCCCCTTTAATAAAGTGAGATTAAATACATAATTTTTCAGTATTTTTGTATTATTTAACATATTTAATTATTGCAGGTTTACGTAATATTCTGAGATTGCATTTCACTTTCTTCTGTGAAACACTAAAGAAGATATTTTGAAGAATGTTTTAACTGTTTGTGAAAGTCAGTGGGGTTCAAAACCACATTGAATCCCACTGACTTTTTATATGGACAAAACACACTGAAACAATTTTCAGTATATTTTCTTTTGTATTCCACAGGAAAAGGGCAGTCATACAGGTTTAAAACAACATGAGGGCAAGCAAATTATGAATTTTGGCAGGTAAACTTGTGACACTGTCACACAGGACACATTTTTTACCTGCTCAATATATTATTGTGGTTTTATATATATAATGGAGTTTTAATAGGTATTCATGCTGTCTTAGCCATTTTATTCCTCTTATCTGTTTTATGTGTGTATAGGCTTGTTTGAGATGCATCGGCGCTGTGCAGACTGATCGGCGTATGACATCAAAGTACCGCGAGAGCGATTTAAAAGCAGTCGTATGCTCTCCAAACGCTCTTGCGGTACTTTAATGTCATATGCCTATTGGTCTGCGCAGTGCCGATGCATCTCGAACAAGCCTATTGTCTTTGTCTTCCTAAATGAGTGGTCACATGACAGGAAGAAAGAAGTTAACAGTATAAAAGAGCAGCATGGCAAACAAACAAGGTCGCTATTCAAATCGACCACATGGTAATCACCAAGCTGCTGGACTGTGGAGTTACTTTTATGGGCTTACCTTTCTAGCAAACAACATCACTTTTCATTGGATTAACACTTCTATGGGCTTTGTATATACACTGGTGGACACATTCACATTGGGACTTTCAGCATGCTAGGACTCTTAAAGGGTTAGTACTAAAAACATGTAAATCAGTGTAAATCAGTTCATGTGAGTACAGTGATGTCATGTGATTTAAATATGTTTTTAGTACATTAATGGATCTTGAGAGAGGAAATGTCATTGCTGGCTATGCAGGCCTCACTGAGCCATCGGATTTCAACAAAAATATCTTAATTTGCGTTCCAAAGATTAACGAAGGTCTTACGGGTGTGGAACGACATGAGGGTGAGTAATAAATGACATTATTTTCATTTTTGGGTGAACTAACCCTTTAAGGACTGTTTTATAGTATGGAACCAATGGACTCCATGCTTTTAACAGCCTAAGTTTTCTAGTTTTATTGTGTTGTTTTTTAAGTTCCAAGTGGAAATTGTAAATACAGTTCATTTATTGATTCTATTTCTGTTGTTTGTCTCATCTTTTTAAACACTCAATCTGACCCCATGTAACTCAACCATTACAAACTATCAAGCTTTGGTGAATCATAATTATGACATAAAATTGGTTCAATTAAAGACAATGGGTCATCCAATCGTTCCGTTTTGTTCTATCTACGTAACCTATATATTCCTGACGTCAAATCAGATCAGTTCATTGCAGCGCACCATGGGATTTCACTTGCCCTCCACCTTCCCCAGCACCACCTGCCTAGATCTGCTCGGAGGGAGGGGGGTTCTCCCTATGTTTCCTTGCAGCAGCCTAAATTCACTTCAATGTTTTCATGTGCATTTTAGATGTATTCTCACTCATCCAGCAGCAGATCTAGTCCGCCAAGAAGACCAAACCTATATACGTATATATACAGTTGCAAGAAAAAGTATGTGAACCACTTGCAGAATCTGTGAAAATGTTAATAATTTTAACAAAATAAGGGAGATAATACAAAATGCATGTTATTTTTTATTTAGTACTGTCCTGAGTAAGATATTTTACATAAAAGATGTTTACATATAATCCATAAGACAAAAAAAAATAGCTGAATTTATTAAAATAACACTATTCATAAGTATGTGAACCATTGATTCTTAATACTGTGTGTGGTTACCTGGATGATCTACGACTGTTTTTTTGTTTTGTGATGGTTGTTCATGAGTCCCTTGTTTATCCTGAGCAGTTAAACTGAGCTCTGTTCTTCAGAAAAAATCTCCAGGTCCTGCAGATTCTTCAGTTTTCCAGCATTTTTTGCATATTTGAACCCTTTCCAGCAGTGACTGAATGATTTTGAGATCCGTCTTTTCACACTGAGGACAACTGAGGGACTCAAACACAACTTTTTAAAAAGGTTCAGACATTCACTGATGCTCCAGAAAAAAACATGATGCATTAATAGATGGGGGGTGAAAACATTTGGAATTTGAAGATCAAGGTAAATTGTATTTAATTTGTCTTCCGGGAAACATGCAAGTATTTTCTGTTGCTTCCGAAGGGCAGTACTAAATGAAAAAAAATGATATTCAAGCGAAATAAGAAAAATTTGGACCTCTTCATCCTGTTCAAAAGTTTTCACCCCCCGACTCTTAATGCATCGTGTTTCCTTCTGAAGCATCAGTGAATGTTTGAACCTTTTTTAATAGTTGTGTTTGAGTCCCTCAGTTGTCCTCAGTGTGAAAAGACGGATCTCAAAATCATTCAGTCACTGTTGTAAAGGGTTCAAATATGCAAAAGATGGTGGAAAACTGAAGAATTTTTGGGACCTGGAGATTTTTTCTGAAGAACAGAGCTCAGTTTAACTGCTCAGAATAAACAAGGGACTCATGAACAACCATCACACAACAAAAAAAACAGTCGTGGATCACACACAGTATTAAGAATCAATGGTTCACAAACTTTCGAACTGGGTCTTTTTAATAAATTCAGCTATTTTTTTGTCTTATGGATTATATGTAAACATCTTTTATGTAAAATATCTTACTCAGGACAGTACTAAATAAAAAATAACTTGCATTTTGTATGATCTCTCTTATTTTGTTAAAATTTTGCACATTTTCACAGATTCTGCAAGTGGTTCACATACTTTTTCTTGCAACTGTATATTATATTTTTATATTTTATCACTTTTTGTGATAGTAACGCAGTATCTGTAATGCAGGAGGGACATTTTATGCAGTGGATTTGAAAAAAAAAAAAAAAAAAAAAAAAAAATGCTGAATACAGAACCTACTATATTTGACCTAATATCTGTTTTTAGTAGTCTTAATAAACTGCCTGCTCCACACAGCATAGATAAAGCTTTAATATAGGAAAATGTACAGTCCCTGTGGGGTCTTGTATCATTCAGTTTAGCTTTGAAGTGCTTACTGCCATGTGCTTTCCTCATATGGATATTTTATATATTTTTCTAGGGTTTTTGGGTTTGGCTCCAGTTTCTCCAGAACAGCTGGGCTTCACTGTTCAATTACAAGATACTTTTAACTTTCAAGTTTATGTGCCATGCCTTTCTGTGGTTCTTGACCAGGTCAACATTTGGTGGAAATCATATATACTTAAGGATCATATATATTTAAGCATGACTAAAATGTAGACATCACATATTATGATGGTTTGGTTGGCAACACCTCTGTTGACTTAGATGATGTCAGATTCCACCACTGACCTAGTGTCCTCTCATAAAATCACACATATATATAAATGCAAAATGATTTTAGCTTTTTGAAATCTCATGAAATCTTACTGGATAATTTAGTTAAACTAATGAAATCAAACATAATCCTGACAGTTATCTTAGCCAAGATATATGTTTGGTTTCATTGGCCCTCATTTACGAAACAAACATACAACAGAAAATTGGTTGTGCGGCCGCAGGCATTTTTATTATTATTATTTCAGTACAGTTGTATCATCCTGGTGTTTTTGACTTTTTTTGACTTTTTTTGACATTCATCATAGAAGAGGTGCATAAATTAATAAATTAATAGAATCGGATACAAAAAAAGAATGTCAGTGTTAGTTGATACATGATAGTTGATCTTCTCATTGTTACTGTAGTCCATTATACAGCATATGTATTGTGCATGTGGTTATATAACTTATTTAAAACTTATTTTAAAATTCCCCAACACATGATTGGTTGGAATGGGAACCAAAGAGGAATTGCATCTCATTATCGAACCTACTGCAATTTAAGTGTTTAAACCAGAGCACCAAGTATTGGCGGAAATAAAAAAAAAGATAATGCATAAGCAAACTACAGCGTTTGAGTTCAGTTTTCCTTTATTCATTACAAAATACACAGCTCATTTGTACACCTGCATTATTTCAGTTCTAGCTGCTGTCAGAAACTGCCTCATTTAGATAAAATATTCAGTAAAGTCAGGTGCAGGTCCACCAGAGAAAATCAAGCTTTACTGTAATTGCGGTTTTATGACGTTGAAAAAAAAAAAAACATCTACAGTAATCATTGCAAATTATGAGGTTCTGCTATCAAATAACCCTTCTCTTGTACTGCACTTAAAAATCTTGTCTTTTAACCAATTCATATAAAATGCTATATATGTAAGCACACAACACTGCGTGCAGTTCTCAGACCTTTGAATCGGAAAAAAAAAAGTCTAGTGGCAGAACTTTGGACAGCAAACCACAAAATACATGGAAAAGGAGTAAAATTAGCAAATTAATACCATATGTATGACAAGATGATTTATTTTGTTCATTAACTCCTCCCTGGTTGGATTTGTGAACCTTCTACTCTATTACAGTTTATTTGTTGGTATGTTACCTGTATCTTCTCCTATCCAGTCATTCAAACATTTGAGAATAGTAATCTGATAATTCACAGTAAATATGTCACAAGAAATGTCACACAATATAAAAAATGTTTATATGGCTCTGCTACTGTAGGGTAATAGTTGTTTCTACTGTATATCATTAAACTATTGTAGTGATAATATTTTTCTGTTATTTTACTTTATTATTTATATATATAAATAAATAAATAAATAAATTATATATATATATATATATATAAAAAATTTTTTTTTTTTTTTAATTTTTGGGCAAAAAAAATTATATATATATATATAATTTTTTTTTTTTTTTTAGCAGAAAAAAAGTGATACAGGTTTGAAATGGCATGAAGGTGAGTACATAATGACAATTTTCATTTTTGGGTAAACTATCGCTTTAAGCATTCATTTTATTCATTATTCATTTTCGATTTATCCATTTTATATACAGCATATTCTTATTCTGATTTACTCTAACATATGAAAGCTTGTTTCTGCCACAGAAAGAAAAATAAAAAAGGTAATTGCGACTTTTTATCCCACAATACTGACTTTTTTTCTCACAATTCCAAGGTTGCAGTATATCTAACAGTTATAAACTCGGAATTGCAAGGAAAAAAAGTCCGAATTGCAAGTTTATATCTCAGAATTGCAAGAAATAAAGTCAGAAATGTGAGATGTAAACTTGCGATTGCGAAAAAAAAGTTAGGATTTGCGAGTTTATATCTTACAATTCTGACTTTTATTCTCAGAATTGTGATAAATTTGCTATTGCAACGTGAAAACTTTCAATTCTGAGAAAAAAAGTCTGGATTGTGAAATATAAACTTGAATATAAACTCGCAGTTGCGAGGAACAAATCAGAATTGTGAGATAAAAAGTTGCAATTCCCTATTTTTTTTTAAAATTCCATGGCAGAAACAAGTTTCCATACTAACAGAGCTATGTAATTTATACAAGTATAGAGTAAACCCAATACAACAATATGCAACTTACAATTTGCAGTTATACTCTACAATATACATTAGATGTCTTTACAAGCCATGTTTCCATTTAGAACACTATTTTGGTCTGCTAAAAATAGTTAGGTTAAATATTGTGTTATAGTTTTATGAGCATGTGAAAAATGCACCTTTAGGGTACCTTACTAAGCATATTATAGAAGATGAGGCCTTTATATTGGCTATGTGCTGACAACAAAATTGCCTGAATAATGTGTTTGCAATAACACTGTAATCATTGTATCACAAGGAGATCTCATCCTTTAACAGAGAACACATAAATTACCAGCAATGAGCCATTTTAAAATAAAGCTCTCCATTTACCTTCTGCAGTAAACTTACATTTACAGTTTTATACAGCAAATGTTATTTCCTGCACCACAAAGTGACCAATAAATTAGCCTTTGGATTTACAACTCTGCCTGAAACCCACCAGGGCCAGAATAACAGCCATATTAATCAGAGTAACTGCACAGAGCAACCACAATCTACAGCATATATATTTCTGTTCTCTAACACCATTAAATATACCATGACCATACATTATATCTGTAATTGTCATTTTTAGATAAATATTGAATCACAGTAACTCATTTGAAAGCTGGGGTACTGCTTAGGATCAGACTGCAAATTATAAGTTGTCACTGATTCACAAGTGTGTGATTTAATGGTTAATGCCATAGTGAATGACTCCCTCTGGGAATTTGTTCTTCAGGCATAAAGAACTGTAGAAAAAAAAAAACATGTGCTTTTAACAAACTCACTGTGGCACATGTCTCTAGGGCAAAAATTCAAAGCAGCGTAATGCCACAGCCACAGATGAGGTAATGACTGCACAACTCCACCATGAATAGAAAAGAAGGATTCTGGTAAGTTCGCAGGCAGCATTTGGGATTGACAACCTTCTCGATTTAACCACTCTCGAATTGTTCTCTTCATTCAGAAGTTTACATGAGCAGCTTAAATACTGTATGAACAAATAACCATGCTCCCTTTTCTGTCCTCGCAATGGATGTGAATACTTGAAGTAAGTTATGGAAACTTGTTTCCGCCACTGAATAAAAAAAAAAAAAAAAGGTAATTGCAACTTTTTATCTCACAATTATAACTTTTTTTCAAGCAATTGCGAGTTTACATATTGCAATTCTGACTTTTTTTTATCAGAATTGCGCAACTGTGAGTTAAGTCAGAATTGCGTGAAATAAAGTTGCAATTGTGAGACAAGTCAGTCTTTTTTCCCTCAGAATTGCACTTTATATCTCACAAATCTGAGAAAAAAGTAACCTTTACATTCAAGAAAAAAATCAAAACCCACATCCTTGACATTGCTAGAGCCATGCTGTACTCTTTGAGCTACAGCAATGCTAAAAAAGCCAATAAAACCAAACCATATGAAAAAATAGCATACCATACTAACATACAGAGAAGACAAAAACACAATATATTTCTTTTTACTGAATCAAAAAAATATAAATCATAATTTATGAATTCTAAATGAATATATGAATCCCGAACATTGTTATAAAAACATGTAAGAAACCCATTAATACAATGTTTGGGAATATAATGAACAAATTAAGCACCTCAAACTTCTTATCTGACTGTATAAAACATGTTTCAGAGGAACTGTACAACCAGTTACAGTGAAGACTGAACCAGACAATTTAAATGTTGAGCAAGCAATCTCATTGGCTGCTGAATCAGCAAATTCCAATCAGCTTGTGCCATGTAGTAAATGAGGTAGGGTAGCATGGGGTAAGATGCCCCCTGGGGCAAGATGACCCCAACACCTAACCATAAATGGCACAAAATCTCATCTTAGCACTTTCTCATCTGAAAATCAACATTTGTGAGATTTAGTCAGCTGAAACAGCTGTTTTGAGGTTAATTGATCTAATTTTATGTCTCAGGAAAATAGTGATCTATGATATTGTATTATGTTGAATATCAAAGGTGTTTTTTTTTTTTTTTTTCTATTTGTTAATGAGGGATTTGTGGACACATTAATATTTTTGTATTTGTGGAGTAAAAGTTATAGTTTTTATTCTGAAGTAAAATGATAACGTTACATCCTTGGGGTTAGAACCTTTCTTTTAATATGTGACATTTTGTGCTGTAACAACTAAATTAGCAAATGTTTCTATTTATTTCCTATTATAACACATTGGCTGATGCATCATCATCCTACACATGCTAAACTTATATCTAAATATGTTACAGTTTAAAAGAAAATCGGTAACACTTTATTTTAGGGTTTTTTAACTAGCTGCTTATTAGCCAGTTATTAGCATGCATATTACTAGAATATTGGCTGTTTATTAGTACTTATTAAGCACATATTAATGCCTTATTCTGCGTGACCTTATTCTACATTCTTAATCCTACCCAATACCTAAACTTAACAACTACCTCACTAACTATTAATAAGCAGTAAATAAGGAGTTTATTGAGGGAAAAGTCGTAGTTAATAGTTAATATATGTTCCCTATACTAAAGTGTTACCAGAAAATCCTCATTGTTCTTAAGGGGGGCATCTTTCTTACCCTAATTGCTAGCAGATTACATGTAAAGGACCTATTAGCCTGTGCCATCTAGAGTTTCATCATGACTGAGGGTATGTTTACACAACAACGATGCGCTAAAAATGTTTTTCCTTTGCTTTTTTCGCATACAGATGACAACGTTGTCAAAATAATCCCTGTTCACTCAGATCCATCAAAACGACTAAAAATGCTGTGTTATGCTGCCAGGCCAGTAGTTGGTGATGTCACTTTGTAAAGAAACACGACGCGCCTATAGACTGAACACGTAATACATATGCACATGACGTCACTGTTTTCACAAATTTGTGTTTTTGTTGCTTACATGGAGGCGATAATGGTATCATTTTCAAAAACTTGCACTTCCGATTTCAAAAGCTTGTTTTTTCAGGCTCCCAAGACGCTGTTGACATGTAAATGAAATGGCATAAAAAGTTTTCCGTTTTTAGTTGAAAGCGGTGTCGTGTAAACAGCCCCTAAATAATTCATGACGGTTTTAAACACACACCTTCAAGCCAATCAGAAGCGTACCGAAGCCTTAAGAGGCCCTGTATTATTATTTTCTCGTGATCTCGACATAATTTTCTCGTGATCTCAACATTACAAAAGTTTTCTTATGATATCGACTTAATTTTCTCATGATCTCGACTTAATTTTCTTGTGATCTCGACATAACAAAAGTTGATTTCTTGTGATCCTGACATAAAAAAAATGTAATTATAACTGCAATAAAGTTGGTTTGAGCTTTTCTACTCATTACCCATTATGTTATAACTACAACTGTTCTCTGATTGGAAATATTGTTCTAATATGTATTTGTATGTGAAAGACTTCACAACTATATATTCAAAAGGAAAATAGAAGCCGTTTATGTGATATAAAAACTGGATATGTTATGTAATAAGAAGTGCCATGCTTTTATAGGTTTACATTTTAGTGCAAGCAGTAACATCATCCATGATGTGATTACACATTTTGATGTCCTCAGGAAATGTCTTGGAGATTCTATAAAGCTGTTTCATTCATGAAATCAGAATTATTACAGAAATAGGTTTCATATGTATTTCTTTGAGTCCTTTCACCAAAGTTCATTTGACTTATCCTGTGGATGTGATGTACAGCATTAGCGTATATGTGTACAACACATACATCAGGGAAGCTCATTACACCGTGCTGTAATTACCAACTCAGCATACACACTCCTTTCACATTGAGACATATTTGCAATTATGCAATTATGATGGAAAAAAGTTACCACTATGAATGAGTCAAATACGTCAGCCCTTTCCATTAACTGAAAAGTGACAATAATTACGGTGTAATGAAGCTCTCAGGGGTTTACAACTACTAGACTTGTATGAACGTACAATTGTGAGGATCAATTATAGGTATAGTTGGGTTAAAGTAAGATATGCAATTACTGATGTCATTAATTACTTAATGGTTTTTAAATTATCCCTGGAGGAATATTGCATTTCCGTTTTAAGTTTCCATATAGAAGACTGTTTTTTTTTATGGAACAGTGCATCAATCAAGGCAGCATGTGCCCCGAAGTTTAATTTGTAATACCATCGCACAAAATGCATGACTGGCACACAATGGCAGCAAACCAAGTGTGTTCTGTGGCAGTCTGTGCCAGACGAAAGGCTTTTGTCGGTTATAAAATTGCCCTTATACATCAGCACCACAATTGGCTTCAGTGATACATGCAACATAATAGGGTTAAGAAAGTAATCTTGTTGATTTACCATCCTGTAACCTGGTCATTTTTTCCATATCTCCTGTAAAGGAATAGCTGATAATTCTGCCATCATGGAAATGTGAGACCAGCACAGTTTTAAAAAGTACATACACAAGTCATACAGGTTTGGAACGACATGAGGGTGAGTGAATAATAACGGAATTGTTCATTTTTTGGTTGAACTCTCCCTTTAACGCTGAGGTTTATGCCATTGATGGTGCACTGAGCTCACATTTACCCTCCACTGAGTCTGGCACTGACTAACTAATATGTTTTATTTGGACTATTGGCATGCCAAAATTATTGAATGATTGAGAAGTGCTTGCCGTTGTGCTAAATGGCAGTGCCAGCATGGCTGAATGTTCACCAGATGTGCCCAGACAAGGATAATCTGCAGGACAATTGGGAAGCATCCCCTAAAACGTCTTTTCCACTTAGACGTGACTGTTAGCTGTCTCTTGAAAGATTTAAGACAGATTTACAGTGCTAAAGAAGATCTGAATGAACGACAAAGAACAGACAACATAAGTTTTTTATCGTCATAAGGAAACGATGTCTCCCATCTGCACACTTGCAACAACTGAAAAATGGATTATCCTCCTAATGGAACTGTTAACACATCTGGGTTGAGATGGGACAGAGTTTGAAACAGTGACCAGCCAAAGGCCTATAAATGTGTCCAAGCTGAAAACAAGGATGTGTATAGGCTTCAGTGAATGTTTTCCATAAATCTAGCTTCCAATTTCCTTGAACTCTCATGTGGAACAGCACTGGTGGGATCTGGTCATCATACAGTGGTCAATAGATCTTTTGGTGTCAAAACAGTAACAGATGGATAAAGGTATAGTTTACCTTAAAATTTTGTCATCTGGGGGTCTTTGGCATTAAAAAGTTTGAAAATCCAATATTATGTCATTTTGATTAATAGTGGATGGTCACAAAACATTTAAATACATGAGACTCTATACATATGGGCCAGTCTGATGCTGAGCACTTGAGGAAAGAGTAGTGGTATTCTGAGAAATATCTTGGTGTATTTTTGTCCATACAATGGAAATAAATAGACACCAAAACTGTTTGGTTACCAATCCAGCTAACAAAAATATTTTTAATAAAAAAATATTTCGCTCATGTTCATATTAAGTTATGAAAATGATATTTTTTAATGTTCTCTGAATACTCAAAATATCCAGTTTTTTAAATGTTTTAAAAACGTTTTATCTTGGTTATGAGAACGTTAAAGGAACATTCCATTGTATCATTTTGCAAACATTATGGGAACATTACTTTTGAATGTTCTTTGAACATTCTAAAAAAATATAGTAACAATTTAAAAATGTTAGATGAACATCCAACTAAAATTTAAAAAATCTTCCATGAAATATGCATAAATAATGTTCCCTTTCGATGTGGAACTGTGTCTTGGTATTGATGCTATGGGGAATGGCATCAGCGTGACCGGTGTTTAATGCACGTGTAAACAAACGGCAATAATCATCGGCAGGCGGCAGTCCATGACGTCACACAAGGAGCAACCATGGGCTCACTAACCCCTGGGAGGAGTGACCATGCACAGAAGTTAAAAAGCACCTGTACTCTCTTCTTTCTCTTCTTCCTCTTCTTTGTGTCTCCTGGTCGCTGTTCGCATGGGACCTCACCCGGCCCCAGAGCCGGTGGCAAGCAGCACTGACAGGCCTCAACACATAAAGCCATGTGTAACTTCCTCAACAATGAAACTACCACTGCAAGTTCATCATCATTTCTTCATTCACTGAAGAAGAAACAGATTGCAACTTCAACACCATCGAGTCACGGAACTGTCAAGACTTTCTCCTGAGACTGAGTAAAGGGCAGTAGAGCCCTTTGTTAACAAAGGTGCAATGAAGTAAGAAACTGATGGTTCTTTGAGGTGGTTAAATGACTCTTTTCCATAGCTTCTTTCCCTGTGTCTGTTCCCGTTTCATTCACTTTCACTTTCCATTTTAGCCATGTATGTGTGATTGTGTGTATGTGTTTGTTTAGATTAGTTATGTGTTCATGATTTAGTTAAAGCTTTTGTGTATATTTCACACAAGTTTTGATTCTGGTCCCTGCTTTTGAATCAATAGCCGCTTTTCCACTGTCGGGCCAGTGCGAGCCAGGGCTTTTAGCGGGCCAGGCTAGGCTAATAGCCCCGGACTTGTAGCACGAGCCCAAAATCACGCTGCATTTCCACCGTCGGGCCAGAAGCTCCGCAGCACTTCACTAAAACCCGCCCGTAACACGCCTCTCTGGAACAACGTCACACAAACCCGTCATTTCACAAACAAATGGAAGTTTTATCAGAAAAATGATCAGAAAGAAATCACTGGAAACTATAGCGAGATCGTAAAGTGAAAATGATAAAAGCAGGCGTTTGTTGGCATTTTGTTGTTTACTTAAAGATTTAAAAACCCAAGCATGTTTTACCAAACAAATTGATCATAATGAATTAATTTGTGTCAAGATTAAACATTAGTCACAGAAATAAAGTGGTATTTACTGTTATTTCACAAAAGAAAGAGGACACACGCACTTATTCAGTCGCGTCTGTTTCTGTTTATTTGTAGTCATGGGACAGTATGTTTACATCACATTTACAAAGAATGATAATTTCTACAAATTTTCCACCAAAAATACAACCTGAGGAGCTTTAGCACTCTCTCCAGTGACAGTCCCAACAGTTATATTTTTAGTCTGAGAAACAGGAATACCGAAAAACTGGAGTTGCTTTATTTTATGAAATATGCGGAGATAAATATGGATATCAGACAGTCCGTTAAGAGATGAGACGTGCTGACAGATAAAATAAATACATGATTGTGATAGCCTACGTATATGATTTGTCTGATTTCTTCAAGCCGTCGTATTTACCATGTTTACTATGGTAATAGCGCGCATAGTCTTGGTGATCAGAATCCACATCCGATCACAAACAGAAGTTATTTCAAACACTTGCTGCTGTCTGAAAGTGAGTTTTGAGCTAAAATGTTTTTAAAAGTCTTTAATGCTGATGTTAGCTGGTAACCTATGTAATCATCCATGGCGCCTCCGCCTCCACACACAGATAAACTCCGCCTTTGTTCGTAACCACTCCCTCAAGCCTGAGCTGGCCTGCTTTGGACCATGGTATTCGGCGGGCCGAAAAACCCTGGCCGTTGGCCCCGAGGAAGCCCCGACGAGGCACGATCAAGCCCCGGAAGTGACAGTGGAAACGCGACTGGCCCTGGCACGCACTAGCACGCCCGCTTTAGGCCCGACAGTGGAAACGCGGCTATTGTCCCTTTAACGATGAGATCACAGCTACATGCCAAGAAAGATTTTTTTTTTTTTTTTTGTGGCCATCCTTTCTGAGAATTGATAGACGATCAATACTGAGTGTTGCTGGATGAACACATTAATTGATTGCGATGTTAATTCAGCTACATCAAGTTAAATCAATTACCTGATCCAAATATTTAAAAGTACTTTAGTTCAACATGGTTTTCCAAACATACCCCCATCTGCCATTGGTCAGACAAACAGATAGTTCCATCCTAAACACACACAACTGTTTGAGATGGTATTGCTGTCTCTAGCAAAAAGATCAATGTTTTGATCGCACAACAAAGTCACAATGTTTATACTTTACCAAGAAAACAACCAATAAATGACTTTCAGTTATCTCTGCATATTAAAATAGGATACATTTTAACATTGAAGTTACATGCATCACATTCAAGGGGAAACCTCTTTTTTTTTTTTTTTTCGCTCAGACTAAAAATCTAAACTTTATATTCTTTCTTTTAATCTGAACTGTATATTCCTATCTAATAAAGTAGTTTTACATGATTTTTATTCTTGCAGCCAGTCCTGTCTTGGTAATTAATGTGACACACTTTGCAGAATAAGAATGCAAGAGGTTTTGACTATTTTTTTTATATCCACCCTGGAGATCAAGATGCTCTGCACTCATTAACAACCTAATTTTCTGTTGCAGATGCAAACCAAAGTGCATTAGAGGTGTATCATTACCTTAACAAGTCTTGTGGGTTATTTCTCTGTGTAAGGCCGAAGACACTGCTGACTCACAGTATAAACCAAATCGCCCACAGTAAAATCTAATTGGCTGACAATGCTTATAAAAAGCCTGCACACTGTGGGTCAGTCCTTGAACATGATGATGTGACAGGGACTCTGAGGTGAACAAATCATTTCTGTTTCCTGTACAAAGACTATAGTGTGCTGCGGTGATGACATATTTTTGTAGGCTAACCCAGAAGTTAGCATCACCCTGGTTCCCTCGACAAAAAATTATTTTGGATTATTGCAGTTTAAGATTCTTAGACGTTTTGTTTATCAAAACATTTTTACAAATTTTGAAATCTAAATACAACTGCCATAGTTCAAATATGGTAACACTTTATTTTGATGGTCCCCTTTAGACATTCTGTTGACTATAAGTAACGTTGCACCTACATGTCAACTAACTTTCATTAGAATATTAGTTGAGTATTAGTAGATTTTTAGGGGTAGGGTTTGTATAATAAATTGACGTGTTGAACTTGCAAATTTACTTATAGTCAGTTGGAGGACCATCAAAATAAAGTGTTAGCAGATATTAAGCAGTCTACTAATACTCTAATGAGAGTTAGTTAACATGTATGTGTAACGTTACTTGGTCAACAAAATGTCTAAAGCAGTGGTTCTCAACTGGTTTGTCCATGGGATCCACATTTCACATGGTCATATATATGAATTGAACCAAGCACATTTATTTCACAAAAATGGTTGACACACGCAAACACAAGTACCGTCCCATTACTTTACATAAGTAAGCAATAAGGTACGAGAGGCTGTGCTGTATCATGAATAAGTCACGATACAGCACTAGCCTCGAGTACCTTATTGCTTTTATAAAACAGTTACCACACAATACAAATATTAAAGCCAAAAATATGTATCAATGCAACTTTCATGAATAAACTTTCACTAAAAGCCTTCCTTCCGCCGGAAAAATATAGTCCCTGACCGTAAACAGCAACAGAAGTTACATTATTACGCCATTAGGTGGTGGCAAAGACCGTCTTTATGAGTGTGTCAGTCAGTAGTGAAGACTTTTACACTGAAAAGACTGAATTGCTGTGAACGCGGAACAAGATGTAACTGACAAATGCTTTGACTAGCGCTGTCAGTCACGGGAAAACCCCTTAACTGTTAAAAGGACAAGATAATACATCAGACATTTAAACAGATTTTTTATTATGAACATAGGACTGACCTGAAGGAACATGCTAAATCTGAATGTAGGTAATAAACTCGCTCAGTCGATCTCTTTCTCACAATACTCTTCTCGTTCATAATACAGTAAGCTTCAATGAACAATATCAACTGAGAACAAACAGTTCCTAAGGTTGCTAAGGGTGTTGTGTAGTGATACACAGAACTGTTGGGTTAAGCGGTCATAGCCGTGTTTTATCGTGAATAAAACACAGCTATTGACCAATCAGAATCAAGGACAGGAACTAACCGTTTTATAATATACACATAAACTGCAGCCCCAAACTAGTTTTTGCATAAATCAGCATAAATGAGCACAAGGCTGAAAAAGTGAACCAGTCAGTAGATGAGTTTTTCCTGTTCAGCATGACAACATTTAATGTCCATGACAACCTTTGCAGTCCCATTTGGCTGGCTTTTTCAAGGCAAGTAAGAGCTTAAAAATCACAGTGGGGTATTACTGGTGTATTTTATGACGTAGAATAAAATATGAAAATATCTTGAGCTTGTATGCGAAACATTTGTATGTAATATACGCAAGTAACTTTAGATGTATTGTCTGCATTTCACATTAGTTTGTAAGTTTGTTTATTGAGCATTCAATAGTACATATGTGTGACTACTTCTGATTTGTGTTTGATGTTTGTATGCCTGAATGTTTGATTTAAACTCTTCATGGCACCTCATAGTTTTTGTAACGTAGGTCTTGATAAGACTTGTAAAGAACTTGAGCAAAAAAAAGAACAGCAAAAAAAATGTTAAATTGATCAAATTAATTTAATAAAGTTAATAAATCTAATTTGATATTGCTTTTAATGAATGATGATAATAATATGTAGAGTAGGAGGCAGTGATAGAACTTTTTACTTCTGGACATTGATTGACTAGTTTTTATATTATATTAATTTGATTGTATTTGTTGTGAAAGGTAAAAGCAAGACAAAAAAATATTTTCAGCCATGAGCATTTTGCACAGGAAAATACACTGTCAGTAACTCTGGTGAAAAATGTATTTCCATCTTGAACATACTTGATTTCTGCAGTTTTTTTTCACCCTCCAGTTTCTCTCTATCTCAGCCCTTGAAAGGGGGAGACAGAAACTGTAGTCTCTACCTCTGTGGGAGTTTTTCAAGCCAATCTTTCGGAGGATTAAAAAATTGCCCCCAGCGTCTCCCCGAAGCAAACCTGCATTAGATTGATGGATACTCATTATTTTCTCATTTTGGTGCTCCACTGAAGTAGTACAAGGCTTAAACTCTCTCATTTGTGTAGTGGTAGATCCCTCCGTTGTGGTTAAATGGATGATTTCACTCCCACAGTGAGTGAGGTGGGTATAAAAAAGGCCAGTCTGGCCCATGCCCATAGGCTCTATCCCCATTCTCTTTTCTGCAAAGGTTAATGGTTCTAAAAGAAGTCAGAGAGCTCACCTATTTATAAAATGTGTCCTTACAATGGTCTAATTTCACTAGGCCTGAAATACAATTATGGTTAGAGTTATTATTTGAAATTTTGAGTTATTTGGTGATTTTTCTCTGAACTGTTTTCATATGGTGTGTAACGATAACCTTAGACAGACATACTTTTAAGAAATCAGCATCTTCAGATTTCAGCTCACAACTGGACAACTCATTTACTGACAACTTATCTTAACCTCTCTCTCCAGACTGTAGCTTTACATCTTTAAAACTGGAAATTTAAAGGTCTTCTATCTCAGCTTTACTGAGCTCTAAACCTTTCTTGAACCTTCAAAATGGGAACAGAGGGTCAATGGTGACTGATGTCCTCTGACGTTTGCCTTATCGTGTCTCTCTCATGGGCAGTGAGAGTAAAATGTCTTCCTCTCTTCCACAGTATGTGGCTCTTGGTGTTGAAGAAACAGAAATTTTCAGACAAGCAAACAAAGAGAAAGTCTTTAATGTATTTCAAATATGATACACATATTACAGTTTTTTTTTCATACACACTAAAGTGGTACTTGAGGCTAAACATACCCTACCAAATTTGATCACTTAAAAAAAAAATATCAAAACTCACTGTTTTGAGAAACAAATACATTTTTCACACTTGCATTTCTGTTTATTTTGTAAATATATGCTGAATACCCATACAAGTCAAGTCAGCTCTATTTCTATTGTGCTTTAATACATATTCACAATAGTAACACATTGAAATTCTCCTGAAAAGCAGTTTTAACAAGCCAATAATGTCATTGTTCAGCTCAAGTCAGTTCAGTGTTGATTAAGTTTAGTTCAATAACTGTAAAATTCATCAATTGTAAACACGTGTGCATACACACTGTATACAGTGTATTTGGGCACATACATGTACGTGTGAGTGCTATGACAAACTCCTGTCCACTCCACTGCACACTGAGATAGTGTTTTACATTTTTCACATCTGTGTGTAGTTAGGCATATATGGCTAATCATTTGATGGTTTATGTGTAGAGTTACTATGCAAAAACACCATTTTTAAAAGAGTTAATATAGTTTTGAATTAAGTGTTTTTGCAAGAGATGTGGCGTTTTGCATGATGTGTGCATGCTTTGTGGTTTTTGTGTGAAGAGTTTTGAGAAATGGAGCCATGTTTTCAGAAATTGTGTGAAAAAACTGTAAAACCAATACAAAATAATATGTAATAAAATGAAATGGTAATCACATTAGTGTTGATATTTGCTCATAACATATGCATTTTGCAGAAATTATCTCAAAAAAGTGTGTTGATAATGATTTTGTGTTGCACCATTGAAGGACAAAGCTACAGAAATATATAGAATAAGACAGAAGAGCGATAGAGGAGCTTGAAACTGAATGTCACCACCAACAGATTTGATTTTGGCAGCTTTGGCAGGGCACTGCAGAGATGTGAGAAAAAGCGTGATGAGAATTTATGGAGGTTGAATACAACATAGCGTTCTGGATGTGCTTGACAGGTCATGTGGCAGCTGTGAACAGAACAACTAGAAGATTTGCTGCTCGCATACTGCCTAATTTCTACTAGACTGAATGATGTTAAAGTGTTATTATGGTGAACAGGAACACCCAGATTCAGAAAAGATTACCAGTTCACCATATTATTTAGTCTTACACACTGCTCATACAGTTCTGTAGTAGAGTTATTTATCAGAGAGGAGTAATTTGTGACTAGGTCCAGAAGTTTTTGTCACACATGCAAGCACATATCTAGGTTTTTACAAAACGGCCCTTTTAATATTATTTTCTCCTAAAATCTAAATAGTGACTAAAACACCATAGTTCTATCAATAACATCTGATCCAGGATTTTATTGCATATCCAAATGATCCAAAATGAGGTACAGTATTTGAGGTCATTTGAATTTAACATATAGAGCTAGATTTACTAAACAGAGGGATTCCAAAACAGCTGATGCCGGAGCAAGGTGCTTATATGCTTTGGCAGTTAATTGAAAGATTAGATGGGTTCACTCCTCCCGAAATTATGTTTAGGAAATTCACTTCACAAGTTTGTTTGCCCATATAAACTTTAGGCTAATAAGGTTAAACGTATTTGGCTTGCTGTCTGCAGTGGAGGGGCTCGAGAAAGCAGCTTCAACTCAAGCTTAGATATATCCCCAAAAAGTGTGAATTAGATTTAGGACAGATAGGAAGATTCACTTTTTAATTACGGAAGACCTCCCAAAAGGAGTAAGGAAAATGAGCGACGAAGATACGAGGTGAGGGACAATAGTAGCTGGACTCTAGAGGAAGTTTGAATGGGGCACTGTTGGAGCTGTGGTTTGTAGGAGGCTCCTGAGCAGCTGTAGGGGAATTTCAGGTGTTTTACTCTGGTACGCGTCTTGCTGTTGCGTTTATCAACTTGGAGTCACTACTGTGGCAGTGATGCTCAGGATTTACTCCTGCGGGAGCTGTATTTGGAAAAGCATGGCCTAGTGAGCTGTGGAGCTGTGTATGGGTATTTATTTTTAAATAAAGTTTGACGTATCTCGCTGCTGTGTTTATCGACCTGCGGCAGTGGCCAAGGTCAAGAATTTCATTGAATAATACATTAAATTTTGGTATGTTTTTTACCAATCCCTATTGTATACCCCCAGAACACTTGGAGTATATGGCATGTGGAGCTGTGATACTTCTGTGATACTTTTGCTTCTTTTTAAAAGCTTGATGCTAGTCGCTATTCACCACCATTATATGGACAAGTGCGAACAAGACATTTTTTTTAAAAAATCCTCCTTTTGTGGCCCATAAAATAAAGAAGGGAATACAGCATTAGAACAACACCAGGGTGAGTAAATGATGATCTTTATAATCTTTCAACTCTTAAAGGGTTAGTTCACCCAAAAATTTAAATAATCCCATTATTTTCCTCACGCTCAAGCCATCCTAGGTGTATATGACTTTCTTCTTTCAGTTAAACACAATTGGAGTTATATTAAAAAAATATTCTGGCTCTTCCAAGCTTTATAATGGGAGTGAATTAAAAAAAGCACATACATTCATCATAAAAGTAATTCATACGGCTCCAGGGGGTTAATAACGGCTTCTGAAGTGAAGCGATGCATTTTTGTAAGAAAAATATCCATATTTATAACTTTATAAACTAGAATCACTGGCTTCCGTACGTGAGTCGATTCTGGCGGAAGAGTGAAATTTAACCGACACATGACGTATTGACAAACACGGAAGCGCAGAGGATAGAGCAAAACAAAACACCGGTCACGAGTTAGAAGTCTAAAACGAGAATTTTTAAAGAGGATGGCTTGAGTTTGTTGCCCAGCCCTATTAGTTTGAACTGCGAGAGGCATCTACTCTCACCTAAGCTTATGCTACTCCTATGTCCTACGACATACGCCGGAACTCGACTCCCTCGTAAATTCGCGTACGAACGTTACCAGAAGCTAGTGATTATAGTCTATAAAGTTATAAATATTGATACTTTTCTTACAAAAATGCATCACTTTGCTTCAGAAGGCCTTTATTAACCCCTTGGAGCCGTATGGATTACTTTTATGATGGATGGATGCACTTTTTTGGGGCTTCAAAATATCAATTAGTATTCACTCCCATTATAAAGCTGGGAAGAGCCAGAATATATATATATATATATATTTTTTTTTTTTTTTTTTTTTGTAGGTGCAACCCTTTTGTGTTTGACTGAAAGAAAAAATCATATACACCTAGGATGGCTTGAGGGTGAGTAAATTATGGGATTTTTTTTTTATTTTTGGGTGAACTAACCCTTTAACTTTATAGGAGCAAACCTTTGGGCCCTATCATACACCCGGCGCAATGTGAAGTTTTTTTGGTAGTTTCAGCCCGACGCAGTTATCATTTTCAAATCCAGTACCCACGTTGTTTAAATAGCAAATGCACTCGCGCCCATCTGTTCACCCATGGGCATGCTGGTCTGAAATCGAGGTGTGTTCAGACGCATTGTTGGCGTGTTGCTATTTTGAGGCAACTGAAAATTAGATTTTTTTTTTTTTTTTTTATAAAAGTAGGCGGTTGCACACACAAGGACACGCAGCAGCACACAAACATGCCAAATATTAAAAATAAAAGGACTACAATGTAAAAGATTATTATTGTGTGCATAAAGATAAAAATGTCTACATGTCATAATGGATAGTCATTGCATGTATCAGAATTACCTATTTTCAGTAATGATGAATAAAATTGGCTAATTATTGGACCAATCGTGGCAATACACATGTATTTAAACTGACTCGTCAGGTTGAGGGTGTCTATATTCCGCCATGCAAATAACAATCTGCCATGGTGCAAGCGCACCTGGCATTTAAAGGGAATGGGAGATGACATTCTGATTGGTTTATTGCACATTAGGCACATTAGACTAGGTACAACCCTTTTGGACCATGCGCCTGGCACGGCGACCATTTTTTCCGTTGTTAAACTAGCAAAAGTGGATTCGGACAAGCCCTAAGTGCTTGCACCGTGCGCTTTAGACCATGCGCTTAGATTGTTAAAATAGGGCCCTTTATGTGAGCTACCTGATTTTTTTATCAAATGACAAAAACAGTGACAACTTGGGGAATAACATTTCCTGTCCTATTAGTCTGTTCTTTGAGTCCTTTAGCACGGTTACCATCCTCCTGCACTCAGAGGGCTCATTTGCACATCTTTGGAGGCTCTGGGGTGCCATGGAAGTCATTCACCCAGGAACTGAGCATGCTTTTTTGGCCTGTTTCAGATAGCTGTGGGTGTCTGTGCTAATGGCCCTCAATCTTGTAGAGTTCTGCCCACCCTCCCACAGCTCTCCTCTCCTAGCCTGAAGAATAAAAGGGACTGGCACTGCCAGTGGAGTCATGCAGCGAGCGATCGGAGGGCTAAGTAGAGCACAGAAGCCATATAACGTTGGCCCACTGGTGTTCAAATTACAGCTATCATCCATGTTTTACGCTGTAACATTCTGACCCAGATAGAACACCATTCTTGGCTGGTTTGTAGATAAGATATTAGAATCTGTGATATTTATAACAGGGGTAAGGATGTCTAATTTGGATGGCTGCCAGGCTGTATGGCGTGGTGTAACCTAGTGGCTGATGTTCTGGGCAAGCAACCAATAAGTTGTAGGTTCAAATCCCACAATAGGCAATCCATGAACAATCAGCCTAGGTCTTAACCGCAGGTTTCTCCAAAGGGACTGTTCCTTCAGTATACAGTAGTGAACTGCTTTGGATGAAAGTGTCTGCTAAATGAAAAGCTCTAATCAGCTTTCACTGTTTGTTTTTTCTGCATGAAAAATATCCTTGTAAAATTGAGAGGAATCTATATTTCCACAGTCTGTGACCCTTTAACATTTTATTATTTTATTTTATTTTATTTTCCACCCTCTCTCTGACCCATAAAAATTAAATAGGCATTTTTTGCTGTTGTGCCTTTAAGATGCCTATGTAAACATCCTCTTCGCATATGAAACTGTACAGTAAAATATTATAAGCAAAGAACAACACATTAAAATACTTAAAATAATTATATCACAAACTTACAGCTTGCAAACGTGTTGTATATGTGTGCCACATAAGTTTAATAGGGACAACATGGTGAAAGAGAGGCCAAAAGGGCCCGATTGTAAACTTGTCATCTTTAAATCAAGCAGAGTGGCTGATGACTTAAAGATTTATCAAATGCTTAACTGGCTCTCGTTCCATAACCTAAGAGTTATGTGGCAGGTGAACAAAAAAAAAAGGTTAACTTCAGAATGAATCACTTACAAACCACATTCTGCTGGGTATGACCCACATTAGTATGTTTCCAGTGGGCCTAGTTCACTGTCCTGTTGACAGGAGCATAGTACAGCAACATGAGGAGAGCTACTTGTGCATGTGCATGCAAGAGAGAACGATGGACCGGGAGAGTGAAGGAAGGAGGTAGGGAGGGAGAGAGGGAGAGGGAATGGAAGCAATTACCAGTGTGTGAGCATCTGAGGTAGATCCAGAGGCTCCAAACATCAATCTGCATGATCCCTCACACAAACATGTAGTATATGATAAGAGTGCCCCCTTGTGGTTATGTAAGTAAAATGGTTGGAAAGCTCAAGAGGTCAGGGCTGGCCTAGTTAACCCCTGCTGTCAAACATCATTACCTGCCTAAGTCCTATCTAAGTGGATCAAAATGCAAAATGCACTCTAAAGGTTAAAAAAAAAATAATATAAATTTAAACTAAGACATTAGGTGTCCAAAAACATTACATTAAAAGTGTACTTAAAGGGATAGTTCACCCAAAAATGAAAATTCTGTCATCACTTACCCTCAAGTTGTTGCAAACATGTATGAATTCCTTTCTTCTGCTGAACACAAAAGAAGATATTTTGAAGAATGTCGGAAACCAAACAGTTGATGGACCCCATTGCCTTCCATAGTGTTTTTATATATATATATATATATATATATATATATATACTATAGAAGTCAATGGGGTGACATTTTTGGGTGAACTATCCATTTAAAGGTGTTAATAAGGTAACACTTTTAAGATAAAAGTTAGCTTATAAAAAGAAGTGTACTTTTGTTTCAGAAGGGATACTTATAATCTTTTGCACTTGAATAAAGCATGCAGATTTATGAGGATGTGTAATTGTTATTGAGCATTAATGGATTTTCTAGTGGTTTTGATTATGTTATAATCAAAACCACTAGATTGTTGATTGCCAGTGTTGATTGTTAAAAAAAAACAATCAACATAAATAAAAATGGCTTTTTTTTTTCATGGCTTTTACATTTGCTCAACTATTGGGCTTCAACTGGGCTTAAATTTTGCCTGGAAATAACTTTTTCCATATACTTATATCAGAAATGCTAATAGCAAAGTAATGCTAATATCAAGATTAAACTTAGATCTATATGTAAATAGTATTCAATATTATGTTCATTTTAAGCACTGTAATTGTTTAACTTTAGTCATTAAGATTTAAATAAGTTGAATAAATTAAAAAGATCACTGAAGCAGTTTTTTCACTTTTTTACACTGATTTAATGGATTGTGATACTTTGAGTAGAGAAGGTCTAAAGTTTCTTTTTAAAATCACATAAACTTTTCATTTGGACAAACTGTGCTCTGTTCCTTTGTTTCATAAAGTCTGTGTGCATCACTCCCAGAAAAGTGTTCTGTCTTTAAATTACGAAATTAGAAATTATGCCCCTTCTCCTATCATTTGCACACTCAGCAAACTGGATGTCTCTGCCTCTAACTAGTTCTCAAACTTTACATAGTGCCTACAGTAAAAGCACAGATAGCACTGTCATTACCATTAACACTAAGGTCAGCACTTTCCAATAGGTTTAATATACATATAAAACTGAGAGCGACGCTGAGAATGTGTTCTGAGGACACTATTACTACTGGGAAAACACTTCTAATTCCATCTTTTTGGGCATGTCATTTGAACATGATAATCTGGTTTTACATAAACTTGTGGAGTACTTGAAGCTTGAGGGCTGTTGCCAGTAAATCCAAAAAAGAAAAAAAAAAAAAAGAAAAAGAAAGACAGAAAAAAAAAGAAAGAGAGAGAGAGAGAGAGAGAGAGAGAGAGAGACAACCCTAATACTAAGATTCTCAGATTCTCAGACTGCTGATTGTAATGTGTTATTACTGATAATATAAAATAATTTGTAATGCAAAATCTTTTTACTTATTCTGATTCTCAGACTTCTTCAAGTCATCCTCATCGTGGTTTTTTTACCCTGAGGTGTTTCATATTCAATAATGAATTCAATGAAAATTATGAACTGCTGTAAGGTCAAGAAGTTTCAGTGTCACATGATCCTTCAGAAATCATTCTAATATGCTGATTTCTTCTTCTTCTTCTTCTTCTTATTATTATTATTATTATTATTATTATGTTGAAGTTTTATTCAGCAAGGATGCATTAAATTGATTAAAAGTAGCAGTTCTTTTGAACTTTTTATTCATCAAAGAATCCTGAAAATGTATCATGGTTTCCACAAAAAAAAATTAAGCAGCTTTCATAAAAAACTGTTTTCAACATTGATAATAATAAGAAATGTTTCTTGAGCAGCCACTCAGCATATTAGAATGATTTCTGAAGGATCATGTGACACTGAAGACTCGAGTAAAGAAGCTGAAAATTCAGCGTTGACGTCACAGGAATAAATTACATTTTAAAATAGAATAACAGTTTTATTGGATACTGTTATTATATTAAAATATTTTTTCACAAAACAGTTCTATTAAATAATTATTTCACACACACACACAAAAAAAAAATGTTTACTGTATTTTTTGATAAAATAAATGCAGCCTTCAGGCCCATTCACACCAAGAATGATAATTTGTGATGAGTAGTGCAATTACTTGTTTCATTTTGCAAGGCACCTAACTTTTTCTGCAGCAGTTTATTTCTGCTACAAAAGAAGCACTATCGCCATCTACAGGGCATTGGAGGTACTACATCTTGTGCATTTTGCCATTAAGCCCAAAGTATACTTCACTTCTTACGCGTATACGAGGGTCAGCATACAGTGTGCGATGCGAATTTCATCATCAGAAGAGTATTTGTAACCACGTATATTTGTATGCACAGGTCGCACATGCACATTTTTTTTATAATTTTTTTTTTATTTTGCAGTAATTAGTTTATCCACAAGGTGGCAACCGTGCCCTGGGGGCGTTGATTCACAAGGTAGTCAAAGAAAAACTGCATAAACAGAACAGACCGGAACGCATGCAAGCTACAGGGACAATGGAGGTCTACATAGACGAGAGATTGTGCAAAGAGGTTAGAAAGTACCCTCATTTCTACAAGATGTTTGGCATGAAAGAATACAAAGATATTTACATGGGTTGTAACTCGTGGCGAGAGATTGCTCAAAACTGCGCATGCGTTGAACGCCTGTGTACGTGTGCGAGTCAAATGAAGTATACTTTGCAAGGCCGTGCATTCGACTGAGTGCACACGCTTGCGTATGCATAAAAAAAAACAAAGTATACTTGGGCTTTCTCACCCAAACTTATCAACAAAGCTACTTTACCCAGATGGGAGTGCTTTAGTAGTTGTGAATTGCAGGTGTTTGATTTATGAGATGAGGTCATGACTACAGTCGAAACCAGAACATCCAGTGCAAGTAGGCTTTGACTATTCAGTTTTATACTTAACATTATTTTATTTATCCATTATATTGAAGAGACCCTTTTGAAAGATATTGGTTTACTTATGCCCTTTTGGACCACTTGGGTTTAACTGAGACTGGAGTGTCTATAGACATTTAACAGGCTGTTGTGCTGATTGCAACATTGAGGTGTTCAGTTTTATTTTGATTTTAGAAAATAAACATGTTATTTCTTGTGTTTTCACTGGCATGTCTCTTAGGTGACATGCCAGTGACTCAGATACTCTAGGACTTTTACTCAAGTCGTAACTTGTAATGGAGTCATTTTCACTGTAAGGTATCTGTACTTTTACTCAAGTATGGATTTCAGGTACTCTTTACACCTCGGGCAGAAAGTCCTCTTTTTTGAGCAAACATCCAGAGTTAGAGAGAAATATTATCAGATTATGCAATTGTATGTTGTAATTTTAGCTTCTGTGAACTGTATATTCTCATTGACATAAATGAAAGGTCATGTAACCCCTCCAAAACCCTCTCCTCTCTTGATCACCACTGCAATTATTGCACTTTACTCTTAATGCAATTGCCAGATGATCGTAAGGAATGGTCTGTTAATGTTTTTGGTAGGTAATTTAATAGCTTGGACATGAACTGCCTGCATGAACTATGCATAAAGGGAAAAGACAGTTAACTATACAACATCTGACAGTATTTTCACTGGTTTATGGAAAGGAAAAGTGGTTCTTAGCTGGAAGACTTTTATTCATTTACCAGATGCTTTTATCATTTATCATAAACAACTTTGCGTTCGTGATATATAGAGCTCACTAGGACAGTGATACTTGCTTTGTAGGATGTAAATTTGTTTAACTTTTTTTTTTATTTTATTTTATTTATTTTGAAGGTCAAATTAAAATAGACTTGTGAACATTTATTGCATGAAAATGATACATTTTAGTCCCTAAAAGGCAGCATCTTGTGCAGTCTGGACATGAGTGAGTGCTTTTCAGGCAACACGTCTGAAAATTAGGGGGTTGCACCGACTAATCGACTAGTCGACTTTAATGCTCTGCCGTGACGCTTTAAGCATGACGTCGACTAGTCGCTGGTCATGGCCTATAGAGGGTGCAGCAGGATAAAGTCCACATTTACGCTCCATATCCAACAGTTACTGACAAATAAATGCATATTCCAATAGCGCTCCACAAAATATGTTTGATTATACCATCTGGATTCTCAATATTGATCAGATGAATGCTTGTTTAAAACAGCTTATTGTACACGCAAGTTAAGAAACTGAAAAGAAACTGAAAAGTTCTAGCATATATTTCTTAGTAACTAAAACCCACAGCTTCACTATTTGTAGAGAGAAGCTGCCAGGTAGAATTAATTCACACACTCGCTCTCTCACTAATGCATTTATAAGAGTAATCTTTACTGTGCTACTTTATCTGTATCTGATTTAGAACGAGCAGAAATCTGTGAGAAATATAACGACCCGAAAACCAAATAACTGATAAAAATAAGCTGTTATGTATGAGAAATATTTGTGGGCAGTGTCATATCATGCAATAGCTGTGCACCTCAGCTCGAGGTTCAGACTTAGGGCTTGTTCACACAGAACGCATTTTTGCTTTCAAAAGCGCAAGACGCGGGCAGTGGAATGGGGTAAAAAACGCAAGATCTCAGGACGCGTTTTTTTAAAAAAAAAGCTGAACTGATTTGAACTTGAGCGCCACGTTTTTAGAACGCCATATCATGCGCGAGACGCTGCAAAAGACGCAAGACGTGCGCAACGGACATACATGTCTGTCTATAGCACGTTTACATAGAAAAACAATGGAAAAGTAGCGCATTGGAATGGAAAAGCGTGTTCTGTGTGAACAGCCCCTTATTTGTTCATTAATGACGTCATCATCGACTAGTCGACGTCGACTCGACTTTAATCACATAAATGTCGACTTTAAAAAATCTGAAGTCGTTCAACCCCTACTGAAAATAAGCTACTAGTTTCTATGACAGATCGTCTTTGTTTACTGCAGAGATTCTACAGTGGCATGGGAAGTGTCCTGTTTTTGCTCATTAACATGTGTCACCTCGTGAATCGGATAATGACAGGTCAGTTTCGGCACTTGCAGTGATGGACAGTGACACTGAGCACTTACGCATAGAAGCATCAAGGACTTAACAAGTAACAGAGCTGTCAGTAGAGGAGGAGTGGTCATGTCACTTCACCTGTGCAAATTCACTTACGTACCCACGCAAGCAGAGAACACTAAAGGGACTTCAGAAATCACCAAAAATCATCAGATATTTCAGTTTTCTCCATCAAATTATCACTACCAAGAGTCAACAACCTCACAGACAGTTGAGAATGAATAGCAAACTTTTTATAAAGCAAATCTTCCAACATTACTGAACACAAACCACTACACGCCTTCTGTCACCTGTGGCCGGTTGCATGAACTGCTCAGACTAGTCTTAATAGTAATCTAATTGTTTTTCTTCAAGACTGGTTTTAAAGTCCCCCTGTAGTCAATAATTTTATCCCTTAAAACTAATCTTTGATCACCAAAATTACATATTTAAACGTTTTTTTCCTGTGGAAAAAAATATATATCTTGAATGTAACTCTACACCCTTGCCTCATTTAATATACACGGATATATGAATATGATAATTAGCCCCGCCTCCACTCACTCGCACAAGCTCAGACGAGATCCACTCGGTCAACTTACTGAGGTAAACGCTGCACAATGGTATCTCTTTTTACAATGTCGGACACATAACGGTAATTAATATGATTAGCGTTTTGCTTGACTATGTTATCAAACAGCTAATAATGTGTTGCTAATGTTACACAAACCTCGCTGCGTCCCAATTCGCATACTATCCGTCCTAAATAGTATTCGAAATTAGAAGTGTGTCCCAAATCGTAGTATGTTGAAATGAGTATTCCAAAGATACCCGGATGTCTACTTTTTCCGGTTAGAATCCAAAGTGCAGATCTGTGCACACTCTAACGGGTAATATTGCCCATAACACCTTGCGCTGTGAATGAGGATTCGATTAGAAGTATAAATATGAATAAAAAGTGTTTAAAAAAAACTACAAACATGACGGATGTGCAAGTCCGATGGTTAAGCGGAGCGGTTAAGATGAAGGGATTTGAGTGATTAATAATCAGTATCTAATCTGATGAAAAGATATTTATTAAATGTTATCCACATTATATTTCATCTGCAAAAGCATTGTGAACTTTTATAACGATGCGTTTGGTCATCAACTTTTAAATGTATCATTATGCAAAGATGAGGAGAGTTCTCCACATGAAAGACCCATGACTGGCAGATCAACGTGCAGCTACATTTCTCTCCAAAACGGTAGGAAATTAAATTTAATTGTATGTGGAGGATTTTAACTGTGACAAGATGATTGACAGGGCAGTTTAAACGGTTACAGGTTGCGTAACTAAGCGACAGAACGTCCTCTAAAGATGCAATTATGATGAAGTAGTATGTCCCAAAGCTTGCATACTCTTCTGCTACACACTCAAAAGTATGTACTTTTTCTTCACGAAAACAGTACATACTTTTAGGACGTAGTATAAGTATGCGAATTGACCCTTCGCAAAGACCCGCCCCTCTTAGTTACTGTTGCTTTGTCCGACAAGCCATGGCTCTGTCACGCCATACAGAGTGAAAAATACATCGCGGAGCAAAGAGGACACTGACAGCACGTCGACAGACAAGACAGAGCAGGTTACTTATGATATTAAACAAAGTCCCAGCTTTCAAATTGTGTAATTTTTTAAGAAATTCTAACAATAAAAAACGTTTTGTGGCTCTTTAATGTGTCGTGACAGATTGCTGTAGCGCCTAGCTCAGCTCAAGCGGCTCGTGAACCGATCCTCTCTTCCTTCTAGTTAGTTCATAGCATCAAATAAACATGAATGAACATGAGAAGGAATGTTGTTTCAAACGCGGAAAGACGTCAGTACACACCATTTTTCAGGTTCAAGTCCACCGAGGTTAATCTTGTAACTCCTGACTGCTTTGTCGGACAAAATGGCGGATTCGGCGTTATTAGATCGCTTGTCAATCAAACTCCCGGCGAAGGGTCAATTGCAGAGCTGCCAACTCTCACGCTTTCGCCATGTGACACACGGTTTTGCCTGTTTTCACACGCACTCACGCCACACATCCAATTACTCACGCAAAAAAAAAAAAAAAAAAATCCGATCTTGGGCCGAGACTCGTTCGTTCCTTTTCAAACTTCCCGACGGTAGATGGCGCTGATTGCCCCATGCAAACGCAGACGCTGAGAGGGTGTTTTCAGTTGTGGGACTGAACAAAACCAAGAGAAGAAACAGCGACATTGGATGGCACCCTGTCATCAATAATGACCATAAAGATGGCCAATCTGGAGCCCTGCTTCAAATGGGAGCCCCCCTAAGATATCACCAAGGCCTCCAAGATAGGGTGACCAGACGTCCCCTTTTTCCGAGGACAGTCCCGGTTTTTGGTGCTCCATAGAGCTGTCCCCGGAAATGTCCCCGTTTTATAGCTCGTTCAAAATAACCCGCAAACACATTGCAAAATAGTCCGACCAGCATACAGCAGCCTGCTGGTTATCGGAGCAATCATGTAGTGATTATTTTCACCAACAGAGGGAGCCGTGCAGCCACACTACACTTGGTCGCGCGCGCGCGCCGCTGCTTCATGAAGAACGTGAGAGAGCAGAGCGCCATTATCACCAGTTATCAAAAGAAACATCGTAATCGTTTTCAGCTTTCAAGGTAGTAACATACAAACTATTCATATTAAAGTAAAGTAATACGGTTATGTGTTTTATAACAGGGCCTCAACAGGATGCGGGATTGTTTTGGACAATTTTAAACGTCCCCAGTCACAACACAGCGATTTCCAAACACGTCTTAACTATACCACGTGGTGAAGGTACACTCAAATATGAATAAATAAAATAATAATAATACACTTGCAACAGACTTAGTGCTTAAAATGAGTCTAAAATGCAAAATAGTAGTTAAAAATAGTTGTTTAAAAAGTTGTAATTTCTGTAGGCTACAGTAGGCATATAAACAGCTCTTGAAAATGGAAAATATTAAATTCAATAATAAATGTTAAAAATATTTGTGAAATGCTGTTTTATTTATTTCATATTTATGTTGTTTTATTTTGTAATGTGATTTTTCAAAATAGTGTAATAGTATAATAGTTTTTTGTAGTTAGGCCTACTGGTTAGTTGTTGTTTTTTTTGTTGTTGTTGTTTTGTTTTTTTGGTGAATTGTATTAAAACCAGACCAAAAATCCTAATAATAAAATTAAATCATAATAATTATTAATGTAAAATGTGGAACCCCCAACAATTTAAAAAAAAAAAATCAAAAATGTATTGTCCCCGTTTTTTAATTAATAGAGAATAACAAATGAGATTTCGGTGATATTGTGACCACTCAAATAGGAAATGTCCCGGTTTCCATTTCAGAAATCTGGTCACCTTACTCCAAGAAGGCCACAGGTCAGTATAACCATGCCCACAGATCATAGACAAGGACTTTACCCAGCTTCTGTTCTGCATCTGTTACTGATTATGCCTCATTTTTAGTTATTTTTGTAATGCATTCATCTGTTTTATTGCTTGAAAAAGTTGTACTGTTTAAGCACTTTATTTGTTGCACTTTATTTGTTTCTGATGGACCATGTGGTGGGAGGCTTTGAATGAAGAATAATGTCCCTTCCTAACTAATCCTGTGTCGTTTTTGGCTGAACATAAATCATCAAGTGCTCTTAAGAATACAATTATTCACAACATAGTTTCAGTTAAGAATTAGTTTAATACCATTCTAAACAAAATATCAATCAACCGAGCTAGGTCAAATCTTAAACAGTGGTCTATGAATAAGGCTTTATTGTGGTACAAAGGCAGTCATTTAGGCACAACAATAGTTTTCTGGTTGAATGTTCAGCTCAACTCTAGAAGGCCCTACAAGTCATGATGCCGAACATGAATCAGAATAAGTTCAGGTATTGCACATCTTTAGCAGACCACCCAAAAATCCACTAGAATGCAGGAAATCACATCTACAACATCAAATTAATTCCAATTCTCTGATATCTGAGCCACCAACTTCTGTGGCTGTGTGCGCGGCATAATTTTGATCACCCCTGACAAAATCTCACTCCAAGGTTTTTTGAAAAGTTGGCAGGTATGCATTTGGGACGCAGCACATGTTCCCGTTTGTGAGTCAGACAGCTGCCTTCTACAATCAGCATCCTTAGAAACGCTTTGAACAACTCAGAACGTCAGTGGAGAAAGGCATATAGTTCATCATAACATCGTAATATGCATCATACACCCGCCATATTGCTAAATCTACCCGATTTTTCATATCGACAGAAAAATATACTGGGATAACCTTCTTTTGAGACTCCCTTGCGTGGTCAGTTAATGATATGCTAAAGCCCGCCGGCACGTTGATGTTATTTGATACAAGGTAGTTTTGACGTCAGAAACACCAGCGATTTCAGTGAGTTCCTTCAACGACTGATGAATTTGCACATGGTTTGTCTTAAAGCATGTTAAATACACCAGATAGATAAAGAACATTAAAAACTTGATTTTCACCACAGGGGGTCTTTGACATTTTTAAGTCAGTTACATAAAAAGGTAGAGCGGTCTAATTTGAATCAGAAAAGTAAGACTACCTCTTATCTAACTGCTAGTTGATTTAGTAGTTCTTTTAGCAAGTAAAAGTCTTACTGGACTGAAGCAACTTAGGCAGACAAATATTGAAATTTCAACTGTGCTATAATAGACATTTAACATTTCATATTCATATACTGCTAGGATATCAAGGCTAAAAGAACACCATTTATACAACACTGCTTATGTAATAAGGTATTTCTACCTTACATACTTTCTTACATACTTATGTAATAAGGTATTTCTGGACACTTCACCTTAACCGAAGGGATTTATTCACAACTTTTATTCTATGCATATGAGAAATATGGAATTATGTAAAGTCACGTTTTAATCATCAAGAATTTATATATATAAGCACGTGATTTAGTCAGGGATACGGTAATAGTGGTAGATCCAAGGGCCCAAGAGTCTCTTCAGAACCTTCTCTCTTTAAACAGATTTTAATTGCTCTTGGATTCCCCTTTGACCTCAATTTTCCAACACATTAATTCAGCACATCTAGTCAAGACCTCCAAAGACCCAAATTAATTTTCTGCACTAGCGCTACACTCAAGCACACATACCTGGTCATCATGTCTATCAAAACCATTGAGTCTATAGTTTGATATTTCACTGATCTATTTTTTCTTCAGCTTTAAAGTGTCAAGAGAACTCTCTATCAAGTTAAAAATAATCATTACTGTAATATTTCTCTCAGGGTTTGAATGTTTTTGAAATCTGGGTGATTATGAAAGAACAAATAAAACATTAAATCACTTTGTGTGTGATTTATAGCATATAAAAGCATGTTCTGCTGAATCGAAATAGAAGCTGTGGAAAAGATTTGTTTTGGTAAACATCCTCAAACCTATGAGAGCTCAGGTTGCAATGGAATTTAGGTTGATGGTTTTTTTTTTTTTTTTTGTGATGCAAAGGTATTTAAACTAGACATATTCTGAATTGGTGTTGCCAGTGGGAATAACATTTCAATGACACATTAAACACATTAAACATTTGTTTGATGAAAAGCTTTTCTCAAGGTGATTGTTGTGGACTGAGTGGGCTGGTGGTTCTTGTATTCGCTGGTCAATTCAGATTTTTCTTCTATAGCAATATTCACAATATAAATTCCAATTTGATCTGGCATGAGCCCCAGTAGCTAACAATTTTACGGATAAATCCTTGTATAACAAAACAAGGGATATTAACCAGTTGAAAAGTTTCACCTTCAGAAATCAAGTCATGTGTCCCATGTTCTATTATTTGTGGCTGGTTGCATAAACTGCTTAGACTAGATAGTCTAAGAATTTTTTTTTTTTTTTTTTTCTCTGTCGTTTTGGAGGTCTCCTTCTATAACTTTAGATGCATCCAAGGTCAAAAATCACTTTAATTTTCTCATAAAATACATTGCAGCATAACCTGTTCCCTCACAGTGTCTGAAACGGTTTGATAAAGGATTTGGTCTCTCTAAACCCCTCCTTTCTGAGAGCCTGCTCTGCTCTGTTTGGTCAGATGGCCCAGTCTGTTGTGAATGGTTGACTCCTTAAAGTGCATGTTGGAAACGAAGCTCCCATTAACATATGTGAATTTCAGCTCCGGGTGCTTCCTCAGCACTTAAAGGATTAGTTCACTTTCAAATGAAAATTAGCCCAAGCTTTACTCACCCTCAAGCCATCCTAGGTGTATATGACTTTCTTCTTTCTGATGAACACAATCGGAGATATTTTAATAAATATCCTGACGCATCCGAGCTTTATAATGGCAGTGAATGGAACCAACGAGCATGAAGCTGAAGAAAGTGCTTCCATCTACATCCATCCATCATAAACATACTCCACACGGCTCCGGGGGGTTAATTAAGGCCTTCTGAAGCGAAGCGATGCATTTGTGTAAAAAAAAAAAAAAAAATCATTTAACAAGTTAAGAAGTAAAATATCTAGCTTCCACCAGACCGCCTTCCGTATTCAACATACGAAGAAAGTGTAAAACTCTTCCAGTTCGAAAATCTTACGCTACGTCCTAACCCTATTCAACTTATGGAAAAAGTGTAACTGATGCGATGCCAGTTTTACACTTTCTTCGTAACTTGAATACGGAAGGCGGTCTGGTGGAAGCTAGATATTTTACTTTATAACTTTTACTTCATTTTTTTACACAAACACATCGCTTCGCTTCAGAAGGCCTTTATTAACCCCCCGGAGCCGTGTGGAGTACGTTTATGATGGATGGATGTGGATGGAGGCACTTTCTTCAGCTCATACTCGTGGGTCGTGACCCCTGTTCACTACCATTATAAAGCTTGGATGCGCCAGGATATTTATTAAAATATCTTCGATTGTGTTCATCAGAAAGAAGAAAGTCATATACACCTAGGATGGCTTGAGGGCTATTCTTGGTGTATCAGCTACAACAGTGTTTGACAATCAGCTGTATTGGACACTACATAAAAAGGTAATATCCAAAAAAGCATAATAGGGGCACTTCAGGTTTGTTACATAAAAATGAAGATTGGTCTAAATTGATACTGGCGCCTGACATGCGTGTTCTATTTCTGAGGTTCTTCACGCTTCTTCTGACAATGGGTCGCATCCATGCGGCATAGACAGTTTTAGCAAAATGGTTTGAAAAAGTTTGTGAATCACAGCTTACTCACTCACTGAAGCATGTGGAGCTTTTTGTCACTGCGTAAAACAGTTATATGATATTTTAAGACAAAATAGGTGCTGGTTGAAGTAAATATATTTACCAGCAGTCAACTAAATCAACCTACAAATGCATCTGATTATTTTCCCGCGATGAAAAACATCTTTATGGGGGACAGTTCTAGGGGTTGCTATTACCCTTTGTTAGTAATGTTGAGTCCTTCAATTGTCCTCATAGTGAAAGATGGACCTCATTACCATGGTATATATCAAAATACCATGGTATTCATGCCATCACAATATAGTACTGTCATTGTAAGCTATTTTGAAGGTAATCCCAGATCATGGAGCAAGGGAAAACACAGACACTCTGAGTTTTCCATATGGCCGGTTGGAGGCTAGGATAGTGTATTACAATGTGTGCTGCTTCTTCTCAGATCCTTTTTTTTTTTTTTTTTTTTTTGTAAACTGAGGTTAAAAAGACACAATCTTTCCTTTGTTAAACTTTAAAAAGCTTGGCTACCATCAATCTCTTGTTACCACCTAATATATTCCACTGACCATACCAAGGGTCTTGTTTTATTGTGATCAGAGAGAATATGCAAAACTTAAGGACTAATGGAATAGAAGAAGAAATATATTATGTAACCAGAAAAGGTGTGTAAAATTGCTCGCTCATTTTACAACTCCTGCAGCTCCCGTTAAATGCTTAATGAGTTATACAGCATTCTGCTCAGGTTCATCTGAAATGTAGTTCTGTGCCCAGCCTTTGCTCAAAGTAAAAAATGAGACAGTGCTATTCTTACATTTATGCTTCCCTTCTCACCCTTACTAGCTCCCAAAGAGTTGTAATTTATCTACTACATTTGGCGAGTCGTTTAGGTATATGTTTCTAAATTGACTGTCTAGACATGGTGTGGTAGAGAATGAAGACAAGAGAGGGACAATGAAATGCTCAGGGGAGGCTCTTATTTAATAGAACGCACACTTTGCCCTTGGTACTGAGTGATCACTGTTGCCAGAGCTTACATAGATGGTCTGGCTTCACAATAAACTCATATAAATGTCTCAAGGCTTTCAATAGCCACCAGCCTGGCATGGGCAAACAATGTGGCACAGTACAGAATTTTGTACACAAGCACTTTTTTTTTTTTTAGTAATACTAAAGCACATTAAAAGCATAGTGAAGCATAACAGCACAATTAAGGGTCACTAAGAACTTTATGGACATTTTTATGCACAGATCCAATTTAATATGAACATAATACCTAATATAAAAGTGTTTTTGATTTGATTAATATGGGCTTTCTGCAGGCCTTAGTTTCATTAGCACATTTTCAATCTGTTTCCTTGGCCACTTTTCTAAATACACTTATGGAGAAGAAAAAAAGTCATTTGAATTTTTTGAAGGATATTGGTTTACTTGATTTTAGCTCATCTGTGCTTCTTAAAATTTGCTCTTAAGAATCAGTTTGGACCGGTTTGAACCTTCCCAATAAAAATGAATGAATAAAATCGAATCAAGCAATTTACATTTGTGCTCTCATCCAAATGTTTCATGTGATGAGTGTAATTGCTGTGCATACTGTAAAACAGGAAATTATTTTAAAGTTAACTCATCTAGCAGCATACCAAAATCAATTTCTCTCACACTGAGCAAAGTAAAGAGTTACCTATAGGCTACACAAATGAAATGGTCATGAAGCTTCAAGTAGTTTTAGACCATTTTTGGTTTTTAATTAAATGGTTTTCTTTGTAGAACGGAAACCCGTTACAGGAATAACTGTTTTAAAACACTCTGGTCACTAGATTATGAGTTGTAGATTCTTTCAGCTTGGTTGCAACTGAGTGACATACTTGGGGGCTTTCACACCGAGTAGTTATAGGAACTAGTCACCAGGGCGGTCCCCTAGGGCCATTTTTTTGGTTGCATTCTCACCACCAGTAGGAGATCTGAAATGACATAATCCGGCCGACAGTGAACTGTGTTTTTGTTGTGTCGTAGGTTTCTTGACAACGGAGATGGAATGTAGATGCATAAGTTATGCAATTGAAAGAGCAAAAAGGAGGGCAAAAATACTAAGGGCCAGATTTACAAACAGCTTGCGCCAGCGCAAACCCTCTTTTGGTGTTAAAAACTACTGTCAGGATTTACTAAAGACACGCAGTAAAAAAACAGCACTGAAAAGGCGTGGACAGTTATTTTTGCGGCTGACGTAATTGCATATGCATTTGTAGGAGTTTCCCTTTCAGAGGCAAGGTGATTTACTAAGGTTTGCGCTAGTCAATTTACTGGTATTTGCACCATTATTTACCACTCCAAAAAAGTATGTCTTAAACCAGACGCTAATTTGTGTTGCTCTTGGTAGATTGCGTTGGTCATTGCTTTTTTGGAATTGCGCTCTCACGCTAATTTGTCCTGTTTAGTAAATCTGGCCCGAAAACTCCTACAACAACTTGCAGTATATATCATCACAGCGCCGCAAACAAAGGCAACAGGTAAATGCCGTTAACATTAGCTTTCTGTATGTTTATGTCTTATCACTGTTTTCCATGTTCGTAGAGTTAGTTCATGGAGTAAGCAAATGTACACAGTGTGTTTACACGGCTTTTTAAAAATGGTGTTTCGGTATATGGCAGGCGTTCAGCCAATCAACGTACATTTCAATGTCAATAGTGGTTCCTATTGTGCTGGGTTAGACCCTATTCTAACACCACAAACACACACAAAAAAGGCATTCCTATAATTAAAATCATTCCCAGTTCCTGCTGTGCGAACACGCCAAAAAGCGGGTACTTCTGCCAATAGTTATAGGAACTATGAAAAGGTTCATCCGGTGCGAAAGCTCCAACAGTAGCTAGTTGAGAGTAAATGAACACTAACCAGGGCCATTTCCTCAGAGGGAAGCAGTGGAGAAAATGAGAAAAATGAGAGTAAACAAATATTGTATTAAGAACAAATTTATCTAAAATAACACTATTTAATACCCAAATCAGTGAATGGAGGTTGAGAGTTAAGAAGAGTGTCTCATTTGTGCCTCCCTTGAGCACATGGAATGGATCAAACTGGTGGAAATGGATAAACTCATACTTTTGTTCATTGGAAATTAACTTGAAATGACGATCTGTGTGTGAGTTGTTCTGAGTAAAGCACTCTGACTTTTGTGCCTGCAACCATCCTGAAACTCATTGTGTTGTGAAACAACATTAGACCCCTTTGACTTACACTGAATGCTTTTTTGTGTTCCACAGAAGAAAGAAAGTTCTACAGGTTTGAATTGATGACTGAATTTTCATTTCTTTAAAAGGTTTTTATACAATGTAAAATCTTATTTCCAGATGATACTGTAATTTATGGTGTTCCTTCGTTCTTCCCAAAGGACTTGTTAGTTGAAAATTCTTGAGATATTTTAAGATTTTCTACCCTAGAAACATTTTGAGAAAGATTTGTGTATCTGAGTGAAATCTTTTTTTTTTTTTTTTTTTTTTTTTTTGGTCATGGCTTGCAAATGCCCCTATTTGTGGTGTCTCTGAAGATCCCATGAAGATATGTTTCTATGACATGTCCTCTTTCCAGATGCCTAAAGCATCCCTTGACACATACCACACACCACAAACAAATTTGGGACACTCGCTCCTTGTAGGCTGTGGGACCAAACACTGGAGGCTGTACCACTGCCAACCAGCTGTGGAACCTCAGCACAGATAATAGCCTGCATTGGCTCAGGAGAGCATTGGGAAAGTGGGCCACGGGCAACCCTGGGCCATACAAATCCATCCACTGTTTTATCATGATATCTAATCTCACTAAGTTGAAATGTTTCTCTTTTTTGCTGTCTTCCTCCTATTACTTTCTCCCTCTGTGTTCAGTACAGCCGGGTACTATTGCACTTTATACATGAGCCAATCGACAAAGTCACCGCCTGGTCATTTTTTATTTACTTTTTTATTTAACCATAGTGATATCTCTGTGTGTTTTGGCAAAGTCTGCCTGGTCTTTATGTAAAATTGACTTGACAAATCTCATATACAGGCACTTTTAAAGGAAAGAATGAGTTTTTCTGTTAACATTCACATCTAATTTTATTGCAGATTTGGAATATGTTATTGAAACTCTTTTAATTAGATAAGAGCTGTACTTGCATGACTGAAAAAAATCTATCTGCCCAAGTGATTTCCATAAGAGTGATATGATTTGCCCTTAAACGGGCTTGTATACAGTCCAACAGCACTAGGACTTTTCACTGTTTGTTTCACTCCACTTGTCTTTGTTTGTGTTGCAGACAGACCGGTTGGGATTTTTCAGTGATTCTTTCTGCAGGTTAGATTGATACACCACGACAAGAGACTGAGTGGTTCACTAAATCATTCATTCAGCCAGTTCGTTTAACAACACTTGATTCATTCAGGAACAACACAAAAATGAGTGAGTCATTGAATCATTTGCTTAACCGGTTCTTTCTCACACATATTAATTCAGGAATGAGGTACCACTGCTTTGTGATGATCAGAGATTTGCAGCGGTTTACTCTGCTTTGATTTTGTGTCTAAAATATAAGTTCTTTGATATTAACTTGTTTGTTGAACTGTCGTATAAAAACAATATCACATTTAAAGTCGTTTCATTGCTCTGAATATCAACATGAATGATTACCTGCAGTTTTGTGTCTACTAAGTTGTGCATTCAGCACGCATGGAATAAATTGCTTAAAAAGTCAATTTATTGTCATGTCAAATGTGTAGTCAACATATTTTGACTGTAAATGTTGTCTACTGAAGATTTTGTCTTTCATTCACAAAAATAGCACTTTTTGTAGTGGTTTTTAATGGCTTCTTGATATGTAGGCCTACATGTGCAAAACACCTTATTTAAATATAGAGACCCATAAATGGCACTATATGAATGTATATAATTGAAAATTCGATTTCAAAAATGTATTGAGTTTATTATTATTATTATTATTATTATTATTATTATTATTTACTTAAACAAAATAGTATTTAGTGAAAGCCATATTGGAACGATATTTCTAACAATTGATACAATTGCAACATGCAAACTATTTGCATGTGTAGTTATCCGTTCATTTATTCTCTGTAAATTGCCCACAATACATCCATGAAGTGCACACACAATTTGATAGATTGTACAAACATATTATTATTATTGCCCTTTATTTGGGATTAGTACCGTTTGTGTTTCCTTGTTTTTTTTGTTTGTTTGTTTGTTTGTTTGTTTGTTTTTTTTCCCCATAATCCATAATTTTTCTGCTAATTAAATATCAAATAGGGTCTGAGACCTTTGTTTGATTAATTTAAAAAATTGCTAGATCATTGCTTTGCTAAAATCACTGGTTCTGAGTATGAGACTTGCACCGTGTTCATCATGCAAAATTAGACAGGGAGAATTGTCAGATAACTTAAAACTTCAGTTGAAATATTTAGTCTACTTTCTGAAAATAATTTTGTTACATAATTAAGTGCTTAGTTAATTTTCATATCACCTTAAAATGGGACCTGCAAATCTTAACACATCTCATGAAGCTGAACTGTGAAATGTAATTTTAAACACTTGACCCCAAAATGTATCCAATTAGCATTTTAGTCATCTTCAATGCACATGTCCAAAGAGGCATGCAGGAATTAGAGAGATACGCTTGTGTTATGTGTGTCTGACTGAAGGGTCTTTATAATGAGCGTATCATTGAACTTGGTGCTTCCTGCTGCACGATACACATGAGGACCGCTCTCCAGGCAGGCTCTTTAGTAATGCCAGACCAATGCTTTACCACACCACATAGATTTCAAAGAGGGAAAAAAGGGAGACAGACAAAGTGTAAAGAACAAGAGCGACCTAATTCACAGTTCAGTGAAAATGTATAAATGGGGTCTCTGGGGAAATGTTGTGACATACTGCTGATGATTCAAATATACTGGAGTTTTACTGAACATTTTTGTAGCTCCATACATATGAGAAAAACATTACTTTAGTAATGAAATACCAACTTTTAATATGTGTTCATATGAGAATTTTATATGAACTAAACAACACAAAGCCAGTGATTGATTATTTTTGTATTTATTTACTTACATACTTACCTTTTTCACTTTCACCTAGTCTATAGTGATGATTTTTTGGTCTGTCCTCTCTGTGTTTCCAGCTTCTCTTTCCTGTACTAGCAAATATGCATAATCAAAATGTATACAAATGAAAGCAAGTTTTTTATCCTTATTTTTTTATTCATATATATAGATTTTAATTGACACTATGTTATTAGTCAAGTTGTGTCCCCAGGTTATGCATCATTCATGTTATATCTATAAGCACCTCGCGATTCATTTTTTATTTTTTATTAATTAATGATTTTACCGACTTGAATATGAAATTTATTTAAATAGTCAGGGTTTGGCTTATTAGCACGGTCAAGTTAGCCCCTGATGGTAGATATAATGATCACTAGGTTTATTCTCACTTGTGAGACATTGTAGAAAATGTGATGAGCTTTGACCCATTATGGATTTTAAAATGTTTTAGCGGCTTATCTGGTCAAGTGTGTGAAGGTTAGGGTAAGGTGCATTTGGCTTTAGGTGCTATTTAATAAAATGCCGACACCACCACCCTCGTGCTACATTTGCATGTAACACCTCCAGTCATTTGTAAAGAGCAGCCAGTGGAAAAGGCCAGAGAGCACAACATCCAGTATATCTCTTATTTGCACTCACTCGCTCTCAAAACACATGTTAAAATAGGTGGCAGCTGAGCAGTGTGTACAGCATTGGAATTGGAGGCTGTGGTTTGAATGTGACATATTATAGCACATTTTATAGCACATGTTTACATTACACCTGTAAAGAAACATACAGTAAAATCAGCTGTAAAAATGCATTTGTGCCTCAGAGACTCAGTGGGTGTTCCACAGGGTTCTGTACTTGGGCCGCTCCCATTTTTTGTTTGTAGCATCCAGTCAGAGATTTGTATCTCTGGCTGTTGTTTCACTGATTCTTGAGGCATGAGACAAAACATGTCCCACAACTTGGCAGTTTTTTTAAAATATTTATGACTATGAAAATGCTATAAAAATAGAATCTTACTTTTAAATGAATAATGATCACTAAAAATGTTTGTATCACAAATTAAAAAAAAAAAAAAGACTTTTAGACTTTCATATACAATTTTAATCTGCTATAAACATCATTATATACAGTATATTAGTAAATCACATTAGAGAGAGAAAATATCTTCGACATCCTCCAACAGATAAGCAGGTGTTTTGTTGGTTTGTGCCTGAACGATAACTAAGTCAGGTCTGGGCACAGTTTTGGAACAGATGGAGCTGTCAGTGCCAAGGTACGTCAGGCCTGTGTGGGAATGAAATGAACTCAGCTGAAAGAAGAGCCAATCTAGAGGGTGATGAATACCTTTACATTTTTCAGAAGTGAATAATTACTCAAGCAAGAAACACCATTTCTGAAACAACAACACAAAACAAAAAGAAAAGAAAAAAATCTAGATGAATGTTCTTCTAAAAGAAAATGGTTTAGAGGCCCTGGGGGGGAACCTCTCAACAGATTGCTGGCATGCATTGTTTAATATGTGTGTCCTCATTTCTGCATAAGGAAATAAAGACATTTCTGCATTAAGAAATGTCTGAAAGTAGCCAATATTCTACATTTTATGGATGTTTTCACTGCCATTTTGCCCTGCCAGTCCCTTCAGACCTTCCTTATGTCTTCTACACCTGTGGTCACAACCTTCATTTTCTGTTCAGGGGCCAGTTGCATCAATGCCACTGTAAGACAGTTTTAAGATCTAGTGTAACCCACTAGCAATTAGTCAAGGGGCAGTCAATCTTACTTTTCAGTATCTAATTAGGCCAATCTACGTTTTAATGGAACTGACTTAAAAAAGTTGTGAACAGTCTTAAAGAAACAAAGATTGATGGCTAAATTGTAAGGCTAGTCTTAGCTGCCCCAGGTGAGGAAAACATTAAGAACAGAGTAAGATGGTATACAACAAAGTGATGGCTAGTGCTGTTCTGTAGTTTGACCACTGAGTTGTCAAGGGAACAGGCTGAAGTGCAAGAATCAATGACACTTGCCAATTGCTCAGTGGGCAGTATTTGTCTCCACTATTTCTTTCAGACAGTCCCAATAGGATTTTACTGCACTTTTCCTTCTTATTGTGGCCCAAAATGACTAAAGAGACTTTGCAGAAGGTTTTTTAAACAATTGTAAAAAAAAAAAAAAAAAAATTTGCATTATTTTTTGTGTTGTTTTGCAATGAAACCCACTGACAAGCATCATGTAATTATGTAATTTGTGTTTGTGACTGGTCCTCACTAGTTAAAAAGGCTTATAAATCAAACAAAATAAGTTTTTATTTAAATCTAGTGTTTTGCACGTTTCTGTGATCGGTTTAGGAGTAGGGGTTGGGTTAGGTGATAGAAAATATCATTGACCTGATATAAAATCAGTGGAAGTATATGCAGTGTCCTCACTAAGATAGCAAAACAAACCTGTGTGTGTGTGTGTGTGTGTGTGTATTACAGAAGAATGTCATACAAGATTAGGGTCAGTAAATGGAATATAAATTTAAGTGAACTATCCCTTTAAATTCTATCCCTTTAAATTCAGTTTTGCTGGGCCTTGAGCTTTCTAACACAGACATAATATTTTAAGTATTGATTGTCTATATGTGGATGATTTCCCAGATGGAGATGGAGTCCATCTGAATTGTGCCTTTCTTAATGAAGTGTAAAACAAACAGCAACTATCCAGAAGCTCTCAGACCTATCGATGTTTGGAAAACGTATTCTAAATCAAAAGAATGCCTCTTCTGGGTGGATGTACTGTGCCTGACAGCAATATTCGGCCTTCTCTCTGGGTCATTGTTGCCTCTGAATAATACAATCATGGCCTATGTATTCATACATTGTTAAAACATGTTCAAATTTTTGAGTTTTGAACAATTTTGAATGCAACTTCGAAAGTATTTGCATCTTTTAAAAGTTAACTGTGCCATTATTATTATTATACAACAGTGGCATTAGTCACCCACTGATATGTCTACATCTAATCAAGTTGCACATTTTGCTTTAAACTATAGAAATTCTTTGCCATCTACCCACCTTGATGTCACACTTTTTTTCCTGTGGAATAACACAAAAAGAATTCAATCAAAAATGTCGAAGTAGCTCAAAATGCATAGTGATTACTGTCAGTCATGTGCATTTGATATGTTTTTATATAACAAAATACACCGATCAGGCATAACATTATGACCACCTTCCTAATATTGTGTTGGTCCCCCTTTTGCTGCCAAAACAGCCCTGACCCGTCGAGGCATGGACTCCACTAGACCCCTGAAGGTGTGCTGTGGTATCTGGCACCCAGATGTTAGCAGCAGATCCTTTAAGTCCTGTAAGTTGCGAGGTGGGGCCTCCATGGATCGGACTTGTTTGTTCAGCACATCCCACAGATGCTCGATTGGATTGAGATCTGGGGAATTTGGAGGCCAAGTCAACACCTCAAACTTGTTGTTGTGCTCCTAAAACCATTCCTGAACCTTTGTGGCAGGGCGCATTATCCTACTGAAAGAGGCCACAGCCACCAGGGAATACCGTTTCCATGAAAGGGTGTACATGGTCTGCAACAATGCTTAAGTAGGTGGTACGTGTCAAAGTAACATCCACATGGATGGCAGGACCCAAGGTTTCCCAGCAGAACATTGCCCAAAACATCACACTGCCTCCGCCGGCTTGTCTTCTTCCCATAGTGCATCCTGGTGCCATGTGTTTCCCAGGTAAGCGACGCACACGCACCCGGCCATCCATGTGATGTGAAAGAAAACATGATCCATCAGACCTGGCCACCTTCTTCCATTGCTCCGTGGTCCAGTTCTGATGCTCATTTCCTTACACTTGCCCATTTCTCTGCTTCTAACACATCAACTTTGAGGACAAAATGTTCACTTGCTGCCTAATATATCCCTTGTTCTAAGTGCATAGTGTATAGTGTGTCATTTGGGACACAACTATTGTCTTTTATTCCGCCCTGTCTATAAAATCGCAAACTCTATCCACATTTTGTGCATTTGCTGTGCATTGACAACATAATCAGGGATATGTGAAGGATATTTGGTTGTATAAGCGCAACACATTGAGCCTAAAATAACATTGCTAATGGGTGTCGATTTTCCAGTGTGAGTGGCATTGGTCACTAATGGATGTCATGTCCTGAGGTGTGGAGAAACGCATGCATGCAGGCTTAGCTGAACGCTGAACAAGTTCTCATTTCTCTTCAGCCTTGTTCTACATGCAAAACACTTATTGTACAAATCTATAAGGACCTGGCACAACCTCTAGTGTGCTAAGTGCTTTCCGATGTTTTTGCCATGCTGACTGTAAACATTAGTGTTCGGATTGTGGCTCTGTCAGTCTGATGAAAATGTGTCACCTCATGCAACTGTCATCGCCACTGACAGAACTTTCGCCTTGGGTTATTGACATTTGCTTCAACGGGTTGATGGGAATTTTAGCCACATCTTAAAAGTGGTAATGGAGGCCTTTTCCAGCTGTCATTGTCACTTAGCTAACAGTTGGGCCTCCTAACAAGCCCCATCCATCAGAGCTGCCATGAGCTGCTCCTCTCACTGCCCTCTTTCTGTTGCCCGCCATTTCTCTCTCCCCTCACTGACACTTCTGCTCATGTCTGTTCGTTTATGTTTATTATAATACATATTGAGTGTGAGATTAGGAACAAAATGTTTTAGAAAACATTTTTAGAAGAAAGTTTTCTACAAACCTTGTAAGAGATTTTTATTGTGGCAGTATCTTCAACTCATTCATTTTGGTAGTAACAAGCTAATGTCATGTCCTGTACGTTATGTGTACTTTCTCAACTACTTCTTAACTAACTTTTCTTCACTGAATAGTAAAAAACTGCCTTCCATTTTCTCTTTGCTCATGTGTCTACACTTTGTAGTAGAATCTGAATGCAAAAAGAAGGCCTCTGGTTTTTATGTATAATTATCAGTTCATATTACTATAATTTGTAGTGCATTTATGGAGTCAACATGATGGATTGATTTATTTATTGATGATTGATTAATTGATTGATTGATTGATTGATTGATTGGTTGAAAATTAACATTTTATCTTCCACCTACTGGTTTTATTCAAGTCAAAAATATTATTTAGAGTGCCCCTATTATGCCTTTTCAGTGTGTAATATAGCTGTTTGTGAATGTAAAAGGTCTGAAAAGTTTCAAAGATCATATTACACGACAAATTTAGTTATTGTCACCCAAATGGAGGAACCGATTCTGAATTGCCTGAAACGAGTCCTCAGTAATTCCAGTCTTACTTCCTGCACAAACTTATGTAGGTTTATAACACAGTTGGATAATTCCAACCTTATATGGACTTCTTTGGCTGCCCGCAAACAACTCCTACTTTGACCCGCCCTCAAACACTGTAGTTGTAGCTGAGGCCTGGAATTTGATTTGTGTTGTTGACATGTTGATAAGACACTGTTTTCTGCTCTGTGAAAGCAAATTCACTTTGTATACACTTCCAAAAGATGTGGACTCGGGCTCTGGCTGATATGGTAAAACCAATGCCATCATCACTGTTCTTATCACTGTGAATAAAAGTGCTGAGGATCATCCAGAGCTGAAATTCAGATATGGTAATGGGCATTTCTTTCTGACATATACTGTGAGTGGTAAACCAATCAAATCAAAACAAAGACAAAAACAAAGACATGGCCATCTGACAAATCAGAGCAGAGTAGACCAATAACAACAGACTGTAATAACAGACGTAATAACCCAGTGTTTGGGTAGTTTTTGTGTTACCCAGATCCTGGGTCAGACGTAATAACCCAGTGTTTGGGTAGTTTTTGTGTTACCCAGATCCTGGGTCAGACGTAACAACCCAGTGTTTGGGTAGTTTTTGTGTTACCCAGATCCTGGGTCAGACGTAATAACCCAGTGTTTGGGTAGTTTTTGTGTTACCCAGATCCTGGGTCAGACGTAATAACCCAGTGTTTGGGTAGTTTTTGTGTTACCCAGATCCTGGGTCAGACGTAACAACCCAGTGTTTGGGTAGTTTTTGTGTTACCCAGATCCTGGGTCAGACGTAATAACCCAGTGTTTGGGTAGTTTTTGTGTTACCCAGATCCTGGGTCAGACGTAATAACCCAGTGTTTGGGTAGTTTTTGTGTTACCCAGATCCTGGGTCAGACGTAACAACCCAGTGTTTGGGTAGTTTTTGTGTTACCCAGATCCTGGGTCAGATGTAACAACCCAGTGTTTGGGTAGTTTTTGTGTTACCCAGATCCTGGGTCAGATGTAACAACCCAGTGTTTGGGTAGTTTTTTTTTTTTTTGTTACCCAGCTCCTGGGTCAGACATAACAACCCAGTGTTTGGGTAGTTTTTGTGTTACCCAGCTCCTGGGTCAGACGTAATAGCCCAGAGTTTGGGTAGTTTTTGTGTTACCCAGATCCTGGGTCAGACGTAATAACCCAGAGTTTGGGTAATTTTTGTGTTACCCAGATCCTGGGTCAGACGTAATAACCCTGTGTTTGGGTAGTTTTTGTGTTACCCAGATCCTGGGTCAGACGTAATAACCCAGTGTTTGGGTAGATTTTGTGTTACCCAGATCCTGGGTCAGACATAACAACCCAGTGTTTGGGTAGTTTTTGTGTTACCCAGATCCTGGGTCAGACGTAATAACCCAGTGTTTGGGTAGATTTTGTGTTACCCAGATCCTGGGTTAGACATAACAACCCAGTGTTTGGGTAGTTTTTGTGTTACCCAGATCTTGGGTCAGATGTAACAACCCAGTGTTTGGGTAGTTTTTGTGTTACCCATCTCCTGGGTCAAACGTAATAGCCCAGAGTTTGGGTAGTTTTTGTGTTACCCAGATCCTGGGTCAGACGTAATAACCCAGAGTTTGGGTAGTTTTTGTGTTACCCAGATCCTGGGTCAGACGTAATAACCCAGAGTTTGGGTAATTTTTGTGTTACCCAGATCCTGGGTCAAACATAACAACCCAGGGGTTGAGTTATTTATCGTGGGCTTTTTGCGAGCTCTTCAGGAGAGAGCAGTGCAGCTCTATCAAGTTGGTGCATGTCTTCAGTAAAATACAGGTTTGTGTACATTTTATTTTATGTAAAAATGTGTTATTGTTCTGTATATCATTAAATTTTATGCAAAGCATCATACAGGGGTGCAATGTGAGTCACCTAAACGAGTGTCGTCTTTTCGCGTGATGAAAAGCCTGATGCCTTGCATAAAATTGTATGATTTTATTCAAAAAGATACAGAATATAAATACTTAGGATGCTAAAATATGTTATCAGAATTGTACACTGATTATTTATGGACAGGTTATGGAGCCAGTCACCGCATTTTTCGGCTACGAGTGAAACACAGGGCGGCGGTCTGAAGTTAGCAGTTCCCTCGCCGAACGCGAGCCATCTCCAGCACGAGATCCAGTGCCGTTACAGTGGAAACAGGACAACAGAGACTGGTCCATTACACTTGCATTACTTCTAAATGTTTCATTTTTACTTCTAACATTTGTTAAACTAGCTTAAATGTAGGCACCATGTATTAAAAACGATATAAAACATGCTATACAATATGATCGAAAATAAAGGATTTATCATGCAAACCAGTGTTATCACAAAAAGCAGTACTTTTATGTTGCTTTTGTGTTCATTGTATCTGCATGGAAAACAGTAAATTCTTCTAAATTTCTGCTTTGTGTTTCAAAGAAAAAATAAATTTATACTGGTTTAGAAAGAGATGAGGGTGAATTTTAATCTTTTTTTTTCCCTTTTTCTTTTCTTTCTTTCTTTTTTTTTTTTTTTTGTTAGTTAAAGCCTTAAATTATATGAGCCCTGGAAATTATATAAATGGAAATTATAAGAGCCCTTAGCATGAAGTAAATGCACAGTGACTTTCTTCTATTTCTAACTAAATAAATACTGGTCTATTGACTGGTCATTGATTAGGGCTTTAATTGCAGTGCAGTCTTCAGTTTCACAGAGAGTTATACCTTACACAGAAGATTAAAGATTCAGTCTTCCCACATTGATCAGAAGAAAATCCTCAGCTCCAGCATAATTAGAGACACAATGCATGAAGGTCAATGAGAAATAGTGTATCTCACTACAGTCCCCCTCCGCTGTGTGTTATCTTTTTCATTTGAGGATGAGAAAGTGCTGTGCTGTCCCACTTTTCTCTGTGTTTCAGCACAACTGAGAGTTCATTATACTGTACTAATTGCTCAACCAGTTGTGATCTCTCTATGGATTATTCAAACAGGCTTTCTTTGTTCTCCAATAGCTGTACAGGGTCAGGATTTTCTTGGTAGAACTTCTGGTTCGGTAGTAGATTAGGAGATTCGTCATGCAGAAAAGTGGTCAGTGTGTGTCAAGTGTGTGTTATATTTTAGAAGAAAGTGTCACTGTGCACGGTTCATATCATTTCCATTATACAACGGTTAGTTCCTGTCCTTGATTCTGATTGGTCAATAGCTGTGTTTTATTCACGATAAAACACGGCTATGACCGCTTCACCCAACGGTTCTGTGTATCACTACACAACACCCTTAGCAACCACTCTTAGCAACATAAACTGTATGTTCTCAATTGATATTGTTCATTTAAGCTTAATGTATTATGTAGAAGAGTATTGTGAGAAAAAGATCAAGTGAGCGAGTTTATTACCTGCATTCAGATTTAGCATTTTCCTTCAGGTCAGTCCTATGTTCATAATAAAAAATCTGTTTAAATGTCCGATGTATTATCTTGTCCTTTTAACAGTTAAGGGGTTTTCCCGTGACTGACAGCGCTAGTCAAAGCATTTGTCAGTTGCATCTTGTTCCGTGTTCACAACAATTCAGTCTTTTCAATGTAAAAGTCTTTGCTACTGACTGACACACTCATAAAGACAGTCTTTGCTGCCATCTAATGGCATAATAATGTAAATTCTGTTGCTGTTCACAGTCAGGGACTATTTTTTCCGGCGGAAGGAAGGCTTCTGGTGAAAGTTTACTTCATGAAAGCTGCATTGATACATATTTTTGGCTTTAATATTTGTATTGTGTGGTAACTCCGCGTTGCGTCGTGCCTAACAACGCCCTTCAGCCGTGACTTATTCACGATACAGCATAGCCTCGAGTACCTTATTGTTTACTTATACCACAAAATTACAATACAAGTATAGTATTATATTTATAAGGCTATTCCGTCGGTTCTAAAAGTTTTTGTGCCATGTGCTCTTCTGTCTTGTCTTATGTGTTTGTGTAAGCACACAGCTTCTGACATGTTTGTTTGTTTGTTTGCTATGTGCTTTATACTTTTTTTTGTTGTTGTTTCTGTGTGCCATGTCTCTTCTGTCAGTCTCTCATCTCAGTCCCGCCCCCTTGTTACCATGTTATTAGTTCATTTTCCCCACCAGCTCTTGAAAGTTAAAAATGTAAAAAAAAAAAGGCATTTACATTCTTTTACTTGTGAGACAAAATGTCTTGTACCTTAACATTGCGCATGACCAATTGACATGACCCTCTCATTTCATGAGTTCTGTAAAAGTTTAAAAAGACTCATTTTTCTCTCTGTTTAAGAGCTTAAGGACTTTGGAGTTGTAAGTGCATCACAAGTCTGTCAGGAGCATAACTGCTGTGTTTAATAGGAAGTGTTGGCACTATTTCTGGGTCCTATAAAAGAAGACAGATGAAGCACTACTGCAGTCCCACATGTCATCAATTAGGAACCAGATTTGTTATAACGAACCTGTGTGTGCCTCATAAAACCAGAGCTTTTTAAAGAAAAAGTGTTGCACGCCACCTAATGTTTAGGATAAATCACAGACACTAAAGACCAATAACAGGTCTGGGATAATATCTAACTTCCCATTGGTAGCATTAACAAAACATTGAACTAATTCATTTTTAACAACCTGGAGGCGGTTCCGCTGATCTGTCTAACTGTAGTTCTTGATCCGGATGGGCCAAGGAAGGGGAAATATCCTTTTAATTAAACTATGAGTAAATTAAAAATGGCCCCAGTGGGAGGAAGCCCCATAAAGCATGACTGAATCAGTCAGTTTTTTTAGACATCTCCTCCCACTGCCTCTAGTGATTTATACTTTCATCAGGGAGCTGCTTACTGCTTTGCGCTCTAATGTGAAGAAAATGTTGATGAGTACTGAGGAAACATATTTTCAATCTTAGTTCAAAATTGAGTGACAATGTGTGACAAACCTCATTATCAACTAATCAAATCCAGTTGCAGATTGCGCTGATAATATAGTATGATTATACCAGGGTCAGAAATGAGCCCAAAATACCCCCGATACTTAAAATGTGGAGCTACACACACACACACACTTTTTTTTTTTTCTCTATCGGTTTTTTTTTTTTATCTGTTGATATATTTCATAATATTCCAGGCCTGTCAATCAAATAAAAATGTAATAGAATTAATTACATGATATGTTGAGTTACTTAATCATTTCAGAAATTATGCTGATATGCGGATTAATGCATCAAATTAATCAGTATTTACTGAGAAAATCCCCCAGATGAAGTACACACACAGACAGATGCCTCCGATTATTATGTAGCATCTTGCTTTATTTTAATTTTAAGACAATACAGACACATTGGAAAAACGTGGCTGTGGCGACATTGAGAAAAATGACATTGCGTTGCTTCTTGCATGTTTCGCAACACTTTCAAAGTGAATTGTCCAGTGAGTGACGTTTTATCTGAAACAGATGAACTCGATTCTGGCAAAATTTTATTACGTTGGTTGTTGTACAGAGTGTACAATGTGTGTAATGAGTGGCGCTAAAAGATTAATGCTCAATTGCATTTAAAAATAACATACCACCTACACTAATACTGCCTTCACGTGCTATCGGAATTATCATAAATAGCAGTTTCCTAGTTAAAAATTGGACATGTACACCCTCTCAAGTCATATTTACCAATGGGAAACTTGGGGATAATTTTGATACCCAAGTTCCCGAGTTGGGCAGGCCATAAACTTTAAATATGGCAAAGAGAACGATTGCTGCTGTGACTGGTATTTTGTCCACAACAACTACATCGCCTTGACTTATGTCGTTAAAGTAAAGCATATTCACATACATGCATGAATAATCATTTGAAGCATATTTAATGTTTTATACACAGCGAAAATAGCCTGTATTTGACTGAAATTCCAGAAGATCCAGCTATCTAGATATCGCGGTTAATGATTATATGGTTGTCAATGAATGGGATGCTAAATATCATTTTGGCTTTAAGATTTTCCCAATAAATGGGCAAGAATAAACGCTGTACTCCAAGATTCCTGTTCTTTCTGACAACAAAAGCACTTGAATGCAACAAGCTTGTAATCAAGACTTCAGGAAGTAGGAAATTTCTGATAGCACATGAATGTAGCAAATTAGCACAAAAAACAAAAAACAAAAAAAAAAATCATTATAATTAATAATAAATATTTGGATCAGTTAATAGAATTAACTCAATGCAGCAGAATTAATATTACAATCAATTAATCTGTTCATCCAGTGAACAGTTATTAATGGTTATTTTCGTGGCCACAGAAAAATGAAAAATCTTACTGGGTACAGTACTGCTCAGAGCATGTAGCTGTGATTGCATCGTTAAAGGGACTTTGTTTTGCAAGCATTGACCACAGAATCAACACTCACATGAATGTGCACAACAGTTTTAGCTAATACAAACACATAACTAGACTAAACAACACATACACACAGATCACACATACATAGGTAAAATGGAAAATGAATGAATGAAACCGAAACAGAGGCCACATACACACTGTAAGTTCCAGGAGTGACAACCGCATTTAAATGCAGGAGTGAATCCCCTAACTTATCGATACATGCGTGTACGGAACACGACTCACTCTCGAAACTTCGATGATTGACAGCTTGGAAACCATAGCAATGTTCTGGTGTCCTGCGTGTTTGGTATCCATTATTGTGACCAAAGTAATATTACAGTGACAAAACACTTGTTATTTTTTAGCAATTTAACTAAACACAGTCAACGGAGTCGTTGTTTTGTTTACGCTTGTACAGCCTGTTTCACACAGTGTGCTCTTTCTGTGTTGCCATGATCACTCATTATAAGTGTTTTGGGCTTGTTGTTTAAGGGGTTTGTTCACCCAAAAATGAAAATTCTGTCATTAAAGGTGGGGTATGCATTTTTTCAACAACACTGTTTGGAAGTTAGTCGGGCCGACGCCAACAACAAACGTGTAACCAATCAGCATTAGGGGGCGTATGACGGTCGAGGAGAGAGAACGAGCAAGAGGGAGATTTGAAAATAAAATAAAAAACTGCAGAACGAGAAATGAGACACAATACAAAAGAGCTCAAAAGAATATCACTGGAATGAAGGTTTATGATTGGGCAAGCGCTTTAGGACCTGCATTTATATTAGAAAAGCTTTCCAGCGCTGGAAAGAGCTAAGCGGGAAGGCCTGAAAACAGACGCGGAGGCTGCTATGATTCCTTCTCATGTACGTAACACTGGGTTTTGATTGTCTGGAGCTGCTGTACTGTTGGCGACTAACAACGAACACTTGAGTGTGACTTTTGGAGGCAGAGCAATGAAGAGAGGGGTGGGTTTGTTTGGGTTGATTTCAAATATCAACAGTGTTCAACAATGAATTTGAGAAATCGCATATAGCACCTTTAATTACTCACCATCATGTTGTGAGTACAGTAGTTCAACCTTAATGTTATAAAGCGATGAGAATACTTTTTGTGTATCAAACTGCCGAAGTCACGTGATTTCAGTAAACAAGGCTTCGTTACATCATAAGATTCAAAATTTCAATGATTCTCGTGACTTTGGCAGTTTGATACATGCTCCGAACCACTGATTCGAAACAAAAGATTCGTAAAGCTTCGAAGCTTCATGAAGCGGTGTTTTGAAATCGCCCATCACTATATATTGTCAAATAAAGTTGATATTTTGTTTTTTTGGCACACAAAAAATATTCTCTTCGCTTCATAACATTAAGGTTGAGCCACTGTGGTCACATGAACTGTTTTCACGATATTTTGCTTATTTTCAGCATAAAGCATTTGGATTTATTTCGGTTTATTATGGGCTTGTTCTTGTTCGCTGATTTTTCTAACAAGATCTGGCAACACAAATGAGTCAAGGCTCGTGCTTTCCCTGTGATTCACCGCACATACAGAAGAGAGACACATCTCCGATGCACATTAAAAAATGTCATTAACAACTAGTTCGGTTCCGTACACACTGAATTTCTGTAAATGCGGTTGTCGCTACCTGTATTTTTCGGGAGTTAATTCGGTTGTAGAATGCGTTGTCACTCCCGTATTTTACAGAACTGTGTGTGTACAGAATGGGATTAGGCACTAAAAGGTGACCTCACAACCAAATTTAGCTGCAGTGTGTACAAGGCCAGAATAAAGATATGGAAACGTAAGAGTCAGTTAACCACCTGAACAACTATCAGTTTCTTAATTCAAAGCACCTTGCTAACAATGAGTCTACAGCTTATGCTAAACCTCCATTTAGTTAGTTAAATGTACAATACTTGCACAGCGCCTTTGCCGTTGAACGAACGTCTGGATATGCAGTCTCAGGAGAAAGTCTTGATGGTTCAGTAGTTTGATGTTGGTGAAGTTGCAACAGATTCTTCCGGGTTGAAGAATGATGAACTTCAGCGATGTTTATGACTTGGTTGCGGTCGAGAGAGACTCAAGTGCAGTGCTGTACCAGGTGAGCTACTGAGCAACTTTATCAAGTTAAAAACATCAAGATGCTGTTTTGGAAACAGTGAATAAGTAATGGTGCGAAACACTGAACAGAAATCAGATTTGCATTTCGGCCCAGTTCTTTTCTGCGGTCCAGCTGAATTTTGACTTGATCGCTGCTGGAATCCAACGGCTGAAGAGACTGTAAGTAGAGCAGCGCAGTCGTGTATGAGTTCGTAACTATAGAGTGCGTCACAAAAGGGCTGTGGAATGAGTCACTGTGGGCTTCAGGTCTGATGAAGGATCCTCTCTTGTCTTTGGTGTGAAATGGAAAGTGCGTGAATGGTCTCCCTCGTGCTGGAGAGGGATGTGCGATTCATTAGCGTTTGCGTTGTCGTTTCATGCCTGCTTTTCCCCAGACGCGGCGCTGGCACTATTAGCCCTGGCTGAGCTGTGAATTCAGATTGCCCGGGCAGACTGGCGGCCTGAAAACTCAAACTGGCTCCTTTCTTTAATTAGTGTTTTTCAGACATCAAATTATTTCTCTCTTTCTTTGTCTCCCAAGACCCAAACAGTTGGAAGTTAATTATTAACACTCACACTGCAATACCCTCTGTCAAAACAAGAATAAAAGTCACAATGAAATGTCTCTCTCTCTCACACACACTTTTCCCAAAATTGCCATATGGTTAATTTAGATCACCATCTTACATTGGTTTAACTGGACACACTTCTTTATATTCTTTACTTAGTATAATTTCTGCTACATCCTGGCTGATGTCTTCTCAGATCAACAACATGTATTAGAAATTTGATTCACTGAAATTTAGAGCAGTTATTTAGACTGTGCTGTTAGTATATTTTGTAGGAAGGATGATATTGCATATCACTTCAACTGAAAAAAAAAAATTAGGACACATTTCCTGTTCCTTTCATTTCTTGCTTGTAACAGTTGGCATATTGAAGCAAATGTTAAAGTTGGGATGAAAAGGAAATTGTGATTGTGTTGTCTTCCATATTGAGACGTATATCTATATGATTCCTATTATTCCTAATATTCCATAAAAATAAGAATTGTTCATTTTGATTTAATGTAGACTTTAAGACATAAAGTTTGTGATTTCAGTGTCACTACTGAAATTAAACAGTTTTTTGTTTTTGTTTTGATTTTCTTTTATTTTTTGTTTTGGGTTTTTGTGTTTTGTTTTGTTTTGTTTTGTCTTGTGTGTTTGTTTTTGTTGTTTAGTTTTGTTTTGTTTTTGTTGTTTTGTCTTGTGTTTTGATTTTGTTTTTGTTGTTTTGTTTTTGTTTTGTTTTGTCTTGTATTTTCTTTTCAACCATGAGTTTAGGGAAGGACAATTCGTTTGTCTGAACACTGAAAGACAGGAGGAGTCAAACTTGTTCGAAAACATTATTTTCACACGCAGTTCTGTTTGGTGGCAAAGAAATTACACACTTCGCCTTTAAATACATCTAATAATAAAATGAGTAATGAATAAAAAACAAGTAGCTGAAACTCAAGCCTCATCCATCTCTTTGCAGAGGTTATTTGTGGATATTTAATTACATGCCGACTCATTAAAATGAAACCAATGCTTGGATTGATTTTTTTGCAACTGTCATTTTATTTGGCTGCAAAGTGATAGTGAGACGCTGTGCATGGAGGAAAAACCACATTGTAATTCCATTTTATCAGACAAGTACAACAGCTGAGATGCACTGCTGCTGAAATGAATTATTTAAGAGAGACGGAAGAAATATCCCAGTTCCTCTCTACTGTGAGAGTTCCTGGCTGACTGACTCACAGTTTTATTTGCAGTAAACCAATGTTATCATCATGAATATAAATCTCTAGCCTGTTAATTTTCTGCTTGAAAAGGTAATAATGTTTATTATCTTTCTTTATAATTAACTAAAATTATAAACTGATTTGAAAATCAATATGTCTGTCAACTTTTGCTGGAGATTATTAACTATATCATCCACAAACAGATTCATGCAGAAATATTTAGGATCCAATATGAACAGTCACAGTGCAGTCAGCTGTCAGCTTTGACAGTTACACAGGAAGCAATACTACAGGTTTAGGCACAGTTTAGCAAGCCTTACTTCATGATTTTTAGAAGACTGACAATATAGTGTTTTTCTATTGATTATCACTGGTTCTACGCGTTTTTACACACGTTTGTTGTTGTTGTTTTTGTTGTTTTAACTTGGCTCTGCAGCTTTTGTTTTAGATTCATTGCCATGTCCAGTGAAGAGATTTGTTTATCAGCAATTTACTGGGAATTTATTAAGGGTCAGTGATAGATCATTAGTTCATTATATTATTTGATTTAAATGGAAAAAAGTGGAAAACGTATCATCAATGATTATATTAAAATGACTTAATGCCTGGCCTTGCAGTCAAAGTTATTGAAAACACTAACTTAAAGGGATAGTTCACCCAAAAATGAAAATTATCCCATGATTTACTTATCCTCAGGCCATCCTAGGTGTATATGACTATCTTCTTTCAGACGACCAACCTCTACCAAGCTTTATAATGGTAGTGAACGGGGGGCCTGTTTTGAAGCCCAAAAAATGCATCCTTCCATCACAAATATAATCCATATGGCTCCAGGGGTTAATAATGGCCTACTGAAGTGAAGCGATGGGTTTTTGTAAGAAAAATATCCATATTTAAAACTTTTTTAAGTATAATAACTAGCTTCCGGCAGACGGCAGTACGCATCAATTTGCGGCGGAAGAGTAATCTCTGACCCGACACAGACGCAATGACAAACGCGGAAGCTCAGAGGATAGAGCAAAACAAAACACCGGTCACAAATTAGAAGTCTGAAACGAGAAATTTTAAAGAGAAATGTTGGAGGATTTCGATATAAGAGAAAAGGAGCTTCAGTTTGTTGCCCAGCCCTATTTGTTTAAACCGCAAGATATGATACTCTAAATTTATGATACTCTACATCCTATAACACGTTACGGGTTACTCATTTGGCGCAAGTCAACTTGCGGAGTATGTGTACAGTCATCTGGCAAAAGCTAGTTATTTTAGTTTGTAAAGTTTTAAATATGCATATTTTTCTTACAAACCCATCGCTTCACTTTAGAAGGCCCTTATTAACCCTCTGGAGCTGTATGGATTATATTTATGATGGATGCATTTTTGGGGGGCTTCAAAACAGGCCCCCCGTTCACTACCATTATAAAGCTTGGAAGAGCCAGGATATTTTTAAATATATCTCCAATTGTGTTCATCTGAAAGAAGATAGTCATATACACCTAGGATGACTTGAGGGTGAGTAAATCATTTTGGGTGAACTATCCCTTTAAAGGTGCAGTATGTAATATTGACAGCTAAAGGTTGAAATGGGTGCTTGCAGTCCAAACTCAAAATATTGGCGAGAGCTGTTTCCCCCACCCCATCCTCCTCAGACTCGAGGCTCACGCGGGTTGCCAGATTGAGGCCATGCAACAGGAATGAGTGCAATTGACAATGGAAGGCGGGGAGACTTACACACTGAAAGTTGATGAGTTGATTTATCCACGTTTTAATATGCTTCCATTCATAAAGATATTTAGATGGATGCCGAGGCTTTTTAGGTGGGGTAGAATCTGCAATCTCTGACTCAGTTTATTTGCTGATATGCTTTTTTCCGCCAAGTGGCAACCCGTGGTTTCGAAATATTATTGAGTAAATTGGCAGAGGTCGAAATCACACAGACCAAAACAAAAACAGACATTCCGACACGGAACGCACATTTCAAAGTAAAATGACTGGCTGTAGCATTGTTTTTCAGAGAAACAAGTATGTGAACTTAGCATGTTTCCTAAATATCTGCAAATATATTATGGTATTTTTATGCTTTAATAGTCAAAAATGACATACAGCACCTGTAAGATATTGTGGAGACTTCACATATTTTCCACAATGATTTCAGTGCTTGCATGATAAATGAAATGAGACAATTAATATGACTTTAATCCTTCACTGATTATTAAAATCTCATAAAAACAGAAAGCTTGTAGCATTAAGATAAAACTTCATATTAAAATAATAAAACATTCATCGAAGACAGAAACTGAGATGAATAAATTCATGTTTTTAAGTTGCAGCTTCATAGCTTGGGCTTTAAATCAATTTCTTCATCCGAAATGGTTCTTCAAGGTTGTCTGATAGCAGTCCAAGTTCTTTTTTACATAACTATACAGCAGCAAGATAAATGTGGCTTGTGTATTGATTCAAGAGCATTGTATCAAAGCTCTTTTGGTTTGTGAGAGAAACAACAATACAGCTTGTGTTGTGCCATCGCCTGAGGATGTTTTAAGCTTCTCTAAGCTTTAAGTTATCGATCTCTTTGGACAAGTTTGGCCTCAGAGGATCACTGGTGGGTGACTCGAGCATTTGTTTTTAGTCTTTATGAACTTACAAAAGAAACTGGAAATTGCGTATTGAGATTATTGTACGTTTTCTGTCTGAGTTTCAAATGTCCATACTTAAAGGGATAGTTCACCCAAAAATGATCAATTATCTCATGATTTACTCACCCTCAAGCCATCCTTGGTGTATATGACATTCTTCTTTCAGACGAATACAATCGGAGTTATATTAAATAATGTCCAGGCTAATCCATGCTTTATAATGGGAGTGGATGGTGCCCCAAATTCTGAAGACAGAAAAAATGCAGCCATCCATTATTAAAGAAGTTCACACTTCTCCGGGGGTTTAATAAAGGCCTTGTGAAGCAAAGCGATGCGTTTGTGTAAGAAAAATATCCATATTTAAAACTTTATAACCTGTAATCTCTAGCTTCCGCTAACCGCCATACGCGCGTTCACGAGAGAGTGGCGTCCCAGCTTATGATGTAAGAGAATATGCTAGTCTCGCGAGAACCAAGTTGTGTACAGGAAAGGAAATCCACGCAAATTGTTTGAGCTATACTCTACATTTTATTAGAATTAAAATTCTGATTTCTTGTGAATATCCAGGTTGCTTCAACAAAGCTAAAGTCTTGTGATTATGTGCGCCGCGCCGCTTCGCTAAAGATAGGCGGCAAGTCTATTTTTGACAGACGCAGCAGATGTGTGCAGTGTAAATAATGGCCCTTTCACACAGGACGCGGAATGCGCTGCGAAACCCATTTATTTCAATGGCTTGTGCTGCGCGAGGACGGTTTGTTGCTGTGTCGACCAAAGCGCACACGCAGCGGAGCGCAACTTGTGCGCACGCCGCGGTCAAAGTTCAAAATAGTTCAACTTTTGCCGCTGCACTCTTTGACGATTACCCGCGCAGCCAATAGAAACGGAGCTCCTTCGCAAGCCTGAATTCTCTAAACTGTTCTCTGGACCTGAGAGTTTCATGCACCCACAGCCTCTTCTTCCTTGCTGCTCTCTTTCTTCTTCGTACTAGCAGGGCTAGTGCTAACACTCACTTCTTAGCACGGAACATATACATATTTTGCTGCTGACCGAGAGGTGGAACAACAATCAAATGACTAGACGTATAGATTAGAACTCCCGCTAAAAGTTTTGAAAAGTCCGCCTACTTTGCTCTGGCCAGCATAGCGCAAATCGCTTTGTTTCTGAAGGGCTGCGCTGAACCCAGCGGCGAGCGCAGCACATTCCGCGTCCTGTGTGAAAGCCACATAAGGGATCATGAGCTCTCTGTCTCCTCAGTTCTGTTGTTTGTGCCGCTGCTCCAGCAGCCACCTCCATTTCCCGGAGTTCCTGGTCCGTATTCCGGTTCAAACAAATATGGCTGGGCAAAAAACTTAGTCGCATCTTGGATTATATCGAAATCCTCCGACATTTTTCTTTACAAATCCTAGTTTTGTACTTTTAATTTGTGACTGGTATTTTGTTTTGCTCTCTTCTCTGCACTTCTGTGTTCGTCACCGGAGCTCACACTGCGCCTGCGTCCTACGTCATAAGCTGGGACGCCACTCTCGTGAACGCGCGTATGACGGTTAGCGGAAGCTAGCGATTACAGGTTATAAAGTTTTAAATATGGATATTTTTCTTATACAAACGCTTTCGCTTGTTTCGCTTCAGAAGGACTTTATTAACCCCCTGGAGCCGTGTGGACTTCTTTTATAATGGATGGGTGCAATTATTTGGACTTCAACTTTTGGGGCACCATCCACTCCTATTATAAAGCGTGGATTACCCTGGACATTATTTAACATAACTCCGAATGTATTCGTCTGAGAGAAGAATGTCATATACACCTAGGATGGCTTGAGAGTGAGTAAATCATGGGGTAATTTTCATTTTTGGGTGGACTATCCCTTTAATTTCTTATTTATAGATTAGCCTTCCAGTTCCAACATTGAAAAAAAGTTCTGTACAAAGAATTTTAAATGCTGAAGAAAAAAATTAACTATTTGCTGTTGTTTTGTCCACTGTGCTTTGGCTTAAGAGGCCTCATTTTCATAATGTTGCTCATGTCATGCTCCTGCCTACAGTTTGGTTTAAATGACATCATAAAATTTAAGAGGAGAATCATGCTCATAATAATTAAAGAAATGGATATAAAAGCCATCTGCACCTTTCCAAGCTGTTAGTTCTTATGCATTTTAAATGACAGTCTTTTGTAAATTATGGCTTCATGAATTTTGTCCTCATTATTTTAAAAGGAACTGAAAATAGGAGCATATGTTGAGAATACTGGAGTGGAAATTATTGATACGACAAGCGATTGGCATTCAAATTATGACTGAACACATCTTTCATTGTTAGTAAATGCAGTGCAAACCTAATGAAAATGAAAATGCTTCTATTTTGCAACTTTAGTTTATAAAAATTTTAATTTAATGAAATTATTTTCATAACAAATAAATACTTTACTATTCAAAAGTTTGGGGTTAGTAAACTGATTGATTGTTTGTTTGATTGATTGATCGATCGATCATCATATTAGAATGATTTCTGAAGGATCATGTGACACTGAAGACTGGAGTAATGATGCTGAAAATACAGCTTTTCCATCAATAAATTTGAAAATATAATAAAATAGAAAACCGTTGTTTTAAATTGTAATGCTAATTCACAATGTTACTGTTGTTACTGTATTTTTGATCATATAAATGCAGCCTTCATAATGCAGTTATCATAAGAGGCTTCTTTCAAAAATATTATCTTACTGACCCCCAACTTCTGAACGGTATTATGTACTTTGTAGCTAATGTGTACAAAATATGACTTTGAAAACATAGTTGAGTATGAATACAAGCATTCAGTTTCAATAGTACTCAAGTAAACTACAAATTACACCTCTGTCTAGCAGAACCACGTGCTCCATGTGACCCACCTTGGGTGCAGCACATCCATCAAAGAAACATGGTCATTTTGTGTATTGCACTGTTCTGTATTCATGTGCAAGGCAAGTTTTAGCATCCTAACTGTCAAAAGATCCTCTCTGCTGCTCTTCATGACAGGATCCTATGTGTATCTGACTGGCTTGGATTGGCTTAAACTCCCAAGAAACAAAAGGATGCAGCTACAGCATCTAGAAGAGAACCTAAACAAGATGTTCTGCAGTGATTTTTTTTTATTTTTTTTTTTGGACATGTCAAGTCATATAGGGACAAGGCAGGTTTTTCCACAATAGCACGAATTTGATTTTGTGTCCAACTGAGTTTTAAAGAGAGAAAGATCTGATGTTGTACACTGGAGAACATCTGCATCAAATAAATATATAGAACAAAGCAGTTAGGACTTTTATTATGGCTACATTTCAATTTGAACAAACAATCTCCACCACTGAAAATATTGTAGAAAGGAAAGAAAGACTGAAAAACAACAGTATCCTCCACTGTATATTGGGGCTTTAGATTTAAGCCAGGAGGAGCCTTACAGGGCCTTACATCAATGGACTGACAGGAAAGGAAATACATAAAACAAACATCTGCACCAAAGTAAATTCAAAGTCCTTTTGAATATAAAATACATTCTTGAACTGATCCTAAAAAATGAAATGACAGAATGCCTTACTGTAAAGCATTGCAAATGTGTTATAGGACTGAAACGTATGAACCTTTATGTTGACTATAGGTAAATATCGAACTAAATGGAATGGTGGCTTTTAGATTATCGTTTAGTGAAGCAGAAAATAGGAAAGCTGCCTCATAAGGCAGCACAGGTTTACTAGAGCAGAAACTGCAGTTTCCAAGGATCCACCAGCATGGCTATTACTAAATAAATGCAGGTTACAGTGATAATCCAGTAAATGGTGACAAGGGACTGTCTTTATGAGTGAGTCATTGAATCATTCATTCAACTTATTTGTTTAAACTCCCTGATTCATTTCAGAACAAAAGAAGTTACTGGCTGCATACAAAATCGCATACTTCCCTACTATATAGTAGGCGAAAAACAGTGACAAAAGAAGTATATCCAAATTCACAGTATTCTTAAAGGGTTAGTTCACCCAAATATTAAATTTCTGTCATTAATTACCCTCATGTCGTTCCAAGACTTTCGTTCATCTTCAGGAAATTAAGATATTTTTGATGAAATCCAAGAGGTTTTTATCCTAAATAGAAAGCAACGAAATGACCATATTCAAGGTCTAGAAAAGTAGTAAAAACATTGTTAAAATAGTCCACGTGACTACAGTGGTTCAACCTAAATGTTATGAAGCAACGAGAATACTTTTTGTGCGCAAAAACAAAACAAAAATGTGGCATTTATGACTTTATTCGACAAATTTGTCTCTCCCATGTCAGTCTCGTACGCAGTTGACGCAGTGAATGCAGTTCAGCACTTCCATGTTTACGTCCGAACGCCAGCTCAGTATTGGCCGGCTCCTGCATCAGCATCACACGCATGCGTCATGCTGGTCGTTATTTTTGTTATGTTTTTGTGCACAAAAATTTCTTGTCGCTTCATAACATTAAGGTTTAACCATTGTAGTCACATGGACTATTTTAACAATGTTTTTACTACTTTTCTGGACCTTGAATGTGGAAATTTCGTTGCTTTCTATTGAGGATTTAAAAAAAACTCTTAGATTTCATCAAAAATATTTTAATTTGTGTTCCAAAGATGAACAAAGGTCTTACGGGTTTGGAACAACATGAGGGCGAGTACTTAATGACAGAAATTTCATTTTTTGGTGAACTAACCCTTTAAAAGAGTAGGCAAAAAGTAGCCGGATGACCTACTTCTTTGGGAGAGGATTTATGAATGGCAGTGACGTGGCGCAACTGACGCTGGTAGGTCACGTGATAAGGGCAACATGGTGAATGTAGTAAGTCCAGATTACATTCATACCACACACATTCATATTATGAACAGACTTTTTTAGCCGTCACAAAGTAATTACTTATTCAAAATAAGTACCTCAATAGAGTATGTGCAGGCACTGTCTTTATAAATGAGTCATTGAATCATTCACTCAAATCATTTACTCACTACTGTGTGTTGTTCGTTGTTGCAATGGTTGTGCTGTGGCTTTGTTTGCAACTTTTTTTATTGGTGGAGCAAAAACTGAGGCCTAAAAAAGTAGGCCTAATGTTGTATCTAAAATGTATGTTATTCAATATTAACTTCTTTTTATTTATAAGCATCACATTCGTGATCATGCTGTAATTGCATAGACAGTGAATGCATGTTTTAATTTCAATAAAACAACATTTGATGTTGAATAGGGACATGCAAATTAGCTGATATTTTGTTTAAAAAGTCCTATTTATTAATCTTTTATTTTAAATGACAAAGTTCAGTATCATGTGAATTATAATGAAGTCATGGGGGCACATACAGCACGCATGGCAACGTTTCCTGAGAATGACCCAGTGCTGAGAGTCTGTAGTGACAGACAGTGATCTTGGTCTCTTGTAATGAGCCACATTGGGAAGCTGGTTATGAGAGTTTCCTCTCTGAAGGATCCCAGCGAGGGTTTGTGTGTCTATGGGAGCTAATGAAGTAAAGCAGCCACAGGCAGAGTCACACTTCTTCAGCTGCTCAATCTCTCCGCATTATCCTCCAATAATCCTCAATTCCCATCTCATCACTGGTCGGAGACCTGACCCCCTTACCAATCTCTGTACCTCACTCACAGACAGACTTTAGAAGATTGCTGGATGCTTGCAATTGATAGTTAAATTTTAAACCAAGAAATCTAGTGCACTTCTCTAGAATTCTCTACAATAATAAATGATCAAAAGCAGGAATTCAGATGGGAAACCAGTGAGTTCAAGGAGAAAACTACCCCTACAACCAAGAAACACCAACATTTTCAGGGAAATGTAAAGCATAAAAAGTGTTTAATGTCTACACACATTACACCAAAAAAATCAATGAGAACCTTAAAATTAGTAATAAATAAATACATTTATACTATATGTTGTTTTACAAAATATGTTTTGTTCTCTATTTCAATCTGGTATTAGATCATTTTTGGTGCAAGTGGTCAGCCGAGATGCAATGCTGTTTGATACTTGGTAACTGACATGATTTTCAAATCTGTTTACTGTCACTACTTGTGCTCAGATTTCGAGAGCCTCCTTTCTTATTTTGTCACACCATACATCTCTTTCACAGGAATGTCGCATCCAACACAAAAATATGAATGTTGAATACCAAAAAATGCATACCAGGTGAAAACAGGGCCTGAACTGGGGTTCACAATGAAAATACAGGGATTTTGTAAGATCGTAGTAGAAATGTCAATGCCAAATTAAAGCTGCAGTCTGTAACTTTTTTGGTTAAAAATGATTCAAAATCAATTTTGAGCAAGTACATAACCAGCCAGTGTTCAAAACTATCTCCTTACCTTAGCCCGATTCACAACGGTAAGCTTGTAATAATGTTTCCTAATCCAGATGGTACTGGTGGGTTTCCACGGGAAATTCAAGCATGCAGTCGTTCGTCTTTGTGTCATTACGTCACGTCTGTTTACATAAAGAAGGATTCCCAGCTAGTAGGCTATTAAGGCATGTGGAGGATGCTGCAGGCGGCATATCATTTATAGCCTTTTCTCACAGCAGCTGGAACAATTAAATTTATCATTTTGATGGCGGATTGTAATCCAGAACGGTCCAAATGACAGTCATCAGTGACAACTGGAGATTCACCCGTAGTCAAAAGCAAAAGACTTCAGACTGCGGAGTGGGTACAGAAATTGAAAACTACAGGTAACGCTAATACACACTAAATACACAGTCACGCAATGCTGATGTTGTTAACATTAACAATTTGAGAACAAAGTATAACAATAATAATTTGCACAGTTTGACGTGATCCGAGCTAAGCGATCGTTAGATTTAATCACCAATGGCAGCGCGATTTATTGCTTTTTTTCTCAGTTGGTCAGAACAAAAGTGGCAGACATGTTACAGATGACATTTTCTGGTGAAAAATCTTATTTTGGTCATACTTCCAAGACGTAGAATCTGTGATTCCGAAGTACAGTATCCACACCGATGTGGTGACTGACAGCAAACATTAGATTCATCTGCGCTGAGGAGCCATGCCGACGCACAACCCACGTACAACCCACGTAAAGATGATAATTCCGCAAATAACTGCAATTGCAGGTTTCAAACAGAGATGGCGACAAAGAGACAAAACTTTCAGACTGCAGCTTTAAATAAATAAAAATTGATAAAATAAACATTTTTAAAGTCACCATGAAATTAAAATGGACAATTCTATTTTTTTTTGTTTGTTTGTTTGTTTTATGGAATATTGCAGTATTTATTATAAATAATTTATCCGCGCACATTATTTTTTTTATTTCATATGTACTCATAATCTTTAATCAAAATAACTTCCCCTCCCTCTTGCAGCGACATATCTTCTCTGATGATGTGTTTACTGATGTGAGGGCGGGACAACCTGTCACTCAAATGCCATCACAGCAATAGCAAACCACAACCATTCAATCAATTCCCGATGGACAAAATCAAATCAAAATTTGTGTTCGGAAGCCGTTTCACTCGGATATACACAATATACTTGGATAAGTCACAATAGGAAAGAAAAGACTATCACAACTTCAGTTTCATGCCGACTTTAAATAAATGTGTAAAATTGAAACAACCAAAACATAACACTTGTCATTTCCACTTGTCAGTTTTTTTTTTTGTTTTTTTTTTTTGCATACAGATTCTGCGTGAGCTTTTTTTTTTTTTTAGCCTGTTTTCCAGCCTCATATCCAATCACAGCTCTTGGGTCATTGTTGTCCATCTGCAGCCATAACATCTGCCTGAATGTAAATGGAAAGAAGAGAGATAGGTAGACTGAATCAATATAGACCGAAAAAAAGGCACATACATCTACTTTGCCAAGGCTGAGTAGGTCAATATGGCCTTTCCATCACTGAAGAGCAGACACAGGGTGGAGGTAACATAGGGTAATGCACTTGAGCATCTGTATCTCATATCTAAAGAATCTAACATCACAAAATCATAGAGACAAACATAAGCAGAAACACACACTCAAGCAATTCTTAAAAGCAAATCTCTTGAGGAGTACCAAACATAGGTTAATGGGTGATCTCTGGGTTAAATGAGTGATCACTGTTAATGGATTCATGCCATTAACCTGACCCTCACCACTTACTGTAGATTATGCAGAGTAATTCAAAATAGCAGTAAGAGCTGAGGATCCATTCTCATTAATGATTCTTCTGTTTCTTTTCCAGCCTAAATTACAAGAAAAGGCTGCCGGCAACAGACGTGGTTCACGGCGAACAGGCAGGAAGCTGCAAATTTGAGTCTGCTCCTATGTGTGTACTCTTGGGATAAACTCATTAGCGGTTTGTGTCATATCTGACACCTTCGGAATATTTGCTGAGGTATAAAAGGAAACTTAATAAATCTCATGCTGCTCATGGCATTTGATCTATATTTGCATTTCTTGTTTTTTTTGTTTGTTTGTTTTTTTTCCTCGTTTTTAATCTGTCTAGGTTTATTTGACTTGAATTAATTTTCATTCTCAGAGCTCAGATTCTCAGAAGACAGTGATTTCCACAGGTTTTTGTAGCCTGAGGTCAAAAATTTCCTTTAACTTGGCAGCTCAAATTGATTTTTCAACTAAGCCCCACCTTAAAATCATTAGTGACCAATCTTACCCAAACAACCTTTCTGTCTGTATTATTTTCACACAAGTTTTGTGTTCAAGTCTATGGAAGACTTACAACCCGAATTCCGGAAAAGTTGGGACGTTTTTTGAATTTGAATAAAATGAAAACTAAAAGACTTTCAAATCACATGAGCCAATATTTTATTCACAATAGAACATAGATAACATAACAAATATTTAAACTGAGAAATTTTTATGCACAAAATGAGCTCATTTCAAATTTGATGCCTGCTACAGGTCTCAAAAAAGTTGGCACAGGGGCAACAAATGGCTGAAAAAGCAAGATAGTTTGAAAAGATTTAGCTGGAAGAACATCTAGCAACTAATTAAGTTAATTGAATTAGGTCTATAACATGATTAGCTATAAAAGGGATGTCTTAGAGAGGCAGAGTCTCTCAGAAGTAAAGATGGGCAGAGCTGTGAAAGAGTGCATAAAAATATTGTGGAATACTTTAAAAACAATGTTCCTCAACATCAAATTGCAAAGGCTTTGCAAATCTCATCATTTACAGTGCATAACATCATCAAAAGATTCAAAGAAACTGGAGAAATCTCTGTGCGTAAGGGACAAGGCCGAAGACCTTTATTGGATGCCCGTGGTCTTCGGGCCCTCAGACAACACTGCATCACTCATCGGCATGATTGTGTCAATGACATTACTAAATGGGCCCAGGAGTACTTCCAGAAACCACTGTCGGTAAACACAATCCGCCGTGCCATCTGCAGATGCCAACTAAAGCTGTATCATGCAAAAAGGAAGCCATATGTGAACATGGTCCAGAAGCGCCGTCGTGTCCTGTGGGCCAAGGCTCATTTAAAATGGACTGTTTCAAAGTGGAAAAGTGTTCTATGTTCAGACGAGTCCAAATTTGACAGTCTTGTTGGAAATCACGGACGCCGTGTCCTCCGGGCTAAAGAGGAGGGAGACCTTCCAGCGTGTTACCAGCTTTCAGTTCAAAAGCCAGCATCTCTGATGGTATGGGGGAGCATAAGTGCATACGGTATGGGCAGCTTGCATGTTTTGGAAGGCACTATGAATGCTGAAAGGAATATAAAGGTTTTAGAGCAACATTAAACGAAAAATACGTCAAAGACAACCACGAGCTCTTCAGCAGCTGGAAACCTATATCAGGCAAGAATGGGACCAAATTCCAACACCAAAACTCTAGAAACTCATAACCTCGATGCCCAGACGTCTTCAAACTGTTTTGAAAAGAAGAAGAGATGCTACACCATGGTAAACATGTCCCCGTCCCAACTATTTTGAGACCTGTAGCAGGCATCAATTTGAAATGAGCTCATTTTGTGCATAAAATTGTAAAATTTCTCAGTTTAAATTATTTGTTATGTTATCGATGTTCTATTGTGAATAAAATATTGGCTCATGTGATTTGAAAGTCTTTTAGTTTTCATTTTATTCAAATTTAAAAAACGTCCCAACTTTTCCGGAATTCGGGTTGTATGTGTTTGAATAGTATAAAACACAATTTTAAAATAATTATTTTTTAAAAATAATTGCTGAGTCACTCATAAGATACAAATCTTTAAATAAACCTGTAGAAGTTCTTGATGTAGATTAGACTATTCATCAGATCTCACAGTGCTGTTGGTTTATAGGTAGCATCATTCCTGCATAAGGCGGAAGGGAGGGAAGGTTGGTCGCCACCAGCTTGAGATCCACGCTGCCATCCAGAAGGGCATTCGACAGGATCTGACTGTGCCACATTGAGCCTGGATGTGAGATCAGGGACTCTGGCTGCAGGTTGGCTTTTCATGGCTGTTTTTAATAAGCACTTACATTCAGTGTCACTGAGAACATTAGCATTGAGGCCTCAAGGTTAACCACACTCATGTGAGGGAACTGAAGCATGATAATCAGGATGATTGTGGAGTAATATCATCATTTACTAGCCTTCATCACGTTCCAAATCTACATTACTTTTTTCTTTTGTGGAACACAAAAGAAGAAATGTTGATGAATTTATAATGAAAATTAATGGTGATCTGGGCTGTTGAGCTCCAAAATAATAAATGTAGAATTATAGGAACAAAGCACATAAATAAAGCATGGATTATTGCACAAAATCAAGCCACAAAAACATGACAGTTGGCCAAGCGTTCTATTGAAAGATGTGTAAATCAATACACAGCTGTTTTAGATGAAAGTGAGATTCATGCGGTTAGAGATCACACTATTAAAAATAACAATCCCACCCCATGTCAAAACAGCATGTTGGCATCGATGGCATCGATCAAAGGTCCTTAACACTTCAGTTCGAGCCTGAGTTTGCCTTAGAGATTGTGTATTTTCTGTTGTGACATCTGAAATGTGTGTAAATTTGTCTGTTAAAGAATTTTCGAAATCATATAATAAACAGAATAAAAAATAAAAAATCTCACATTTCGGACTTTTTTTCTCACAATTTCACGTTTATATCTCCCAATTCAGACTGTAATGCACAATTACATGTTTATATCACACAATTCTGAGGAAAAGTTTATATCGAGTTTATAAAGATCACATAGATTATAGTTGTGACTAGATTAATGCTTGTAGCTAGATAAATGCTAGATTAGTGTAGTTGTAACTAAATTAATCTAATCACAAGGGTTTCCCAACCAGAGAATCACAATGGATATTGTAGGGGGTTTGTAAAACTGTAATAGAAATGCCAAAGAGTAATTAAATGAATAAAAATGCATCTATTTTAAAGTAAAAATTGTAAAATGAAAACATCCAAAGCACAACCCTTTACTTTGATCCTATGTAGTCTGTTTACATTCAATTTATTAGTTAAATGAATTGAAAAATTGAAAATATAGCTTAAAGGATTAGTTCACTTTCAAATGAAAATTAGCCCAAGCTTTACTCATTCTCAAGCCATCCTAGGTGTATATGACTTTCTTCTTTCTGATGAACACAATCAGAGATATTTTAATAAATATCCTGACGCATCCCAGCTTTATAATGGCAATGAACAGGGTCCACGAGTATGAGCTGAAGAAAGTGCTTCCATCTACATTCATCCATCATAAATGTACTCCATATGGCTCTGGGGGGTTAATAAAGGCCTTCTGAATCGAAGCGATGCGTTTGTGTAAAAAAAAAATCCATATTTAACAAGTTATGAAGTAAAATATCTAGCTTCCACCAGACCGCCTTCCGCATTCAACATACGAAGAAAGTGTAAAACTCTTCCATTTCAAAAATCTTACGCTATACGTCCTAACCCTATTCAACTAATGGAAAAAGTGGAACTGACGCGACGCCAGTTTACACTTTCTTTGTAACTTGAATCCAGAAGGCGGTCTGGCGGAAGTTAGATATTTTACTTCATAACTTGTTAAATATGGATATTATTTTACACAAACGCATCGCTTCGCTTCAGAAGGCCTTTATTAACCCCCCGGAGCTGTGTGGAGTACATGTTTATGATAGATGGATGTAGATGGAAGCCCTTTCTTCAGCTCATACTCGTGACCCCTGTTCACTGCCATTATAAAGCTTGGATGCATCAGGATATTTATTCAAATATCTTCGATTGTGTTCATCAGAAAGAAGAAAGTCATATACACCTAGGATGGCTTGAGGGTAAGTAAAGCTTGGGCTAATTTTCATTTAAAAGTGAACTAATCCTTTAAAATCTCATGGGAAACTTAAAGTAGCCTAAATATTTTTGTTCATAAAATGCCTCTAGATCTAATGGCTCCATAACCAGTCCTCATTTAAAACGTTTTAAAACAAACTGTCAACTTTTTCCAAGATTTCATAAATGAAACTTAAATACCTTAATTCAATTTAGAGACTGTCGTAAAACGCATTCGATTGAGCTCCATTCTCTATGTCAGCTCTTATTTTAGCTAAATGCTGGCCCATTACTTCTTCATGAATCACCAAATGAAAAATGCTGAGTTTTGGCTGGACCTGTGGAACTCCCAAAGGGTACACTGATCACTTTTGGCCAGTGAAGGCCAATTTGTATCATAGGAAATCATATTTGTATTTTTTGGGTGGAGGGCTTTGCCAATGGAAAATTTGAGAGCACTTTGAAATAATCCTCAGGGGTAACTCTGTGAAAAGTTAAAGCATTAGTGCATTCAGAAATGAAAGTTAAGTCATTGTTTACTAACTCATGTTGTTCCTAACTTGTAGAAGAAACCTTTTTGAACATTTTGACGAATATCCTGGCCACACTTTTCCATATTATATATGAGGATTGGAACTGTCAAGTTCTAAAATGCTATAAAAAGTGTCCCTACCAATGTTTAAATCAACAATATGTATTTGATTTATCTTGTCTCTTTTTAATTTATTACTGCTGTATAGTAATATGGATACATGCACTGCTCAAGACGTACACACAGCATGTTAGACAACCAAGCTGATTTGTCGAAGCTTTTGAAATGTGACATGGTCTGCATGGCTTATTGTAAGACACATTCTAATTATGCTATGTTATTACCGTCTATTTGAAGAGAACTGTCAGCAGCAGGTGTGCAGAGTGAGCAGAACATAATCAAACAGATGACAGCAGTAGGTCTACATGCCCACGAGATCAGGCAAGCAGATGGTGAATTGTGACTGTACTCCATTTAAAAGCTTTGGAACTGCTGTGAGCATGTGCACTTTTGAATGTGTTCACACCATCAGTTGGCAGCACCTTCTCACTCTCACACCTCGGACACGTTAGAGAGGCAAAAAGACCCAGTCAACTGTGCATTTTCATCTAATGCATCTTTAAAATCAACTGAATCCATAACCGGTCAGAATTTTGTTGAACTGTAATGCATTTTTAATTAAATATGAAAATTCTGTCATCATTTACTCATCCTCATGTCATTCTAAACCTGTACTACTTTCTGTCTTCTGTTTCAACTGCTTTTGTTCATATACAGTGATAGTCAATTTGCTCCAAAACAGCATTGGACCTCAATGACTTTCATTGTATGGACAAAAAGGACTAGAACCTGAACAAACATTACTAATGCCAATATCCGATTTAAGATGCACTGCAAGAGTCAATGTTTATCTCCTCGCCAGAGCATTTAACAGCAGCAAATGTATTCTTATTAAATCTAAATCTAAAGAGAATTCTTTAAAAGAAAATATCTCCCTTTGCTTTGAACTTTGAGCGTCCTAACTTTGCAGATGTTGTTTATGCTCTAACAGCAACATTACACACTAACTAAAGTTAAAAAAGTGAAATCATAATCAACCACCCCTTTAATACACAAATCTAATATACACACATTACTTGCTGTTTACATTCACAGACATAACTGACTGTGTTTATGTGAACTTTGTGTATTTTGGACAGTTTAAAAGCAATAAGACATGAAAGAGAACTTAGTTTAATACTCACTGGACGCACCGTCTGACATCCAGCTTTCTGTGTGCGCTCAGAAAACCATATATCAGGATTTTAAACTGATATTAAAGGTGTAATATGTAAGATTTTTGCAGTAAAATATCCAAAAACCACTAGGCCAGTGTTATATATTTTGTTCACTTGAGTACTTACAATATCCCAAATGTTTCCAACTATTTGTAAATTGTGAGAACATTGCAATTTTAACCAAGGCTCCGGGACGTGTGAGGAGTCGCCTGTCAATTGCATCATACCCGCATTAACCCTCGGTCTGCCTTGGTTTCCGGTTTTATTTTGTAGAAAGAAGACGCTTTAATATGTTTTATTATACGTATAATATGTTTAATACGTTTTAATAGACAAGGGAACAACTGTTTTGATATATTTATAGACAGAAAACTAATTGTTGTTATATAGCTCAACACGTTTAGTCTTATTGTTTAAATCTAATTTTCTTGATTTTTTTTGCGAGTACCATGCTTTACCATGCCTCATACACTATTTTGTGAAGTAGCTAACATAGCATAATCAGATGCAGCTTTATTTTTAGTAACAGTAATACAGAATTATCTCCATCATACAATACGTTTTAAAATGAATTGCATGCCATTTATCAACACAAGCCATCCAGTATTTAATATGTTATTCTAAAATCGATCTAGCTTACTGCAGTGTGTCTCAAACAAGTGTCTCACAGCAGCCAACGTTATTACAGCAGTAATGTTATAACATCATTTTCAACACTCTCAAATGTATCTAATATGATAAACAGAGCTGCGTTACCTCATACTCATGACCGGAAAAGCGGAAGCGGCACGGCGACTGTGGCATAATAAAAGTTCCGCTGCTTGCGGCATGTGTTGCGCAATCGCTCCAGCGGCCTCGTTCAGCTCCCACAACACTCGGTCCTGCTCTGCTTCATACTACAATAACGTTAATAATCGCATCCATGAATATGATTTCTTCCCGAGTCCTATCCCTATTCTTTTGCACCGTCCGTTGAGGTGAAGACCACATGTCCCAAGATTCCGCTATCAAACATGGCGTCATCAAGCTACGCCTTTGTTTTGAATAGGCCTCTAGCGACCTCTAGCGGACAGAAATCCTACATACTGCACCTTTAACTGATTTAAAACACATAATAAACTTTCATAATAATGAAGAACTACAATGTCACGTGAGATTGACTGCAGTAAAGATGATAATCAAAAAAACCAAACATCTTCTCTTAATTTTTGGCAGAGTATCCAAATCACAAGCTGTAAAGACTCCGCCCTCTTCTGTAAAGTGGGGCGGGGAGCAGCAGCTCATTTGCATTTAAAGATACATGCACGAAAATGTTTTTCCTTCCACTCAAAAATGGCCATTTACAACATGGTATAATAAATGATCTGAGGAGTATTTTGAGCTGAAATTTCACAGACACATTCTAAGAACACCAGAGACTTATATTACATCTTGTAAAAGGGGGCAAAATAGGCTTTAAGAGTACTAAGTAGTCCTGAGTGAGAATACTAGGTAGAAGTTTCAGTGTCCGAAGTACCGTAATAAAGTGTCAGTAGTAAAGTGTTGCAGAGCTATATGAAGGACAGCTGACTGTTAAGCTGTCTGATGGCTTGAAGATAAAAGATGTTCTTCAGTTTGGTTGTCCATGATTGGATGAAACGTAAGCGTCTGCCAGATGGCAGAGAAGCAAACAGGTGGTGAGCAGGGTGAGTTGCATTCTTTGATGATGCTGCGGGCCTTTCTCAAGCAGCATGTCTGGTAGATGTCCTGTAAGGCTATTAGTTTATGTCCACTGATGAGCTCAGTTATTCTCACCACACACTGAAGAGCTTTGCGGTTGGAAGAAGAGCAGTTGCCGTACCATACAGTGATTCAGCCGGTCAGAATGCTCTCTATGGTGCAGCGGTAGAAGTTTGACATGATGTCAGAGGAGATGCCAAGCCTTTTCAGCCTCCGCAGGAAGTAGAAACACTGATGGGCTGTTCTTACTTTGGTGTCTGAGTGGAGGCTCCAGGAAAGGTCCTCTGAGATGTATACGCCAAGGAACTTGTAGCTCCCAACTCACTCTACTTCCACCCCATTGATGTTAAAGCAGTTGTAAGTAAACAGGGAGTACAAGAGAGGACTGAGTACAAATCCCTGTGGGGTACCAGTGCTGAGTGTGAGTGAGTGAGGAGGGTATGTGGCTGGCAGTCAGGAAGTCCAAGATCCAGTTACATAAGTGACTGTTAAGTCCCAGATCCTTAAGTTTGGCTATAAGTTTGGTAGGGATGATGGTGTTGAATGCAGAGCAATAAACAATAAACTCTCTTCCCTCCAGGTGTTTCAGGGCAGAGTGTATGGCCATTGTGATGGCGTCATCAGTGGATCTGTTAGACCGGTAAGCAAACTGGAATGGGTCCAGGGTGGCAGGTAGAGAGGAACAGATGATTTGACTAAACGCTCAAAGCACTTCATGATGACTAATGTCGTTGCTACTGGGCGGTAGTCATTCAGGCAGGGGACAGTCACTTCAGGGATTTTTTTTGGGAACGGGGATGATGGTGGTCTGCTTGAAGCATGTGGGGATCACAACTTATGGCAAATTATGAGTGATTAAGCACAGTGACTAACTACCAGTGATCAATTAATATTATAGACAACCATTCAAAGTTTGTGATCCATAAGATGTTTTTAATGTTTTTGAAACATTATGCTCACCAAGGCTGCATTTATTAATAAAAATACAATGATATACTGTGAAATATTATTACATGATATTTTAAATAAAATATTATTTTTTAAATAACTATTATATATTTTAAAACTATTTTAATTTATTTTAAAATGTAATTTATTTCTGTGATAGCAAAGCTGATTTTTATTTTTTATTTTTTTTTGAGTCCAGTCTTCAGTCACATGATCCTTCAGAAATCATTCTAATATGTTGGTTTGCTGCTCAAGAAACATTTCTTATTATCATCATTGTTAATATTGATAATAATGTTAATATTTTTGTAGAAAACGTGATTAGTTTTTTTCATGATTCTTTGATGAAAAGAAAGTTTTTTTCTTTGAAATAGAAATCTATTTGTAACATTATAAAAGTCTTTACTGTCACTTTTTATCAATGTAATGCATCCTTGCCTTTCTTTTAAAAAAAAAGAATCTTATTTTTAACTTTTAAACAGTAGTGTATATGGGTATGGAAAATGTAAAGTTTAGCTACTGTGGCTTATTCAGATAAGTGTGTAGTTCAAATGTCATACTGTATGTCAAATAATATTGCCCATATATGTCCCATGTGACAAACGGCTTTATTCAGACAGTGTGGGCTGTGATAAGTGAATTTGAGTGGTGGGTGTTGTCTGACAGTCTTTCCTTGACTGGAGGAACTATGTTGTAGCACTTCTAAGCTGTGTAGGAGGGACAACGAGAAAGAAGAAGACAGAGCATTTCAACTTCGTTTGATATAATACTTCTGTGTGGGCGCTGTTCACTCTGGCTTTGTGTCAGTCAGAATGAAGAGATCACTCATCAAATCACCTGCTCCCACTCTCACCGTTTTAGAAACCCATGTTTCTAAAGAGAGAGAGAAGGGAGGAGAGAGAGAGGAGGTCTGTATATGAAGGACCAGTGGAATGCTTTATAGTGACCTTCAAGGGAAACTAATTTCACTGTAGTTACGTTCTGCAGCATCTGTCACCTAAAATAATCATATGAGAGAAAAATCACACAAAAAGAAAAAAGAAAAAAGTCGTACTGTGTGGAGTCTGTGGTTGTGCAGATAAACCAAGGCTACTCATTCTTCAGAGCTACTCAAGGTAATTTTAATAGTAAGATCATAACGTGAAGGAAATTGTCACACTTTCAGGTGTGCATAGCAAACAGACGGATAAAAATCCAATACAAAATTTAATCCAAACAGGCAAAGTAATCCATCAAAGGCAGAGAAACACACCATAACGTGACCAGACAAACAGTAAGTGAACAGGAGTAATGCTGAATTATCTTAGTTTCCTAGTTAATAGTTTCCTAGGTAAAAATTGCACATGAAGGCCCTCCCATTTCGAAACTTGAATGCGATGAGCTCGTAATCATGACTTCAGAAGTGGGAATTATCAAATTTCCGATAGCATCTGAAAGCAGCATAAATACAGAATGGTGATGAGCTAAATGACAAACAGCTGTGAAAACAGTGTCTATGGTAACAGATTAGTGGCGGGAAAATCAAACAAAGGAACACGGGAACTGAAGAATTACTAACTTAAATTCCATGAACAAAACTAAACTAAACATAATTGTGACAGAGCGCCCCCCTCCGGCAAGGCGCAACCTCGTGCCGTAACTGACAAAAAACAGAGGGATAGATAAAGATGGCTTAGGAGGTGGGCGAAGGGATGGGCACAGGGGACGGCGAAGGGAAGGTTGAACAATCCAACTCTCTCCATTGACTTTGTATTGCGTGAAGCTGCCTCCTTGTCATTTCTGATTTATAACAAAAAACAGAACAATGTCTAAAAGCTGTTATGTGACAGGGTGTACAGAAAACAAACAAAAAAAACCCCAGAACTAAGTTTTTATAAGCTGTCAACCCAAAAAAACAAGTGTTTAAGGACACAAAAGTGGATACAGGCAATTGAGACAGAGCGCAACGTGTCATATTACTATGCCACTGGAGGGAAATGTAATCAGCGCCAGGAAATATAATTTATAAAACTGACATTTGGATATTTGACTTACCAGTGACAAAATGTTTACTGCACACATAGGCAAACTGAGGCATACTGAGTGTCAGGATCCCACAATTTACCCATTCTTCCTGCCGTAGGATCCTTTCACACGGGCACTGCTGGTGGTTGCACGACCTGCGGCTCAACGTCATAGCAGGGCTTTCCCAGTGATGGCGCAGGGCTGCAAACATCCGGCCGTGACGGGGTTGGAGGACTGGCTGAACTCTGTGGTGGTGGCGATGAAACAAGACTTGACAGAATGACAGTTATCATAACACAGTCCACACAGGGTAATGCAAAGTATAAATCCGGGCAGTCTTTGGCAGTTTGATACATGCTCTGAACCACTGATTCGAAACAAAAGATTCGTAAAGCTTCAAACTTCATGAAGCAGTGTTTTGAAATTGCCCATCACTAGATATTGTTGAATAAAGTCGTTATTTTGGGGGGGTTTTTTGGTGCACAAAAAATATTCTCGTCACTTCATAACATTAAGGTTGAAACATCGTAGTCACATGAACTGTTTTAAATATGTCTTTAGTAGCTTTCTGGCCATTGAAAGTGTTAATTATCTTGCTGGCAATGCAGGCCTCACTGAGCCATCGGATTTTATCAAAAATATCTTCATTTGTGTTCCGAAGATGAACGAAGGTCTTACGGGTGTGGAACGACATGAAGGTGAGTAATTAATGACAGAATTTTAATTTTTGGGTGAACTAACCCTTTAACAATGTTGTGGTAACTATGGTAAAAACAAAACTAAGGTAAAATTCAGCTTAAGTCACTCTAAAATTAAACAAATATCCTCTTCTCTTATTAAAAGATAGAATCAGATCCGCGTCTAAAGCTGAACATTTAAATTGAAAAACCATTGTTGAAGACTAATTATCCTTCATTGTAATGGAAATAAAAGCAAGAGAGAGTAATGATTCTTTTGCTAGGAATTCTGCAAAAGAGCTAAAACAAGCCCAGAATAATTTCCACGGGACAATGGAAGAGGATTTTTTGATACTAGGAGGCTTCTATGCAATTTTTGCATCACAAAGCTGCTGAAGGCAAACAAAACTGAAGTACTTTCATGTGTAATGAATACAAAAAGAGAGGAGATGAAAGCCAAGATCTTTTATCTTTGGTGATGTTGAGGTATAAAGAGGAGCCTGAGACCTGGCCAACCCATCCTGGCTTTCACAGAGATTTCTCAATTCCACTTTCACATTTTAAGAATAGGGAAGTGAGCTGAACATATAGTTCAAGATCAGACAGCTGTTTCTTTGGCTTTAAAGAGCCAGTAGAAGATGTTTATGCTTTTATTATTCTTACTCGTAATTTTATTTCCATCCTCTCAGACATTAGTGGTCTACATCTATCCTAGATGGAAAGGCATAAAGTTTATGAAACCCATCTTTTTTTTTTTTCTTTTTTTTTTTAGTCAATTCACTTCATAATACTCATTTATTGTAATTGTTTCCTCTCATGTATGATATATACAGTGCACAGCATAAATGAGTACACCCCCTCTGAAACTTCTGAAAGTCAGCAATTACTCAATTACTTAGAAGACACGTTAGGGTTCTTTAGAGATATAATGTTCCAGCAAGTCTGCTTAATCAATTACCAAAGAAGCATGTCAAAATTATTCAGGAAAATAAGATTTTCTTATCAAGGTGATAAAATGTTGTGTAGCAAAAATGAGTACACCCTCCTAAAAGTTACTAAATAAAATGAAATAAAAATTTTCTGATGTAAGTTAAAGGCAATGTTTGATCAACAGGTAAGTATGTTGAACCAAAACATTTAAAGAGAAGTAATTCCTTGACAATTTAAAGTGTTATATAGCCCACTGAATCATTCTCAGACTTAATGCTGACAACAATGGAACCACTTGGGAGAGAACTGTCAGGAGACTTATTTTTTAGCACAAAAGAGGACAGTGGTACAAGAGGATTACCAAATCATTGTTTTAAGTGTGAAAATATAGCAAAAGTAACACAGAAATTCAAAAACAATGGACTTGTGACAAGACCCCTGAAATAATCAGGCCTTCATTTTAAGCTTTCATTTAGTGATGAGGGATTTTTTTTGCTAGACAAAGAGCAGAAGAAATACCAAGCAAGTGTCTCAGAGCCAGCAAAAGCGATGAAAAGAGTGACTGTTTATCTCACAGAGTAAGATGCAGCCTGCAGAAATGACATGCATGGTTGTTGTTGTTCTCACTGGAACTACCTACTGTAGCCAAAGCACAAAGTCAGTTAGCCATTTCCAGAGCCCATATTTACAAAATATAGATTCTGGGAATCAATACTCTGGTCTCATGAGACCAAATCAATCATTTTGGATCTAACAGCATCCAAAATGTTATGGTGTTGCTAGAGGAGGAGTACAGTGAGAAGTGCCTGGTTCCTACAGTAAAGTTCAGTGGTAGTAAAGCTCTTATATAGGGATGTATGAGTGCTGAAGGTGTGAGGGAGTTGTGCTTTATCAATGCTGTCATGAATTCCCACACCACTGTGTAATTTAATACACAAACTTGAAACAGATGATGTTACCCTTTCCTTATTCCCTGCATTGTTGGGCATTTTTTCAACATGACAGTGAGGATATGCATTCTCCCAAGGTGAAAAACCTTCTGTGGACATGTATTGCACTCAATCTTAACACTCTTGAGCGCCTGTGGGGGATTCTGTAGAGACGAGTTGAGCAACACTCCCCATTAAAGATCAGGGCATTTAAGGAGCTCATCATCCAGGAGTTAAACAGGACAGATGTGACAATTTGTCATGAACTTGTACACTCCGTGCCAAGAAGGGTCAGAGCAGTATATTCAAAATTATGGAAGGCATACTAAGTACTAGAAAATTATACATTTGTTGAATTAAATCTAGGGTGTACTCATTTCTGCAGTCCTTAATTTAAACAAAATTGGCTAATTTACTTATTTTATGGCTATTAATGACATATATTTCTCAGTTTTTATTATGTATATGTTTAATACATTTTAGTTTTGCCATCGTTCCATGAATTGTATTAGTGATCATAAAGAAAATACATCTTTTGTATTTGTTCAGAGGGGGTGTACTCATTTATGCTGTGCACTGTATATATATATATACATCCAGCGTTAGCATCAGTTCTGGCAGGTCACGTCAGTCAAGCTCGCATCAGCTGAATTCCAGGTGACTTACGTCTATCTATAGGAATACGACGCCTATCACGACATTCATATATAAGCTCCTCAGTATTATCAGCAGCTATTGCATTTCTCAGGAGCTAATTACCCTCCTCCATCCCCAGCTCCTCCTCTCTTCAGTCAGAATTGGCCTTATGATTCCCCTGAATCAGACTAATTCTTGAAATATGTGTACATGTTAAATTATTGACATTAATTATATCTGCATATGTTGGTTCTGTTCTGTTTACCCTAGGGGGGTTATTGCTGCTCTCCCTGCTCTTATCCATGCTAGGCTGCATGGATGCGCAGGGAGTTCTTGCCCAGAACAGAACCATACCGCCAATACAAACTCCATGCAATTATCAATCATATTTGACAATAGTGGTCCTGACAGAAATATATATATAATTTTGTTTTCACCAGAGTACCACTTTGCATAAGACATGCAAACTATTAAGTTATATTTATAAATTCAATTTGTTCAACATTTTAAATTTTATTATAGTCACATGACTTTGTTCCCTGTGCCAGATGACAAAATGGCAAATAGGAATCATTTCTAGGAACAGATAATCATGTTTGGCTGGACTGACTCTTCCAGGAAAGTCTCCTTAAAATGGGCCGATTTTCAGCTGGTAAAAGCTTCACTTACAAAGTTGCTTGAGGATCAGAAGGAGCGAGGCTTCTGAATGCGGCATCTACTTATTAATATATCTAAGCCTGGGAATAATCAAAGGAGAAACAATGAACAAAAAGATTACATGAGCCAGCAACAAGAACTCAAAAATAAAAGCTGTACATAAATGAGAACAGAAAGCACATGAGAAAAATATGTATAACAACAATTGTCATTTTTTTAAATTACATTTTAATCACATTTTTACTCAACATCTGTTACTCAAAATTGTTACATTTTGAGTTTGTACAATAGTTACATTGCAGTTTAGTATGGTTTAGTTTATAGAATGATCAAGAGTGTCCATCATATACACTACCATTCAAAAGTTTGAGATCGATTTGTTTTTTACAGGAATTAATCATTTTTATTCACCATATTAGAATGATTTGTGAAGGATCATGTGACACTGAAGACTGGAGTAATGATAATGAAAAATTAACTTTTCCATCAAATACATTTTAAAAATATTAAAATAGAAAATTATTTTAAATGATTATAGTTAACAATATTAAATAATATGTTTTGCTGTATTTTTGATAAATCACATGCAAACCTGCACTGTTAAAAATTTTATTGTGAAATCACAGTATATTCTAGGTTAATAGTATTTTGACAGTAATTTCACAGTGGGACCTTACTTGTATCTAACTCACAGAAATTTCTTGTAAAATTTTCAAATACACACACACACTTTTATGTTAGATGCCATTAATCACGATTAATCGATTTGACAGCACAACTTACTTTATATTCTAGGTTGATAGGGTGTTAAGAAATGTTTTCATTTGTCACACTTCTGATTTGGCTAGATCAGAAATTTGAAAATGAATATACAAGGTCAAGATCCCAAACAAATGGAACACTAATCACCATTATGGTGACTTCAAAGTAATTACAGCGGTAAAGCATTAAATTTCTGACAGTGGCATGGTTAAAGACAACTTTAAAATGTGAATTCACAGTGAAAGTAGAGCAGTAAATGATTGATGTTGGCATCATTTTTCTGTTTATTCACAGTAAGTAGTAAAATAAAAAAAACGACCCAGCATGCACTGATTTCACAGAAATTTTCTGATTACAATAATTTGTTGTAAAATAATACACTTTAATCCTGTAAATTCCTGGCATTTTTTTACAGTGTGTGAAATACAATTGAAGGTGTAAAGTAAATTTAAGGGGTAAAAAGTATTAAAACTGAATGCACCTTTACTTATTTTTTACCAATTAAATAGTAGCTACTTATAGTGGTTATGTACAAATTCCTCGAAATAATACTATAGTAGTGAAGCTTAATTTCTTCTTCTTTACACTCAAAACAGACCTTCAGCAAAATTAGGTTTTCCCATGTTCTCAGTAAATGTACAACAAAGTGTGATGTAAAAGCTACTGAAAGATTAATGGCACTGCTGTTAATAACATCTGCATTGATAAGAACAAATCTGAAGATTATTCAAAGACAGATACGGATGAGGCTGAGAGGTTGTGAATAAAATAGTCCATCATTTATTATTAAAGAGCCGCTCTGTGGTGGCACAGAACCTCATAAAAAGCCAGTAAGTGTGATCCAAAAATACATCTTCACAAATCATCTATCTCTCACATCAAATTTTCATGGGTGCATTTCGCAATTCTATACATATAATAAATCTTAGCATTTTCTCATTGTTATTCAGCAGTGCTTCCCTCAAGCATTTGACATTTATTATCTTGAGATGGAGGGAAGGGGTGAAGCCCCTGCAGATGACAGAGAACAGATGGTTTAGCACACAGGAGTCTCTTGAGGACACCAGCACTTACTGACATATATACATCCACACAGTCAACGTAAATCTCTGAGAGATGTAGAGGATCCAAGAACACGCTGCTCGCTGCCACTTGCTGCATCTGTAGGCCTACATACAATATAAAGAGATTTATATGCAGGGGCGTGGGGACACATTATAAACCTTATGAGCTGGCTCATGAATATTAATTAGGTGATGTAAAGTGTGCACAGCAGTATTAACTGACTGCCGAGCAAAACAAAGTTAAAACAGACCAAAATAAAATAATTATTTTTACACAAATGTGAAACGGGAAAGAAAAACCTAGGTGGGTGTATGTCAATATCTTAATAGCGAGGTTTACAGTAGATAAAGTGCTCTAAAAGTGTATAAACTTCACTGTCAGAAAAAAACAAATAATAATAAAAACAGATAATGTTGCCTAATGGTACCTTTTCTGTTACATTTATGGACATTTCCTACAATGCACACTTCAAAATATGGGTAAGTTGTTAATTTAAAAAAAATATTAAAATACGGGTAAAATATTACCACAGTACATTGGACCTTTACAGACTTAGAAATTTTATTCTGTCATCTTTGCCCACGATTTCTTAATGAAGTCATTACTGGAGAGTTAAATAGTTTGAGAGCAATGTAAGGTTCTTTAAAGGATTAGTTCACTTCTGAATTAAAATTTCCTGATCATTTATTCACCCACATGTCATCCAAGATGTTTGTCTGTCTTTCTTCAGTTGAAAAGAAATTAAGGTTTTTGAGGAAAATATTCCAGGATTTTTCTCCATATAGTGGACTTCAACAGTTACCAACAGGCTGAAGGTCCAAATTGCAGTTTCAGTGCAGCTTCAAAGAGCTCTACACGATCCCAGACGAGGAATAAGGGTCTTATCTAGCGAAACTATCGGTCATTTTCTAAAAAAATAAAAAATGTATATACTTTTTATCCACAAATGCTCGTCTTGCACTGCTCTGCGATGCGCCACGCATTACGCAATCACGTTGGAAAGGTCATGTAGACGTGATGTAGGCGGAAGTACCAATCCAGTGTCTACAAAGCGAATGTGCAAAGACTAAGTCAAACGCCCTTTACAAAAAAGGTAAAACAACAATATCGGAAGATTTTGAAGTTGGAGGAGAAAATGAAATGAGTTTTTTGCCCTACTGCGTTACTTCCACCTACGTCACGTGTGACCTTTCCAACGTGATTATGTAACGCGTGGCGCATCGCAGAGCAGTGCAAGACGAGCATTTGTGGTTACAAAATATATAATTGTTCAAATTTTTTTTTAGAAAATGACCAATCGTTTTGCTAGATAAGACCCTTATTCCTTGGCTGGTATCGTTTAAAGCCCTTTGAAGCTGCACTGAAACTGCAATTTGGACCTTCAGCCTGTTGGTAACTGTTGAAGTCCACTATATGGAGAAAAATCCTGGAGTGTTTTACTCAAAAACTTTAATTTCTTTTCGACAGAAGAAAGAAAGACATGAACATCTTGGATGACATGGGGATGAGTAAATTATCAGGAAATTTTCATTCAGAAGTGAACTAATTTTTTTTTTTCTTTTCTTTTTTTTACATTTACATTCATTTAGCCGATGTTTTTATTCAAACACATCTGGTTGAATTAGTATATGCTATTTTTGAATATGATTGATAGATGGATGGATGGATGGATAGATAGATAGATAGCAATGTGTAATATAAAATATTTTCCAGCCTCTAGCAATGTATTGTGTAATTCTGTAGTCCATTTCTATTACCATCCTTTTCAGATTCCATTTTGTGGCTTTGAGTGAGTGTTTTTACACCAGAAACATTCAGAATCCATCAAGCACAGAGCAGGAATGCTTTTTAAAGACTTTTAAACATCACTTTACTGCAGTCAAAGTCACAGCACATCTCTAGCTGTCATAATTATGCCAGAACCAATCGATTTGTGCTTCACCATTTGCTGTTTTTATTGTGTTTTATAAACATTTCAGAGTTATTTTTTAACAGAACCTTTTCTCTGTAATTGATAGGGTGGGACAACGAAACTAATACTAAAGCTTTTTGGAGGATACAGAGGTAGAAAAAAGCAGAATTTTCATCCATTTTAGTACATCAAATGATTTAATCCATTTTCTTTTCTGTCTGGAAGCTTCATAATGAAAGCAGAGCAGCTTTTGGTGTGAAAGTGGATTAATGTCCACACTAAATAAATCTTAAGAGCTTAATGACATAGTTATGCAGATTGTGGAGCACTGAGACAGTCTGTAAGAGTGTTAAGTGGAATAATCCCGCCATGTGGCACCTTCAGAGGAAGTTGATCTCCAGCCACTTCCTGTATGAGGATTTTGGGCTAAACGATAGACAACACAAACAAAGAAGTTAACAACTAAAATCTCAGTCTGTTTCTTACAAAAAGCTATGATATTGCTTCGGAAGACTTGGAATATAGTTCAAAAAATCTTTCAATGATGCTTTTATAGTCATTTTTGTTGCTTGCCAGCCACTGGTCTCTATCACAACACTACCTTTTGTGTTCCACAGAAGAAAGAAAGTCATACAGGTTCTGGAACAATGTGAGGCTGAGCAAATGATGACAGAATTTTCATTTTTGGGTGAATTATCCATTTGACAGGGTCACCAGGCGGCTGTAACCTGTTACCACCATTAACTTCCCACCTAATAAAAGAAATTCTTTAAAATTAAGATAAGATATTACGCCGTTCTCAATTGCAAATGCAGACCGACCAGGGGCAGATGTGACATTCACATGTTCTCAATTTCACTTCTCTCTCTCACTATCTTTCTCTCTCTCTGTTTTTTATGAGGCATGATCTCGGATAAATCCACTTACGCGAAGATAAGGCCTGACCGTGGAGCTACACTCCTGGTTAAATCATTAGGCTTCAATGTGTCAGTCATTCTCCATGAACTCTGTGGGCCCTGCAACCTGAGCTACTTCATACACAAATTCTTCCAGAGACACTTCAATACACCCCCACGATCAGGAAGACACATATACCACAGGGAGGGAGAGGGAGACATGTACATAAAACTCAGTGGGAAACAGGCTGTAAAACCACCACTTTAATCTCAAGTCAATGTTAGAAGCACAAGGCCTGCGGGTGATAATGTGTTATCGACCAAATTTGATCTGCCCTTCAACCCAACCACAAGTAACTGGGTGTAAAGAAAGAGAAGAGCAAAAATCAATACACCCCTCTTAAATTCCTTTATAATAAGAAACTGTTAAAGAAGGAAAGATAATGAGTATTTATAACAGATTTGTGTTGCATTTAAAAACATCTTTTTGAAACAAAATTAAAATTCAGTATGCTTCACTTGTATGTTTCTATCCGTTAACTTTATTCTTGAGGCACAGAGTTGAAAACGTGTCTAAAAAGGGGTCTAAAATGAACACTCAACAAGAAACACATGCATGTAGAAATCAGCTTTATTGAAATAGAAATAAAAGATTAAAAAAATAAATAAAAAATATAAATGAATTTTACATAATAAAATTTAAGTTAAGAAATTCAAAGTTTAGGCTAAGTAAGCAGAACTGGCCGTTTTTATTTTGTACTCGTATTCATTGTTCTTAAATTAAAATATTTGAGTAAACTAATTCATTTAAACTTAAAATTATCATGTAATCTCAACATAAACATTTTTATTAGTGGAAACCTAGCTAGCTACAGTATAACTAGCTAGCTAATACAGAAAATACAGCTAGCTAATACAGAAAATGTTAACTTAGCAGTTGCTGAATGAGTGCAGCAATATAAAACATTTAACAAACTTGTTCTCAAACCAAGCCGCATGCACTTGTCACCATGATAAAACATCTCATATCAACAGAAACTCTTCTAAATTAGCATAACAAACATTAATCACTACTAAATCTCCCACTTAACATTAATCTTGCACAAAAAAAAAAAAAAAAAAACATTATATAACACTTAATTTTAGTATTTACACTCCCTTTCGAGTGCATGCTGGGAAACAGAAATCCCAGCCGAGTTTCAGATAAACTTAAGTTCGTCTAAATTAAAAGAAATTAGTTCATAAAACTCAAAGCAATGAAACAGTTCAGTTTACTTAAAATATATCAGTTCTGTGAACTCGGAAGAAAAAGAAAGTGCTAAATACTCATAAAAGTTCATTTGACTGAACTAATTTGTTTAATTTAAGTTTGTCCTACTCAAACCAATTAATTATTTTGAGCGTTAGGGTTTACAGCAGAAGCCAGTTATTATAGTTTATAAAGTTTTAAATATGGATACGCATCACTTCACTTCAGAAGGCCTTTATTAACCCCCTGGGCCATATGGATTACTTTTATGATGGATGGATGCGCTTTTTTGGGCTTTCAAAATGGCACCATTCACTCCCATTATAAAGCTTGGAAGAGGCAGGATATTTTTTAATATAACTCCGATTCTGTTTGGCTGAAAAAAGAAAGTCATATACATCTAGGATGGCTTGAGGATGAGTAAATTATGGGATAATTTTCATTTTTTGAATATTTATTTAAATATTTAAACCATGAAATCGTGTTCCCAGTCATGACTGTTTAAGCAATCAATCACAACATGGCAAATTGCTATGGGTCAGTTTTTGACGATGTTATTTTAATAAAAGACAGCCAAAATTATTATGTTTCTTACCATAGTTTAATGGCCGGTCAGAAATATTTATGGCTGGTTAATTTTTCAATTTTCTCAAGTTCATTTTAGGCCTGGGATAAAAGTCACTTCCCATAAAGTGTCTCAGCAGTGGGTGTGAGCAGGATGTGACATCATACAGAACGCATTTTTCCATTCTACTGAGCTACTTTTCCATTGTTTTTCAATGTAAATGTGCTAGATGGACGTCTTTAACCATTGTGCTCGCGTCTTCTGCAGCGTCTCGTGCATGACACAGCATTCTAAAAATGTGGCGCTTATGTTAAAATAAGTTTAACTTTTAGAAAACGTATCTCTAGACCTTGCATTTTTTTCATTCCACTGACCTGCGTCTCACGTTTTTAACCTGTGTGAACCAGCCCTAACCCTCCAAATCACTATTTCTAAGTAGAATTTACTGTAACTAAGGAAACATTTGGTATAATGACTGTCATTACACAAAAACTCTTCAGTTACTATACTTAAACCCTTCATTTCATGGTTAATATAATGGCATCCAAAATGTAATAACATTTCTGATGGTTCAGTACATCTCTAATGGAACATTAGACACAAAGATTTTTGTTGTCCACATTACATATTTGATGCTTGAAGTCACTTATTTTAAACAAACTTCTGTGGTGCATTACAACCCATCTTGTTTGCATTAAATTACTGATCTAAAAACCTGGATTCAACTTAATGTTGCACATCAGAACGGCTTTAAGAAAATTAAAACCAGGTCATTTTCAAGGCCCATCTGTCAGTCTGGTCACTGGTAAAGAGCTCAGCATGGGAAAGGAATCGTTTTGAGAATCATTTCCCTTCTGGTGTCACATCACACTAAAGCAATCATATTTAAAATGCTTTTAGAAGAAGCTTTTTGGAAATCTCCCAAGGTACAGTCAATGTCAGAGAATAACTGACCCATCTCTGACTCATCTTGTTCCCATTAATACATAATTCCAGAGGCCTGATCTTGAAAACCCAGACAGATGGAGAACTGAAGTTTATGGGGAATGCATACTGTATGTGGGAGGACAAACACTCGTCTTGTTTTAGTGAATGTTCAAGCAGAATGTCTTCATGGATCACCACTGACCCTCTGCTTTAGTCACAGATGTTCTTTCTCTGTGATCCTACTGAACTAAGAGCCCTGAAGACTTTAATACAATCACAGCACCATTATAATCTGCTGGTTTGCAGATGGTTGATTAGGAACCTAGTATGCATCATTCTGATTTTTTCCGAAAGGAGGGTTTTATCTGTGATCTTAATAACCAAGATTCCTTTCTTTTTCTCTCCCTTATTCTCCAGTTTCCTCCCAGACAGTGTCCTACTTCTTTCTGGAGGATGCTCAAAAATCTTTAAAGCTGGCTCTTATTCTCCAATCTTTAAAAGAGAAGAGATGGCAATTATCTTTGCTCTGTTCCAAGATAAAAAAAAAATGAAATGAATTATCTTCAGTGGTATTTCAAACAAAACTCCATTCTATCAAGCTGTTTCAAGTCTCCCAGACTGCTTGAAGTCCTGCCTGAGGGTTAAAATCATGTCCAGCTGCCTTTTACTTCATTGTCAGAGAAGAAGGAAGACAGGTTTTATAGTGTTAACAGACAAAGAGGTGTATTAAACCATTTACATTGGGACATTCTCTAGGTGTCATCGTTTAGTCCAGAGTGATCTCTGTATCCGTACTGTATAGGTTTTGAAAGTTGTATAAAATTTCAATGGTCTTACAGCATCTAAAACATTAAGGTGCTGTGGCCACATTTACTGAAATTTCGCAGTAATTTTTTTTTTTTTTTTTTTTTTTTTAAACACATCCAATATAATCATCATATATACATGTTTGCAGTTGGAATGATGCAAACTTTGTTTCTGAGTGTCCAAAGTAAAGAAACAGTGTCAGTTTAATAACTTTTGTAAACACAACCAGTCTATTCATAATGAAATCTGCAATTTTTAACATACAGTATATATAACAACTGCAAATAGTCTAATGTGTAAACAATATGATTTACACTCTAAATTAAACAGAAACTCCAGTACAATAAACTGAAATGCACATGACAGATGTTCAGGTAGTGCCACCTGCCGATTTTTCGCTTGATATTTGCAAAGTTGAGCATTTCTCATCTTTTGGATTCTCTTGGGCTGCATTTAACTCTACGCTCGAAAAAAACGTTATTGTTTTTTCTACCCAAATGCTGGGTTGGGTCATTTTTTTAGGTTATTTTTTCCATGGTTGAGTAGTTTTTGTGTTACCCAGTGGTTGGGTTAGTGGCTGGTCAATCTCACTGACAGTTGAAACAATACAGTTGGGTTACACAGAGCGTGGGCTTTTTGCATCCTCGTCAGAAAAGAGCAGTTCTCAATACTGCCGAATTGGCTCAAATTTCAGCAAGACTGCTGGGCTTACGACAGGAATGTATGTGGAATAAAAAACTAATCAATGCAGAGAAGCACGTTAAAAAACAACCGAGTCAATAAGATGGAGGGAAGTTAGTGAGGGAAGGCCATAAAAAGGGCACTTAAAGGGATAGTTCACCCAAAAAAGAAAATTTTGTCATCACTTAAGGTCCTTGCACAGTCCGAAATTCTCATTCAAAATTTTCGCACGTTAAAAAATAAATACGACCTCACGTTGTATCAATCACATTTACAATCTGCCTCCGAAACTAAAAAAAATTGGTAAGAATAATTTAATTAATTATTAGGCTTAAATGAAAATATTCTCACAGTAAGACTTGGTATACTCATACATGGCTACTCACTACCACTGTCAAATGATATTATATTATGATATGTTATATAGGCCTAGAAAAAACGCCTAAACACATGTAAAATACACCTTCACAAAGACATGAATTATATATTCCCCTACCCACATAATAAATATATTGCAATATACATGGCTATAACAGTTTTCAACATAAATATTCCACATTTCCACAAACCATGATAAATTACTACAGTTCACTCATGGTAAATGTTTGTAAGGGTGGAGATTTTGGGATTTAAAAGTCTTCTAACTTCATTCATGGCACAATGTTTCTCCTGTTTTCCTCATCAGTCTTCTTGGGAATGTTGAGGCTGTTTCATCCGATTTAAAACTAGTTTAATCATCGAGTGAATTGTAGTTTGTAACCGAGAGGTGTGTGCCGAATTGAAATGCTTCTGACTAGATGTCGCAACACTGTTTAATAATGGTGACCGGGAATAAACGCGGCTCCTTTAGGCTTCGGTTCCGTTATCCACTGGGCCGTGCTGTGTAGTTCAAAGTAAACTAGTGAAACACATGCACAGCGCTATTTGTTCTGTATTTGTTGTTACTGACAACAACTTCAGATAATTCAGTGACAGAGCGGTCCGAACGAATCCAAATCGTTTCAGATCGTTATGCAAGCGCGTTTGGCCAATTCACGGAAAAGAAAGTCGATAGAAATATGGGACAGGCATAATAACTGCTGAAATATTCACATGGAAAACGTTTATCAGGTCAATCGGAGGAGCGTGCATGGTACGAACAGTGCGTATATAGCCGTACAGCTGCAGGCGCCACTGCGGTCATGTATCTAACCAAATTTAGCCACACCGCCAGGAAAAGAGGAGGAGGGAGGTTGGGGTGCCCTCGGGTCAGGTGAAGATGATTGGCGGGCCGGATTTGGCCCGCGGGCCGCCAGTTGACGAGCCCTGCCTTCCTTAAACCCACCCTTAAACCTACCCATACCACCAAACCTGTCCCTAACCTTACCCATATCCCACCTCAATAGCAGCAAAAGTGTTTTGCAATACAATATGAACAAAATAAGTACATTGTACTTATTTTTTATGCAAGTACATAGTAGTTAAGGCCACCTAATATAAAGTGGGACCAGATCTTCTTTTGTGCTCAACAGAAGAAAGAAACATATAGGTTTTTTGGGTGAACTATCCCTTTATAGGCAGCAAATTCACAGCAATGACCAAGAGAATACTGCTTTTTGCATTTGCAAGTGACTTCTGTGTGAGCTTTGCTTAATGCATCACAACATTATTGACAATGGACCCTTTTTGTTTGCGAAAGTTTGACAATATTTCAATTAAATCATGAATGTGAAATTATTACAATATAAAAATATATTTAAAACTTGTAACTTGTAAACAGGTGCAATTAACTACAGTAAAAAGGTGTGATTAATTCATTTTTTTGTTGTTTTTTATCGATTGACAGCAATAATAGTAACACAAGTCGTTAAAGGTATTCAGATTTCTGACAGGGTTGGTTCATTAAACCTCTATTCTTAAGTAAAAAAAAAAAAAAAAAAACTAAACATTTATTTTACAAGTATCTTTAACATGGTCATAAAGTCATTCAGAGCTGCTTGCCAGTGGCACTATAAAAGGGAGGTATTTATGTTATCGTGATTATGGGCATTAAACATGAAGAGCCAAAAATTACTCATTATCATGAAAGAAGCCCTTCCTATGCTACCAGCATTACAATATGAGGAAAATTACCTCTGAAGTTCTCAGTGATACTAGTGCCTTGAATGCCAATGTTAACTTTTGATGAGCTGAGATACAAAATTGTGTAGCTGTCCGCATACAGACTGTGTATTGATTCTAAAGGATGTTTGTTTTTATACTGGCTGCCATTTTGTCTCACTTTGAAGTACTCTGAAATTGCACATCCATCAAGAGGGTTGAAAGGGCATTTTTCTTATGAATATTTAAGTGTTTATTTGCATATACTACTCTTCTTGAATATGCCAAGACAGGCCCAGACCAAGAATGCTGTTATTACATACAATTTATACATCTTAAACAGTATCTCATATGATATTATGATGATATATTGTACAAAAAATGTGCTTTTTTCTCTTCTATTTGATATATTTGAATAATATACGAGCAAGTTTCTCATTGCTCACTCTTGCCAAGTTTAAATGGATGGTTTATGCGTACAATCATGCATATGTAACATTCAAAACAAACATCACAGCAGATTTATTTTCCAGTGTCGCAGTATAATAAAAGAGACAATTATAATCCTTCAGCATTAAAGGATGCGTATCTGACTGATTCTTCAAGATTAGCTGTTGCTGAGATGTTCTGCTCAGCCCATTATTTTAATATATTGCTGATGTATATTTTTGGTCCATCAAAGTGTGTCTTGTGAACACTTTGTATATCTGTCTTTACAACCACAAATTACCTTCCTCTAACATTTTATGATACAATAAATATGGGTTATTGGGAGATGAAAGAAGCAGTGTTCCATAAAACAGCTTTACCATAAGGATGTGCAGATGCTGTTAAGAACCTGTAATAAAATGTATCCCAGCAGCCCACAGCTAGTGCAGCTCTGGACACACGAAACATTCTCCACCTGCTCATGATTAAGAGGGACTTTGGAGGGCACCATCTGCTCTCTGGATTTCTGACCAGAGCAAGAACGTAGGGAACGGAAAGATAACAACTGGAGAAGACCTCGTGGGAGCTGTGAAATCCAGTCTAGTCTGTCTCCCAGTCACTTTAGGGCACTTACACATCCCTTTGCTACCTTGAATCCTTGTCAAGCAGAATATACTGTCAAGCTAGTATTGAGTTTTTGAGCGAAACTGCAGGTTAATGCACTTCTCTCTGACATCTGGAACGTAAGACTGCAGTATCATCTCATCAATCTGACTCAAAGAAAAAGTGGAACTATATTGTGCAGCTTTCAATGTATTGGTGTCCCTCCAAACTTTCTTATAAGGAATAATAATGTCTAGCTACATGCTAAAACATGATAGCAATAACAACAACATGTTAAAACATGCTAGCAATGCCAAGTGATATGCTAACAACACCAAGCAACATGTTAAAACATGTTAGCAATGCCAAGTAACATGTTAACAACACCAAGCAACATGTTAAAACATGCTAGCAATGCCAAGTGACATGCTAACAACTCCAAGCAACATGTTAAAACATGTTAGCAACGCCAAGTAACATGTTAACAACATCAAGCAACATGTTAAAACATGCTAGCAATGCCAACATGCTAACAACACCAAGCAACATGTTAAAACATGCTAGCAATGCCAAGTAATATGCTAATAACACCAAGCAACATGTTAAAACATGCTAGCAATGCCAAGTAAAATGCTAACAACATCAAGCAACATGTTAAAACATGCTAGCAATGCCAAGTAACATGCTAACAACATCAAGCAACATGTTAAAACATGCTAGCAATGCCAAGTAACATGCTAACACCAAGCAACATGTTAAAACATGCTAGCAATGCCAAGTAACATGCTAACAACACCAAGCAACATGTTAAAACATGCTAGCAATGCCAAGTAACATGCTAACAACACCAAGCAACATGTTAAAACATGCTAGCAATGCCAAGTAACATGCTAACAACACCAAGCAACATGTTAAAACATGCTAGCAATGCCAAGTAACATGCTAACAACACCAAGCAACATGTTAAAACATGTTAGCAATGCCAAGTAAAATGCTAACAACATCAAGCAACATGTTAAAACATGCTAGCAATGCCAAGTAACATGCTAACAACACCAAACAACATGTTAAAACATGATATCAATACCCAGCAACATGCTAACATTACTGCTAGGATTACTGCTATTAACACTTGATGTTGTTTTAGAAGCGGAAGGATGGAAGGAAGGATACATCTGGAACAGCGTAAGGGTGAGTAGATGAGAGAAATTACATTTTTGGGGGTTGTATCCCTTTAATTTAGTCAAGAGCTCAAGGATGATGGATTCAATTAAAACCTTTTCACTAATGCTGAAATAACAGATGGTTCTATGCATACACAGCAGCAATAGAGTAGCTTGGTAGTGTACCGTTTCAAACAAATCCTCTGTACTACTGTCTTGTACCACCCTTATTCTGATTAATGTTGCTGCTGACAAGAATGTTAATGTTTTCTGTAAATATAATGTAGTTTTACACCTTAACATGTCTAACATTAGCCAACATAACAAACAACACAAACAAACATGAAAGGTTTATTCTTAAAAGGACCATAATGACATTTTCAGTGCAAAGGATTGTTTATATTGTGCCATAACATTGTATTTCCTAAGACAGTTAACTGAATTGGATGGCTAGGGGAACAGAAGGCAATTAAAAATGGATATTAAAAACTACTCTTTGACAAGGGAATATATAAAAGTGATTTTTAAATACTTTCTTCTTTCTTATCTCAGCTAATATGCAAAGACAACAATATTGTAAGTAAGCTGTTGGTGGGCTGTGTTTCTATTAGAACTTTTCTCTGTTTCTTTGAGCATCCCAACCATTTTGGCTCAGTGTTATTGTTATATTATTTACAGTGCTCAGTGTAAAAGAGTACACCCCCTTTGAAAAGTAACATTTTAAACAATATCTCAATGAACACAAAAACAATTTCCAAAATGTTGACAAGACTTTTATATAACATCTGTTTAACTTATAACATGAAAGTAAGGTTAATAATATAACTTAGAGAACAAAATTTTCAGTTTTACTCAAATTAGGGTGATGCAAAAATGAGTACACCCCACTGAAAGTCTCTGGAGCAAAGCTAAATTTTAGACTACAAATGTCTAATTTAACAAGAATTCAACCACAGGTGAGTCTAATTATTCATTACACAGGTGTCCAGCAGACAGTTGACTTTAAAAGGGTGTTAAAACCCCTTCCTATTTCATGCTGTCAGCAATGGCACCACATGGAAGAGAAATGTCACAAGACCTGAGAAAGAAAATAATTTCTTTACACCAGAAAGGTGAAGGCTACAAGAAGATCAGCAAAGCTTTACTTATCAGTCAGAATACTGTAGCAAAAGTGGTACAACAATTTTTAAAAAATGGAACTGCAACCATCTCACAGAGACATCCAGGTCGTCCACGGAAGTTAACACCTCGACAGGAGCGTCTTCTGATGAGAAGGGTTGAAGAAAATCCGCATGCAAGTTCACTGCAGTTATCTATAGAAGTAGAAAGCCAAACTGGGGTGACTATTTCCTGTGACACAATACGGCGTACACTGCAGAGAAATGGCATGCATGGGTGCCGTCCATGAAAGAAGCCTCTCCTAAAGCCCAGGCACAAAAAAGCCCACCTAGAGTTTGCCAGGGCCCATGCTGACAAAGATGAAGACTACTGGGACTCTGGAGTGATGAGACCAAGATAAATGTTTTTGGAACTGATGGCTTCAAAACTGTATGGTGTCACAAAGGTGAGGAATACAAAGAAAAATGCATGGTGCCTACAGTGAAACATGGCGGTGGCAGTGTCCTCATGTGGGGCTGCATGAGTGCTGCTGGTGTCGGGGAGCTGCATTTCATTGATGGCATCATGAATTCACAGATGTACTGCTCTATACTGAAAGAGAAGATGCTACCATCACTCCGTGCCCTTGGTCGTCGTGCACTTTTCCAACATGACAATGATCCTAAACACACATCTAAGGCCACTGTTGGATTTCTGAAGAAGAACAGGGGAAAGTGATTCAGTGTCTCTTGATCTGAACCCAATTGAACACCTATGGGGAAGAGACAAGTTGAGCATCACTCTCCATCCAGCATCCAGTCTCTAAAAGAGGTCATTCTTGAAGAATGGAAAAAGATAGATGTTGCAAAATGTCGCCAACTTGTTCATCCCATGCCTAGAAGACTTAGTGCTGTCATTAAAAATCATGGAGGCCATACAAAGTACTAGATGTAGTAGTTTTTGTTGTGGGGTGTACTCATTTTTGCATCACCCTAATTTGAGTAAAACTGAAAAATGTGTAATCTAAGTTATATTATTAACCTTACTTTCATGTTATAAGTTAAACAGATGTTATATAAAACTTAGTCTTGTCAACATTTGGAAATTGTTTTTGTGTTCATTGAGATATTGTTTAAAATGTTACTTTTCAAAGGGGGTGTACTCATTTACGCTGAGCACTGTATATAAAATTATAGTTTTTATTTATATTTTAAATTAGCTTTTAGTTTTATATTTTCTGTTTTAATTTTAGTAATTTTATGTGCTTGTGTCATTTATATTAGTTTTTGTTTTTTTAATATTTTTATTTAGATTTCATTTATTTTTATAGCAGTTTTAGTTTATTTTAGTACTTCAACTTATTTTATTTCAGTTAACATTTAACAATTTTTGTTCGAGTTTAAGTTTTCCATCCAATATTTATTTTTTATTTTATCTAAATTGCAAGCAATAGAGTTGTGCTGGACTATCTGTTTGTCCAAAAAATGGCAGTATGTTCAATGGGGAACCTGTTCAGGGACACCTTTCTTTATTTCTGCAGTTCTGTTTTCCACAAAAAATGACACATTATTTAAAAGAGAAATTTCTGTTCTTAAAAAGATTGCACTACAAGTCCAGGATCCAGTGATTTATGAAGAAATCAGATAATAGTTTAGTTTGCCATCTGACCTCTCTCAGTAGCTCATTCATTAAGTGATGGATTACATGAAGGCTGCCAAAGAGAATAAAGAGATTTTTATTATTATTATTATTATTATTATTATTATTTTTGTCTTTGACAACCTTCACATGAAGGCAGTGTTTTGCTGCAGTCTGAGGTGAATGATGAAAGATCACTCTTAACAACAAAGGTTCTTGATTGGCATCTATGGGTATGAAGAAACGTTAACATCCATATACCTCATGCGTTCCTGAGTAGTTATTCATTAATGATGGAACAGTATTCTAAAGTGTTACCAAGGTTCTTTATAGTGAAAAAAAAAAAAGATTATTAAAATTTTTTATTAAAACTTTAGATTATTAAAATATTCTGATCGCTGAAACATTCTTAGGGGAAACCAAAATCGTTCTTCTATGGTACAATTGCAAAATAATAAAACCTTAAAGGTGTCATATAATGCCACTTTTACAAGATGTAAAATAAGTCTCTGATGTCCCCAGAGTGTATATGTGAAGTTTTAGCTCAAAATACTCCACAGATCATTTTTTATAGCATGTTAAATTTCTCGGGGGCAAGGTTTATGTAAATTTTAGGGTTAGTGATGTCACACATCATTAACTCTGGTAATCAAGAACTTCTAAATGTTCTCTGAACATTCAAAATGTCTAGTTTTTTTTTAAATGTTTTAAAAACGTTTTTTCTTGGTTGTGCGAACGTTAAGGAAACATTCCATTTTATCATTCTTCAAACATTATGGGAAAGTTACTTTTGAATGTTCTCTGACCATTCTGAAACAATTAGCAACATTTAAAAAGCGTTACACGAACGTCCAAACTAAAACTTTTCAGAAAAAAATTCCATGAACGATGTATAAATAATGTTTATACAAAGAACATTATTAAATAACTTTGTATGAATGTTCTATTAACGATCCTGTTCAAACTTTGAGAGAACCTTGCCGGAACGTTAGCTAAAGTTATGAAAACGTTCCCTGTTAGCTGGGTAGCCACCAATTCGCCAAAACGTAAAATAGTTATGAATTGCCATAAGATTGTGTTGTTTTCAACCAACAAAGATTAACTATAGTTAGAATTAAAGAGAATTTTTAAAGAGAACAGTGTCAAATATTTTTATAAGATGACTCATTTGTTTGTGTCAAATGCTTTTAACACCTCAAAACTTTTCCAAAATTTAAATTTTATTCAGTTTTCACACTTTCTTTTTGACAGTGAATTAGCCTTGAAAATTTTACCAGAGCAAAGAACATTTTTCTTGTTGGGTGTAGGGCTTTCTAAAAAAAAAATCGATTCATCACAAAAAAATACAGCCTATATGCTTACATTAGAGAAAAAAGTGATTTTTAAATGGCTCACTGGCTTTGAAAAAAATTTGTTTTGGCTCTTGATCTGTGATCCTCGGGTACAGGTTTTCAATCAAAATTGTGAGGAAGTGAAGCCTAACGCAGGTTGTTTGCGGTGACAGGTCTTTGAGAGGCTTTAAAAACTGCTAATAGACACACACAAATATAAGGGAGAAAAAGGTGGAACAAAAAAGGGGCGTACTGTGCTTGTCAGCCGGGAAAAGTGAAGGTCAGGTTTCAGGGTGGTACAGCCGCACCTGAATCTCGACAAAGTGCCAGCGAGACAAGATACTGTATTTATGGCAGCAGTGACAAGACACAATAAGCATCGCGTCCGCCTCATCACGCGCTGCCAGCAGGACTCTTCGCTTGTCATCCCCCTGGACAAGTGTTGGCGATAATGTTTCGAGCAGAGATGGACCATCCGCCGCAATTGCCACTTAGAAATCACCTCTCGAAAGTCTCCTCAGTAACATAAATGTGACCCAAAAGCGTAGATAAGGGATGTGTAGCCAATATCAAATCAAAATGAGATTGTTATCGTTTGGCATTTACACATCCAAAGCTGAGCTGTGATCTAAAAACGTTTTTGATGCCCTTTGAAGCTCCCGCTGAGAGAATAAAAAATGAAACTGATTAAAAACGTTAGTAAACTCAGATGTCTGAGAGTGTGATGGGGTAAAACAAGGAAAAGGGTTTTTAAAAACTCCCTGCAGTGCAGAAAAACCATTTCCAAACAATTTCGGTACCGCTGAGGACTGAGAGTTGAAACCGGCTAGAAAATCAGGTCATGAGAGAGTGTAATGACTGGAACAGCGCAGGTATGGCTGAACACAGACAGACCTTTAAATAGTCATCAGTATTCCACACTTGTTCTTTAGACTGTTTGGAACTTCTCTTTTATTCTTCGGGAACAGAATAAAACAGCGGGAGGTCTCGTTGACGTCTTTTGCAAACTCACCTTAATAAGCCCCCTGGCTCTAATTTTACTCTCACAGGAGGAATAAAAGAGTTTTACATTTGTACTTCATTCTTATTTTTGGCAGCCGAAGGGCTAGGAAGACAGCAGCCCGTGGATCAGAGTCTCAATGCTGAGATCACAGTCTACATGAATAACTTTTATGATTTTACCCAGAATTCCTCTAGCCTATTATCGTATCATCCTTCCCCTTGACGTGGAACCAGCATTTGTGAGTCTGTGACTCTCAAAGATTTTGGTTTGTTTATTTTGGCTGAATCTTTTCTAGCATTTAATTTTAGGCCTGAGTAATAGACTCAAGATGAATAATTTTATCATCTGTGTACGTCTAACAGCAGCACAAAGAGGAGCTTCTAGCAGTGAGGCTATGGTTGTCTTTCCCTACACATCTCTTTATTTAGTTTACTTGAATGTCTTTAATCGCTGTAAAGAAAAGGCGGGTTATGTTTTTCCAACCCAATGTTTCCATTTCCAAGAACGCTCAGTCCCCACAGGCCTTTACTCTCATGAATATTCATGAGCTTACAGCGTTCATACTGATGTGCTTGTTTTGCGCACAATATTATATCAAACTGGCTCCAGCTAGAACCAGTCAGTCTGTGTCATTCAGTCAGGTATAAAATGATTTTCCAGCTAATGATCACGAGGTTGTTTTACACACCTAAACTAATGTACAGTTTGTAATTGACTAGTTTTCAAGCTGTCCATTTAAAAACGTATGGCGTCGTATTGCCGTGTGTGGACTGTTTATGGTTTTGCAGCGACATCTTGTGGTGATCGTGGATAAAGCTGATTTAAAAGGTGAGCTTGAAATTTCTTTATGGTCCTGTTACTGCTAAGGGGTCCAAAACAAAACAATTATCTTATATATTATTGTTAGTTTGATCAAAAAACAGCATGAAGGGGGGAAACGGGTGTAACATTTTTCTTGATAATATCTTTTAGAATAATAAATGTATGTGCCAACAGTAATATTTGAAATATTTACACTGGAAAAAACAAAACAAACAAACAAAAAAACACTGGTTTTAATAAAACAAGTCAGAATGTTAAATTCATCCCATTGCAAGGGTTGGTGTAAAGTAAAAAAATGATTTTGATATCTTTCAAATAAGACAAAACTATAATAATATTACTGTATAGTTTTCATCCTTAATTTTGTAACTGTAGGGAATACATTACCATTCAAAAAAAATTAATGCTATTAAAAGTCTCATGTTCACCAAGGCTGCATTCATTTCAGTAAAATACAGTAAAAACAGTAATACAGTATTGTGAAATATTCAAATAACTGTTTTCTATGTTAATAAATGTTAAAATGTAATTTATTTATGTGATGCAAAGCTGAATTTTCAGCATCATCCAGTTTTCAGTGTCACATGATCCTTCAGAAATCATTCTAATATGATGATTTGCTGCTAAAGAAAGATTTCTGATTATTATCAATGTTGAAAACAGTTTTTGCTGCTTAATATTTTGTGGAAACCGTGATACTGTTTTTTTTTTCAGGATTTTTGAAGAACAGAAAGTCCAAAAGAACAGCATTTATTTGAAACAGGAATGTAACAATGTAAAAGTCTTAACTGATCAATTTAATGCATCCATACTTTTAAACAGTGTATATGTTTTAAAACAAACTTTTTACGAGCACAATCTGGTTGAATAATACTATTCATCTACAATGTTTATTGCATATTTACCTGAACGAAAACTAATTTGATCAAAATGAGGCAGTCATTCAATATTAATTTTGCAATTGTTTTTGATATTATGTCGACTTTTAAACTGAGTTTGGGAATTTGGGATGAGATCTGAGGCAAGCTAATCGAGCTTTTAAAACCATTAAACCAATTTTCTTGTCATCTGGTTTTCTAGGTTTGGAACAGCAATAGGCTCCATCTACATACACAGTTTTTGTGGTTACTTCAGATGTGTCAAAACAACTTAAAAGCATTTTTTTTTTTTTTTCTTATAGCACACATATACATTTCACCACATTTCTCAAATGGGGTTTCAGTGTAATGCTGTAATAAATACGATTTTGTTTACTGAATATTTATCAGTCCCTACTGATATTTTTATCTTTTCATAGACGTCTGTATATAAAAACACATATTTTTCTTGAGTTCTAGTGAGGTTCCCATGACAACTGTTGTTCCTGTCGATTGCATTACTCATCCACTTTAAGTACACAAGACAAGAGTCAGTATCATGAGGGAATCAGATCAGTGTTAGTTTTTATTTAGTGTTATTATAGTTTTATTATAGTTTATTTTTTAGTCATTTCATTATGTGGTTTTGTCATTTTAGTAGTTTTTGTTTATTAAATATTGCTGTTTTGGTTTATTTTATTTCAGTTTTAGTTTTTTTTTCATAATTTGTTCATTTTAATTTAGTTAAATCATAGGCACGATTTAGCTAAAACAAGGGAATATCTTTCCCCTGCATGCCATGTGCATATTATGGAATATGCAAATAAACATACATTTAAATTCATGTTGCAGTTTTTTAAAAATGGTTTCTGTGTAGTAAACAGCATTTAACAAGCAACCAAAACTATAATCCTTGTGTTTATTTTTGTTTATGTATATACTGTGTTAACCATATGATACTATATTAAAGGGATAGTTCCCCCAAAAAAGAACTGTTCACCCACATTCTTCGAAATATCTTCTTTTGTGTTCAGCAGAAGAAAGAAACTCATACCGGTGTAGAACAACTTGAGGGTGAGTAAAAGATGACAGAATTGTCATTTTTGGGTGAACTAACATACCTTGTGTTAAAACAAGTCATCATCACAGTCTCAAATTTATGAAATTTAAAACATTTTAAACACTTTAAAATAATCACTATAACAACATGTGTCAATTTTTACTAGTTTGATGCATGTTGATGCATTACTTTTTATGTCAGCCTTAGTTCACACTGTCTGTTACCACCTGTGGTCTAAGGGCTACAACATCAGTCTATGAGTTTTTGGATCTGATGGGGTCCCTGTTTCCTCACCTCAGGCCCAAACTGTGTTTGAGTCAGTGTTTTGAGGCTGAAAGACCCAAATGAAATTTTTCAGCTCTTAAGTGAATGAGGACTAAATATTGCAAGCAATAGAGGCGATTGTGTCCACAGGGGATAAGAGATTTGCTTCCTTTGAGTTCTTTGCGTATGTGTGTGGTTTTGATGAAATCAGACTTTCTTCAGATTTTGTGAATAATTTGGATCATCACTCTGTTGGTCTTGAGTCGTAGCAGGTTGGAGGTGGTGTAGTTCTGTTGAGACATTGTGTACAGTCAATATATAACACTATTACCTATTGAAGCTTTTTATGCTCCCAGTCAAAAGTTTAGAATCATGAAGATTTTTTTATGTATGGCCACAAAAGCTGCATTTATTTGATCAAAAATACAGTAAAACTGTAATATTGTGAAATGTTATTATAATTTAAAATAATGGTTTTCTATTTAAATATTTTTTTTAAATGTATTTTATTCTTGTTATGCAAAGCTGAATTTTCAGCATCATTACTCCAGCCTTCAGTGTCACATGATCCTTCAGAAATCATTCTAATATGCTGATTTGATGCTCAAGAAAATAATTGCAGCCTTGGAGAGCATAAATGTCTTATAAGAGACTTTTGTCTCAATATATTAAAAAATCTTAATGATTTCAAACTGGCCACGTACACACTATAAAGTTTCAGGAGTGACAACTGCATTTAAATGTGGGAGTGTGTCCCTTAAATTATCGTTCGGTGTGTGTACGGAACACGACTCGCTCCCATGTAACTATGTCTCGCGTGTTTGGTATCCTATTACAGTGACAAGACTGTGTTCAGTAATTATAACTGAATCGACGGAGAAGTTGTGTTTTGTTTATGCTTAAAGGGGACATATCATGAAAATCTGACTTTTTCCATGTTTAAGTGCTGTAATCAGGACGTGAAAAACGTGAAAAAGAACAACCCAGTAACTTTGTTTTGGCAAGCCTTTTTTCTGCAAGCATGTGAAAAAACGAGACGTTCAGATTTCGCTCCCCTTGTGACGTAGGAAGGCGATCTTATTATAATATTACCGCCCCTTACCTAATTGTTCTGTCGTTGGCTGCACAGACGAGCACAGAACACTATTTAGAGTCTCGTTAGCTTGGATAGCCTGCAAGTTGACCCTGGCAAGCTCGATTGCTAAAAAAAAGGAGCGTTTCTGTCTGAGCGATATTTTGGAAAAAAATATTAGACCATTCACAGCATTTGATAGCAATCATAAACGTTAGCCTGGTGTGTATGGCTCTGTTTGGCAAACAGTTACACTATGTATAGTGGGCGTCCATACGGGTTTTGCACAAAAGATTAACATGACGACACATGCTAGTCGATGAGTTGAATCAACTCCACAGAAACTACATAAATTTATCCACTAACCATTCAGAAACGTCCAGATGCATTCTAAAAGTTGTAACTTCTTCCTGAGTCTCTCCATCAGTGTCGACTCCGGTTTGAACAATGTAAGCTGAACACCGTTACTGACAATCCTCATTTTGTCTGCGTGAGATTCTCCAGCTTTGTTGTTGTTGAGCAACCAAAGCGTGAGCTGTTAAAGCTCCGCCCTTTTCTGGAAAGGGGGCCGGGGGAAGCAGCTCATTTGCATTTAAAGGGACACACACAAAAACGGCGTGTTTTTGCTCACACCCAAATAGGGGCAAATTTGACAAGCTATAATAAATGATCTGTGGGGTATTTTGAGCTGAAACTGCACAGACACATTCTGGGGACACCAGAGACTTATATTACATCTTGTGAAAAGAGGCATAATAGGTCCCCTTTAAAGGCTGCTTCACAGAGCATACTCTTGCTGTGTTGCCATGTCCACTTATTATATGCATTTTGGTGGTTGTTGTTTAAGCTTGGCTCATATCGAGTTTATAGAGTTATTAAAGTGAGCAGGTGCAGGTTGCGATATTTTGGTCTTATTTTCAGCATAAAGCATTTCCATTTATGTTTTTATGGACTTTTTGTTTTTCCGCCGATTTGCTTGCCAGATCTGGCAACACGAATGCCAGGCTCATACATCTTTCCCTGTGATTTCTTGCACAGCATATACAGACGAGATACATCTCTAATGCACATTAAAATATGTACTTTAACGTGCATCAGAGATGTATCTGTCATCGGTCATTAACAACAAGTTGTTCAGTTCGGTTCCGTACACACTGCGTAGAATTGTTAAAATGCGGTTGTCACTACCTGCATTTTTCGGGAGTTAATTCGGTTGTAGAATGTGGTTGTCACTTCCATAAATTACTGAACTGTGTGTGTACAGAATTGGATTAAACACTAAAAGGTGAACTGACAACTGAATTTAGCTGCAGTGTGTATGAGGCCAGTTGTTGCATGGTATTGTGTATGTTTAGCCTATATAAGATATGAAATTAATTATTGCATATTATAATATATCTGAATAAATATTTAATATCTAGGTTAACAAAGGGCAATTTGTGAGTAAGAGGATCTTGAGTCAGATGCAACAAACCTCTGTCTGGTCCACCAGTCTTTTCAATTCAGGCTGTTTTGGATGACACATTTTCATTACAAACAAGGATTTTCACTGCCCCAACCCCCAAACACCCACATCTCACCTTCTCATACCTGCAGTAAAGCACTATGCTATTGCTGAGCAGCATGCAAAACAGGAACACATCCCTCAGCCCAAGAATCAATAGCACAAGGCCGAGGTTCTGGGTCCTCTTGCCAAAAGGGTTCATGTTCTGGATCATCCCCCTCATCTCTCACCAGCAGAAGACATTCTATCGTCTCCACCAGGTTATTTTGTGCCCACCAAACTGAGAAGGGTATCAACTGGAGGGTATAGGAAGTTTGTGTATGAGCTAAATGAATGCCTCATAAAACCTTTCCTTTGCAAGTAAGCTATATATTCATATACAGTAAGCATATAGACCTTAATCAGGGTAGATGCCATATTGCATTTTACGCAGATGAAAACATGCACTGCATGTATAAAGGTCCTAGATCACATGTCATTTTCAACTTTTATGGAGTTATGTTTACTGAAATTCTTTTGGAAACATGTTTCATCAGCTGAACAATTATTAGGTTGTTAAACAACAGTATAATCCATTAAACACAACCATAAACAGTCTATAAATAATGCAAAACAAAATAGAGTAGGAATATATGACACACAGATCTTACAACCACTCCTTGATTTAGTCTCGTTTGCATTCCTGACAAAAATTAAACATGGTGCTACCCTGAGTAAGGTCTATATATATGCATAAATCATTGTACTGTAATAGTATCTCAGTGATACTTAAATGGAGACACTGTCTGAATGATTATATTTTGTAGACTTATATGTTTAACATGGCATAACCCATCCTAAATAAAACAGCCAAAACTTGCACACAAGTATATGGAATGAATTTTTGCAAAGTAAATCCTATATAAAAAGACATATTTACATTCATTGAATTTTCAGCTTACCTGACTTTTTAAATACACCTGATAACATCTGTCCATCACTCTTTCCATTAGTTCTGCTATAATGTCCACCACCACCTCCTCACCCTCCTCCTTGGTGAGCATGCTGGTCCAGGTGGACTCAGTCAGGAGGCCCGGTACAATGTCTACGGTCTCAACGGGCTGGACCACGAGCGGCGGAGGAGCAGCACTAACTGGGACAGAATCAGTGCGGCTTTTATCGGCCCGTGATTTGGCAGCTGAGCGACGCATGGTTTTCACTTGTCTGGCAAAAATAAAATAAAAATAACTAGTGCCAGAGGGAAAGCAACAGGACACCAAAAATGCAGTCTTGGTTCGCTTTTGGAGCATGCAATATGTATCTGCCTATGCTGAAATCCTAATGCAGCACAATGTAGAATAAACAAAAGGATAAATTAAGGATTAGTTAATAGTTGTCACATGCAGAAGTTGTCAGAATGGGTAAATCTCAGTTGCTATAAAGTTTTGAGTCAAAATAGAATTATTCAAATGTTTGTTTTCTCTATTAGTGAGGCTGTGTAGAGTGTCTGAATTCAGAATACTAGTACACTACTCTTACTACACGTGCCATATAAATTACATGGGTGAAAAAGTAAGAGCAGTATGCTAGTATGCTTACCAATTGCTAGTATGCTGTTTTCACCAACGCTGCATCCTAAATTGAATACTTCCCTACTACATAGTATGCAAAAACAGTATGTGAAAAGATGTCCGAATACATATTTGAGAAACAATAGGCGAAAAGTCCCCGGATTACCTACTTCCGCCGAGATTCTGAAGTGCGCATTCGATGGACACTTCACTATCCCATGAGGCCATGGGAGAGGATTTATGCATGGAAGTGAAGCAACGCAACTGACGCTGGTAGGTCATGTGACTGTAACAACATGGCGGATGTAGTACGTCCGAATTTCATTCATACTATATAGAACATACTTTTTTAACGGTTCTGAAGTAAATTCAAATTCAAATGTAGTACCTACTCAGTATGCGATTTTGGACACAGGGCAACAATACTTATTTATCAGAGATAAGAATAATTTAATTTGCCCCTCAAAAATGGCCATATCACCCCTTATGAAAAAGAAGTACACTTTAGCATACTTTTAAAAAGAATACTTATTACAGAAATAATACTTTAAAAATATATATGTGTAAGTGTGAACTAAATTTAATATTTTTGGACACTTCATTGCATGCTATTTAGAATTATATGAAAATTAATTATAGTTTAAATTAAATGCAATTAGTTTGACTTTGACATGTTTATATGTAATTTCATAATTACTTCTATTGTCCTTGAAATATGGTTAAAGTGTACTGCCACATGTACAGACAAGTATTTATAGGAAACTAAAATATACTTTAATTTATACCATGGTCTGTCTGAATACTTGATTCTGACTGGCTGGAAGATGTGTGTTAAAACTGCATCGGGTGTTTCTTTGCCTCCATGTCATGAATTAAAATTATGTAATCCACACACTGGTCTATATATGTGACTGGAATGCTCAGTTTTATTATAGATCAGTGAAGGCACACCTAGCCGTAGATTATCCCTTATAATTTCTATTGAAACTTAAATGTCATGTATATAAATATAGGCTAAATGTGTAATTACACATTTTTAAACAGTTAAAACTATAATTAAGTACTTTACATGTTCTTAAGTATGTTAGTCAACACATCCAAATAAGCATAACAAAATGAACTATGCATGTACTTTAATGAAAGTGCACTTTTTAAAAGTATATTAAATTTAAGAAACAGTAATGAAAGTGTACTCTCTTTAAGTACACGTTTAATGTTATGTTATCTGCAGGTACGGTTTTTTTAAAAATAATTTTTTGAATATTTGAAGTACACTGCAAGTGCACATTCTTTTTCACAAGGGATGCTTCTAAAGTTATACAGTTGAATTAATGACGGAATTTGCAACAATATTTTTCAAACATTTTCACCATTAAGCACTCGACACATTAAAGAAGACACTACTATGTAGGTAACATTAAAACCTTACCTGTATATCTGTTATTGACCTCGGATCCTGGTTGCCAAGCAGCCGAGAAGCCAGGCGCTTCCGACGATGACGACACCGGAAACGACGAGAGGCTGCAGCCGTATGTTACAGCAATTTCAGAACAGCAATACTAGGCCAGCGGTCTCCGGGAAGAGTTTTAGAACAGAGCTAAGTAGCACATAATTATGGCGGAGAACACGGTAAGTTCGCGTTTTTGTAATGTTTTATTTATTTTAATATTATCGCTAAACACACACACTTTTGGTGCACGCTCGACTTCCGCTTGAAAAGGTGGTCTGGAGTCTGCAGTGCCATGTTGGTTTGAACGCGACCAGTGCGAGATCAAGGAAGTGAATCCTTCTTGATTACATTTAACTTGTATCGTTACAAACTCTCTGTCGCAATTATTTAAGTAAAATATATTTTTCAAAGCTTATTGACTCCGAATGGCCTTCTGAATTCTTCCTATCACTTAAAATGCAAATGCACGGGTCTCTCTCTCTGTATGTGTGTGTAAAGTTCTGCAAATAAACAAAGCAACGAAATTAATAAAACATCTGTCATGATTTATTCACTCTCATGTCATTACAAACCTATAAAACGTTCATTCGTTCGTTCTTCGAAACACCAATGAAGATGTCTTTAATGAAACCTGAGAGATTTTTGTCCCTCCAAAGTCCATTTCTCCAAAATCCAACTTTGATGCTTCAAAAAGTTCATAAAGAGATTGTAAAATTATTTTTATATGATGGACAGATTTAATTTAGAATTTATTCACATATATATTGATCAACGCACATACATAGAGCACATCAAATATGCATGTGCTCGAGAACCAATGAGGTTTGTTCTTGCGTGTGACACAAGCAATGTTTTAACTTCATCAAGAAGTTAAATCTGTTCCTCACTTTTTCAATGTCCTTATTAGTGCTTGAAGTGTCAAATTTGGTTACATAGACTTTCAATGATGGGAGGTGGGACAGAAATCTCATTAAAAATATCTTCATTTGTGTTTCGAAGATGAATGAAAGTCTAATGGGTTTGGAATGTGTATGGCCAAGTATTTTTATTTTTGGGTTTAATGCATACTCTAGGCAGTGCCTGGTTGAAAACATATGTCGTCTTAACTATGTTTTTTCTTGTCTTTGCAGAGACATATTACAATTCTGAAAGGTCAAAAATTCCCTGAGTTGCAGAAATGCACAAAATGCTGCAACAATTTTCATTGTCCTTTTTGTGCGGCCAGTGTATTTAAGCCCTGCAGACCGGACAAAGTCAAATTACATCTGAAAAGCCACTGTAACAAAGCAATTGTCCATGGAGGTATAAGTATATAGTGTATAGTGTACATATACTGTATATGAGTGTATTTTGTGTAGCATGTGTATACAGTATATGTGTAGCATAAATATATTGTACCTCAATATTTTACTAATATACAGATATCTTTTTTTTCTTTCAGATTTCACTATTCACAGGTGTGGACTGGGCTGTAGAGCATCACTCCATTTCCACTGTATGTTCTGTTCAACAACAATTCTAAGGAGAGGTGATTTTAAAAACCATTTACAAGTCTGTAAACATAAGCCGGATTCAGAATCAGCCACAAAAATGCTGTCAAGCACCAGTACGGCAGTGACTGATCCAACAATCATAAACGCACCGTCAATTACCAATACAGCAGGAACCGTTCCTGCAGTCATACACACACCGTCAACCACCAGTACAGACATGACCGCTTTGGGGATTACAGATGGACCGTCACCCACCGGTACAGGCAAGATTCGTGTACGGCCTGTTATTAAAAAAAGATGCCCAATGTGCAATGTCCTCATCAATAAAACCAATCTACAGAAACATATTGAACGGAAACACTCTGACCAGTCAGAATTGGACATTGGTGACACGTTTCAGCTTACAAGCCAGTGTATAGATGAGTCAAATGGGATATTCACAGTTCTTAAAGTTGTAAAAGGCCACAGCGTCCCGCTTCACGTACAATACAAGCTAATGGGAGAAAACCACAGCGTTCTCTGCGAATCGAACGAGTGCCAGGTTAACATAGATATTGCGCAGAGGAGTGGTATCACGTCATACCAGTGCGTGCATATCAGTGCAGCGAGCTTTTGCAAGTCTTTGACTGAGCCAGTCTCACTCAAGGAAGAAGTTTTAACGGAGATGGTGAGAGGAAAATGGTTCAGTGAGAAAAAGAAAAAAGAATGCCTTGCTCTGCAACAGCTTGCCAATAGTAGCTGCGTACCACTTTCCGTTCACACCTCGATTGGCATCTCGACAACAAAAACGTTCATTTCGGTTTTTGAGCCCAATGTGTCCTCCTATAGTCCTTTGGGCCGTGTCATGGTTGTTTATTACACCAAATTGAACTCATGGCACTGTCCCTGTACCAAAGTGCGACGCTCATGTCTGCACAAATATGTTGCCAAATGGCATCTATTTCAAACGCACCGTGAGCTATTGAGTACTGATGGATCACCACACAACACACCACATTCAGAAGAGGAAGGCGTCACAGACGACACTCACGTGTATCCCCCCAAAAATCTGGGACTGGAGTATATGGTGAATTACATTCTTCAGAACAAGAAGATGCCTGCTGTTCTTCCAGAAGATATGCGCATACCATCGCCACGCAAGGATTACCCACGAAACCTTTGTCCAAATGAAACCTTATGTCAGGGATGTCCAGGCGAAGTCCCTCTCAGTGATCCTATTCTAATTACACAGAACGCCAAAATACTGACCAATTGGTGCATTATTCGAGGTAGGATATATTATACACTTGTGCACGATTCAGCTACATTGTCCTGGAATGTAATGCTTGTTTTAATTGCTAGATGTTGCCACCTACTGTAAGCAGTGCCCGCATTGTGGGATGTTTTATCGTTACCAAGAGTGGAAAGATGGCCTTCATAACTTCAATGATCACATCATCCTTGACATAACTTTGTGCTTAACCTTGAGGAACCTTCTACAGGTAATCTTCAGTCTGACTGTATCAGGCAGTGACATGATGCTGATTTTTTTTTTTTTTTATCTTAAAGGGTTAGTTTACACAAAAATGAAGTTTCTGTCATTACTCACCCTCATGTCGTTCCAAACCTGTAATATGGTCGTTCATCTTCAGAACACAAATTAAGATATTTTTGATGAAATCCGAGGGTTTCTGAACCACACATAGGCAGCAATGTCATTACACCTATTGAGGTCCAGAAAGGTATTAAACACATAATTAAAATAGTCTATGTGACTACAGTGGTTCAACCTTGATGTTATGAAGCGACAAGAATTCTTTTTGTGCGCAAAAACAAAACAAAAATAACTTTATTCAACAATTTCTTCTCTTCTATGTTAGTCTACTATGCTGTTGACGCAGTGAATGCAGTACAGTGCTTCTGGGTTCTACGTCAGAACGCCGACTCATTATTGGCCGGCTCCTGCGTCAGCATCACACGCATGCATCGTGCTGCTCACGTGAACGGCATCAGCCAATACTGAGCCGGCGTTCGGACGTAAACACGGAAGCGCTGAACTGCGTTCACTACGTCAACTGCATAGGAGACTGACAGGGAAGAGAAGAAACAATAAAGTCGTTATTTTTGTTTTGTTTTTGCGCACAAAAAGTATTCTCGTTGCTTCATAACATTAAGGTTGAACCACTGTAGTCACGTTGACTATTTTAACGATGACTTTAATACCTTTCTGGACCTCAAAAGGTGCAATGCCTTTTATGTGGTTCAGAAACCCTCAGATTTCGAGAGTGCGAGTACTTAGTGACAGAAATTTAATTTTGGGGTGAACTAACCCTTTAATTTATTCCAAAAATTAGTCAATGTCTAGGTGGTACAACTGTCCTTATATCATAATATAAAAAACCCTCATTGAGGGAAGGAAATTCTTGAAAATTAAACCTTAAGTAGTTTGGCATAACATTTTATTATTATTTAAAAATATATATATTTCAACAGAACTGGTTAAAGGTAGGGTAGGCAATTCCAGAGTGGCTAGCAATAGCAAGCTAGCTTTGAAACCATGAGATCCCACCCTCCCTTCAGAGTGCTCTCCAAAGCCACGCCTCCTTCAAAACACATGAACACGCTGGTCACGCACAGCCAGAGCAGAGTCTGCAAAGTGTCACGAGAGACGGCGTTAAATTACCTCTTGTCTCAAAGCACATAACATTACAATAATAATGAACGTAAACAACTTACAGAGATCTGACTTGTACCACCTGACTGCTGCAGATTAATTTCGGCGTTGATAGTGCTGCTAGAGAAGCACATTAATGGTTCAATACATTAATTGTATTGAATGTGCACTTGTAGTGTACTTCAATCTTAAAAGTATAAATTTTAAAAATCTGAACTTGCCAATAATATATGAATGAAATTAAAATCCACTTAAGAGTACTTAAAGAAAGTGCACTTTTATGACCGTTTCTTAACACACTTAAGTACACACTAAAAGTGCATTTTGTTTTACTTTAAGGTACATTTTAAATCATTGTTTCGACTTTTGTCAGGCTCTAAAGAAGTGCACTTATTTTGTTGTGTTCACTAACATAGTAAAGCAAATGTAAAGTACCTGACTATAATTTAACTGTAGTGTTACTTGATATTACATTTAATATATTTTAAATGCGTAATTACAAATGTATTTAAATATACAGTATGACATACAAGTACCGTTCGGCAGTACGATTTAACCATATTTATAAGAAAACAAAACAATGAAATTACATATGAAGATACTAATTGCATTCAATATAAATTTTAACAATAATACTGTATATTTCATTTAATTGTAACTTGCTGTTAAGTGTGTGAAAACATTAGCCTACATTCAGTTCACATGTAAGTATATTCTTCTAAAGTTTATTATTTTCATTTGAAGTACTATACATATACATAATATGCTAAAGTGTACTTCTTTTTCACAAGGGATACAAAGGGTACATTCCTAAGAATGTTACATGTAGACTTTTAAAAGGCTTTTAAACACTCCTAACCATGCCACTGATCCATGAATGTTTTAAAGCATTAGTCCACTTTCAAATAAAAATTTCCTGATAATTTACTCACCCCCATGTCATCCAAGATGTCCATGTCCTTCTTTCTTCAGTCGAAAAAAAATTAAGGTTTCTGATGAAAACATTCCAGGATTATTCTCCTTATAGTGGACTTCAGTTGGCCCCAAACGGTTGAAGGTCAAAATTACAGTTTCAGTGCAGCTTCAAGGGGCTTTAAACGATATCAGACGAGGAATAAGGGTCTTGTGTAGCAAAACGATAGGTCATTTTCTAAAAAAAAAAATATATATATATACATTTTAACCATAGACGCTCGTCTTGAACTAGCTCTCTTCTTCTTCTTTATTAGAATTCCGGAAATACTTGCACTAGCATATTGTATATGACAATTTAGTTCAGACTTTGACATGTGGAGGGCAGTAATACACTTAGCAGCGTCTACACTGCCGGAATTCTAATAGAGAAGAAGAAGAAGAGAGCTAGTTCAAGATGAGCATCTATGGTTAAAACGTATATAATTTTGTTTACGTATATAAACACATATAATTCTGTTATTTTTACTTTAAAATGTTGAAAGTGTTTGAAACTTTTTTTTTTCTCTCTTAGGTCCATACTTCAGTGAGCAGAGCAGTCGAATTTTTACAGCTTATGACAGGTGTGGAGTTTCCCTCTCCAGACACAATGCTGCAGGCATATTTACAGTTTGAAGCCCTCACAGATCATGAATACAAGTATTCATGCCCCTCCTGTGGCGATCATCCTCCAGTGGTGATCTTGGGTGTACACAAACAGAGCGCTTCTCACTTGTCAGGTATAAAAATGATAAAGTTGTTCATCTGCCAGTTTGTTTCTTTGATACTTTTTTTACATGTTTTTTGTCATAGTGAAATGCTCCTGTTATGTTTTCAGAAAATGACATTGAAGAACCTCCAGAGAATTTTGAAGGGGAGGTCAATCTGGAAAAGTTCTGGGAGACACTATCCAAAGAGATGATTTGTCGAGGATTTGTTGCAAGTACATACATACAGTGCTTATTACACTATATTGTGAACTATTGAAAAGAATGCATTTTCTGATTTGTTTCCATTTTACTGTTATAGATGGTGAACACAATCCATTTGCAATTCCACCAAATTATCACTTTTGGGCTCCATGGATAGGCAAGAACACACGGCAGTCAGACACTGTGCTAAACACAGAGTTTGAGAAAGTTCGCACTTCAAAGTCTGCATCAGAGATTTTAGAAATGGCAGTTACAGAGGACAGACTCAGAGAAGAACTTTTCAAACAGAAGGTTTGCTTTATTTGTAAAAAAACACTTTTAATGCTTTTTTAATGAAAAAAATTCAAATGAACGTTTATGAAATAATATTCTTTTTGATAGGATGATGTGATTAGAAGTTTATGCAACGAATGTGGTGTGGACTCCACCGGATCTCGCAGTGATCTCCTTCTTAGATTGGCCAGTGAAATGAAATCCAGCCAAATATATGACCATATATATGCAAAAATCTGGAGTTGCTCAGGTGAGCTTAATTTTTACTCTACTGTTTTAACTTCATTCAACAGTAATATTGTGAAATAATAATACAGTTTCTAAGAAATGTTTTCTATTTTAATGTATTTTAAAAAGTAATTTATTCCTATGATGTCAAAGCTGAATTTTCAGCATCATTACTCCAGTCTTCAGTGTCACATGATCCTTCAGAAATCATTCTAACATGCTGATTTGATGCTCAATTAACATTTCTTATCATCATCAATGTTGAAAACAGTTGCTGCTTAATATTTTTGTGGAAATCGTGATGCCTTTTTTTCTGAATTCTTTGATGAAACGAAATAAACGTCTTTTTTTAACACTTATAAAAGTCTTTACTGTCACTTTTCATCAATGTAATGCATGAGTATTCATTTCTTTAAAAAAAAATTCTTACTGACCTCAAGCTTTAGTGTATTTTAAAAGTTTCTAAAAATAACTAAGAATAATAATATTAATAAAGAATATAGATTTAAATATTAAAAAAAAAAAATCTTTTTTTTCAATTTATCACTGACCCACTTTTTATTATTAAATGTTACTTTCTAAAGTCATATTTCTTCTCTCTTCTGTTTTTAGGAGGCTGGGGAGTCATTATGTGCCCCTGTGGAATTGTTTACAGTCTAAAATGCAATCTCCGAGCTGAGAGCCCTCGAGACTTTGCCGATTTGCTGTTATCATGGCAACATATGCCTAATGTCATAATTTATGACTTTGCGCAGGGTCTTGCTACGCACACCAATCTAAGGGCACCGGAAAAGGTTCCCATCTCTCCATTTGAAGGACTTTTGGTGGAGCCAACTCAAGCTAACATAGAACTGGCCAAACATGGACAGCTAAAAGTGTCACTGCCTTGGCTGGATGAAAAAATGGGAATGACAGATCCTCACGGACACCCGGTGACCGGTTCATCTGATCATTATGTGCTTCATGAAAGCAACACAACAGACAGTAGAGATGTTCTAAGGAAGCTCTCGCTTGTGCCTCAGCTGGATGGCAAAGTGAATAGTGAAGTTGCAGAGCAACTATTTGCTAAAATGAAGAAAAACAACTACTTTTTGTCTTTGTCATCAACGCATATGTTTCTAATGAGGAACATCATTCACCATTATAATGAAAACAAGGCCAACAAAGTGAGCACCAGATTAACAAAGAGTTCTGGATCCAACTTGCTAAATGATGTGTATGGAAAAGCTACGTTGGGTAAATTTAGATGTAATTGATATCAAACAACATCAGAAATGAAGTGACATAAAATGGCATTCAAATAAATACAGACTTGTAACTTTAGACTTGTTTGTGTTATAATAGAAAATCCAGGAGGAACCAGAAGCACTGATGATGTGATTGAGGACTCAATCCTAACATCTCTGATGGTCGTGAGCAGCAGTAAGTGTTTTTATTGGCAAGTTATTGCAAATGCCTTTACATCCTTATACAGGTTAAAAGGGGTATTTTAATGATTATCCTAAAGGTGTATTACATCAAACTGCTGCCAGTAGAGTGTGGCGATATTGTCAGCAGTGGTACACTAGAGAGACTATGGTTTGGATTTTAGTTCATATTTTTAAATGTCTTAAAGGGGTCATGAACTGCATAGTTTTATTGTTTTAGAATGTTTCCTGTGGTGCACTTATACTGTTAGTATGATTTTTTTTTTTACATCAAAAATTGTCATAATTTAGAAATAAAAGGCAATTTTCCTACCCTGATTTTAGCCCTCCTATTTGAACGCTCTGTTTTAAGGGGCGTGTCTGTGAGACTTCAGTGTAAACGCCCACTGCTATGATTGGCTAACATCTTTGCATATGAAATCGCTTAATGTTTTACATGTTTAAATCTCTCGAAAACTTTTAGCTCGTTTTTACTTTTACAGTTCTCAAGGTTAACTAATTGTGTAAAGTGATGATTATATTTAGATCGTGGCATGAAAGGTTGCAGTGATGAACACTGTAGCCGATCACAGACATATTGAGCACATGAAAGCAGTGATCTCGTCATTACAACTCGATTTCTGCACACTAGCGAATGCTTTTATAACTAACAGTGCAAACACAATAATGTAAATAAGAGATTCGTTGATTATTACGGGAGTCCAGAACTCAGTCACTGATAAACTTGCACTGTTTGATTGACAGCTCCAGCGATTGCAAAGGGAGCGTTCTTTGGTCTCATTCTATTTATAATTTAATCACAATTTAAATAACAGTTTATTTTCAACCTACTAAGAGAAACAATGTGAAGCTGACCGTTAAGTCATCACTGGTTTGATTTACTGACACATAGAGAAAGAACATCTGACTGTACATGAATCATTACAAATCAGAAATCACAGGTCACAGATCAGGCATTAGAATTAACACAGTTACTTCCATGTTGTCGCATTACTGTCAAGTCTGTTTGCAAAGCCTGCTCCGAAATTGTGACTGATTTACCAAAGGGTCCACAGTGAAATGTACCGCATACAAATCAATAAAGCTCAACTGAGACATTCACATTGTTGGAAATAAAATAACCACATTCCTAGCATTAGGATCCTTTGGAAGGTGTTATTTTTAGTCCAGGGAGTGATCCTGTGCTTTTCTCTCTTCCTCATCTCACTAACGCCAGTGGGCGGGGCCAAAGTTGCAATGGTGAAGTAGGTGTTGATTTTCTTCTACGGAGGCGGTCTTTCACCTATCTAATTATGTCATAAATAGGCACATTCCAGGATGAGTCGTTCGCTGGGTTTGGTAACATTAAAAGCTGTTTTTGGACTAACAAGGAAGTTTTCAGTTCTGAAACGTACAATATATTTTTATAGTATGACGACCATATCAGAAGCTCAAGGAAAATTTGATTTCTCAGTTCATGACCACTTTAATAGCACATATGTTCCGCATCAATCTAAAAAAAAATATAAATATATATATATTAATGTGTTTGTATTTTTCCTTTCTGTCTTGAAGCTTGACTGGGCCTTCAGCACAGACAACGCATTTGGAGTTGGAAACAATATTGTAAAATCATTTTTCTTGACCTTCATTTGACTATGGCTTTGAAATGTTAAAGACTGTGTTACTTGTGGTTAAAACCAAATGACTGAGAAACCTTTATTTTTTCCATAAAATTTTGAATTTACCACTAGGCTAACAATTGTATTCAAAGACTACAGTGTGATTTCTGGATAATGGATGTTATTTTGTTCTTATTTTTTTTATTATTATCATTATAATGTACCATTGTTGTCTGCAAATTGCTTGCATTTTTTTTTTTTTAGCTAACCAGAATTATTATTTTAAATTCGAAACTTTTTATTTTTATATTTCTGCAGGACTGTTATTAGTATAGTTGAAATGTATTGTTTATTTAATGTGTGATGTTTAATTTATTTTTGTTTTACTTAAAGCAACATCAATGTGGATGCCATAATTTATTAGGATTTGTTGTTGAATGTTTATTTTGTATTATATATGATTAAACATACATGACTACAAATGCTTAAACTTTGTGTCTTTAAGTACTGTTTGCATCATCACGAACAAGGAAGGAATTATATTATCTCAGTTAAATATTTTAGATGCAAATAAGGCACATTTTAAATTGAACAAAGCGGTTTAATAAAGAGGTTTTTTTTTTTTGTAATATTTTGGTTATATGTACGTCTGTTTGGGGACAACATTTTGATTTTATGTATGTTTTATTTACGCAAATGTAGATTTGTAGTAGTAATTATAGTCCTAGTTTTGTGGCATTTAAAAATTATTTGAAAACTTTATTTTAATCCTTAAAGCAGCTGGAAAAAAGCAATGCCTTAAAAATCTCTAAATTACTTGAAATATACATTGAATAACCCCCTTAAATTTAATCTAATTAACTATAATTTTCTTTTATATATTTCGGAATTTATTATTTGTATATATTATTCATTTTTTTCTCTCTCTTTCAGTGTATGCCGGTTGGATTTGTGGGTGTCTTTAACAATGATAATGATTGTTTATTATTAATAATGCAAGCGAATGTGATCTAAAATAAATTGCGCTCCAAAACTGTAGGTGGCGCAAATTTAATCATGTATCATTGGCTCCACCCGGAGACTGCTGGCCTGGTACTGCTGTGAAGTGCGGGGTATCTTGGGTCCCGCCCGGTCAGGTTGATGTTACTGCACTGGAAAGCGGAGTTTGTACACAATAGCGATGGCAGAAATATCCCTTTATGTCTCCAGCGTCAGTATAACTGTGACACATGATATGGAACCTGACAAGGTAAATTATATATTTGACCATTTTAAATCATGCGTAACGTTATATGACTGTATGACTCGGATAAATCATTTCATTTACTCTAAATCCCAATAAATTATAATGAAAGTCTGCTCAGTTTAATTGTACTGTTATCACATATGATTCAATTGAAGCATTCCCATTGTACCAGAAATTTAATTATGGTCCCGGTCTTTTTTTCTATCATTATAAAGGTACAAAAACAAGCATATTAAACTGATTAGCGCTTATGCTTATTTACATAGAAACTAAAGCCAGTCTATACAGTATGACTTTTCCACCAAAAGTTGCCACATTAATACAGATTTTAAAAAAAGAAGAAAAAAAAAGTGATAACATGGTATTAGCTATTAACTATCGTCTAACAAAGTAATGAGAACGTCTGAAAGTTTTGAAGCAAAGCTATATTTGTTTCTCTTTTTTTAAGCAGACCCATATACATTTAACGTTAATTTGATATTTAAATAAACACAACAACGCTGTGGTATTTTGGAAACTACTATTGTTAATTTCTTTTTGTAATGGCACTAGGGTCATTTTCTTCCCTCATTCCAGTTTAAAAGCCCATCATATTGTACATAATCAGCTTAACCCTAATATAGATGATCTGTGATGTGTGACTGTGGACAGATCTCTGCAAAAGAGAAAGAATATGAGTGTGTGGAGCTTGGTGATCTAGACAGAAAAGAGAAGACCCCACGCCGCATTATTCATTTCTCCAGTGGGGAGACCATGGAAGAATACAGCACAGATGAGGAGGAGGAAGACAAAAAACAGAACGCAAAGAAAGAGCTTCTGTCTTCCATAGACACAGTATGTGTGTTTGAACAAATCCTCTGAATGGTCCTTAAAGGGATAGTTCACCCATTCTGTCATCATTTACTCACCCTCATGTCATTACAAACCTGTGTGTCTGTGAAAGACATTTTTTAGAAAATCTTCTTTTGTGTTCCACAGTAGAGAGTTGGTTTGAGACAACATGAGGGTTGTGAAGTACATTGTTGGGTGCACTATCCAGAAATGCAAAATAAGAAAATTAAAACATAAGACTAAGACAGTGTAAAGGTAACTACATAAATATAACTCTATTTTTTATCTTTGTTTTACAGTCCAAGCTGACTTGGGGCCCGTATGTCTGGTTTCAAATGTGGAGAGCAGCTACATCCACTTTATCTGGTAAGTTTGTGATGAAACAGAAGAGTGGCTTTTTTAAACAGATGTAATCTAAACTGTGTGATTTTGTAAAATGTTCCAGATTATAAATATATTTCCTGAAATATTCTTTTTGCATGTGATAGCCAATATCTATCATGTTTGCCTTCTTCACTGAAATATTTTATGTTACAGATTTGTCACACAAAAAGTCATCAATTAAACAAACACATGCACCTTAAAGAATTAGTTCACTTCAGAATTTAAAATTTCCTGATAATTTACTGACCCCCAAGATGTTTATGTCTTTTTTTCTTCAGTCGAAAAGAAATTAAGGTTTTTGAGGAAAACATTCCAGGATTTTTCTCCATATAGTGGACTTCACTGGGGTTCAACGGGTTGAAGGTCCAAATTTCAGTTTCAGTGCAGCTTCAAAGGGCTCTACATGATCCCAGACGAGGAATAAGGGTCTTATCTAGTGAAACGATCGGCCATTTAAAAAACAAACAAAAAAAAAACTATATACTTTTTAACCACAAATGCTCATCTTGCACTGCTCTGCGTTGTGCCACGCATTACGTTATCACGTTGGAAAGGTCATGCGTGACGTAGGTGGAAGGTAAAAAACTCCATCTCATTTTCTCCTCCAACTTCACAATCATCGAACATCGTTGTTTTACCTTTTTTTGTAAAGGCCGTTTGACTTAGCTTTGCACGTTTGCTTTGCAAACACTTGCTCAGTACTTCTGCCTACATCATGACCTTTCCAATGTGATTACGTAATGCGTGGCGCATCGCAAAGCAGTGCAAAGTGAGCATTTGTGTTTAAAAAGTATATCATTTTTTATTTTTTTTAGTAAATGACCGATCGTTTTGCTAGATAAGACCCTTATTCCTTGTCTGGGATCGTGTAGAGCCCTTTGAAGCAGCATTGAAACTGCAGTTTGGACCTTCAGCCCGTTGTACCCCACTGAAGTCCACTATATGGAGAAAAATCCTGGAGTGTTTTCCTCAAAAACCTTAATTTCTTTTCAACTGAAGAAAGAAAGACATAAACATCTTGGATGACATGGGTGTGAGTAAATTATCAGGAAATTTTAATTCTGAAGTGAACTAATCCTTTAAAGAGGACCTATTAGGCTTTTTTTTACATTTTCAACTTTCTTTAGTGTGTAATGTTGCTGTTTAAGCATGAAAAAGGTCTGCAAAGTTACAAAGAATAAGTCCCACTCCAAAGGGGGTTATTCTCTATATCAGCACACACTGTTTCTGAACTCCCTTAAATGCCTTGATTGTAGTCTTGAGTTTTCCTCTGGAAAAGTCACAATATTCCTTATTTAAATAATTCCTTCCCATGGTATATGCAAATAAAGAGGCGAGGCCTGGTTGAGTTGTGCTGGTAGTGTGTTGAAACTCACAGTTATGGTAAGGGGCGTGACATTTCCAAAACATGCTCAAAGTGGTTGACCAATCACAACACACTGGTCCAGCCGACTGATCCAAGCACTTTGGGCTTTTCGAAAGGGGGGGATTCATAGAGACAAGAGGAGAGGTGCTGCAACAATGTAAAATATGTGGAAAATAATGTGTTTTTGAACATTCAAGCATAAAAACCTATTCTAGTAGACCCCAAAAGCAAAATCAAGACTTTGTAAAAGGGCATAATAGGGCCTCTTTAACATCACATCAGCTTCTACAAAATTAACAACAGTCTTAGCTTCTTTTTTTGGAAATAGAACTGTTACAAATCATATTCATATTCTATGTACATGCATAATGACTGAAATGTGCATAAGTAATCATGCCTGGGGATTAAAATGGTTTTCTGGCTTAATATTTGTGTCTGAGTGATTAGCAATGAAATCTTCCTTGGGCCATTGTGGATGATTTAAAATGATTATGACATGGTGGTTTTGATGTTTTATTCAAATATGCAAAACACTGAAACATGTTCAAGCTTATTTTTGTATGCTATCTAGTTCATGTTTAGTAAAGCACCACATCATATGATTTTCTTTAACCGTTTTAAAAATCCTCAAGCTGTACAGAGATGCACTTTTTAAGCTTCTTAAAATGTAGCATTTTGAAAAGGCAGAAAATTGGGAAAATTACACTGTATGGATGGTATGGTGAACACATACACAACAATTAAAGCAAAACATGTTCAAGCGCTTATTTCTCACACTTTGTTATGGCACATTTAGGTAGTGTCATTTGTACATATATATATTCTATAACCATCTTACAGCTTGTGACTACCTGGGTGAGCGAATGGCATCACTTTTTGGCATCACCTCAGCTAAATACCAGTATGCCATAGATGAATACAGCAGGTCGAAGAGAGAGGTACGGCAGTCGTTTATATTCACTTAATGTAAAAGACTAATATCAGAATTGTCATTTTGTAATGTTTTGTTGTTTTTTAACAGAAGGAGGAGAGAGATGAAGATTCACAGCTCTCTGAAGAGGCAGAGCACCTGTTTGAAGAGCAGAAAAATGATGAAGATGAAGACCCGAAGACCAACCAGCCCGAGACCAACAGTACTCAAGTACAGGTGACCAATGAGTTGGACTGTCAGCCTTCTTTAGTACCCAACGCAGTTCACATCCCTGCTCTTGTTACTAGCACTTAATAACCATGAGTATAGTCATATAATTGTGGTTTAAACCCTAGTCTCTAGTCTTTAAAGCACTTACCACAGGGACGTAATCAGGCTCTGTAATAGATTTCATGTATCTCCATGTTAACTTGTGACTTTGACTGCCTTAATGCACTGATCCTGGGCCAGTGAAACAATATATACTGATCATGGTGCTAATGAGGAGATAAGCCAATTCTTCAGCCTCTGACCAATAATGAATTTGTTTTAAAATGCAACTACGCTAACATAATTACACTGAACTTTTCTACACGTTTTTAATTGACTGTACAGTATGTATGTTTTATCATTATTAGTGTAATGAAGCATTTGATGGACTTGTCCTCCATCAATACAGAGACACATACCTCACACTGAATTTTCAGTATTTATTTAATATACTGTTAATGCTTTATATTTGTCATGTCATTGTTTGTTTTTTAAAGAGAAAATGTAATTTTTTTACCATTTTGTGTGTAACATGAATATAATACTACAGTATTATACCTTACAAGACTTAAATGTATCAGTGTTTAGTTCAGGGTTCATACGGAGTTTGGAAAATGCTTGATTTTAACTATTACGTTTTCAAGGTGTTTGAATTTAGAATATCGTCCTTAAAAATGCTTGATTTTTTTCCATCTTAGAACATCCAGTGTGATTAAAAGAGAAAAAAGCTATTAACGAAAATGAACCTTTATTAAAGATCAAGTCATAGATACCTTGCATGAGTCTAATGTTTTGATGTCGCGCGAGTACATACAGTCATGGTGTCGCTAGTGGGAGGGAAAGGGTCCAAGATTTCTACTGAGGGGTTTTATACTGAAATAACTACTTGAAAATCAATATGTAGTCATGTTTTAAGTTTTAATTTTATTGTGTAAAGACAAGTGTGTGGAATACTGAACTCTGGGCAAGGCATTTAGTGCTAGCCAAGGCTCTTTGAATTAAAGATGCAGTGAGCAATTTCTGAGAAACCCTGTTGAAAGTGGATCGGACCAAGCAGCACATTACACTTGTAGCAGTAGGGGGCGTATCCACTCATGATGGGGGAGGAGAGTCATTTGATCTAGTTTTCCTGTTGTATTGATTAGTCATTCCGTTCACCTGTCGTCCAATTAATTAGCCTATTAGTTCCTTGTTTACTTTAGTATTTATAGGCCTAGGTTTTCTGCGTTCCTTTGTCCTGTCTCTGTCAATGTTGAGGTGTGTTATATCTGTTTTCTGGATTAAAATATATTTGAATTGCATTCTCCTTCGTTGTGCACTTCCTTGCACAGCCACCTGTGACACCTTAATACTGCAAAGTTATAATCACTACACTATTATATTAATCAAAAGATTAATATAATAGTGTAGTGACAACTTTTGTTTTTTAAGTAGTTAATGGGTTAATGTATTTCATTTTAAAATGAGAAAAAAATTGAGAAAGAAATGTGTATGCGTTTGTGAAATGTTTCTTTCAAATTACATTCATAGTAAAATATGTTTATGCTGTTTAAATGTAGACGGCAGACAGATGCTGTTTTCTGCAACATCTTTACTCATTTCACTCAGACAAAAACAGATTCAGTATTTCTCAAAATGAATAAAAATGTACAAGAAAATACAAACACCAAATTTTATGCAAACCTGCAATAATTACATGTTTAAAATAATGCAAACATATTTTATGCCACCTTTAGACTTTATACCCACCTTTGAAAAGCACCAACTGCCCCTGCTTGAAACTGATGGTAATGTGATTCACTCTTAAAATATTATATTACCTCTGTAAGTATAACGGTTATGTTCTGTTTGATTTAGTTCTCATTGTCACCCTGTTTCTTACTGTGTGCATGTTTTCTTGATTGATTCATTATTCCATTCACCTGTTGTCTCATTAATTATCTTGTTAGCTCCTGTGCATTTATACTCCCTGTTCTGATTTATACTCTCAGTTCTTTGTCTTGTCTCGTTAAGACATAGTGGTTTGTTTCTCCTGTGATTCCCTGAGTTTTTCCTGCCTGTACCATGAGTTTTGAATTAAAGACTGTTTCTGTAAATTACTCGTCTTTGTGCGCTTAATACTACCACCCGTGAGAGAAGACAGGACCAAACAGTAATTCATTTTTGCGTCATTTTTTTCCTTTTGTTTCTTTTTTCCCTTGTTTTTGTTCCCCACAGTTCAGTAACTCTGCCTGGAGCAGGATGACCGTCCGCTGAAAGAACATACACGGGACTTCATACATCTAGCGTGCTTCATGCACTACCTGGACCGCTTGCTTAGGCTAGTGTGGTAAAATACACAGAGCGAGCAGTCCAAGGCACATCTTCCAGCAGACGGTCCCAGAGATAACTTTGCTGCATTTGTGGAGTGGGCACTGGTAAATAACTCCCCGTTTACCATCGGCCTGGCAAAGGACCACACCAGCCCCATTCCACATCCAGAGATCCGCCATCCGCCACCAACGAACAGCAGGATGGGGTTACAAGTGCCCACCGCAGACAAGGGAGACTAGCCTGCTGTGAATGACAAGCCCGAACCTGAGAAGAGGACAGAAGCAGTCATCGCCCCGGAGCCTGAGCCCCTCAAAGTATCTGACCAGGTGCGTTAGCCAGCAACATCGTGCAATGCCGAGGGAGTGTTATTGTAGTTCAAGGGCTGGGAGGAAAGCCCCGGCCACAACCTCGCCTCTGGAAATTATTTGGAGGATTTGCTGAAGGCATTTGAGAAGGAAAATTATCTGTTTCTCCAAACCGGTTCCGGCCAGACCTGAATCTCCTGTGTTCCTGCTGGTTCCGCCCAGCCTTGAATCTCCTGTGATCCCTCCCAGCTTCCCTCTCCTGCCTCCTCTAACAGCCAGTTTCTCAGCCCGCCTCCGCTGGTTCCATTCATCCCTTCTGCATCTCCAACACCATCATGTGAGGATCTGCATCAGATCCTCAATTCATCAGCTTCGCCCAGTAAAGAGGATCCCCTGGCTCTGCCTCCAGCTTCTGAACCTATCATTCCACCGTGGCCTGTCGACTCCACTTTGGCTCCTCCCTCCCTCTGCTCCACCAGAAACCATCATCCTTAGGACTCCACCGGGCTCCCTCGTCCCACCGGCTCCACCTTGGTCAGACGTCGTCCTGCGTGCACCTTCGGATTCACCTGGCTCCATCATCCCCCCACCCCCACCCCCGGCTCCACCTGGCTCTGTCTTTCCCGCGGCTTCGCCTTCGTCCTCAGTTCCATCGGCTCCGCCTCAGTCCTCTGGTTCCACCTTGGACGCTTGTCACAGCGGTCCACCTCGGTCTCCAGTGCCAGTGATGTTGCGTGGGCTCGTCTGCTCCACCTGGGTCTCCATGTCCAGTGGCTATATCTCCATCGGCTGTCCCCAAGGTGTCGTCTGCCAAGTCAACAGGTGCATTCGACATCGGCTGCGGCTGGATGTAACAGATCGGCGAGAGTTGCCGCTTGCAGTCGGGGAGGAGCTGAAAATGGAGACGTAAAGTCAGACACTTTCTGCTTCCCATAGTGATGCTCACACTGCGTTTGCATACTTTATCACAGCTGAAGTGAAATAAATGCAATATTTGTCAAATACACAGATGTTTCAACGACATTTTCATTCAATACTTTATGTACTGCTTACAGCATCTGTTTGTACAAGAATAAAGTTCAACATGAGCCTATACTATTTAAATACCAAAAAAGTGTTTTTTATCAGTTTTATTTTGATAGACACAGAATAACATTGCGACTACATGAAAAGTAGAGCTTTTACTGTTACAAAAATACAGATTTGTGAGCATTAGTGGAACTGAAGGTGTCAGAAGAAACAGGAAAACAGACGTTATCGTTGTCATGTGGTGAATCTGGCCAATCGTGAAACAGCTGTGTCGTCATCAGAGCTTGTGCAGCCGCTCTGCAGAAGCTGCGCCAGCCTAGTCAGCTATCTGCTCTTGAATCGCTCTTGTGGTACTTTGATGTCATACGTCACAGTGATGTGGTGTCGGTGCTGTCTCAAGTCGGACAATTTCTAACCTCCATGCATTGCTTCAAGTCAGCCGCCGATTGGTCTACGCAGCACTGCATGAAGTTGAACAAGCCTCTCACCATGGCTCCTTCCTCCCTCGACTCCGCCCTGGGGCTTTGTCTTGGCTGGTCTCTGGACCAACATCTGGCTCCTCCTGCTCCTGGCTTCCCCTTGGCTCCTCCCACCCTCCACTCCCCCATAGACTTACGTGTTGGACTTTGTTTTGTCTCACCCCTCTCCAGTTCCTCGTCCTCCTCCAGAGCCCCAGCCCTCCCTCCTCAGTTGGACTATTTACAGTGCGAGGACGCACCTATTTGATTTTGTTTCATTGTCACCCTGTTTCCTAGAGCCCGTCCACATGGAGACGCATTTAGATGTATCCGTAAAAATTTTGTATCATATAGGCGTTTCGTCCAGACGGATCCGACGTTTTGGGAGCCTGAAACCGCTATTTTTTGAAACCGGGTCCCAGAGTGGATAAATCTGATAAAGACACCCTTGCGTTTTCGTGTGTACAGCCAATCCGTATATTCTGTGAAACGATCACCCCACGTCTCAACCCTAGTCAGACACCGCAACGTCACGTAACAGCAACATGTGCATGCTCCAAGTCTTATTCTCCGTTTTTAGTGTATCTCTGTGGCAGAATTACAGTGCCACATACTGATCTGGCATGTATACTACATCGTTTTGAGTCGGTTTCAGTGGTTTCGTCAGTACGCAGATATTTCTAGAGATGAGGGGAAAAAAAAGATCAGATAGGGAAAGCTCTAGCTTCGTATGGATGTGGCCCTAGTGTGCCTGTTTGTTCCCTTGATTGATTCATTATTCCGTTCACCTGTTGTCTAATTAATTATCTCCTTAGCTCCTGTGCATTTATACTCCCTGTTCTGTTCAGTTCTTTGTCTTGTCTCGTTAACGTGTAGTGGTTTGTTTCTACTGTGTACCACCCCTAACAGTAAGTTGGATAGATCTGTATGTGTTGTGTGGGTAGATTATGTTCTACTGTGCTCTCCCCTGATAGATACGGTTTTGTCTTGGGCAACAAAGGTTTCAATGTCTCTGTGGTACTGAAGGCCAGTTGAGCATGTCCTCAGTGTAACCCTTCTCATATGAGTAAGGCTGTTTTCATTCAGACAGAGACATTCATTATGACATTATCCAAATTAGCATTATAGTACTCGATCAAGTATATTTACAGTATATTGCACAAAACTAATTTTCACTTTGCAAGGACACGATACATATAAAATAGCAATAAAACTGCTAATAATGAAGGAATGACTTTGAATAAACTTTGAATAAATATATTTTCATTTTTATATCTTGGCCACACCACATCCAGATATTAAATATATATAAATATTAGTCTGTCAAAATACTTAGCGCGTTAACGCATGCATTTAAAAAAAAAATAAATAAATAAAGTTTAACGCATTAAAAATATTGGTAACACTTTACAATAAGATTCATTAGTTAACATTAGTTAACTACATTAGTTAACATGAACTAATAATGAACTGCACTTATACAGCATTTATTAATCTTTGTTAATGTTAATTTCAACATTTACTAATACATTATTAAAATCTTGTTAACATTAGTTAATGCACTGTGAACTAACATGAACAAACAATGAACAACTATTTTCATTAACTAACGTTAACGAAGATTAGTAAATACAGTAACAAATGTATTGCTCATGGTTAGTTCATGTTAGTTAATACATTAACTAATGTTTAACTAATGAACCTTATTTTAAAATGTTACCAAAATATTTAACGCAATTTACGCAGCATCCTTTTTTAACATCATCATTTGGCTAGCGTTACATTATATGTTTACGCTCTTATTCACGCAAATGCTTTTAAACCATTCAAGCGCCACAAGACAAACGGGAACGCTCTGTCTGTCAATGTCGTGTCTGTATGACACACACACGACTCGTGTGCACAGAAAAGACGCGCGGCAGTATCAAGTTCTCTTTCGTGCTTGAACAAACAATAACACAAAATTATGCCAAAATGCCCATTTTGTCGAGTATCCTCATAAGAGCATGAAGAGTTGTGAGAAAATGAGATGCGGGTCAGATCCACATCATGTTCAGCAGCGGCAAGTCTTAAAATTCTCCAAAGAAAAGAAGGCTTTGGCTCAGAAGAAGTCCTGATGCTACCAGTGTCAGACTTCTGAGGGCAGCCCCCCGCGAAGTGTATCGGTGTTCACCTCATTATACGGTGCCCGTTCCACTTCGTTGCCCTCAGGGGGCCGTTCTGCCAACCCCGCCACCCTTGGTGATTCGGGGCACAGTGGCTTCCAGTGAATGTATGACTCAGGGTCTACAGGTGTCTCGGCTTCAGGTCACCGAGATGGCTGTTCAAAGAACACCAGAGACCAGCCTCGCGAGTCTGATTCCCTTATTAGATTATCTGGCGGAATGGAAATCTCTACCAAATGTATCTCTATGGGTCCTGCAGATAATAGAAAAAGGTTACAGAATTCAGTTTGGTTCTCGTCCACCTGGTTACAACGGGATGTTACTCACGCTAGTGCATCCCGAGCAGGCTCTGGTGTTGGAACAGGAAGTAAAGTTGCTCTTGGCTAAGGAAGCTATAGAACGGGTTCCTCTTCCCGACAGAGAATCGCAACGCAAATCAGATCCGAGGACTGGTTTGACACAATAGATCTGAAGCAAGATCGCTTTTCAGCAGGGCTATTCCCTTCCATTCTGAAAGTCTATGTGGCTGCCATTGCGGCTTACCATGTCCCATTGGCTGGTATATCTTTGGGGAGGAACCCTCTTATATCTTGTTTCCTTCATTGTACTTTGAAGCTGAGGCCTGCAACCCTACTTGGGACCTAGCCATTGTGCTAGAAGGGCTATCTGCAGCTCCCTTTGAGCCCACTGAATCAGTTTCAGAAAAGTTTCTGACTCTACAAACAGTATTTCTCCTAGCCATTTCTCCTCTAAAAACAGTAGGAGATCTCCAGGCCCTGTCAGTGTCCCCTATGTGCCTTGAATTTGCACTAGGGATGGTTGAGGCATTTCTTTTTCCTAAGCCGGGCTATGTCCCCAAGGTGCCGACCAATGTACAGAGGCCCATTGTGTTGCAAGCCTTCTGCCCTCCTCCTTTCAGGAATCAGGACCAGGAAAAATCAAACCTTCTTTGTCCAGTCAGAGCACTGGATGCATATGTCCACAAAGTGGACAAAAAGAAAATCTGATCAGCTTTTTGTTTGCTTTGGATCTCCTAAGAAAGGTTCTCCTGCTTCTAAGCAGTCTATTAGCAATTGGATAGTCGAGGCTATCTCCCTTGCCTACGAGGCGTCTGGTCAGCCTTCACCTTTGGCTGTCGGAGCTCACTCTACTAGAAGTATGACAGCCTCCAAGGCCTTAATTTTGGGTGTATCCCTTCAAGAGGTGTGTGATGCGGTGGGCTGGTCTTCCCCCCTCACATTCATACGATTTTATAGCCTGGACCTGGACTCTGCTCCAGGATCTCAGGTACTTATGTCCTAGTGGTGCACAGTTTTCACATGGACAGGCTTTTGTAAGCATGGTGTTTGGGCATTTCATTCCCAAAGCGTCCTTGAAGCAGCGCGAGTTCCCTCGAAAGGGAACGTCTCAGGTTATGACTGTAATCATAATTCCCTGAGAAGGGAACGAGACGCTGTGTCACTCTGCCATACTTCCTTCATCCTGTTGATCAACTTGCTTCGGCTATTTGAAGCTAATGCTGGTCATTCCAGATGTGCTTTTATGCTTTCCTGGTCGTGACGTCACCCGCCCGCCCTGGTTCACACAATGACTAGTTGGCAATCACGCAGAGGCGTTCCCAAAGCGTCCTTGATGCAGCGTCTCGTTCCCTTCTCAGGGAACTATGGTTACAGTCGTAACCTGAGATGATGGTCTCTTTCCAGCTTCATTGAAATGTTGATGTTTGAAAAAACAATAGTGTTAATTATGAGTTCTATTAACAATATAAAAATAGGTATTTTTCTTACGTGAAATTGAAAATCATCCCAAGAAAGATTCAGACCTCTTTCCATCTTCATTGAAATGTTGATGTTTGTTATTTCACTATAAAAAATAGTGTTAATTATGAGTAATATTAGGTGCACAACCTAAAAATAGTAAGATGTAAATTAATAGTAAGTGAATAAGAAGCATTTAGCATTTTTAATTTTATATATATATATATATATATATATATATATATACAGTATGTATTTAACAGTAATTCATTTTTTAAATATAGTCATATTATACGATTGTGTGTTTGTTAACCTGATTGACATTAGATAATGTTAATAGAATTCGAATTAGTCTGAAAATCCCCGTTTATTAACCAGTTTATTCACGATATACAAACATCAACAATTTGACAACGAATCCTAGGCTTCTTACATGTTGTGGAAGGAGTTTTCAGTTTATTCCTGCATGTTTTTTCTCTATTCTTCCTTATCAGCTTTATGAAACTTCACCTCTTCAGTGTCCAGCAGGAGACAGACTCAGTTTTAGCCTCTGCAGTTCTACAGACAGTGTTCTGTGACATCATAACATGACTGAAAACAGACGACAGAGGGCAGCAGCAAGCCCAATGTGCTGTCATGTCAACCAGATTCTTTGCAGCTGACTGATTGAAAGACATTCTACAATTAGAGTATTAAGAAATAAACTTGAAACGGCAAATAAACAGCTTTCTTTTTCTGCAAACTATATATTTCATTTTAAAGAAAAAAAGTCTGTGAGCCTAAACAGCCGAAACTGGGAAATAGTTATGTTAGTGTAAATGTCTTTCTCAAAAGAGCCAATAGATGGCAATGTTAACCAAGTGGAGTCAGAAAGAGCCAATTATAGTTTTTTTATTCACTTTGGTACTACTTTCACAAGTAAGGTGTACATTTTTAAAACTCTTAGTACAAAACTCCAAACTGATCACACTTGTAACACAGCTAGTCATTTTTTCAAAACCTGATCCCATGCTTTCATTACAGTTATACACATTTTTAGTCCACATAATCATTGTTTCAAACACAAGATTATTGTAATATGTGAAAAAAAAACAACAAAAAAAAAAAAAAACATTTATTGTAATATGTGGAGAGAAAAAAAACATGACAACATTTGGTTTAATTACCCAAACACAACAGTATGACCTTCTTTCAATTTAGTACTTTTAACAATCAGTTCATTCAATAGCAAACAATGCAAGACACGTGTTTCAAATCACCCTTGTTGCTGAAATAACTACAGTAACACAGGCTACAGATGCCACATTAGAAAATACACTCTAACTTATGTAGCATAAAATCCATAATGTTTGTAATAGTATCTATTTAGTGTGTTATCAAAAGGTGTGATGAAGTATGACACACAGCCATGAGGTTTTGTTTTGTTTTGAACAGAGTTTTTCCTGGCAATACAGTAAATTTTCTCACTGTACCATATGACTATATGAATCTATACTGTAGTTGACCTTTATAAGCGTGAGTTACAGTAATGTGGCTGTCTCTACCATGGTAATCTGTTTACACTATCATGGTATACATACTGTGATGTAAAATGCTGTATTTGATGTCATCTGTCTCCCTTCTTCTGATGCATCTCTGATCAATCTGATGTTATACAGTCATTGACTGTACTCTATTGTACTCTATTGTACCGTACTCTATCCTGCTATATGTTCATAAATTGCAAATCTCTCTCTGTGTCACACACACACTTTGAACATAGTGGTTATTTAAGATAAATCAATTATAATGTAAAAAGAATTCATTACATTTGGTTATCCGTATCGGAAATTGCAAACAAAGTAGAAACTATATCTGTAGAATCTGTATCTATAGAAATCTATAGATGTACCAAATTATTCATTGATTAACCATTGATATCAGTTGGATTAAATAACAGACAAATGTATTAAACTGAAAAGTTTGATAAGGAATAGCATTATGAAAGGCAGTTACTGTGAATGAAATGTTTATAGATGAAACACTTATTTTGTGTTGTGAAAAGGATACTTTGTGATTTTGTGTATTGTACTAACACAATTGAAAACGTGCTGAAATGTTTGAAAAAAATTCACTTTTGATGATCTGTTGTGATATTAGTACTTCAAGAGTTTTGAAAATGTAACACTTGCTTGTGAAAATTGCGCCAAAGCAATAAAAAAAAACTTTTTTTATAAAAACCCATTGATAGCATTGTTCCAGATGTACCCGTGCTTTATTTTTTCTATTTTATGGTTTATAATCTGTTTAAAGGTGCAGTAGGTGATCTGGGAAATGCTAACGTTAGCCTGCTAGCATTGAAAGCATACGATCCCACCCTTGCAAATCGGCGTCCAAAGCCACGCGTCCTCCAAAACACATGAACGCACACACACACACAGCTGCTCTCGGCAAAGCGTCACAAGAGATGGCGTTAAACTACGTCATGTCTCAAAGCACATTACATTACAATAATAATGAACGTAAACAACTTAGAGAGCTTGTACCTGACTGCTGCAGAATCATTTCGGTGTTGATACTGTTGATGGAAACACATAATTCTGAGTCTAAGGACGTGAACAGCTCCGGTTAGAACGTTACGGTTTGCCATCTCTTAATTACGGTAATTATGGTGTGAACGCAGCATAAGCTTGTTGTTTTGATTCGGTAGGAACTGTAAAAGGTGGCTGCTGTCTGTATAAACTCTGCATTGCGTGAAACGCGCTGATGACGTATAATGTCTGAGCGAACGGTGCAGTGTTGCCAGACGTATGATAATTTGACCGCTGTACAATCAATAATGAAAAAAATCCCATAATGTACGATAATTTCAGAATTTTGTGACACTTCAAATGATGGTCGTTGTAATCATAGGGCTTCTATACTCATTGATCTAGCTATGGATTCTACAGCTACCATTATGATTGTGAGGAGAACGTGAACATGGTGTTAAGCATGTCTTCCATCTCATCTCACGTATGTCTTCTCGGCCAATCATCGTGGAGAATGACTCTCTCTCACGAGCACAAGTTGACGTTCCTGCCGTGGCGCTTAGGTCAGTTGTTTCCAAGCTGAGGTTGATAGTTTAGCAATAAAGTATAGAAAATGTGTTTGGACCTTCCAACTAAAGTACGCCTAGTTATTTATCTATTGTGGTAATTTGCAGGTCATGTCAAAAAGTTGTTAGTCTAGATCAGGGGTTCCCAAACACATTGCTGGAGCCTCCCCAAAACTGCATGTTTTCCATGTCTCCTTAAACACACCTGATTCAGATCATCAGCTCATTAGTCGAGACTCCAAGACCTGAAATGGGTATGTGAGACAAAGGAGACATGCAAAATGTGCAGTGCTGGGAAGGCTCCAGGAATGTGTTTGGGAACCCCTGGTCTAGATAAATAGCTGTATTCTGTAGGTTTGACTCATGTACAATAATTTTCTTCCAAATACGATAATTTTGAGTTTCTGGTACGATACTTGGACTGCTGGACATTTCCAATCTGGCAGCACTGGTGCACGAGGGCATTTAAAGATTGGATGAACATTTTAGGGTTCTATGCCTTCCACAGACGATATATATTTATAAAAATACATTTAGACTGTTTAACATAGTGATTGCTATCAGGATATGAGGAGACGTTCAACCAGTATAACAAAAAATGATTGTGTAGAGAACCACCTATTGCACCTTTAAGTTTTATAGACCATGTGGCTGGATGAAGACCATTTATCATTGAAGCAGTTATACATGTTATGTAAACAACATGCAAATTTCATATTTCAAAGCAGCAGTGCAAAGTTTGGAATGGTGTCACAGGTGGTGTAAATAAAGTTTTAGGCAATTCTGTTTGGCAAAACAAAATGCAAAACATGTGGCTCTGATCATCAATCATGAATAGACCTCACTGCAAATGGAAATGTTCACTGAACAAACAAAACAACATCAAAAACGTGAAAAGATATGCTAATACAGTTCTTTGTAGTACGGAGCACCTAAGGGGAAAAAATAAGAGATGGGGGAATGGAATTATATTTCAAAGCTTTTGCATTCACTTAAAAAACTTTGTTCAAAGAAATTTAACATTAGCTAGCAAAACGTCTCTGGTTACTCGCATAAAGGGGCGGTCCCACTGCACTTTTCGTTCCATTGACTTCCATGAGCTTGCGTTTAAGATCGGAAACGCAAGCTCATGCGAAAAGTTTCGCATTTCGCTGCGTTCCAAAGTTCAAGTTTGCTGAACTCTGAACTGCGTGACCATTAGAAGATCGATACATCACAAAAGTCGAGTAGATATATTTTTTTTATATTTTGAATGTATTGCTTTTTGTTGTATGTTGAATTCATGTTTATAAAAAAGATGCTTCAGAGTGTGACATCATATCACGACCGTTGCAGTGTCCAAAGAAATTTCGCAAGCTCAAAGTCTAGTGTGACCGCTGCCTAACCCTGGTTTCCTGAGAGAAGGGAATGAGACATTACGTCAGTAGCTGACACTATAGGGGAAACACTTATTTCCAGAAATACTGAAGCCTCATTGAATCGCGCTGATACAGAGCATCGGCCAGTAGTGTTCGAGCCCACCTCACCATATAATGCGCCGCCGAACACTATTTCCTCAGAATCTTTCAACTGAATAGGACAGCTTATCTAAAAAGAGTGATTAATACTGTAGCTAACGCAATGTTTTGTTTCCTCCTCTCGAGGAACCAGGGTTATGTGAGTAACCGAAGACGTTCCCTTTCAAGTTTGGTTCACTCGACATTGCATCAGTAGCTGACGCTGTGGGGATTGTATAAAATCACGCCTTAGTAAACGAGGAACCAACAGATAACTGCCTGAGTGAAACTCAATCACCCCAATCTAATGCATTTCTATTCAACAGCAGGAATAGCGAGAGCGACAAGACAGTCCTCTGATAAAGGGTTAGTTCACCCAAAAATGAAAATTCTGTCATTAATTACTCACCCTCATGTCGTTCCAATCCCGTAAGACCTTCGTTCATCTTCAAAACACAAATTAAGATATTTTTTATGATATCCGCTCTTTGTGCGCAAAAAAATAAACAAAAAAATCACGACTTTATTCAACAATTTCTTCTCTTCCATGTCAGTCTCCTACGCTGTTAACGTAGTAAACGCAGTGCAGAGCTTCCGGGTTCTACGTCAGAACGCCAACTCATTATTGGCCGACGCCGTTCACGTGAGCAGCACGACGCATGCCTGTGATGCTGACACAGGAGCCGGCCAATAATGAGCCGGCATTCTGACGTAGAACCCGGAAGCGCTGCACTGTGTGTAAAATGTCAACAGCGTAGGAGATTGACTGGCAGAGAAGAAACTGTTGAATAAAGTCATTATTTTTGTTTGTTTTTTGCACACAAAAAGTATTCTCGTCGCTTCATAACGTTAAGGTTGAACCACAGTAATCACATTGACTATTTTAACAATGTCTTTAATACCTTTCTGGACCTTGAAAGTGGTAATAACGTTGCAGTCTATCGGAGGCCAGAAAGCTCGCGGATTTCATCAAAAATATCTTAATTTGTGTTCTGAAGATGAACGAAGGTCTTACGGGTTTGGAACGACATGAGGGTGAGTAATTAATGACAGAATTTTCATTTTTGGATGACTAACCCTTTAACAACATAGCTGAGTCCTAACGCCGCAGTGGGAGAGTCACATTGACATCAAGTGCAACGTCACAGGTTCCCTGCTCACCAGATCCACAACTAGTCGAGCTATGCAGAATAAGCATGAAGGTTTCACAAGCGATGCTTAATACCCTCGTGAATATACAGTATCTCACAAAAGTGAGTACACCCCTCACATTTCAGCAACCATTTGAGTATATCTTCTCAAGGGACAATACTATAGAAATGAAACTTGGATATATTTTAGAGTATGCTGCTTGTATAGCAGTATAGATTTACTGTCCTTTGAAAATAACTCAGTATACAGACATTATTGTCAAAATAGCTGGCAACAAAAGTGAGTACATCCTAAGTTATAACAGCAGTACGTCGTTTAACCATGTCCTATTCATCATGTTCATGTTTTTGTCTGCTTGATAGGACCATATAAATTTGTGTATCTTGTATTAGAGCAGTTAAAATTTAAAAGTTCTCTCATACTGACCACTAGATGTTCAACATGGCACCTCATGGCAAAGAACTCTCTGAGGATTTGAGAATTAGAATTGTTGCTCTCCACAAAGATGGCCTAGGCTATAAGAAGATCGGTAACACCCTGAAACTGAGTTACAGCACAGTGGCCAGGGTCATACAGAGGTTTTCCAAGACGGGTTCCACTCGGAACAGGCCTCGCAAGGGTCGATCAAAGAAGTTGAGTCCTCGTGCTGTGCGTCAGGTGCAGAAGTTGGCTTCAAAAAACAGACGCACGAGTGCTGCCAGCATTGCTTTAGAGGTTACAGAAGCGGAAGATCAGCTTGTCAGTGCTCAGACCATACGCCGCACATTGCAACAAGTCGGTTTGCATGGCCGTCGTCCCAGAAAGAAGCCGGAAAAGAAAGCTCGCAAACAGTTTGCTGAAGACAACCTTTCCAAGAGCATGAATTACTGGAACCATGTCCTGTGGTCTGATGAGACTAAGATAAACTTGTTTTGCTCAGATGGTGTCCAGCATGTGTGGCAGCGCCCTGGTGAGGAGTACCGTGAAAATTGTGTCTTGCCTACAGTCAAGCATGGTGGTGGTAGCATCATAGTCTGGGGCTGCATGATTGCTGCTGGTATTGGGGAACTGCACTTCATTGAGGGAAACATGGATTCCAACATGTACTGTGACATTCTGAAGCAGAACATGATGCCATCCCTTCAGAAACTGGGCCGAACGGCATGATAATGACCCCAAACACACCGCCGAGATGACAACTGCCTTGCTGAGGAAGCTGAAGGTGAAGGTGATGGAGTGGCCAAGTATGTCTCCAGACCTGAACCCTATTGAGCACCTGTGGAGCATCCTCAAGCGGAAGGTGGAGAAGCACCATGAGTCTAACATCCAGCAGCTCCGTGATGTCATTATGGAGGAGTGGAAGAGGATCCCAGCAACAACCTGTGCAGCTTTGGACACAGTTTTGACATGTTCACTTAGGGTGTACTCCCTTTTGTTGCCAGTTATTTTGACAATAATGGCTGTATGTTGAGTTATTTTTAGAGGACAGTAAATCTGTACTGCTATACAAGCTGCACATTGACTACTCTAAAGTATATCCAATTTTCATTTCTATGGTATTGTCCCTTGAGAATATATAATAAAATGGTTGCTGAAATGTGAGGGGTGTACTTACTTTTGTGAGATACTGTACACTGGTGAACAGAATAAAGGCAGCTGCCAGTGGCTACCAAAGTTTGAAACAGCATAAACATAACACTGTGCAGACACTCACCACAGCATCAGCCCAAAGCCCAAGCCGGCAGCGCCAGTGCTGCCCAAACTTAGAATAAGAGTATACGACCTGATTAAGCTCCATCTCATGCTGGTCATGGTAAGATGAGAGCAGTGGCATCCTTTCTGGCTAACCCACGTGCAGATGTCTGCCCTCCCGCACAAAACTTGAAGCAATTTGTGAAATTGTGGCTCTTTAATGTGTCGTGACAGATCGCAAATGTGTTCCTCAAAATAGCCAGTAGATGGCGATGTTAACCGTGTGGAGTCAGAGCCAAGTATAATAAATCTTACATCACATACAAATCATTGATTATTATTTCTGTTTTAATGTTTAAAGCAGCATCACAGGTAGTGTAATATAAAGTTTTAGGCAATTCTATTATGCAAAACAAAAAATGCAAGACACTGGCTCTGATCGTCATGCATGAATGGACCTTACTGCAGATTTAAGCATCCACTGATCATCTAAGCAATATGTTTTGTTTCTAATCACAAACCAATGTCCTTGATATTTTATAATTTAACAATTTAAATCGGTTTCTCGTGCAGACGTTTTATGGAATACAGTTTTATGGTAGTTTTTATGAACATTGTGGAGCTCAACGGAGCTGGATCCCCATGAAATGGAGCCAGTACTTCTTGTGTTTCAACGAATAACAAACGTCATAAGGTTTTGGAATGGCATGATGTTGAATAAATCATGACAGAATTTTTATTATGGGTTTATTTCTTTATTTGTTTGCTTTTTGCTATTCATTGAATAACATTCAGCTACACATGTACTAATAATTTTGTATTGCTGGTTGAAAACTTTAGTTTATTTTACTGCTAACGTTGCATGTTTCTACTGAAATACCATGTCTTCTTCTTTTTTTATTGACCTGTTATACCAGATAATTTCTATTTAAATTTAAATTATAAATGATCTGGGCTCACTCGCATTCTATTATCTATTATTGTCCAAACATGATTCAGATACTTGAATGATTGTTCATTTATGATCATACCGTATTTTTTAAACATTTCAGGTAGTTGTTACCAAGATCATGTGTTCTGTTGCAAATTTGAATAGTGACAAACTGTTTTGTGTTGACCTTTATTACACACAGCCCATAAGTTAGTTTGCACAAATCTAGTCAAGCAATGTGCTCAATTATACTGTCATGGGCAACGGTTTATAATCAGCGGGAAAACCCAGATTACATAAATCTTTTAATGATAGTATTTAGCAACACTTGATGGCAGTGTTTATCTGGGCTAACAGCTATTGTGAAACTATCTTGTTACATTGGGAAAGCAAAACTGTTTTCTATCATACTCATCCATCTCTTTTTATTTAAATGGAGCTCAGAGTTTCAGTTTGTGGTTTACTTGATTATACATATATGTATTCAGTCCCCTGAATGCATCACAGCTAGTGGCTTCCAAAAATAGGTCACACTCACACACCACATCTCTCGTCCTCTCTGATTGTGCCCTTCACAAAGATTTGTTTCTAAACTAGCAGGGGGATTCTGTGTTATTTGTTACATCCGTCTAGACTCACACATCAGAGATTGTTCACCTTTTCCGCTGTGGCTTTACGTCAGACAGCTGCAGAAAAGTAGGTGAGTCTGGGCTTTTTTTTTTTTTTAACCAATAGACGTGAATGTAATCTGCAGAGACTCCCAGGCTCAAAATAGATCTGCACAGCCATTAGCTTCACTGCATGATTAGGAACAACTTCCCTTAATTCAAATCATTGTCCTGATCTCACAATGTTGTCCAGTGCAGTCGTGGTATGCAGCTGGACTGCCACTAGATATTTAAAAACACTATAATTTATAAAAATCATTATTATTATTATTATTATTGCTTAAAGTCCCCCTGTAGTCAATAATTTTATCCCTTAAAACTAATATTTGATCACCAAAATTTTCCTGTAAAAAAAAAACAATTTCTTCATGCCTTAAATTAGCTTGAATATAACTCTACACCTTTGCCTCATTTATTATACGCGGATCTATGAATATGATAATTAGCCCCGCCTCCACTCACTCGCACAAGCTCGGAGATCCGCTCGGTCAACGATATTGTGCAACTGAGGTAAACGGTGCACAATGGTATCGCTTTTTACAATACTGAGCCGGCATTCAGGTGCAGAACCTGGAAGCGCTGGACGTAAACAGCGTAGAATAAAGTCACCATTTTTGCACAAAAAGTATTCTCGTCGCTTCATAAAATTAAGGTTGAACCACTGCAGTCACGTCGACCATTTTAACGATGTCTTTAGTACCTTTCAGGACCTTGAAAGTGGGTTGTTAAATTGCTGTCTATTGAGGAGTCATACAGCTCTTGGATTTCATCAGAAATATCTTAATTTGTGTTCCGAAGATGAACAAAGGTCTTACGGGTGTGGAACAACATGAGTAATTAATGACAGAAATTTCATTTTTGGGTGAACTAACCCTTTAATCAAAATAGCTTCTCCCTTTTGCAGTGACATCTCTTCTCTGACGATGTGTTTACTGGTACAAGGGCGGGACAACCTGTCACTCACATAGGATCGACCAATAGCAAACCACAACCATCCAATCAATTCCTGATAGACAAAATCAAGTCCCACCCTACATTTTTCTTGTTCAAGAAGCCGTTTCACTGAGATATGTCACAAGAACAGACTATTATAACTTCCGTTTCATGTCTACTTTAAGCAATATGACAAAAACAAGACTGCTGTTGTACTAAATATCTGGACGGATGTGATTTGGTTGAGTGATCAGAAAACAAAATGCTTCAGCTTTCAAAAACCTACTCTTACAACCTCCCAATGCTGTAATACCAGAGCTCTACCCCAAGGGGGAGCCTCCAAAGTTCTAAAACTGCAGCTGTGTTCGAAATCGCGCCCTTTACCCTCATTTACTATTCCCTACATTACTCCAGTAATTTAGTCCACTTGAGGGAGTGAATGAAAACGAGTGGTTGAATTCGGACACCGAATGCGCCGGAAGGGCTGCCGCTTTTGCATAGTTTGTGCATGCTGTTTAATAATCATTTGAAACTTAGCAAATTGGCATCTCCAGTAGTAAGATTTATCTTGAACTCTGTCATAGAAACTAGCATGTATAAACCTTAATTAAACAATTTAATAATCAATCTAAAAAGGAATTTATACCTGTATGATATTACGCTGTACGCTGTTTGGAAAATGGATGGATGGATGATTCAGCTGCAGGCGCCATCTTCTGGCGAGACACAGGAATAATATAGCATTATGGGTATTTTCTAGCCGCTTAGTGTTCATCAGTTGTACACTCGTTATTGCGTTGCATTGTGGGATTGAATGAGTGCACTCGATAACGTCCACTATAATTTCAGACACCACTACAAATGGCTGTCCCCTTAAATAGGGCACTATTTTTAGTATAGGGGGCTATTTTTTTGACACAGCCTGCGTAACGTGGCTGGTGTCGTGAACATTTGGGATGGGGTCTGGCCAGGGGTTCCAAAAAACATTTTCAGCCGATCCCCTTAGATGTAAAATATTTATTTAAAGTACCCCCTGAGATTTTAAGGTAATGTTTCAATAAATTAACGTAAACAGATTTAAGTAAACAGGTAAAATATCTAATCTTTTTCAGCAAGATTTAATCCAACTGATCTTAATGGTTAATAAATTAATCATTTGGTACATATATATTCCTATAGATACAGATTCTATAAATATAGTTTCTACTTTGTTTGCAATTTCCCATATGGATAACCAAAAGTAATGAATTCTTTTTACATTATAAGCGATTTATCTTAGATGATAACTACTATGTTCAAAGTGTGTGTGTGTGTGTGAGAGAGAGAGAGAGAGAGATCTGCAATTTGTGAACATAGAGCAGGATAGAGTACAAAGCAGAGGAAACAATCAATGACTGTATAACATCAGATTGATTGGAGATGCATCAAAGAAGGGAGACAGATGGCATCATTTTACATTACAGTATGCCATGTGGTACTGTAAACAGATTACCATGGTAGGGTCTGCCACATTACTGTAACTCACACTTATAAAGATCAACTACAGTATAGATTCATATAGTCATATGGTACAGTGAGAACATTTACTGTATTGCCAGCAAAAACTCTGTTCTCGCACAAAACCTCATGGCTGTGTGTCATACTTCATCACACCTTTTGATAACACACTGAATAGATACTATTACAAACATTATGGATTCAATTACATAAGTAATATTTTCTTTATTTTTAAGTGTATTTTCTAATGTGGCATCTGTAGCCTGTGTTACTGTAGTTATTTCAGCAACAAGGGTGATTTGAAACATGTGTCTTGCATTGTTTGCTATTGAATGAACTGATTGTTAAAAGTACTAAATTGAAAGAAGAACATACTACATATACATTGTAGGATACATATTACAATAATCTTATGTTTGAAACAATGATTATGTGGACTGAAAATCTGTATAACTGTAATGGGATCAGGTTTTGAAAGAATGACTAGCTGTGTTACAAGTGTGATCAGTTTTGTACTAAGAGTTTTGAAAATGTACACCTTATTTGCGAAAATAGTACCAAAGCGAATAAAAGAACTGTAATCAAAGGTAATATGAGATTTATTAGGCTAACAGCACGTTATGCTAGTATGCTGAGCAGTTAAAGAATGAGAAATATTTAATTTCACAATCTATGCTTGTCACATAATAATTTGATGCACTAAACACATTGGTATATTCATTTTGGAGTGACCTATATTTAAAGCTATTTTATAAGACAGATAATTTTGTCACAAGTATGATACATTTTAATGGCACTACTCATTTCTGCAAAGAATGACTGTGTTGTAAAACTCTAAAATCAATTCAACGACATCAGGGTTATAATATGATTGTCTTATGGGGAACACATGATCCAAGATGACTAAGCTTTCTTCAATGATACAGAGGCTACCATCTCCTTAATAAGTAAATTGCTGGTTATGCAAAGTCGCAAAATTTTCGACAGATTCTGAAATTTCTGTTTATATGAACCCTAAACTTTGCAATCCGATCACTCATCCACTACGTAGGCTATTTGATTTAATCCAGTACGTCATCGCGATACTATGGAAGCTTGTTTCCACTAAAGAATAAACCAATTTGAAAGATAATTGCGTTTTTTTTATCACACAATTCGGACTATTTTTTTCTCACAATTGACCGTTCGTAAAGACCCGCCTCCTATAGTTACTGTTGCTATGTCCGACAAGCCATGCCGCTCTCATGCCACACATGTTCTCACGCAGTGAAAAATACATCGCGGAGCAAAGAGGACACTGACAACGCGTTGACAGACAAGACAGAGAAGGTTACTTTTGATATGAAACAAAGTCTCAAATTTCAAATTTTGTATTTTTTAAAGAAATTTAAACAATAAATACCATTTTGTGGCTCTTTAATGTGTCGTGACAGATCGCTGTCACACATCATTTTTCAAGTTCAAGTCCACCAACGTTAATCTACTAACTCCCCTGACTGCTTTGTTGGACAAAATGGCGGATTCGGCATTGTGATTGGTTAGATCGCCTGTCAATCAAACTCCCTGCGACTTTTTTCTCGCAATTCTGAATTTTTTCCTCACAATTGTGAGTTTATACCTCACAATTCTTACTTCTTTTTTTCAGAATTGAGATATAAACTCGCAATTGCGAGTTACATTCCAATTCTGAGAAAAAAGACTGACTTTTCTTAGAATTGCAAGTTTTTATCTCACAATTCTGACTTCATAACACACAATTGCGACTTTTTATCATGCAATTCTAACTTTATATCTCGCAGTTGCAAATTTAAATCAGAATTGCAAGAGGAAAACTCACAACTGCGAGAAAAAAGTCAGAATTGTGAAATAAAAAGTCAATTACCTTTTTTTATATTTTATTCAGTGGCGGAAACAAGCTTCCATAAGAAACCAAACTGCAGCGAGAACATCTTGAAAAAAAAAAAAAACTCTTTCCAGTCGCCGCGTTTAGAACCAAAGAGAGCTTCCGCAATAATGTCACCGGAGCTAGTTTGAGTATAATTTAATTTTTTGACTTGATGACAAATCTACAAAGAAATAATTAACAAGTAGGCTATTTAGTCTGCTCCACTGACCAGTTCATAAGACATAAGTAAACATACGGACATTCGTAAGTCGTAAAATATGCAAACACTTATCATACCATTGCACATGTACACAAGATACTTTTGAATACGACTGAGAAAATAGTCAGATTAAAGCATTTACATGCACAATTTATTTCCTATCGAATGGATTATTTCAGGTTTACAACCAAATTTCATTCAGATTGTGCATGTTTACATGAAGGTCATTGATTACTAAAGTATTACTAAAGTATTATATTGTTAGTTCAGGTTACATAATGCATTAACTAATGTTAACAAATTGAACTTCATTATAAAATGTTATGTGCCAGTTTAGCTAAAATGGGATTTACTTTGTTGCACATGAAAAATAAGTACATATAATGCAATGTGGGCAAATTATGACAGTTTGTAAGCAACTGAAAAAGAAATCTGCCAAATTCCAAACAGGGGAAACCACAAAAACTGGTTTTAACAAAAGACGACTTCACTAGTCCAAAAATGCAGCTGAATTCCAAATACAGCACGACTGGCCTGCACAGATACTCTGTGACGGGGATTTCCACCACCCATCCTCTTTCCTGTTGCTTTGCCCAAAACCCCGGATCTCTTCTTTCAGCACACCAGAGCCGCAGACTTTTCCCAATCATTTTGGCTGCAAACTGCAATGTTGTTAAAACCAGAACAGGTCAAATTCTACCATTTCATCATTACTAGACTTTACTGCATTGCTAGACTGTTTAAAATTTCTACATTGACAAACATGCACAGTCATTCTGACATTGAACTTGTAGGAAAAAAATGCAAAATAGCTAGTTCATATTATTTAAAATCTGTCTATCTATATATCTACAGTTTCGCATGAAAGGGTATCAAAGCCAAACGAGCATGTGTGTGATAGGCTACTTGTTGTATCGTGCTGTGAGAAGAGCGTACTGAAGATAAAACGCTGTTACTCCCTCAGCTCTGGAAAGTCCCCACCAGCCTGCTCTACGAGCGCAGACCGAAAACTTCTGCAAAGGCAAGAGGTCAGATCTACCCTCACTGTAAGGGTGTGAACCACAAAGCCTGAGCGAGTAGGCATGCCAAAAATGGAATCAGTTCTCCCTTTGATAGTGAACACATATTGGGGAGATTTTTGGTATTTTTCTGTTTGGCTAACCATATTTCAATCATGTATTTTTGTTTGTGGTGAGACATCATGTGCAAACGTGCATGCCAGCACACAACAGATATAGTTTAACATATGCGTAGCCAACTTTTGGTTATATAACGACCTGATTCATAATCTGGAATCACACACAAGTCTTATTGCACAGGGATTCACGTCATTGCATGTGTAAATGGGTTATAATCTCCCACCTCACACTTCTAAAGGGACTTTGAACAAAAATAAATAAATGAGGGTATTGTCCTACTGAGGAATTAATCAATAAACTAAGTTGTGGTTAGCAATACAGGCCGGTGCGGTCACTCCAGACATAAATGAGCTCACTCATAGAGGACTGTTAGTTGGGGAAATTCAGGGACATTCTGTACAGCACTAAGCATAGTTCCAGCATTTCCTCTTCCTGTCTACAGGAACAGCCCAGCACAAGCATGTAAGCATTATGAGAACAGGGAGACATTGTTTTTGCTTTAATGTTTAAACTAAAAGGTGAAGTGTGTTTATTTGATAATACAATAGCTTCTCCTATCCCACTTTAGTATGCAGAAACAACTAAAAGTAAGTCTTTCATAGTTTGATTTGCCCAAAAAGTATAAATACTTTGACTCTGGCTCTATCACAGTATTGTGTTTGTTTGAACATCTTGACCAGCCCAACACAGCTACTCATTTACTCAACCACTGGTGTGAGTTTGGGGTGGGGCTAACTGTTTGTATGGCCAATGGCAGACAGGGGGCGGGCTTGAGTCATTAAATTTTACAAATCTGTTTGGTTTTGCTACTCATGCAGAAATTACACACTTTAATTGCAGTTAACTGGATCAAGTCTTCTGTTTGAGGTAATTTATCAATAGCTACATTTACATGCACACCAGTAGTCTGATATTGCTAGTAATTAGAGTGAGGAATACATTGCAGACATTGCAAACTTATATTATGAGTTTACAGATTATTCGCTAAGAAATTAGGCTGTTTTACCGCTATTCGTTTATACCCCAACCCACAACACAAAATTCTCAGTTCAATTAGACCACAAATACAAAATGTTCATCACTTCTATGTTTTCACTTTCTTAATTTTGAAAGTGAAAGTGACGTGTAGCCAAGTATGGTGTCCCATACTCGGAATTTGTGCTTTGCATTTCACCCATCCAAGCGCACACACAGCAGTGAGTACTGAAAACACACCCGGAGCAGCGGGCAGCCATTTTTGCTGTGGCACCCGGGGAGCAATTGGGGGTTAGGTGCCTTGCATAATAATGAATAATGACAGTGGAAGAAAGTGCTGTTTCCTGCCAGTACTGAGACTTGAACCGCAACTTTCGGGTTACAAGTCCAACTTTCTAACCATTAGGCCACAACATCTAAAAATGTCTCCATGCTAGAGTTTCCGCCCAACAATAAAACACATGATGTCCATGAGTACTACAGGTGCTGCGTGGAGTTCCAATCATATGCGCATGCAAAATTTTCAGATCCGAGTTGAGCTTTAGCTTTAGCTTTTGGGTCTAGACCGTATGTGACAGACAGACCAGATGTGATGTATTCTAATCAAAACTTTGAGCACCGGGTGAGAATTATCAATATTTTTGCACTAAAGCATTCTTTAAACACTATTTCTGTTTAACACGCTCATCATTTGCTAAATCCAACAAAGTAAACCATCAGATTGAAGGGTGATTCTCATAAAACTGTATTTTCTGCAAGCTTTTTTCAAGGTAAATTTAGGTGACTTTCCAAAAAAGACTCAAAAAGGACACCAAATAACCAAATGATATACAGAGTCCATATAATTCATAAATTTAAGCACCCATGAAGCACCTAGATTTCACAGTGTATAGTGTACAGTGCAATAGCAAAGAGCTTGTTTATATTTTAGACAAGTCAAGTTGCAATACCGAACAGGACCACATGAAGATGCCAAAAAAACCCTAACCATCCGCCTTGACCTGACTGCATATAGCCTACCTACTACAGTACACGGATCCATTCAGAATTATTAAACACAGCAACATACACATGACAAATCAAAACATTACACTGAAAGTGTGCGGAAACAATGTGAATATAGTGAAATGTGTGCGATCAGTACATCGAGACTCAAGAGCTCTCACAGGCCTTGTTTGCACATCAATATTTCATCCATTAAAACTTTACTAGCGAGACGCTGGTTTGCTTTATCCAGCCGAGAAACGTAGTTTGTGTATCATCTGGCCATACAGCGGTGCGGTGGGATGTTTTGACCTTCCATTCAGTCTGTATTTCAAACAGCGCTGGTTTTCTTTAGAAATTGTTTGAAAGAATTTGCTTACTGGATCACTGGACTGAAAACTTTCCTGGAGATTAGCGGATTAAAATGATCTGATCGCAAACAGAGAAGCGAAATCGGGTTAAATGGTTAGAATAGAAATTTCCGCCTACCAGGGTTACAGGTGTAGATTGTAGATGTGTGATAAACTTTCGACTTGTAAGTTGTTCATCTATCTGCGTGATGTAAATAACATTATTGACGCGATTTCAAGTGCTTCAGTAATTTATTTTCATTAAATCATTTTAACTCATTAAGGATTTTGAATTAAATGCAAGCGTTAACGTGCTAACGTTGACAGCCCTACACCCGGAACCGGACTGCATGGACAACTTTCTGTAACTTCATACAGGTCGAGAGAGCCGCTCTGCGCTGAACGCAGGTTCAGTAACTTGAATATAATATGCATATTATCTGAAGGTTTCAGATTCAGTTACAGTTTTCAATCCGTGCTGCTTTAGTCTCAATTTTAATTTCAGGAGGTTTTAATCTGGGGACGGAAAAAAACAGGAATCGCAATATTGCTTAAATGTGATAAACTTTAAAAGGCTATGATTAAAAGGCACGAGCACTGTATGTTTCAAAGTAAAAACGCAGAGCTGTTGTACGTTATACGTGCCCGCATGTGTTTAGAAGCGCAGCGCTGCTTTGTTTATGTAACACCTATAATTCTACTGTTGCACAAGCGCCACCTACTGGCAAAGAGTGAATTTGCATATGCACCTATATTTGACCCATGTTTTTAGGCAGCATATGTTGTAAATGTTAACTGTGTAACGACAAGATAAATTTCGACATAATCAGCAGGAAGCTAAAAATTTTTTTTTATCTGGGGTAGGGGCACCTACCGTAATGCTGTAGCCCCAGCTAATACTTTTCAAGGAAACGTTACTGAAAAGAAATCAGCTATCATTAAAAAAGGAAAGAAAGGAACTCCCCTTATCTCTAATGTGGTACTGCTGACGCCACTGGATGAACACCCTTAAAAACAGCCCCTAGAGACGCATGGTTCCTTTTACATATTGTCACACGTGGAACAAAAAGAGATGCGAGTCTTGTTTCATGTCTTGGGGGAAAATATATGTACCCACATCAAAGATTCGTGGTAAACGCTCTTGCTACATTGTGCACTGCATCAACCAAAAGCCCCGTTCCCATAACTCAAATACCCATTTTCACACATAGCAGAGCATGCTGTAAGCTTTGGTTTTTTTTATTTGAAGGCGTGCATGTTTTGAAGTTGGCCCTTTACAAAAAAAAAAACATCAAAAAAACAACTTGCTGTCAGTGTGAAGGTGTAACAGAAGTAGCAGATGTTGACACCATAAGAAAAGCGTTTGCACGCTGAGGTTTGGTTCATGTTATATTATACGCCTCGGTTATAAAAAGCAAATAGATACATGCACGAGGGAATTCCCCTGAGAGGCTGATCAATTACAGATGTGTAAATCCCCACTCCATGTCCTCCGCCAATCTCCTCCCTTTGACAGGAGCACAATATCCTCGCACTGCTGCTCTGGGAAGCAGCTGGCAGCTTTGCACTTTCACCAATGATAGTTAAACAAACTCTTGATCAAATAAAAGTCCTGTTTCTGCAGTATTATTGTTTTTGGTGAAGCGCTCAGCAGCCTTCCTTACTTTCTGGGATACGCATTATCACGCACCTGGGCCAGACATGACAGGGAAAGTTCAGGGGATTTTAGAGAAGAGGAACTGTAACTATTTTAGGGAAGCTGATGAAATTTAAAAGAGTGAATCTTATTCAACATTCGGTGTGTTCCTCACTACACATTCATAGACTTACTAAATATACATCGCTGATAATGATTTGTACCTACGCCTTATTTTTAACTTTTATAACATGATTTTATTTTGTTTTTGCAGGATGAGCGGTATTGCAGTGTTATATATATATATATATATATATATATATATATATAATATTTATTATAATAATATTAAATTTTATATATATAGTAATTCAACAAGAACCACTAATCCACATATAACACTGCAATTCCGCTCATCCTGCAAAAACCCCCAAAAAATTATCCCCCTAAATTCCCTGTCTTGACCACACATTTATTTTTGGCACAATCCATGTTCGGTCAACAAAATAATGACTTCATGTTGACTGTGTGAGGGGAATTTTGGGATATCCATGATTCACTTGCAGTGGCTTTACTAAGCGTTGCCATGTGAAATGCATAACATGTCATGACACATGTCTACTCAATGACTTTCAGTTAAACAAACTTGTTCTTTCATACTTGACTCCACCAAAGCATGACATCATTTGTCATATTTCATAGGTGAAATTCAAGATCATGTAATAGAGCAAATACAGTAACAATGTTTCACTGACATGGCAGAAACAAAGAGATTTAAAGAGGAGGTTCAGTTTTCAAGCCTATACTGTAAAAAAAAAACAACAAAAAAAAAACTTTCATTTTGTCAGACAAACTATTTTACAGGTTGATTGAACTATTAAGTGTAGAAAAGTTTATATTACATAAAATAGTATCTAAATTTATTTTTTTGGCCATTTAGTACTAGAAACTTAAAAATATTCACATTACAATAAGTTTGGTGGTGAGGCTGCTGAGTTTTGTGCATCATTTGTGCTTTTGATTTTTGATTTTATTTTCCTGTAAAATTTATAAGTCAGCATTAGTGATTAATGTTCTCTTCAGTGGAGTTTCTTCCATCCCAGCACATATATTAGTGACCAAAAGTGATGTCCGGCCTAGGAAAATTGGCATCTTTACCCTTTATTCAAATATTATTTATTTATTTATTTTTTATTTTTTTTTTTTTTTGAAGATTGTGCTTGGAGTCAATTGTTTTATTTGTGATAATGCAATGAAACATGCCAAATTATGTGGACATAATTTTTTGCCAGGCTGTCATACAAAGAAATTATGAACATGTGCAAAAACAACAGAGAACCAATGAAATATTAATAACTGATTGTTTTTTCTATGCATTTTTTCATATTTTTCTATGCATTTTTTTGTGTATTAAAATAAAACCTGTAGTTTGCCTTTTTTGCCCAAAAAATAAAGAAAAAGATAAAGAAGTTTAGTGTTTTGTTCTTCCCTCATATTTTAAAGTATTTAAAAAATATAAAATATTTTCCTCATATTTTGATGGTTTACTCAGACTTGTAGGGTCATTAAAAAACAAATATTCCTTCCAGACACTCACTTTTGGCCACTACTACACCACTTCATTTGGTGTATAAGTAATTCTATATAACCTTTTCAGTTTGCTCAACAAACTGATACACAAGTTATGCAAACTAAGAAAGTTCATCACTCTTACATCACTATTACATAAGTACATCACTATTATGTAATATCATATATTAACCTAAAATACAAACTGATTCAATGTGGATCTACAAGTAAAACAAACATTAATTTCAAGTTCACAGAACATATTATATTGTGTTTGATGAAAGCTGACAGACCAACTTTATAATACTTTTATTTTTATTTATCTATCTATCTATCTATCTATCTATCAAACTGAAAACCTTCAAAAAAGCTTTTAAAACTACTTCAAACTTTCTGGCTAGGCTTTTTCAAGCCAACTTAAAGTTTGTCTACTTTTTTATCTATTTAAACCTGCATGAGTTTCTTCTGTTGAACACAAAAGAAGATATTTTGAAGAATGTTGGTAACCAAACAGTTGATGGGCCCCATTGACTTCCATAGTATTTTTTTTTTTCCATAAATAATATGTAAATTATATATAATACATACATACATACATACATAAAGGATTCATCCACCATTAGGATGTTTTATGTAGCAAATCTTTGCATCTTTAACAGGTGTAATCTATTTTGCTTAGGTTGCAGTCAGTATTGTTGTGTAAAAAGTGCTTGCTGCAACAATAGTGACTTCATTCACTCTTTTCATTACAGATGATTAAAATGGGAAGTGGTAACAGGGACTTTTCCTTCTGATTAATTCAAGTTTGATTCTTAAAAATGCCACTGATCTTCAATGAATCCATTTTCACACACATTCTATTTGTAGTTATAATTTTTTTTTTTTTAATTTTGGACAGAGACCATTATGAGTGTTCTGGTTTTTACGATCTTCCAGATGTACACCATCACAAAACTGTATCTGCAGTGTTACCTGTGAGAGAGAGCAGGAAACCGCTCTGACATACTCCCACAGTTTAGCTCTCTGAAGATGAATTGGGTCACAATGGGATTTCAGTGTGGTAGGTGTTATAACAACGGCCTTGTTTCACACCACTTTTTGCACTTCAAGTACTTTTGTTACATTTCAAATTTTACTTTTTACTTTTACTTCTCTGTGAGGTTTAACAATACCACACTATAACTGGACTGAAATAAATAAATATATGAAAAGATGTATTGTGCACATCTTTTTGCCTAAATCTCTTTGCCTTAAAACATGTGAGTTCTCTGCATGAACTATATGCTTCTAAGAATCAAATACCAAAACCTAAAGGAAGTGAAATGAGATAAGTTTGAACCATTTTCTCTGAAACAGAACATTCAGAGATGAGATAGAGAACATTCACAACCGTGTGGTCAGCACCTTCTGAAACGCCAAGTCAGGACAGCCAAACATGTAACTCAGAGGTTTGGGGTCAAGAACTTTTTATCTCAAATTCATACATTTTATCCTTTGGAAGCATGGGCTAAGAAACCTACATTTTAAATGTGCATTTAAGATATAAAAGTTTGTTTTACCACTTTGTGGTATACGTTAATTGATAAGATTATCAAGGATCCAAATGTCTCCTTGTAAATGTTTGGCTACTTCTGAGAAAGTGTACAATGTGAAAAACAACCAGAAATTAAGTATGGCAACCAATGAAGTTTATTTAGAGTTTTAGAGGTTAAAAGTTTTATAGATGGGCATTTTAAATGTTTTTGTAAAGCCTTTAGAGTGCTGGAAAAACGCTTTAAAAAGTAAACATATTTTATTTTTATTATTGCTGCTATTAGTAAGTTGAGTTGCAAGACACAACTGGTCAGGTGACCATTGTGAACACTTTAGCAAACTTTTAAAGAGAGTATATTTACTTTAAAAGAATACTTAAAACCCCAAAATGAAAAATCTGTCATCAGTTACTCATTCTCAGGTTGTTCCAAATCTGTATGAGAGCCATTACACCGAATGGGTGACATTTCAGTCCCCAGGACATTGTATGTATAAATATGCATGAAAATTAACTCTAAAATACATTTTATTATTAAGCAAAATGTCCTGAACATTACTCTAACTGCAAATTTTAAATATATAATTTAAAACATTATTAAAAACTGCTCAGAACACTAAAAAATAGCATTTGTTGCATGTCCCCACTATCTAAACCTAAACTTTATCATGAAATATAATCATTAAAATCTTTCAGAAATCTTATTTTTTTTGCATTGTTGTGTGACTCCATATACCATCTATGCTAAACAAAAAGACATTTCTAGAGAAATCCATAATATGTTATATAAAATACACATTTTAGTCGTGTCCCCAGGTTTTCACTCAGTCCTGTTACCCTCACACATTTCCCCCTCTAAAAAACTTGGAACATTCCACAAGACACATTTTCAACAGGAAGATGCATCATCTGGATCTTATGCAGGCCATAAGAAGACCAAAAGTAAGTCCTCTCATTTTAATTTCTGTATATTTGATGAAATATTAACTATGACTGAGAAGGTCAATCTCAACGTACTGTCCTGTTACCTAAATTATTTCTTAGATTTATTTGTTTATTTTAAAAAATATTAACTTTAGGTAGGCTAAGTCACTAGAATTTGCTCAGTGTCCTCATGCTATTAGCATGTACTCCATGTGGCCATATGTCATGTATTTGATCATTTTTTGCTTAAAAACTCAATCCTGTTACTTGCAGTCCTGTTACTCATATGAAGAATAACAGGAGTGAGTAGAGTCCTCTGTTTTGTTGATTTAATAGTGTGAATATTAGTTGATATAATACTATTCACCTGTATCATGAGTTTTACAGTTGAAATGACTTAAATTGTAGACTTTTAGGATTAGTTTTACAGTGTGAATGCCACACTTGCAGGGAGCCAGTCCCCCACGACGTCACTTAATCTTTTTGTCTTTGTCTTTCTTATCTTTTGTAGATGGAGAGAAACCAGTTGCCAGAAACACCCATTCATGGCATGCTGCAAGGGAAGGAGTGCAACACACCCGCAACCCTCTCTTTTTCCTCCTTTTTGTCTTTCTTTCCCTCTCTCTCTCTCTCTTCTCCTCTCTCTCCTTCTTTCTCTTTTCACCTCCTTCGCTGTGATAGCACATAGTACATCCCTTCAGCACAGAAATCTCAATCATACACATGCACACACGGCCATGTACACACTCTCTTTCTCACACACATATGGACACTCATTCCTGTTACCCAATGTTCATTCCTGTTACAAAGTGCTCATTCCTGTTACTAAATTTATTTATTTTTCTAAAAAAATAAAGTTAAACCACTGTTTTTATCAGTTTTGTTTGGTCCATTATTTATACAATTGTTAAATACATTAAATTATTTAAAAAATTATATACTTGAGGCTTCTAAATCTAAATTCTTTTAAATGAAAAAATTGTTTTGTGTTTTTTATTAAAATACACCTTGCCTTAATATAAAGTGATTTTTTTGTCACAAATCCCAATTATTTGAACAAATAACCAACCATTTATTTAAAATAAACACTTTCTTGAGGTAAATACAAAAGAATTAACTGACATGCTTTTAAACATGCTTTTTTAAATGGCACATGAGTTTTGGTAACAGGACTGAGAAAACATGCATCCATCTTCTGCTTTGAAACCTTGTAAAAAATTAAATAAAGTTGCCTGAGATTGACCAATACACATTTTAAATAGTTAAATATGTGTAGTATTAGATTCAGTGTTGAAAAAAATATAAAAAATAAAGTTTAATTTTGAAGAGTTTCAACAAGCAAATGTCACCCATTCGGTAGAATGGCCCATGAATTTCTTTCTTCTGCTGAGCACAAAAGAGGATATTTTGAAGAATGTCGGTAACCAAACAGTTGATGGGCCCCACTGACTTCCATAGTAGGAAAAAAAATACTATGGAAGTCAGTGGTGCCCATCAACTGGTTACCAACATTCTTCAAAATATCTTCTTTTTGAATTTTGGGCTGAACTATCCTATCCCTTAAGTACAAACTGAATGTAGGCCTAATGCTTTTAGACACTCAATTTGACCCTTCGCCGGGAGTTTGATTGACAAGCGATTCCATTTTGTCCGACAAAGCAGTCAGGAGTTAGAAGATTAACCTCGGTGGACTTGAACTTGAAAAATGGTGTGTACTGACGTCTTTCCGCATTTGAAACAACATTCCTTTTCACGTTCATTCATGTTTATTTGATGCTATACATTAACTAGTAGGAAGAGATGATCGGTTCACGAGCCGCTTAAGCTGAGGCGCTACAGCAATCTGTCACGACACATTAAAGAGCCACAAAACGGTTTTTATTGTTCGAATTTCTTAAAAAATTAGCTACACAGTTTGAAAGCTGGGACTTTGTTTAATATCATAAGTATCCTGCTCTGTCTTGTCTGTCGACGTGTTGTCTGTGTTCTCTTTACTCCGCGATGTATTTTTCACTCTGTGTGGCGTGACAGAGCCATGGCTTGTCGGACAAAGCGACAGTAACTAAGGGGGGCGGGTCTTTGCGAAGGGTCAATTGCATGTTAATTGCAAATAAATGAAAGTGTACTGTATGCCTATAGGTTTAATTTATAACAAATGCAGTTAGTTGAACTTAAGAGTGCTTTTTGACTTTTGACAGGGGTCGACCCACTGTAAAACAATACAGCTTGACTGGTATGACTGGAGTCTCATGTCAGAATACAGAAAATGTTTTTTCAAAAAAATACTGTTTTATTTCTTTTCTTTTTTATTTGTATTTGGGTCAGTGTAATACATTATACATTATACAACATTTCTTTAAAGCGTAAAAAACTGTTAAATTATCAAAAATGATAATAATAGAATGACTGAGCACCTTCGCGTCCGATGCTGACCCGGAAAAACAATCTCTGCACACTGCTTCCGGGTCATTCGTTCTGCATGTTGCTATTCAGTGTAGTCTGCAACACTTTTGCAATTTTACGTTTAATAAACTTCTTATAAACATGTCCCGGGGTTCTAGCGCAGGGTTTGACCGTCACATCACTATCTTTTCTCCGGAAGGAAGACTTTATCAAGTAGGTGAGTACGGAAGACTTGATTTAACTTGAGTGAAAGCTAGTAAGTGCACAGTCATGTCGCTACAGTTCAGCTCACATTCACTCTCTCTTACAGCAGTGGCTTATTATGAAATGGTATTATTATTATATCTGTCATATAAAATGTTTTCTAACTGAATGTGTGTTTTTTCTATTTTTTCTTTTTAAGTAAAGTCATATTATTTAGTCTACTAGCTAGACCGTTAGCACAAGCAGAGAGTGAATGATGGAGAATCGGTTCAATAATGTTTAATGTAGTAATTTAATTAAACACATTTACAGATATCAATTTAACAGTGTCTTATAAGTGTGTGTTAACTGCTCTAATGCAATAGTGACGTACCTGCCTTGACATATCTGTTGGTTAAGTAGTTTATGGCTCCTTCTATACAAACATTTACCATGGCAACAGCAGTTTCCGCCAAAATAGCGTCGTGTAAAAATTTACAAACAACTTGGCATTATTAAAGCTCTAGGTCTTTTCTTGTAAATCATAGTCTTCTGTTAATACCAAAAGTTGTATTGCAATTTTATTTTTCATCCCGTTAAGGGCTTTTATATAAAAGACACAAAACCTCAAAATACTGTAGTTACTACAGTTATTGTTTCAACTGTCAAAGCATGATGGTAAAATGTTTTCTTTCTAATAGCGTAAGAAGATATTTTTATTTTATGTATTTATTTATATCAGTTTGTCGTAATGTACCAAATTATCCATTTGCTTTGCTAGTAAATCTCATGCATTACATACTCAAGTAAATAACTTAATTTAATTCCTACAGAATATGCATTCAAGGCCATAAACCAGGGTGGTCTGACATCAGTCGCTGTTCGGGGGAAAGACTGTGCGGTAGTCGTCACACAGAAAAAAGTTCCAGTAAGTCTGCTTTCATGTACCGTTTTTCCATCAGAATTGCTTGGCGGGGGTATTATAACCTGCCCACAAAAAAGAACGCATTCTAACATAAATTTAAATTGTTTTTAATTCAATTTGTTAATTAAAAGGGGACTTTTAGTTAATGTGACTGGTAAGCTCAGGATGCTGGTGAACTGAGACATTCTCTATTTTCCAGGACAAGCTGCTCGATTCTTCCACTGTCACTCATTTATTCAGAATCACAGAGAACATCGGCTGTGTGATGTCAGGAATGACAGGTACAGATCTCATCCACATTGTTCTTTTCATGATGTCTGCTGGAATTGATGCACTTATTATTGTCTTGTGTTTATGTTCAGCTGACAGCAGGTCTCAGGTGCAGCGAGCTCGCTATGAGGCGGCGAACTGGAAGTACAAGTATGGTTATGAGATTCCAGTAGACATGCTTTGTAAAAGGATCGCTGACATCTCTCAGGTTTATACACAAAATGCCGAGATGAGGCCGCTCGGCTGCTGTAAGTGAACACTTTTTGCTAAATTATTATACACACGCTTATAAAGTAGTTTGAAATGTCCCTATTATGCTATTTTAAAGGTTCCAAAAGTTTGTTTTGAAGGTCTCCTACTATTGGTTTACATGCATGCAAGGTCAAAAAACACTTTAATTTTCTCATAATAAGAATCAACAATGAGCATCACTTCTTTTCTCACAGTGTCTGAAACGGTTCGATGAAGGATTCAGTCTTTTTAAACTCCTCCTTTCCGAGAGCCTGCTCTGCTCTGATTGGTCAAATAGCCCAGTTTGTTGTTATTGGTCTACCACTTAGAGCACGTGTCATAAAGAAATGGCCGTTATCATATCTGTATTTCAACTCTGGAGTAGGGATGTGGTGGTGAGGAAATTTTCCCACTGGTTTACCAACGTGTGACAACACCGGGATCACCTCGTATTTAAATTGCTTATGAATGCCTGTGCGGCCATGCGCATTTTACTTTCCCTTTCAAATTAGCAGCAATTCGGGGGTGGCAGTTGCTTGAATTGTGGGTTCGT